>OZ035864.1:6075469-7275469 GCA_964034905.1 Itoplectis maculator
GGTGTTCTGCTGTTGCTGCTGCTGCTGCTGCTGCTCGTGTTGCAAACGGCGAAGCTTCTTCGGCACGGCCACCTTGGTTTTGGCTGTTTTGGCGACGCGACCCTGCACACCGGCGCCCCGAGGACTGCCTCGCGGACCTTTGCCGCCGCGATTGCGCTTCGCGCCGCCTTTACCGCCGACACCACCGACGCCGTTGCCGCCGCCGACTCGTCCCTTCGCGGAAACGGCCTTTTTCTTTTTGTCCTTTTTCTCCATCTTAATGATGTCATCTTGAAAAGGAAGAAAAATTCGCAGTTTTAATGAGCGCGCATGGGCCTCAATGCGCGAAAGTATCGGGGAGATGCGAAACACGGATTTATATTTGTTCCCCCTTTGTCATTAGTTATATTATTTTTTTTGTCTCATCTGCGCAAAATCATAATCGCCCGCCTGGGCCTCTGGTCTGGCTGGAAACCTTCCCGGACAGTTGTGCTCGATCAAATTTTGCTCAGACGAGGGATGCACGCATGCCACGATCCTGTTGTTGTTGCTTTGACAACGAACTCTCTGTGGTATAACCGAACACGACAATCCTGGTGTATCGCTATCCTTGATTTTCCGTAGACCTCGTTTCTGGAATCTCTCGTCAACTTTTTCAGTTGGTAATATTAACTTCTCCTTTGTGTTTATGAATAATGGATAATAATTGTGAATAGTTAATGAGAAAACGATAACAATTCATTCAATGATTAAAAAATATTGAAAAATCTACAGATTTTGTCACCAATTTTTATTCTGATATTTATTGTCCAAAACGTTCTGACTGTATAATAAATTATACTGATTTATTCATCGTCACATGACAAAGACTGATAATAAATATGTCTTGTGATTTACGCAATGAAAGCTCTAAACATTTATTCAAATATCAATGAGTTATTATATCAAAAAATGCTCTGTACATCAAGCAAAGAAAGTGATTCCGTAGTTTGATGAACGTTGTGCATGACATTGATATTACTTTTTGAGTAATCAAGTTCCAGGTCAGAGTTCCAGTAGCGGAACTTTCTTCAATCGGATGTGTTCCTTTATTCCACGACACAGGATGCGCCCCGTTGTCGAGGTCAGCAAAACGTGACGAAAATCGTTTCATTTCGCCGCGAGAACGGACGTAATCGCAGGCAGCGCGTGATTTTATATATTTATTATTTTTGTTGCGTGAAAATATCGAGTTCGATCGTAAATATCCTCGTGCCGATGATATTTCAAATGTCCGGGAGCCAATAACCCAATAACGTCTCCAGCTACGTAAACACTCGTGTCCCACGCTGCCGACGACGATGACGACGACGACGACGAAGACGAAGACGAAGTTTTATTGCCTCAAAATCACTTTGGTACAGAGTATTTCTTTGTTCGATATTCCAAAACTTCTCGTCGCGTATATGCAGCGCTGTGGGATACTCGGAGCCCGCGATGTCGAAAGTTTTATTTGCCTTCTCTCTATTTCTCCCACTCTCTCTCTCTCTTTCTCTCGCTCACTCGCGTTTCTTCTTTCGTACCCATTTCCAATTGTGGAACGTGAGTCACACGGGACTACGAATTCGTGTTGCGCTCTCAAGATAAACTCGTTTCAAGAGCTATTTCGTTCTCTCCTTCTCTCTCTCTTTCTCTCTCCCTCTCCTTCCGGTGATCCCACTCGACCGAGCGCATCGGGTCTCTCCCACCGTTTTTCTCCAGGGACGACAAAATCTCACAACAATAAAATCGCATTTCAATCCCCGATACTCGACCTCGCCGTTGGATACGGCGTATCAACGATTAGTCTCATATATCTCCGGCGCAACTGGACCCTCGCGTCGTCGCGCAGCGGATAACAACGACGACGACGACGACGACGAGAACGCGGGTCACCGCACGCAGAGAGACCGGAGACACGGAGTCGCGAGTTAATTCTCCCTGCGTGTGATTTTCGATCCCTCGATCGCGGCTTTGTCGAACGCCATTTTGTGTTGCGCCGAGCGGAACGTGCCAGGAACACGTAAAGCCCAACGCCGCGAGCGGTGTACAGCAGCACAGCCGCCGCGTAACACGATCAGGGAGGATAATCGCGAGAGACTACAACAGGCTTTCCAGGCACTGGCCACTTACCAAGAGACATGTTCACTTTAGCGTCAATCTCGGACATGTTTGTTTTGTGTGTTTTTTCTCTCGTTGCTCTTTGTCCGTGCGAGCTTTGTACGTTCGGATCCACGAGAGGAAACGGGTGTGCGCGTCGGAACGATTGGACGCGGCCGCGAGAAAACGAAAGTAGGAGCCGCGACTTGGCGCACGTAGCGCACGAGAAGCTGGACGACCGTGAACGCGGAGGTTAAACGGGTGAAAACGCGCGAACGGGCCGGGAGTCAGCGGGGAACTGAGAAACGAGCGGTGAGCGACGATCAAGAAGCCTGCATAGACACTCCCCCCTCCTCAGCCCCCCCACTCCGCCGCCGGGCGCTATAGCTCCCCCCCCCTTCACTCCACCCGCCCCCGATTGGCCGCACCGCTCCGTCTGCTATTGGTGTACTACGTGGTTACTACGAGAGTCGACGGAACCCCCAAAAGTGCAATAACAAAAGTATATTGACATTCTGACGCCTTCTCTCGGCTTTTCAATTTCGCGTTGCAGCGTAAATATGACAAAAGCCGCGTCAACAACCGTCGCGGTTTGCAATCTCGACGAGAGACAGGTATGACGTATCGTCGAAAAATGCCGTATCTTTGTTATCGTTTCGATGAGGAAGCGATAAGGTCTCGGAGCGGCTCCGCCGCCTCGGCTCTTTAACCTGCGGTGACCTCAGGATGTATTAGTTTGTAAATTGTAACATAGTCGGTGGTGATAGAAGAGGCGTTTCGACAATGATGCGAAACAAGGAAGCCGGCCGCCGCGCCAACGGCGATACCAAAGATGCGAGTACAGCGAAGAAGAAAATTATTCCCTACTGGTTGTTGGCCGGTCTGAGAGTCGTTCTCACTCTCTTGCCGCAGACTGGATATATTCATCCTGACGAGTACTTTCAGTCGATAGAAGTGATTGCCGGTGAGTCTTCGGAAAGCTTGAATTTTGTCCTGGAATTCTGATTTTTAATACACGTCTTTGCTCTCTATTCCAGGCGATCATTTCGACATCGACGTCTACAAGCCCTGGGAATTCAATGTTACCTTTCCGCTGCGCACAGCTCTGATACCGCAACTGGCAGTTGGGATTCCTTATTCCATTGTCGATATAGTATCTCCCCATTATTCCTATCTCTTTGGCAAATCCTTAAGAACTCCTTACGTCCTTCTACTGCTTCCTAGATTAACAATGTGCTGCCTATCCTTTGTGTCTGATTATTGTCTTTACAAGATATGCTGTATTTACAGTCAAAACTATAGAGTCAGGCTGATAACGTACGCCAGCTCCTATGTCATGCTCACCTATGCTACACGCACTTTTTCCAATACCATTGAACTTGTTCTCACTTCATTACTGCTCTACTATGTCTCACGCTGCATGGCCTTCTCTGAAAAGGTAAGACGAGAAAAAACCCTTTTCAATTGAATCATCTAAAAATGTGTATTATAATGCAGATGAAATTTATTGATTTTTACAATGTTCCAGGTTGTTCTGCAGAGTGACCACTTCGCAGAGCGATACGACAAAGCCAGAACGATCGGGGAACGCGTAAAATATTACAAACTACGAGCTTCCCTGCCCTATCACTCCCTGAATCATTGCCTGATACTGGCGACGATAACCGTCGTCGGTATATTCAATCGTCCGACCTTCGTCGTCTTCGCCTTTCCCCCGATATTTTTTTGGCTTCAGCGAGGACTCGGTTCGCGAAGCGTCGGCCTTCTCGATTTTCACATACGCATCTTCAGCTTCATTTTCTGCGGCATTCCCACGGCCCTCTTTCTCATCATAACCGACAGCTTCTACTTCGGATACCTCACGTTAGGCGAGATATTCAATCTCGACATAAGCATGAATAACTTTGTCGTCACACCGGTCAATTTCCTCAAGTACAATATGGATGAAAAGAATCTCGCTAGTCACGGATTGCATCCGAGATTCGTTCATTTCGCAATCAACGTTCCACTTCTCTTCAACATTTTGGGCGTCCTTGGCCTCTTCACGTTCGGCCGAATGGTTTACAGGTGACTGGGTGAAAATATTCACGCAACATTAACATAGTGAAAATCATTTTCTAAAGCGCGTGCGCATCATTCAGCGCTTTGCATTGAATATTATATCTGTCAAATTTGTCATTGCAGTGGGTTCAAAGGACGATGGTTGGAATTGCCGCGTATCCAGAGCATCGAAGGCCTCATGACGGCGTCTTTCGTAGTGCCGATAGCGGCGCTGTCGATAATTCCGCACCAAGAGCCGAGATTCATCATTCCAACGCTTCTGCCGTTGATATTCCTTCACGCTCAGACAATCGGCTACGGTACAAATACCGCGACAGTCGTATATACGAACAATGTCAATGGTACGCGCAGCTACACGTTCAACAGAAACAAGGACAAAATTAGTAAGCTGCAGTGCCTCTGGTTTATCTGCAATCTGTTACTGACGATATTCTACGGTTTCGCTCATCAAGGCGGAGTGTTTCCTCTGGCCTCGCACATTGCCGCCGAATTAAAAGCAAAGCCACATCTGACGCATCTGCATTTGTACACATCGTACACCTACTCCGTGCCGACGGCGCTTTTGCAGTTGCGAAACACCCGAAGAACTTACATGAGCAGTGACCGGCACAAGTATCGATTGAATCAGGACTTTTATTTGTACGAGCAGGGCAGCAATGACGTGGCGCAAGTGTACGCGAGCATCGCGTCCAAGATCGACGAGTGCGAACGAAAGTGGGCGACGAAGAGAGTGCCTTATCGAATCTACTATGCGTTGCCCGTGAGCTTTCTCCATGAATTCGACGATTACGCGATGATCAACGGCTCGCAATTGTTCACCTACAAAAGTGTCGCCGCGTTTTATCCTCACGTTGTTACGGAAAAGTTACCCTCACTCGATACCGCGTCCACTTGCGTCTTTGGAAAAGGAACCGAGGGATGCTTCAAAGACTTTGTAGAAAGTATGTCCCGCAATATTTACGAATTCGCTCGTAGTTTTGGGCTGTTGCTGTTAAAGATAGAGATCGTTAAACCGAGCGACAGGCTTATTTCGTAGCGAATCATTTGGACCACGTCCGCCGACAACAGCTCGTAAATGTTTGTAATTACCGAGAAGAAAAGAGAGATTGTATACAGCTGCTTTGGCATATTTCTATCATCCGTCCATTTTGCGGATATCATTGATTAACGGCTTGAGCGATATTAAATTTAGTCACAATCGAACACTCTAGCCGACACATTTTACGCATTCCTTTTTGTATATATTTAATAAGACTGAGATCTCTGTGTGACTTACACCAAATAAAGGGGTAAAAATTGCCGGACTCGGAGATTTTATCAAATAGTTTTTTATTTCATCTCGTCACCTGTACAACGAAGTTAGTCGTAGCTACGACTCAGGCTGAGGGTTTTAAAACGATGGAAAACTATGTTGTAAATCTGTAACGGGCTGCACGCTATACGTAGATCAATTTTCACAAAGTTTCTGGCGATAAAACAGTATAATTCTGTGTATATAAGTTGACGAACGTGATCGCAGCCTTAACTTCTATATCTACTTGAAAATGTCCTGCCAGTACTTTGAACATTGTACTTCGTACTTTGGCCAACGCCTTTTGCACTTTATTTTTATAAGTAAGAGGGGTTATTGCAAGTGTTACACATAAAATAGGATAAAAGCTTTAACTCCGAGATCATCCAGATCATATTTCCGCATAGTGATCACGCGTCTTATTCAACAAGAGTCACAGCTTTTTAAGAAAAGCGTTGGCAAAATAAATACATAATTTCTCTTTCTCTCCATCTTTTCTGTCATAATAATCGATTAGGCTGTACATTGTAAAACAATAGGAAACTATGGCTCCCATCTCGCCGTTATCACTCGTTCGCGTTTCCGAAGTCCGAGTACGTCCATGGAAGCTCGTGATTGAATTTACTCAGGTGCGCGGCGTTCCTCGCAGCAAACAGACGCTGTAACCGACAGTAAAAATAATTTTACAAGTTCGGAAAAACATCAACAGACGTCACCCGTCAAGATACAATATTTAGGTAAGATATGTTTACCGGATTATCGATGTAGGATTCACATCCATAGCACCAGACCGATAAGTCGCTGAAGCTCAGCGTCATTGGATGCTCGGCAATTTGCCCGTGAGTAACTGCGTGCTCATTGACACTGCGAGCGCAATGGACGGTGTAACATTGCAGACATATCCAATTTTCAGCGGTGCTGCCGCATTCTTGGCAGGGATCGCGAACGTTTATTCCGTTGGCAGGTACGTCCTGCACGCTGTCGAGGTGAGGACAGTCGCGGAGGGGTACAACAGCAAACATTTCGCCCTCCACCAAAGCCTGTAAAAACCAGAAAATTCAAACGAATTAAAAATGAATGCCTTGTGAAATTTTAGAAGAGAGACTATTAGAAAACATTTTTACTTGCCTGGATATTCTCGGAAAGATAATCCTGCAAAGTCATATTCGCCGCACCGCCAGCGGCTTCGCCCTGCTGATTTCCTCCGTTGCTTCCACTGGAACCAGCACCGGCGGCGTCTCTGCGACCTCCGAGATCCTTTTGTTCCGGGTTTATACATTCCTTCGCTGCCTTTAATATTGCCATTCTCTCGATTTCTCTCTGTAGTTCAGCCATCTCGTCGGCGGGCATTGTGTCCAGGCGTTCGCGCTCCCTCAAACTGAGCTCGAGTTTTTCGTTCTCGATTTCCTCGAACGCTATTTTCGTTTCTGTCAACGGACTCGCGATGTTACCAATTTTGGCGGGATGAACGTTTATGTCTGGCAGAACATTTTCCTTGGGTAGGGCCATTTGGTACACTAGATTTGGCCAATATTGCTTGTGAGTTTTCAGGACGTTCTTGATGGTGTTTACAGCGCTCGGGCATGGAGGTTGATAGGGCGGCAGAGCTGGCAGTGGATCACCCAACAGAGCCTTCGTGCACATCGTCATTGCGTACGATATTGAATTTACGTTATAACCACCCTCGAGGGCGAGCACGACTCGTCCGTTTGCCAATGCTGATAACCAGTGCGTGAAATGACCGTACGTTTCCGGAGAAACCGTGTAGCCTGTGATGAAAAATAATAGTCGAAGGTCAGAAAACAAAACACGGAGGTATGTAAGGGGCATGCACAGGCGGCTTCCCGTTGCTCAGCAAAAGTGATCCTCTATTTAAAAGTTCAGGAGCAACCATTGATGTCGATTTATTCAGAATCTAATTGATCGTTGGGAAACCGGCCGTTTCCCAACGATCAGTTTCGGATCGAATTTTCGATTGTCGCTCTTGGAATCAGCGGCAAATTTGCCATCGGATAGGATAAATCGGGGTCACGATTTTTTTTTTCAAAATATCGACTTTTAACCTATACCATCGTTCTCAAGTCGCATATTCTACCCCTGAAAACACCGGTTACAACCTTTTTTTAGTTGATTTTGAAAAAAAAAAAAAAAATTTGGCCGAACGAATACGATATTTGACAGAACTGTCAAAGTTATCAAGGACAAATGAACCTGGACGCGGTCTGAGAGGCCCAGCCAATGACAGCCCGTTACTCATGAACTTTTTAAAAGACGGATATAGTATACGTATTGGTACTTACCGCCCAGTGGATCTCCGATGCAAGCGTCGAATCCAGCGGAGATGAGAACTAATTCGGGATTGAACTGATAAGCTATTGGCATGACGATTTGTTGGAACGCTGCTATGTATTCCGCGTCACCCATACGTTTCTAAAATAAAACATGTTATAAATTTCGACGAAACATGATCACTAATTTTTTACTTCAAACTAATAAAGTAATTTCAATTTTTATACCCTGTTCCAGGGAATGTTTACGGTGTAGCCTTCGCCTCGGCCCGTTCCCACATACGTGTAATTGGCTTCCTTAGAATTTGGAAAGAATCCGGCGTTGTCGTAGCGATGTATCGATATATACAAGACGTTTGGATCATCCTTGAGAATCGCCTGTGTTCCGTTGCCGTGATGGATGTCCCAATCAACAATCAACACTCTAAATTTGTAAAGAATGCAATTAAATCAAATGCATTTTCGCATAAAAAATATATTGTTTTCTCGTAGGATATTAAAAAATTCTTGCTTTTTCAACTGATGAAAGCTCGTAGCGTATCTCGCCGCGACGGCGATATTGTTGAAAATACAAAAGCCGCATGCGGTCTCATCGTCGGCGTGATGTCCCGGCGGCCTCACTATCGCCACTCCGGATTGGCTCTCGCCGTTCAACACACTATCGACCACTTGCAGCACCGATCCAGTCGCTACGCAAGCACTCGTCCACGTTTCCGCGTGAAGAAACACCGAATTCAGTTTATCGCCTTTCTTTCTCAATTCGCCGGGTTTGGTGGTGCAAGTCTCCTTCATGTCGCGTATGTGATTTGACGTGTGAGCGAGAAGCAATTCTTCTTCGGTCGCCTCGCGTCCCTTTAGAACGTGGCAACGTTCCAGCAAATCGAATTCCTCGTGTCTCGCGAAAATACCGGAAATTCGGCTGGGTTTTTCCGGATGACTATCGTCCGAGGGATCGCAATGTTTGAGCATGCGGTCGTCGTATACTATTGATACGCGCTTCGGTGCTTTACTCAAATTTGTCGCTGGAAATACGTTTCAATGTTTTAAAGATAACGTATCATTAGGATTTTTTACAGGAAGACTGAAAAATCGTGGACTAATTCGGTGGAGTAATTTGGAACTTTTTTCTCACCTTGTTTTAGAGCGTTTAAACGATTCTTCAAATCCCTTAAAAATGTATCACTTTGTATGGGGTAGCAATCCCGCGTTTCGTAGTGATCAGGCTTCGTCTCATCGCCACTGCGAAAATAATGAATGCTCCCATTATTCCAGCCGAAGCTTCGAACTAAACTGCAAAGAAATTATGTATATACTTATAAATTACGACGGGCAGATGTCGGTTGTTATTTTCTTCGCGATTCTCGGACTCCGAATTTATGCTGTACGCTTCCTGATATTGATAGCATTTCCAGTAGGACCTATGCGCGTAGATGACGCTCAGGATCGTTTCCTTTATACTCTCAGACGGCGCATCGAGGGTTTGGTAAAATGGACAAGGATCGCCCAAGAGGGTCCGCAAAGTCAACGCTGCGGCTTCCGACAATGAGTCCAGGCAATAACCACCCTAAAATGTTTACAAATTTAATACAACATCAAAATAAATTATTAAGCGAACAGATAACCCTAGAATAATATAATAAAAACTTACCTCCAGTACAACAGCGATTTTGCTGTTTGCCAGACCCATCAGCGACGAAAGCAAGTGCGGGAAGAATCCCGGTGTCACTTCCATCTGACCCTAGAATCGTCATAATCGTTGTAATTCCGTGCGATTGAAAAGGGTGAAAAGAAAAAACCCGTGATTGTTCGGTGGAATTGAACCTTTTCGTCACCGAGCGCCGAGTCGAAACCAGCAGACACAATGACAAGATCGGGCGAGAACTACGTCAAGAAAATGATAAACTTAGTATAAATCGTGACATTTACCTCTGGACAACCGACAGCGCAATCGAAACCCGCGGAGACGATAACGAGATCCGGTTGAAACTAAAAGTATTTCAAGTTCTTACAATATTGTAGATTTTGTTTATCTTTAATTTGGATGAACCTTAAATTCGGCAAAAAAACTCACCTCGTAGGCCATTGGTAACAAAACTTGTTGAAATATCGCCAGATAATCCGCGTTGGTCATTCCAATCTTGTTTAAAGGAACATTGAAGTTGTAGCCTGCACCGGCGTTCTCGCCCACGTAGTGATAATCGGATTCCCTCAGATTTGGCCAGAATTCCCCGTTTTCGTAGCGATGTATCGAAAAATATACCACCCTGAAAAAATATATCAATTTCAGCGTCGAATCTCGGCATTACATAATATACGTGTGTCTGTTTCTATATTCGTTTACCTCGGATCGCTGTAGAACATTTGCTGAGTCGCTTGACCATGATGAACGTCCCAGTCGACTATGAGAATCTTGTTCGCTAGATTATCGTTCAACATCTTCTCCGCCGCGATGGCCACGTTGTTGAAGAAACAGTAGCCACAATATTCGGCTTTCATCGCGTGATGACCGGGTGGTCGGATTATTGCCATTCCATTTTGCACTTTGCCACGACAGACACTTTGCACCAATTCAATCGTCGAGCCAGTTGCCAACATCGAAAGTTTATATGTTGACTGTTGAAGGTTTTATTGATAAAATGTTGTAAGACGTTGTTTAAGAAATAAAACGTGACGAGTTTGTTTACCGGGTGTATGTAAATGGCGTCGTATCGAGAAGACAACTTTTCCAATTCCTCAATATCCTCGCGACCTTCCGTAGCTCTCAAAATGTTAATCTGTGACTGTGTATGTTTCAGCAGTAGCTCTTCGTGCTTTGCCAATCTTGGGTCGATAAATTTGCATCGTTTCGTTAGCCCCAGTTCTTCGCATCTCTCCATAACGCGCGTGAATCTTTCCGGACATTCAGGATAATTGCTATCCCACAGACAACGATGTTCGGCCATCGAACGGTGGTACGTCAATCCCGTTTCTCTTCGAGTCATCTTCTTTGCGTCTATAGCCGTCTGATAGATATCTCGAATGTAGCAATTATCCAGTTTTTTAGACTGCGACTGTTTCTTTTGAGCAGCTTCGCGTTTTGCAGCCAACAATGCTGCTGATGGTTTTACCTGCAATTGAACATGAAATTAGTTTTGTATCTCGATTATTGCTCCATTTGCACACATTTCTTGTAATAAAACAAACAACATTGTACTCAAATTACTAGAGGAAAGAAATAATAGAATGTTTATATATTGCTGATTGATAAACTTTTCAGTGATTCTCTTAAATCGTGCTAGGAAATTATATGTTGCTGTGATAACCTATGTACATTAGTCTCATGTAAGACGCGTTAAGAAACAATTAGTGTGATTACGTTGTTAACTAAATGATTGTGGTGAACCGACTATTGCTATTTCAGACAAATTTAGAGAATCATAAGTATCTAGTGTGTTTGTGTGCAAAAAGTACCTTATAATTGTGCTCTAGAATAATTCCAATGAATTAGGTGCCGCTTTCTCAAGCTCCTCTGACAAACTGTGACATGTATCAGAGTTCCACATAGATAAGCGTAAAGACATGCAAGATTAATTGAGATATGGATATTGCTCCATTGTTATCAGCGTCGCTGCTCCAGGCTTTGCAAAGATTAGATATCAAGATGCGCAAGTGGCTGATAACAAAAAAAAATAAATAAATAAAATCTCAGATGCAAAACTGATTTACTTTTGCGTTCCTCGTGGAGCCTTTCTTTCCCTCATTGTTCTTAGCTGCCGTCGCCACAGCAACATTGCTCTTAACTTTTCTCTGACTCATCCTTCTGGAACTTTCGACAACCTTTATCAGCTCGATTTCGCTGTCCGCAAGTCTTTTGGCTGCATTGAAAAAATTCTCTCTCGTCCCTGGATCTGTCTGATACGTGCAGGCAGAAGAAACTCCGTTGATTAAGGTATAAATGTTTTTGCACACAAAGTGTAACTGATTTGTAGTATATGTCACACGATATAGAATAAAAAATATAATGACTTTTATCCCTGCGACTCTCAATCGACTGGACAAAAAAAAGTGATCGGGAAGTATGACTTTTTGAATATATAATTACAACTAGCAAAGTGCGCACTATGCTGCGAACAAAGTAACGTAAGCTCGGTACACACTACAGATTTGTACTACTCGACGAAATCGTTGACAATCTACCGACAGCTTCCGTGGGAAGCTTGGAATGAGTGCGTGGGCGATCTGGAAGGCAGTACCATTCCTTTTATAGAAACGCACAAGCCGCACAAGAGAATGACGATCGTTTGTGGCCCCTTCAGCCGTAAATTCATGCGTTCTGCCGCACGAATACGGCAGAGTTATGAATGAAACCAGGAATAAATGGGAAAATCTACGCTTCGAGTACGGTTACTCGTCTCGCGATAACTGTACTCGCTGCACGCAACAATTACTCGCGCGGATCTCTCGTGCCTCTCGTATCTCACCATCACTCTCTGTGTTTACGTGTAACCCTCGAATCACGCGGTCCTCTCGTTGCGCCGACTGACAAACTATCCGCGACTCGATCGCGTCTCCTCCATCAAATTGCACCGGAACGCCGCACTTCTCGAATGTCTCTCTTCGCTTACGACACTTCGCTCATCCTTCGCGTCAATCGTTATTCCCAACGATTTTTCTCCTCTTTCTTTTCTAACGGAATCCCATAACCGCCATTTCCTTCCCCTCGTCAACGCTATATTTTCGAACAGCTGTCAAACGCCAACGCCAACGCCAAACGCACACCAACAGAAGCTGCGCACGTGTGCGTCGAGGTCCACGCGGCTGTCGCTCCGATACATCGCGCACGTCTATTTTGATAAATATCCACTTAGCATCGATGAATCTTCGCTTTGTCAGTTCAAAAATCGAGTCTACAAATTTGTACGAAAATTTTCCGGTATCGCGCGCAATGTCACAGTCAATTTTGCCGATTTGGAGCGCCGCAGCCTCCGCTTCGGTCCGGGATTGATGCCTTTAACCTCTCGCGAGATATGTGAATCATCCGACAAAAGTCGATTGTTAGGCTTTTGTTTTTTTATATACGCTGCATTCGTCTGAGCTTTGCAATAAATATATCGACGATGTTGCGAGTGTTCGCTGTATCAGTGGCGAAAAGGGCGAGGAGGAGGCAGAGAGGAGTCAGTACATGGTCTTCACTCGCTACTGTCTTTAATTCAAATACTTCTGTCGACGTGGGGTTCAACTTGTCACGTACCAAATGTGTGAGTGGACCGAACACTGGAGGACCGTAATTGGATTTTTATCCAGCAATGTTTATATCTCTGATTTTCCGCAGGGGCTATTTGGATTGCCGGAGCTGAAAAATGCCAATGGATTTGCAGAGCTCAGGGAAAGAGCCGTGTCTGAATCTAACAGACTCATCGACGAAGCTACAGGCAATGAGAGAAGTCGTAAGATGGTGGAGGTCTTTGACGAGCTCTCCGATACTCTATGCAAAGTTGCGGACTTGGCAGAATTTGTTAGAATAGCTCATCCTCATGAAGATTTTGCACAGGCCGCCGAGGATACTTGTCTGGCAGTCAGTGGAATTGTGGAAAAGTGATTATTGCTTAACTTACATTTAATTTAGAGCTGCATTTGTGTTTTTAATGAATATGATTGTAAATGTACTTTTATTGCAGATTAAATACTCACAGAGGTCTATACAATGTTCTGTCAAACGTTGTAAAAAAAGGCGACATTGTAGAAACAACAGACACAGATGATCATGTTTCTAAACTTTTTTTATTTGACTTTGAACAGTGTGGAATTCATTTGCCCGAAGAGCAGAGGCAGAAAGTTGTTGAATTGAACGATTATATACTCCAAGTGAGTGAAGGCTCAAGATAAATTGTAGTACTGCAATTGTTACAGTTTCGTTTGTTTAATAGCCGTGATTTTGGATTACAGGTTGGACAGAAATTCATGTCGGGTGCAGTGACACCGCGATCCGTGAGAGGCGAAGCTCTTCCTGAAAATATCCGACAATAGTAAAGACTCAGTTGTTTCGGAAAATATTATTTTCATAACAGTGCTAATATATTTCGAGTACATTAAGAAACTGTTGAAACTGTTCGCAGTTTTGTAAAGGAAAATGGACAGATATTGGTTCACGGTCTTTACACGGATTCCTCTAATGCATTGGCTCGTGAAGCGGCATATAAAATATTCTTGTATCCCGACGCGCAACAAGAACATCTGTTGAGAGAATTGCTGAACTCGAGGCATCGATTGGCTCAGATCTGCGGCTTTCCGACTTACGCCCATCGGTGAGTCCCTTAAAATTCTATTCGCAGATTTATTCGAAACCGTTGTGAAACAAAATGATTAATTTTGTTACAGAGCTATAAAAGGAAGTACAGTTGAAACGCCGGAGGTCGTCTGCGATTTTCTCAATATTCTGAATAACGAGCTCAAAGGTCGAGCGCAAAAAGACTTTGGTGTAATGCGCGAGATGAAAAAAGCCGAGTCGCTGATGGAACAAGATCTCATGGCCTGGGATACCGCGTATTTCACGTCCAAGGCGAAAAAATCGTGGCTCAATACTAGTAGCAACGAATTCGCTCCGTATTTCTCTTTAGGCGCGTGCATGGACGGTTTAAATATTCTTACTCAGGCTCTTTACGGCGTTCGACTGGAAACCGTTGAAGCGTTGCCAGGCGAAGTTTGGGCCTCGAACGTCCATAAACTCGCCGTAATAGATGAGAATGACGGCATTTTGGGAAACATTTATTGCGATTTTTACGAGAGAGAAGGCAAACCAAATCAAGATTGTCATTTCACTATCAGAGGCGGAAGGCAATTACCGGACGGCAGCTACCAAGTAATTTTTTTGCTTTCCGTGGTTCAAAAAAAGAAAATTATAACTTTTCTGACGTATAAAAAAAAAAAACCATTAACATATTTGCGAATGTTTTCTTTGCAGAATCCTATCGTCGTTTTAATGCTTTCCTTACCTGCGCCCAGATGGTCGAATCCTTGTTTGCTGAATCCTTCGTCCGTTGACAATTTGTTTCACGAAATGGGTCACGCGCTTCACTCGATGCTTGGGCGAACGCAGTATCAACACGTCACGGGTACCCGTTGCAGTGCGGATTTTGCCGAAGTACCGAGTGTACTCATGGAATACTTCGCTAGTGATCCAAGAGTGAGTATCGCAGAAAAAACTAGGTGCTCGTGGCCCACTGATAAACGAATGACGAAAATGGTAAATTTAATTCACAGGTCGTTCGCTTGTTCGCGAAGCACTTCCAGACCCGCGAACCTATGCCGGAGAAGATGCTGCAAAAGTTGTGCGCTTCGAAAAACATGTTTCCCGCTTCGGAGCTTCAGATTCAAGTATTTTACAGCATGCTCGACCAAGTATATCACTCGAAAAAACTCAAAGGCTCAAGCACAGATATTTTGAAGGATATTCAAGCGAAATTTTACGGTCTTCCGTATGTCGACAATACGGTGCGTATAGATCAACCACTTGTCACGCATTTCTTTGATATAGGTATATTTTTATTCTGTAACTTTAAGGCAATGAGTTCGATTTTTTATTTTCTTGACAGGCATGGCAGTTGAGATTTTCTCATCTGGTCGGATACGGTGCCAAGTACTATTCGTATCTGATATCCAGAGCGATCGCCTCGTGGATCTGGCAGACGTATTTCCAGAATGATCCTCTAAGTCGTTCATCAGGCGATCGGTACCGTCGCGAATGTCTGGCTCACGGCGGTGGAAAACCGCCGTCTAAATTAGTCTCGGACTTTCTGAACAAAGATGCCAACGCGGAGAATTTCGCCAAGTCTCTTATCACAGAAATTGACTTTAAGGACGAGCACATACAATCGGTAAAGAGAGCAACGGCGTAAAATTGCTGTATACAATAATACACGCGACGCTCCCTTTAATGTACAAAAATTGTAAATTTTGTAGATCCGAATAATTTGAATAAAATATTTACTTTCCGTCAATTCTTTTTCATTTTCGTTGTATTTTTATTACAAGTACGGAACCTTACCCTATGTACAATGTTGACAAATTCTAAGAAATATTATTACACAAAAATAAGTTTCGCAGCGTAGCGTATGCGTTCATCAAATCATACGCAGTAAACGTAGGTACTCGTCGAGAACTGGCCGTGCTCACTGAACTAATTTCAAACTACTCCGGACGCTGTGTTTCCAAACTATCGAGGATTTTGCTCACCAGTCGAAGACCTCTATTCTATAATTTAGTGCGAAGTCTCATTCGCCTGGTTAGAGTTTCTTTTTGTATTTTCCCCAAAATACACAACTACGAAAATCATAAAGTTCGATCATCAGTAACGCGATCAGATCTCCATCTCGTTACCTCTATGCACGGGTATTAAAAGAAGAAAGAAGAAAAAAGATGTCAGCAGCTTGTAAACTTGTTGGCAAAAAGAAGAGTGAAGTAATGAAATCAAGAAGTCAATCGTAATTAAAGGCTCGTTGAATAATGGCTTATCAATCAATAGTATTAATTGTAAGTATTTATTTTATACAGTCCGTTCCTATACGACGTAGTCCTTGTTTTATATCGTCCTTTTTTCATTTTATCTCAAAAGTTTTTTATATACTATGTACTTGTGGGCGTGTGTGAGTGTGTTTTCCTCGGAGTGTTGTACAGTCCTGTTACTTGTTGAATTACTTGTAATAATCTTATTAATTATCGTGTTACTATTCACAAAAGAAAGAAACGCGCAATGGCAATTCCGGCCGCGTATGCACGTCTAGATGACTCCACATTGAAACGTTTTAACGTGCGACGAGGAGTTGTCCATCATATACGTTAAATGTCTTCCCTCCGTTGCGTTTATCCTGGCATTTTTCTCTTCTCCCTCGCTCAACCTGTCGTATGTATGCCGAGAGGAATTGCCTGGCGTTAAAAAGTTCTTCCGAGTTTTCTTTTATACTTACGATCAACGTGTATTAATCAGGATATTCGTAAACAATGGTCCTTGGTTATTAGAACGCAAATATATAAAACAACACAGTGAAGGATGAACGGAAGTAATGGCAAAGCACTGGTCTCAAACTGTCTCAAAGCCGATGACAATCGATGACCGATTTAATGGTTTACGCGAGTCACGCGTTGTTTATTAACAACCTCCGCTAGTTTTTCCTCTATGTTCTTTCCTCCCGCTTGGTTTTTTCGCAAAACAAACAAACAAAAAACTTCTTTACATCCTTGTCCTACCCGAGCGTTCGACGATTCGTCGACGCAAGCTGAGGAAAAACTGTCTTGTTTTAACACTCCCGTCTTTCGTCGTTCTAACGTTGACAGTTCGGACGTGACGCGAAACGACGCGTGGCATCGGGTTCGACCCGATGATTTTCTTGTTTCTTCCTAGAGAAAACAAAGTTGACCCAGCTCAACATGACTTTGGCATTTGGTTGAGGTTACGCAACGTAGTTGTACTGATTCGCGTTGTCCTTATCCCGCTCCATGTAGTCTCTGTCTATCAAGGATTCAATGCGCTTCTTGAGATCAGCAGGCTGCAAGAAAATTTATTAAAAAACAAAAAACAGAATTAGAGCAATATCGAAATAATAGTAATTTTATCGACCTGCAAATGCAATGAAAATATTATAAAGACCCTTACCTTAACCGGAAATTTGAGTTGGTTGTAGAGCTCGCTTATGAGAAGATTGTGCGTGAGCGTTTTCCTCATCTTCATGATTCTCACGATAGCCGCGTCTATCTGGTACTGCCGATCCTGGTACACTCGTTCCTCGGTCGCCTTCTGCTCCTCGTTCTAATAAAAGACAATGAAAACAAAACGAGCACAGATGAGCATTATTTTGGCAATTATTGGCGTTCGAGCAGAGCCTTGTTTGCAAAATACGTACCGTTTCCTTCATCTGTATTTGATTGATTTTTATTCTGAATAATTTATTCGTGAATTCAACGTTGAAGACGAATCTGTCGTTGTCCGCAACGTCTCGACCTCGAGGATTTTTCTGCAACACGCGTGCCTTCCCGCAAGCCAACGATTGCAAAGTTCTCCTGAGCTCGCCGTCCTCGATGTTAGTCGTTGCTTTTATATCTTCCAGCGACAGATCGTCTGCGTCGTTGAAGAGAATCAGTACTAACGCTTGAAACAGCGACACCTGCAGTTCTTTGTTGCCCTGTTGGAAGAATATATCTTTGTTAGTTCCAGTTGCATCGAGATGTTCCGATAAAAAAAATCAATTCAAGGGCTTTACTCACCGCGTGGAACCAAGCTTTCAAAACACAATGGCCGAGCGTAGGCTGCCATTGCAACTTTCGTCCGCTGTGTTTGCCCAAGTAAAACTTGTTGAATATCTCCTGGTATTGCACCATTTCCGCGGGTAACGTCACTTCCATCACGGGATATGTCGGCCAATAACCCATCGTGAGAATCGACACCGTCAGATCTAAGTTACTGGCCAGTAATTCGTTCTGCAGATTTCCTGAGTACTACGGACGTTACGAAATGTTAGCCAAGAATATCATTACACGAGTTTGGTTATATCTTTAGCACCTGCTGTGATCCGAGGGACAGATGATATGTAGCACATCACCTTAAACGTTTTCAATGATTACCTGTTTGAACGCAATGTTGATATCCTTGCTGAGCTCCATATCTTTGAACATTCCTTCGAGTTTGCTCGTGAAGCCACCGCCGCACTCTTGTTTCAACTTCGACAGCATCGATTTCTCGGCGTCCACCGAAGCGGATTTGCCGACCAAAAGTCGTTTCGCCAGATCCTTCTTGTAGAACGCCTCGAAGACATCTTTGCCGTGGATGAACCGAAAGAGGACCATTATTTTGTCCAGCAATCTTTCCAGCTCTTCTTCCGTCGCCTCTTTGTTTCCCGCTCGAAGTTTCATATCTACAAACTTGGCTGAAAAGACCGGCGCAGTTAGACAACGAAAACTTGCGAGCATCGAGTTTCGGGTAATAGAGTGGATTCGGACTGTACCTATTAATTCCGCAGGTTTGTTCGCACGTTGGTTGATAAACGCCTCGAAAGCTTCCTTTAGACTGTTGGCGAATTTCTCGTTTCTGTAGAAACACGTGTTAACGATATTGTCCATTTTGTCCTTGAAATCCAGAAGTTCCTGAACCATGGTTTTGTCCTTCTCCGGATCTATGACTATCGTTTTACCTTTCTTCTATCGACGAATAAAAAATGGTGTGATGAATCTTAATAACACATGGAAGACGCACAGAAACATAGGACCCCATGGAAAATCGTCAGCGATATGCAAGTAAACTAAAGCTGTCGATAAAACTGCCAGAATTTACGATTTGGCTTTGTAGTAGCCAATGACCATTTCCCGCGAGGGAAGAGGCGGAAGAGACTTATCATTCACGAAACGTACCTTAATATAGCTATTGAAATTTAAACAGAGCTCGACGAGGCCGTTTTTCACACGGCTGTACAGGTTGTAGAGTAACGTTAAGTCACTGATTCTATTTTCGTCTATCAGACCGCTGAGTCCCTTTTGAAGGATACTCGAGACGTGCTCTGAGAGCAATTGCTTCTCGACAGTGTGTATGAGCGACCACCTATGAAAGAAAAATCGATTATCAATAAATGTTGAGATTCTTTTATCACGAACAACTGATATTGCGAAATATCTTACTTCGTCGACATATCGAGGTAGTGAAGTAATCTTTCGTTCTCCTCCTGCAGACGTTTGTCAACGTGGGCCAGATATTCGGGAACATCATGTTCGTTCATCAGTCGTTGGCCCTCGGCGGCGTAAAGCCTTTCTGTTGCCATCAGGAACCTAAGACGAACATTATTTTTTATTTAACATTGTCGAGACGCGAAATTCGATTCGAAAGGTGTTTATTAAAATTTCTAAGTCGTACTTAGTTTCAAAGGCCTCCTGGTATATTTGCAAATCCGAGAGCATTCTGAGCAATGATTTCAGAAGCGTACGATCGACCGTGTCGCCTTGACGCTCCTTTTCAATGAGCATCAAGAGTCCTTCCACCGTACGGGTTTGCACCAAATTGTTTAACACAATGTGCAATCTGAAGAGGTGCAATCCCATGTCCCTAAAAATTACAACAGCATTAATCAATGTACATGGATTTAACGTTTTGAACATAAGCATATTCAGAAACATATCTGATGCACAGTCTTATATGTTAGCTAAATAAAAGTGTATTTAAATGTCTAACATAAGATAAATCAGAAAAGAAATAAGCAGTTGTAAGATTAGTCCCAGATCTTACCATATGGATGAAATACTAGGATTCTGAAGGACGTAAGTTCTATCCAGGTACAAAAAGATACTCCTAATCATGATCATCTGGCGACAGTGCGACTGCCAGCATTCATTCATTTTCTTGAGGAATATGTGACGATCCATGGATTCTGCCAAGAACTGCTCTATGTTGGCTTTGACGTGAGACTCTGTGAGTACCGTCAGATTGGCGTAGAGTGTCGATGCCATCTTGTGACTGCACATATTCTCCACGGCCTGATAAAGTTCCTCCAGGGAATAGCGAATGCTCTTGCTCGTCTGTATCGCCACTACTGCTTCCCGCAACTTCTCCCATGTTTGCTCCTGATAATTCTCAGGTAGTTTTGGCTTATCTAAACAGAGTAATATTCTTATGTTATTTGTGATATTTATAAAAGTTTTGTCTACAAAAAATGTGTAGCATGGCTCTAAAAATAGCCATATTATCTCAAATATCGATGTTAATTTTGACTAGTGATACATGAGGGTCAGGGATACCATCTATTTGCATATTTCATCAAGGTGACAAATCAACCGAGACTGTTCTCTCAGCCTCTTCCGAGCCAAACAGTCGCAAAACAATTATCAACCCAACTACATTCATCTTCTGTCAAAGGTATCAATGATACAACCTCAAAACACATGGCTCGAAAATGCACAAAAGCCATCCACCGAAATCAACGTCCTTGAAGGGAAAAACAAATAAAACGCTCTCGCACCGCAAACCCAGAGCAGTGCAAATCATTTGGAAACGAGAGCCACAATGATTTCGCAATAAACGTTAAAAGCGGGCGTATTGCCAAAATAGAGGGGAAAAAACCCGACAAAAGAGACTGGCGGACACAACGTGAGCCAGCTCAAGGGATACGGAAAAGAAATAAAAAAAACGATAAAATGCCCGAATCACAGCTGATTTTGTAGGTTAGACATGTCCGCGAGGGGCATAATTCGCTTACTCTTGAAGTTTTTGATGACGAGCTTTCTGGCCGAGCCTGGCTTCGAGATGGCAAGACTCGGCGATATCTTGTTAACGCCGTTCGGATTAGCGACCGTGAGAGCCGAGAAATTGGCTCTCTTCTGGGTGTTCGCGGCCGCGGTTGCCGTGTCCGTCATGTTGTTCTCGATCTCCTCGTCCTCGTTCAACAGTAGCACCGTCGTGTCTCGCGACGAGGCCGCCGCGCCAGCGGCTGTCGAGTGTTTTGTCCGCTTCGCGAAATTCACAATCGCACTCGTGCTCGTGGCGGATGATGTACTGCTGTTGGGATGCGCGGTGGTGTTGGTAGCACCGGTACCACCAGCGGCAGCAGCAGCAGCAGCAGCAGCGGCGGCGGCGGCGGCGGCAGCGGCAACAGCAGCAATGTGACTGTGGTGATGATGCTCAAGAGTGGCAGGCGCCGCCGATCTCTTCGCCTGATGTGCCGTCGTAGCTCCGAGAAGCTGAGTCCTCCCGAGTCTAGACATATGCGCGCATCACCCGGCCATCGGCCCGTCCAACTACCCGAAACTCCTCTCTCGCCTCTCACTTTTCACCCACTTTACCGATCGCCGTTCGCGAATAAATAACCGCCTGCGAACGTTCGGAAGACCCCGCCGCACAATCCAATACCGCACTTCGGTCGCCGCGATTGTTTAAACAAACCGACGGATACTTATTTCGGGTTTTGTTATTTGTTCCCCGACCTCGATCGTCCAATTGTCGCACGAGCACTCGACACTACTCATACCCGTTTGCGCGATGGTGGTGTGGAGATAGCCCAGACTCTCTTCGAGAGAACAATTGACACACAACGCGCAAGCGCCGTTCGTGTGGAACCTAATTTGCCGGCAGTGGGTAGGTCCGAAAAGAGAAACACGCGCCGGACGGTTTTCCGGATATAATCGGAATCACCTGCCCGATGGTTCGGTCAAATACCGACGTAATCGAAGCGAGCGCGATGCCGATAATCCTTTCTAGATTTAACTTTTTTAGAGATTGATCGACGGTTTCGGGATGGATTTTGGTGAGGATTGATCGATCCCGCGGGCCTATATTGATAATTTGCCCGAAATTGTAGAGGATCGGTGAGGAAAAATTGAATCTGATGTAAAGGGACTCAATCGGTATTTCCAGAAAAGTCTAGGGAAAATGTGTAACCCTCTGTTCACGCAATTGTCCCGCTGAGAATACAGGGAATAGTAAAGCATTCGACTGCAGTTTGTCTATTACTTCGTAAAATATCCGAATTATGGGGAAATTGTCTCGTTTCTTTGTCTAATTCTTTTCTATCGATGTTGGTTAGATACACTAAAATTACACTATCCCACAAGTTTCGCGTTCGAGCCAACGATTGGCCCACGCGATCGTCGTCTCAATTCCGGTATGTACTGCGCAACTCTTGTCATTACGCGGGAGATAACGCGTTAATTGATCATCCAGCGACAACGAGGTTGCACGATTTTAACGCTCGATTGCAAAGATATAATCTTACGGATTATACCAATCGCTGCCACGTGACAAAGATCGCGTTCTGCGATGCGGGAGAGAAATTCCCGCAATTTGGCGGTAAACCGGTGCGCGCTGATTGGCTCGGGAGTGACGCACTTAATATTCCACCAATGGCACGATCGGAGGTGTTTGGAATTTTCGTGCCGACTGCGTTTCGACGCGTTTCGACGTTACTCGATCACCGGACTTCGCAGGCTTCGCGTCCTTTCGTCTCGAGATTTCCCGCGAAAATACACGAGAAGAAATGGCTCTTTGCGTCTCCACCAAGGAAAACATCCAAAGGACCCTCGAAACATTCACACTCAAGGAGAACGTAAGTTTGAATCACCTTTTCTCATTCTACACGCCTGCAATTTCCAGGAAAAAGTCGTTACGCTCGTATTGGAATTTTTCTTCGATCCGATCGTAAATCCAATTTGGCTGTAGCTTTCGAGTTTTTTCATCTGCTATTCAGCTTTTCCAGTCTTCGGCACCTTTTCAGTCACAAATTCGTAGCTGTAGCTTCGCAAGATCGGAAATTGCACGCGCGCGCTACGTCATCATTTTTTGCGTTCGATTTCGCGTCGATCGCGATTACCGTCTCGTCCAATTATCTCTCTAACGACTCTTAGCTCTTCATTTTTACGCGTATTTTTTTTTTTTTTTTTTTTTTCCGCTCACAATATTGTTATCCAAAACTTTCCAAAGGGCATCGGTTTCGCGGACATTTTGCGCGCACTGTAGATAATCCGCGTGATTAATTCGGTTATCAGCTGCTTAGTAATTATCAGAATATTAAATATTTTTTCCATTACTTAATATCACGTGAATGTTTGAAAGTATAGGATCAAGCAGCAAAATCTGGTCCCCACCCATTCCATTCTGCGCTTCCATTCTGAACAGCTGATACTCAGTTTCAAAACTATGGACATGTAATTCTAGTGATTCTGATACTTTTGTGACATAACTAGTTGCAATGCAGTGTTCTGCTGCATTAGAATTGGATGTGCATTGAGTTCTGTCCACTAGTCACTGCCTCAAAGGCAGCATGTGCCAAACCACTAGGTTAAACACAGTCCATCGTACTGACGTTTTATATTGTTATTCGAGGAAACTATTAATATCCTGAAAAGTAATTTGCAATATTTTGTAAAATGCGGAAAAAATGTCACATCTGGTAGATCCTAATGTAAGTGTTATACAAAAAAGATAGAATAAATTCTTGCAATATGAAATATGAACAATAGCGTATCATGAAGTATGATACAAAATACGGCGCAACTTAAGGGTTGCACCGTAGTACGCAATGTCAGAGTAGTCAGTTCTTAAAATGATTGCATTTTTTTCAGCTTTCTCCGAAGAAAAAGTTGTGTGTGACACCAGAAAGACCACAGCAGAATGGAGCTGCAAATGGGGTATGTCTGGGAAATAAAAATAAAAAAATACTTTGCCCGTCGCAGAAATTAATTTTACAATTGATTTATCATTCAGATTGACAAGACGAAAGCAGTGATGAAGTTGGATCTCAAGGACTCTCCGTACAAGGACAATGGAGCTGTAAAGAAATTCGATGTAGAACTGGAGCCACTGCTGAAGGAAAATCCGAGACGATTCGTTATATTTCCAATTCAGTGGCCCGACATTTGGAAAATGTACAAGAAAGCCGAAGCATCTTTTTGGACAGTGGAAGAAGTAGATCTTTCCAAGGTAACTTATTTTGTCACTATCTGCTATGTTTTGCACGCAAATTTTTGTGTACTTTAAATACAATTGATTTCAATGTTCATTTCAGGACATTCAAGACTGGAATACTCTGAAACAATCTGAGCGCCACTTCATTTCCCACGTACTCGCATTTTTCGCTGCATCCGACGGCATCGTGAACGAAAATCTCGTGGAACGTTTCAGTCAGGAAGTTCAGGTGACCGAGGCTCGTTGCTTCTACGGCTTTCAAGTGGCTATGGAAAATGTTCACTCGGAGATGTACTCTCTTTTGATTGACACCTACATTTCCGATCCCAAAGAACGGTAGGTCGATCACGTAAACATTTTTTGATGATTTTTTCTTTTTCTTGTAGAATATCGAGATAACTGATAAATGAATTTCAGGGATTTCTTGTTCAATGCCATCGAGAATCTTCCATGCGTCGCGAAAAAAGCCAACTGGGCACTTAACTGGATCAGCAACGACGAGGCAACGTTTGCGGAGCGCGTCATCGCTTTCGCAGCGGTCGAGGGCATCTTCTTCAGCGGCAGTTTCGCGGCTATTTTCTGGCTGAAAAAGAGAGGTCTCATGCCCGGTCTCACTTTCAGCAACGAACTCATCTCCCGGGACGAGGTAACATTTCGCTGAATCTCTATTGAAATTATTTCTTAAACCAACTTCTGCAATTCCTTTTTAAATAATTTTTTTTTTTTTTTGTGAAAACAGGGACTACACTGCGATTTCGCGTGTTTAATGTTCAAACACATCGTACAAAAACCGTCGCAAGAGCGCGTCATATCGATAATCAAAGACGCAGTCACCATCGAACAAGAATTTCTGACGGACGCGCTGCCCGTTGACATGATCGGCATGAACTGCACTCTCATGTGCCGCTACATCGAATTTGTCGCTGACAGACTACTCTCGGAGCTTGGATGTCCAAAGGTACGCAAATAATAATTACTTTATTGATTTCTTTTTCAATCCTGTGCACTTCGTTGTGTTGCCAACAACTAATAAAATTGGCTCTGTTGCAGGTCTATGGCTCGGAGAATCCGTTCGACTTTATGGAACAAATATCCTTGGAAGGCAAGACAAACTTCTTCGAGAAAAAAGTCGGAGAGTATCAGAAGTGGGGAGTGACGACGAATAGCGACGAGGGTGATTTCTCCATAGACGCTGAATTTTAAGAAAGCTGCACCGTCGAGAACGCTTTAGTGATAAATATTAAGCAGCTTAAGAACGCTGCGCTCTCGTGATTCATCTAATTCGCATCGATTAGCTTCCTCTGTCTTCTCGTAATCAATTATATAAAAAAAAAAAAAAAAAAAAAAAAAAAAAAACTGGAAAAAGAATTCGATCCAAACTCGACTATTACGATGACTCACGAAGCGCGGATTTCTTAAACTACCGATATAAGATGTTGGAGGCTAGTTAGATAACTTGACTTGAAACTTAGCGAGTATTATTTCCTCAGTTGACTGAGGGAGAATCACCGCGTGACTGAAAGTTAGCGTGAATGAAATCGTGACAGTAGTGCTAAGCTCTGACCACTTTGTGTGAATTTTAATTTTATGTAGTGACTGCAATATTTTAGTTTGTAATCTAAGAACAATCGTATGACGATATAACAAGGTCACTCGGCCAATTTTCAAGGACGATGTGGACATTTTTGTTACTGTCGAGACTTACTTAAACATAACTTTAACACGTGCCTTGTGCAAATCGAGAACGAAGGATAAATTGAAATAATCGTCTTGTCTTGCGCGCTCCCTAAACAGACGAGTCCCATTTCCGACGACTCTCAAAACCGAGGACGCGCTCAGTATTTGCACCATTAAGATATCTTTAAGTTTGTACAAAATAATTCGATAGAATAATATTACAATTCTCCGGAAGCATCACATGTTTATTATATTTAACGCATGCTGCTATTTTATACATTTCTCATCAACGAAAAAAAACTTAGTTTTGTAGTTAGTGGAAGCTCCAGACTAATAAACAATTTGGCGCAGCTGCTGTTTTTTCTTTGCTCAGAAAATTGAACAAGCCATTTATTTGTTAATTGACGGGGATCTTGAAACCATTCTCCAAGCGTTGAAGATATTGCTGGCGCGCTTCCATTTCATCAGCAGGTCTGTTATACGGCAGCCAAACTGGTTCTCCGACGAAGTATCGTTTGGCTTTGATGTAGTTCTACAAAAAAAATCGTAGATAATTTGCCATCAGACAGGGTTTTCAGACGTTACGAAATCGATCAATTTTTTTTTCGCAAGAAATTACAAATGTTCATTAACCATTCTTTCCTGACGTTGAATCATAACAGACTTACGTTAACGTCGAGCGTAAATCGGTGGTAAATTCCACTGGGAATAATGATTAAATCGCCGGCCTTAACTTCGATGCGTATCCAGTTGTCTTTCGTGTCCCTGACATCGAAGTACCCGGATCCATCCAGAACTAGCCGAATTTCCTCGTCCGTGTGCAAGTGCTCGGTGAAAAAGTTCTTCAACTGTCAAAACCAAGATAACAATATTACTCATACAATGATTTTCAATTCCTCATTTCTCTTTAATAACTACAAGGCTAATCACACGCGCTGGCGCGCGTGCCCGAGATACTATTGCGCTGCTGCGCTCTTATAAAGTTTTAAAAGGGTAAATCGCAACTGAAAAACCCTTGTTCAGTTACTTTTGAAAAAAAAAGGAAATTTGTCGTTTTGCTTGTCAGAAATCGTAGATTTGGCCGCCGGGCCGAAAACCGCCCAAATCGGGGTGACGAAATTTATTTTTTCAAAATATCGACTTTTAAGCTATACCATCGTTCTCAAGTCGCATATTCTACTCCTGAAAACGCTGGCTACAACCCTTTTTTAGTTGATTTTGAAAAAAAAGATTTTTTGGTCGAACAGTTTGTCAGAAATCGTAGATCTGGCCGCCGGGCCGAAAACCGCCCAAATCGGGGTTACGATTTGGGCGGTTTTCACGACCAATCAGAGCTCGAATAGTTTGCTAACAATGCTTTCCGTTACTCATGAACTTTGTAAAAGAGGGATATATTACTTTAAATAAAAAATTACTTCAACAAAGCACGACCATGATTACGAATAAATGTACCTTTTCCTCGTAATTCTGTAGGCACTCTTTCGAGCAAACGATTTCATCCTCGTACGTGTAGCCGCGCTTTTTCTTCAGTTCGACGAGAACGCCGTCTGCTGCGTAGTTGTTTGCGTCGATCTTATAAAAACAAAAAAAATGCGATCTCTTATGGATGATCAGGAGGATCAACAACGAGCATGAAGAATGACAAAAAAAGTCTCTCTTCAAGGAGATTCTGTCTCTCGAGTATGACAATGTAATATGATCATTCTCGCGGTGATTGAGTATATTTCCGCAGTTTCTAACCTTAAAATACTCGACGCCGGTCACGTCGAACAATTGATCTAACGACAGAAATTCCGGTGGTTCTCGATGATGTTCCAGACGCTGATCGGCATCGCTGCTGTCCATGTACCATGCTCGAACCATAGTTGAATCTCGGCGAAGTTTGGAGATAACTATCCCAATTATTATCCGACACAGACGTCGGCCGTGTGTGAGATCTTGGTTAGGAGTGGGAGATCGCGAGGACGGAACCGGTCCAGCGACTGATTACTACTGATTGTCAACTCGTCAAGACTTCAAAGTTGTATGTATCCATACATACGCACACACATGTTTACGTATTTATGTACATATATACATATACACGCAATCTTACGCAACATGTTATCTCTACTCTCCCTCCGCAGTTTTGTCACGTCTGAAACTGGAATTACTCTCTGCAATGGAGGACATGGACAACCTGTACACCAAGATTCAGGTTTTCCTGATGAAGAAGGACGAGGAATGGGACACCAAGGCAAAATTTCTCACGTCCAGAACGACGGTGGAAAATTCTGAGCGCATTCAGATAATCTGCAACTCCATAGGCGACATTGTCAAAGCTTGCAACATTCCTGTCGGAGAGGCAAGCTCCAAAACCGACGAACGATGCATCCAGGCGTTCAAGTACCTGGTGCTCAATACATTCTTCGAATGCCAGGAGTATCTGACCGAGGATCTGGTGAACGGTCACCTGGTGGACATTTGTCCTGCGCTGTCTGCCTATTTGCTCATGGAGATTGTCTGGGCGCTGAGATTCGAGGATATACTCGCGGAATCGTTGCTCCACATGCCGCTAGATCTGTGCGTCGAGATTATCATGATCTCGCGGAGGTGCGTCGGTCTGTTGGACTTTGCAAGAGGCCTCCAATTCGTCGCTACCACGGCTCTGAATTGCTACAAGAAAATGATACTCGTCGCTCGAGACGGCACCCAATCGATCAATCTGGACGAGAGTCTCGAGCTCCTGACTATTCATTGGCAGGAGTTGATCGCGCTGTTCTCGGATCCGCGATTCTTGAGGCTCGACGAAGTGGTGGGTCTGAAAAAGAGCGAGAGGCTTGGACTAATTCTGAAAAGAATCCTCAAACTCACGAGGGACTGTCTGGAAAGCAACAGAGAAGGCGTTGAATTGTCACCGAAGATGCAATCCATGTACAGGATCACATTCGGAAGAGCTGAGGTACGCAAATCCAGCGACAACTACGCCAACCATCTGCGTCTCCTCGATCAGGAGTTTGCGCATCTGTTGCTGAAAAAATTGAAGGAAATCGACTGCAATACTTACCTGGATTGGGCGAGTCTCGAGACCGCTGGGAAGAGTGCAGTTTCGATGCAACAATCGATCGGCAACGAGTGCTTCAGGCTCATACAATTTATCAAAGATAGCGACCATCTGATACAAAACAATCATCTGATCGAGTGTCTGCAACAGTTGTCCTCGACTCCGAAGGCGGAGGCGAGCCCTGCCGAGTTGGCTCTCGACGAATTGCGCCGCGAGGCTGCTGTCGGAAAAAAGGAGTGCATCAAGGAACTAATGAATCGCTATCGGGAATGGGACCACGAAACGTTCGACGTTATCGACAAGAACAAGAGTCTTCTCGACAAAGATGATTTTCTGAATCTGCTCGAGTACCTCACCGTTTTGATGACAAAGCCGGGCCAGGAGGATCACAAACAACGAGTATACACCACCGTCACGAGGGTCCTGATGCAGCAGGAAATTCCCGATCTGTACGAGACAACTTTGGAGTACATTCTCAAGCACGACGGGCGAAATACTCTGGAATCGGCGCACACAGAGGAAAGCTTCAAAAACTTCATGGCTCACAACCGAAACTTCAAGTCCTCGCAGAACCTGCGCATAGTGCTATTCTTTCTGCTGAAAAATCCTCGCATGATTCTGTCGATTCTCCTCAGAATGACGATCGGCGATCCTGAGTTCGAGAACGTTATGATATCACCCGGAGATTTGACGCTTCTGTCTCCTGTGATGAATATCCGCGACAGTCCGGAGGACACTATTATTCTAAGCTCGCTGCGCAATGTTTGCATCGATAGCGTCGAGTGGAACGCGAAGAAGTTCGCTCATTTCGTGCAAGTCATGTTGGACAATTGTATATTTTCAGCTGACAAATTGGTCAATCGCGTATTCGTACCTTATCTGAGTGAGAGGAAAATTGGGATATCGAACGTCGGAAGCGTCTTGAACTGCTTGCGCAAGCTCGCGGCAGTTTGCACGGAGGGGACGAACGTGTTGGCTCTGCTCGAAGCACTGGCGAAAAGAATGTCGCTGCTACGAAACGACGTCCACGTACCGAAATATACAGCCAACGAGGCGTTGGGACTGATGGCGCGTGTGGTAGAGATTTTTTTGGCCAAATCGCATGAAACTCTCGACACAGAGGAGAATAGATCGCAGATCGAGCGTATCGAGTGGTCGTTGGAGCCGATAGACAGACACCACTTCGCGCGACTATTGTCGACAAATTTGTTTCCAAATAAAGACGTTTTCGACGCAATATCGGACTACGAGAGAAGATGCTCTCTCGCGATGAACAGGATCGAAGAGAAACGCGAGACTGACGACGACGGTGAAGGGCGCAACGATGTCTTCGACCCTCGTCGTTTCCGCGACGATTTTCTCCGGTATCTCATCGTGAAATCCACCGAAAGGGAGTACGTGAAATTCGCGACAGAGGCGACGATAATTCATTGGAAGCATTTCCAGTGCAACGACGAGTACGAAGCCTTCGACAAGATAGTACAAATCACCATCGAGGCGTGCGTATATTGTTTGGAGTATCCAGCTCTCAATCCACCGGACTCATTCGCGTGTTTGCTAAAAGGCTTGGCACGATTTTCGAGGGGTATCGGAAGTCTCGAGGAAGTGCGAAGTACAGATAAGCTCTACGAATCGCTGGCGAGTAACGTGAGAGCGTTGGACAAATGTGCGAGAGACACGGTTTTCGAGTCGCATTGCACAGCGGTCGTTCTATCGGTGAACAATCGAGCGAGCCACGAACCGGTGGGCGAGTCGTTGCGCGAGCTTATACAATCCATCGATAACTTCGGCAACAAGTGCCTCGAAATTGCGCCGAGCGAGGTGCACCGCTTTGATGGAACGCATACGGATGCGGCGGTGCTTTATAGGATCGCTCACGAGTTCGTTAACGAATGTATGACTGTGTGTGACGGTGGAAGTTACCAGTCGCTCATCAGAACGTACAAATTATTGTGCTCGCGCGACACCGACTGATGTATCATAGTTTTTTTTTGTAATCCTGAAATATCATTGTGATATAAATAAGATTTGGTAATTCTATTATGTACCACATCCCAATACTCCTATCATCATATTGTTCTTAAAACATATATGATGTCCAAATAATCTCAGAGTTTGATTATTATAAAAAAGACACAATTCTGTTAAGCAACCAAATTCAACGTGAAACCATAAACGCCCGGTTTAGTGGGACATTGACGTGCGAGCGTAGAGACGTAACCGAAAATCGATGGTTGGCTTCTGGAACACTTGCCTTCCACACTATCATGGACCCTAAAGGCCGTACATTTGTGGCGAAAATATAGTCGACAAAACGTGCAGATCTGGTTCGAAATATCACCACGAGCGTCGCCATCATCGCTATGTACTGGAGTAAAGTGAGCAATTTAACGATAGAGTGGAGTCAGCATCGAGAAACGATTCCAAATCGTTTATACGACGTCCTCGAACAATCTCCGCTTAATGGGCGGGGCCTGACCTGCCATTGGCTATCATCCTGTTACCACTATTTTTTTGAATCCCATGATCTCAAGATATCCCATATTCGAAAGTCAACTTTTCGATATGGGTGGTTTTTGGAAAGAGGAGATTTCGATTATTCTCAGTCATAATTACTAAAAGATTGTTTTAACAGAGGAGATTCGTTTTATAATTAAAAAAAAAATGTTTGTCGGCTTTTTCTTTAAGATTTCGCAGCCAATTAATATACCCATATGCATATACGTTTAACGCATTTCCCATTTATCGAGCGGCTAAGTTGTTGCAGCAGCAGTTCCGACACGGGCAACCGCAGGTTTCTGGCACGATAACGGGGAAGGAAAAACGACACATTCAAAGAGCCTATCTTTTTCTTCCCTATCTCCCGCTCTTATCTTACTTTATTTCCTATACATACGTACTTTTTAGACACAACAAGAGTATTTCGTAGCAGAGTGTTAACTGCTCGTGCGTGTTATATTAACGATTATTATGTACAGGATGCGCGATCACTTTTTCTCCTCCTCCGTTTTTTTTTGTTCCTCCACGTTCATTCTCGTCGTCGCACGTCGCACGATTCCAACACGCGCAATGGCGACGAAAAATAAAAACGCTGACGCGCTATTAGACGCTATGGCTGTTTTAGAATGCGACACACGAGCAGTGAGAGGTAAGTTAGTCAAGAGGACCGTTCAATTATTACCAGTTTCCCTTGTTCATTATTATTTTTTACTTTTTTTTTTTTCTCATTTCTATATTATAATTGTGCGATATTGCCAAAATGCCGTTACAATGGTTAATAATTAAAAAAAGGTGAAAAATTCGCGTACAAAGAAAAAAAATGTGCATCAGTCGTAGATATACAAAAATTGCCAAACATATTTATATATATATGTATATACCACCGTAGCTTGCAAACTTATCTCAGAGTTTTCATGGAAAGTTTTCTGTTGTAAAACACTGTTTTTGTTGTTATTTTAATACTCCGAAACGAAAAATACTGACTCGCAATTGGCTCGATTCAATGCCACATTGTTTTTTTACCGTAATTAGCCCAGTGCAGCTCTCCATGATTTATTTTCCATTCGAGACAACTCAAGCTACCAGAGTTTTGTTACATGACTAGATTATTATGTCGACAGAGCCGATATCAATGCTTCAAACGCACCACGACCGCCGTTTGGAGCATTCGACCCGTGCTACAAAAGGTAACGACACATCATCAGTGGGTCGAGTCTTGCACTGATACCAGATCGCAATAACTCGGTGCCTTTATCACTGTCTATTGAAAAGTCTCTTTTTGGTTTTTTTTTTTGTTTTTTGAGCGACGGAAAAGTCAATCTTCACAGTCGTTGGAGACGTATCGTACAACAATAATAATAACTATTAATAGTAGTTACAATAATAATAATGATAATGGTAATAATAATAGCGATTTCAAATATCTTTGAAATAACTAATCGTTAGAATAAAAAAAGTTAATCGAACAAAGAGAAAATGATATAGATTTGACACTACATACTTTCACCTATAATATTTAATGCACATTTTTTTTGCTGTAAGCTTGTTCACTGTTGTCTTTTTACGTGAGAGATAGTTACTTTTTATTATATATATAACTTGATGCTATAATATTTACAGATTCTTCACATTGTAAAAAATATAACATATTTCGTACTCAATACCATACGCAGGTAGTACTGAAAGGCCGATATACATCTAAATTGTGGTGTTTTTTGTTATCCTTTTTCAATTGAAGTGACCCGGTTGCGCGAATAAACAAACTAGTACAAACCTATACATCAGTTTATAATAATCAATCCATATAATCAATAATCAATAATCGAATCGTTCCAAACAGTTGTTAAGTAGGAAATAACTAATTGATCGATAGACCGAAATAACAAAAGAATTCTGGTCCTTATGATGATATGCTGGCTGACACAGGCAGGGCGTAAACCTTATTTCTCTTATTCTTCATTACTCTCGAAGCTAAAAAAACGCTCGCTCGCGCGCTCGCTCTCTCTCCCTCTCTCTCACTCTTGAATGACGGGCAGTAGTTTCTTTTTATTTCAATTTTCTTTTCTTCTTTTAATGAAAATGCTACTTTCGACATATTTTTAGAAAAATATTATGCAATTTTGAGTTCGACAAGCAAACGACTATGAGCTAACGTGGTGTTGTTGTTCTGTGTCTGTGTGACTCTCTCGTAGAAATATATAAATCGATATTAAACCGAGTACCGAGTTCGCATACTCGTATTGTTAATAACCGGATAAAATGCCTGTGTATGCGGTCGTGTGATTATTTTATTTTGTTTTTTTTTTATTTCGTTCTTTATTAATTTATTTTTTTCATCTTTTCTTTGTGATCATTTGCAACTTGGAACGTACGAAGCACAGGCTAAAATGAATGTTTAGTAACGGATATGACGTCCCTATATCGTTAAGAGGCCCTTTGATCTCCACTCCAAAGGCTTCGCGCGATCATCGACCGTCGACCCTAGTTATTACAAAAGTGTGGTTTACAACTACAGGATCACAGCAAGACTATTCGGTATATCGAGTGAAAAATTGATAATCACAAACGAGATACATCACTCCTCTCCAATCTGTTAAACTTTACCGCTGTTCGATAAATGGTTTTCTTTTCAGCCGATTTTAGTTTCATTTTCTTTCTTTCTTTTATCTCTCCGCCGTTCACTCTCGTATTCTCTCAAAACATCTATTTTATATCAATTCGTACAAAATGGTACTAAATCAAGAAGTGCTGATCTCAGCGAGATATATTCTTGTATTATTTTTTTCATGTTAAAAAATTGACTGATAACAATATTGCCAATGCCATGCTTCAACTAATCTCACTCAACGTGTCGCCTCTGTTTCAGGGATGTGAGATACATTGTGCTTATCGTTCAATGTGCCAATTCAAATAATGATTAATCGCGATTGAACAAAAGTTTACCTTTCTATATAATTAAAAGAGGACATACAATGCGTACTGATATTGGACAACCCTCAGTTTTCGCTACTACGACAAGCATAAATGATTTCGCACGGCCAGTGACGCTGACGTTAGATATATATTAACATATCGCGGCAACAGGTTTCACGCAGTATCACCATTACCGTAAGCGCTGTCCGAACACAATACGCAGCACGGTGTGAATTTGTCGAGTAATGAAAAACAAAAACGATACAATTACAGTTAAAAGGGATCGGAGCATCATCGAATTTTCGTATACAAATTAGACTATCAATTCTCGTAGTTTCGTGTTCTACCGTGTAAATTTATAACATATACGGTGTAAATTTGTCCATTCACAATGACACCCGTGGACACACAATTTTCTTGCAGTTCAATCAATTATATTTCTTCTTTTTTTTTCTCAGATCACGTGATGTAAAAAAAAGAACAAACAAACACTTTGGATATAGCATCAAACGTCGACGAATATACACGTTCTTTTTGCAATTATTTCATTCCCCAATAGTACAAAGTATTCCTATCTGTGACTCATTGACTTCAGTTGTTCTTCTGTACAGTTTTACACGTGCGACGGTTTTGCAGATATACAGTCGTTATCTGCGGACACACAGCTGGAAGAGAGCACTTAAGAGAAAAAAACGGACCGAACAACAAAGAATCGGGTAAACTTAAAAAACAAAGAGAAATAAATCGGGCAACCAAGGCAAAGATATTTTAATCGAGATTATTGTCTAACAGCGCGGTGTGCATGTTTTGCGCGCAGTTAAATGTAAGAGACCAGAAGATCTTGTAAAGATTTTATTTCGCCGGAGATTCAGATATTTCGTTCTGACGCTTACTACGATTGTATTTCATACGTAAACGTTATATTGCATTATCGGAAACACAGAGCTGCACTACCGTCGGCAGCCGTTCGGACCTCCGCCAAAATATGCTCTCAACGGGAGCAAAACAGTACGTCGTAAATAAAAGAGAATCGTTCACTCTCCTGTGGTTACTCTTCTGCCGCGTAAGTTGCGGACGACAACAGATTTTTCCTTCGCGTCACATCAAGATGAATCGCGCGCACAGTCGGATACATCACCAACATCAAATATAACATTTTTTTTTTAAAGAAATGGCGATAAAAAATGAAAAAGCCTTGCCCAGTTCAGCACCTTGCGTTTTCACTTTTAATAATGACAGAAATAATAATAGCAGTGTCTGCGATAATATTTGTTAGCAGCAATAATATTTCTCAGGGAGTTCTTTCAGGGCATGAATCAATGCACAATGGATTTTGTTTCTTGTCAAATTGAGCAGAAAAGCTAGTGATATCAAATTTGGTTTTGCCGTTAACAATTAACAACTAATGCGCGGGGCAGCAGCACAGCAACCTTCTTACGATGTGACCTTCTCTCCTTAAACTCCCTTTTCCTTCTGACTCTCCTGCCTCGTTCCTCGTTTCCTTGCATATTGGTCCTTTTTAAATCCCACATTATCTCGCCCTCTCTTGTTGCCCGCTTATACCTACAATTATATATTACAATAATGTTACATATAATACTATTCATGTATATTAAAATATTTGGCCGTGGCAATTCGGCAGCCACGATCTTCCGATAGAAAAAAATTGGGACCGACGCAGAGCGGACAGCATTCTTGCTCTCGGCTGCTCTCTCGCTAGTCCTAGTCGTTCACCGAGTTCTCGTTACGTCATTAAATTATTCTTACAAGTTCCACAAAGTTCACAGCACATCCCGGCCGAGCCCTATCGTTTTTTTTTTAGCAAGGTCCAGTGTCGCTAGCCAATCCCATTCACCGCGTCGAGACGTGGGAGTAGGGACAAGGGCGGACAAAAATTATCTAACGCTTTTCAGTCTGGCCGACCAGGGTTTTGATTAAGTATTAGAGGACGCTGCAGCAGCAGTAGCTCTTCTTCTCCTTCTCCGGACTGACGTTCATCTCTCGCACAATCTCGGCGAACATCTCGTTGACGTTTGTGCGATTCTTCGCCGAAGCCTCGACGAACGGACAGCCCCAGAGTTGCGCAAGGGCATTGCCCTCCGCAGTGTCCACTTCGCGCTGATGTTCCAAATCCAGTTTATTGGCTACGAGTAGAACAGGCACCCTCTCGGTGCCTTTGACGCGCGTTATGAGCTCCTTCATGGCCTTGATGTCCTGAAAGGTCTGATGATTCGTCAAACTGTAGACAACGACGAAACCCTGTCCGTTCTTGATGTACAGATCGCGCATACTCGCGAATTGCTCGGTTCCCGCGGTATCGAGAATCTCGAGCACGCACGGCGAATTGTCGACCTCGATCTCTTTGCGATAAAAGTCCTCGATCGTCGGGTCGTACTTCTCCATGAAGCAGCCGGACACGAATTGCACGGTGAGGGCGGATTTGCCCACCCCGCCCGAGCCGAGCACCACTACCTTGAATTCCCGCATTTCGACGGCGCTACGTTTTTCCGCCGCACTTTGTTGCTTCGACTCCGCTTGACCGCCGGACCTGTCTCGCTCCGTTCGCGCACAGTCGCGATAGGATCAACAGTTTGCCGCTAACAATTACGAGCTACTGATAATAGCCACATAGCACTTGATAACAGCGCCGTTCACTCACTTCTTCCTTGTCGAGTATAAAAGTAACGAAGCAGAAGAGTATGCGAGCCTACTGCACAGTATAATACAGTATATACCGCGTATATATATATCTATGCATATATATATATATGTATATCCGTGTGCGTGTGTGTATATATATATACGCGCACACCAGAACACAGGGCACACGAGACACTTAACTGTGGAGCCGCGGTTTTCGTAGCGGCGACCGCTACCAAGTCCTCCTCCTCCGCGAAGCCAGGACGACGTGAAACGATCGGCTCTTAATAATGCTGCTGCTACTGCTGCTGGACGAAGCGGGCGGCGAGGTCTCAACGCCGGACAAAGGCATCGGGCGATGTGGATGTTTCACGAGCGGTAACCAGTCGCACAAAGAGAACCCTCGTAACTGCGCGAAGACATGACACCACCGTCGTCCCCGTCGTCGACGTCGTGTACGCTGCTGTTACTGCCGCTGCTGCTGCTGCCGCTGCTGTGTGCTGTCGATATTTCCGTGTATTCGGCGATTCTCCCTCGCTCGCTCGAGCAACACGAACCGACGACCGTGCGCGCAGCTATATCCACGTTACAAACTCGTCGCGGGCCTCAACGTCCTTCGCACTCTCGTCCCGCTGTCTCCTCGGTGCCTTCTCTCCTCCTTCTGCCTCTCTGCCCCTCACTTCTCAACGAGTCTCGACGTGCTGCTGCTGCTGCTGCCGCTGCCGCTGCCGTCGTTGCTGCTGCTGCTGCTGCTGCTGGTGCTACTGCCGCGTGACGCCATCTTATCGTTCCACGGGTTTTCCTCGAACGTGCCAGACGCAGAATGGCCCTGTGTTGGCACTCCGTCTCGTGCATATATACGCGAGGGCGCGTGGGCAGCCGCGGAATATTTCGCCGCCGAGAGAATATTTAAACCCCGACTTACGACTGTTCCAGCGGCTCGGCCGCTGCTGCTGCCGCGCTGCTGTCGCTCTCCGCTGTCCCGCAGAACCAGCTCTCTCGCTCGCTCTCCGTTTCTCTATCTCTCTCTCGCCGTGAACGACGAGAGCAGAACGTCTCTCTCTCGAGGGAATTCGCGAAACGCGCGAGACAACAGTGACTCGCGAGACAATTAAAGGGGGCAGGGGGGGAGGGGAGGGCCCCGCCGTGAAAAGTCCCGAAGCCGAGACGACGACGTCGCACCGCTGCTCGCGGACTAGCCTAGCGGTGTTGTACTTGTGTCACTCTCTGCGTGTGCACAGCGCGGATAGGCGGACGGACGGACGGACGATCGGTGTGTGTGGAACCGACGACGACGGGCAACCGACGACGTACTGTACTGAAAACGAGTGAGGGGGGGTTGGTGGGGAGAGAGAGAGAGAGCGCGAGAGACACACGCGCGCCGCGTCCTCGAGTAAAGCCTGCACGAAGCGCACTGGCTCACTGTGCCAGCGCCTCTCGGCTCAGAGGCTGCGTTGATAACCACGTTTTCTCGTTTGCCCATTGGTCGGCGCGAGCGGGCCAGCGAGTTTTTGCCTTCCAATAGCTAACGCGAATTCACCGAAACCTACGAGCCGCCGTTGCCGCTGCCACACCGCCACTCCGCTGCCACCGTCGTCGTATTATTTCGTCTTTCGTCATTCCTTGTCATTCGTTATCACGAGCAGCGTCCCTCGTAACACGCGTCATTTGCGCGTAAACGCGCCTGTAGTACCGTCGTCGTTGTGTGGCGCGTCGCGCGACACACACTGCCCGGCAAGGCCTTTACCTTGGGACTCGTGTCCAAGTTGTCGCGGCGTACGCACGTGCGATTTCCGCCGTGTCTCTACCGTCGTTCGTTATACTTCCCCGCCGCGCCGATTGTTATTGTAGGCGGCCGGCTATACGTTCTCGGCTATTACGAAAGTGTCGGTTTTTTTTTTTCTGCGAAACTCAAAACTCATCATCGACGTACACGACTGCGAGATATGAGACTGGCTCGCTGAGGAACGCCGCAACGGAGAAAACTGTGTACTGCGCGACTCGGCGGCTCGACTTGGGACCCGGAAACAGGTGGATAGGAGAGGAAGGAGAATTCGAGGACATTCGGGTGAGTTTATCAGTAGCGGTTGATGCTTTGCGGTGCGCGCGCGCGCTAAGCCGCTGCCACGGCGAACGAGGTTATCACGATGTAAGATCGTGCACTATGCTCTCGTTTTTCCAGGTATATAATCGACTCGGCGCTGCCTCGTTGTACTAATGTGAAGTAACGAACGTCAGTCGCCAGTCTGCATGTTTCACGCTGCGCGTGAAACGTGGCTCCGGCGTGGCTCCTGTGTGCAGCGAAGTGCGCGCCGACTGTCGGGTCTTTTGCTCTCTCTCTCTCTTTCTCTCATAGGTCTCCAGCAGAAGCGTTCGTCGCGTGACTCATTCGAAATACCGAAAACGCCTGAGGACGGCCGGTCGATAGGTATCTCTCTCTCTTTCTTTCCTTCATCCTCCCTCTCTCTCTTTCTGCGGGCGTGTAAAGACTGGCGCACCGCGTTTCCGTGTGTACACAAGTAGAGCCGACAATAATACGGCGCGTCGACGGGTTAATGGGAGAAAGAGAGAAAGAGAGAGAGAGCCGTGTGCGCGGCTGCTGCGAAACAGCTGGCGCGGTGGCGAGATCGAAGAGCCGAAGAGCCGAATCGCCGCGCGTTCGTCCCCCCCCGCAGCGACTCCGGGGACTTCTGCAAATAGAAAGCGCGGGCGCTCTGTGCGAACAGCAGCTCCTCGGGGTCTCCGTTTGCGTGATGCTCGCTGAGCGCGCGCGCACGCTTTGGCATCCATGCCAATCAGTGCCGATCGCACACGCGCTCGCTCGTTTTATTTTATTCTCCTCGACATTAGTAATATCATCGAGAGCCTCTCGGCGATCGAGGCTGGCCGCTCGGATATCTGTTACTACTCGCTGCGCGTTTATCTCATAACCGGATACGCGGAGGATATTAGCTCGGCGCGAGACGAAACGATTAAGATGGGATGAGCCTCGGTATAATATACTCGGTATAATCACGTAAGCTCCGTGTATATTATTCGTGGGGGTTAAACGCGTTATCGGCTTTCGGCTCTGCACTGAGAAAAATTAGTATTTGCGATTACCAAACATTGGTTCGATCTACCAAAATATCGGTCGCAGTTACTAAAATATTAATAGCTCTGCACTGAGAAAAAAATGGCTAAATCCAACAAAACGTGCGCTTGCGGGCGGCGAAATAAATATTTTGCAGATTGGACTAAATATTCGGCAATGCTAATCGAGATTTTTTTTATTCTATCACCAGTCGCTTCGATCAATTAAATATTTTGTCCAATTTGCAAGATATTTATTTCGCTGCACGCAACCGCACATTTTGTTGGATTTAGCCATTTTTTTTCTCAGTGTGACCAATGATTGGTAATCACAACTATTCATTTTTTTCAGTTTTCGCGGACGAAATCCCCCCTCCCCCCTTTGACGCGGTGTCACCGAAGTATATTTCGACGGACTCGCCGAGAGGTGTTCGCGAAGCGGAATTGTTCCGGAAACTGCCGGGCATATATAACCTTGGCTCACGCGAGCGACGGCCGTATTACGATTTGTCTAATAGAGGTACTTGAGCGCGGTACCAATTTAGAATCAAAGCGTTTACGTACACGCCGGGTGCACGTGCGAATTCTTTCGTTAACCAGCTGATTGAACTTCCGTCTCGAATTGCGCCTCGAACCTGACTCGCTCTGCCGAGAGCGCGACTCCGCGTGTGTTCCCCGCGGCAGCGCGGCGCGCGCGCCACCGGAAATGGGGCGAGGCTCGAGGCTCCGGGCTGTGAGAAATCATGCGACGAGAGCGCGGCGTGCGACGACAATGAGGAAAAATAAGGTTGAAAATAATAAATAAGACCGGGGGGCGCTGGAGACGAGACGAGCGAGAGGCGCTGCTGCTGCTGCTGCTGCTCGACCGCGTCACTCCACGTGCGGCACGACTGGGGCTATGTCTCTGTCGCTCCGGTCGCTCTCTTTCTCTCTCTCGCTCGCTCTCCCTTCCTCCCGTTCCGCTCGCGTGTGCACGTAAATGCCTACAGGGTGATTCAGACTGCAGACATTCCATCGCACTCGCGCGGGTATTTGGGTTGTGCCCCCTCTGGGGGGTTTACTGAATTTCGGTGATTCGTTGCACTGATATTTCCTAATGAACTTCCGTACCTGGAAATTCATTAGGGATTCTACGTCAGCGATTATTCGGTGACGGTAACAAAGGAATCCTCTTCGAATCGCAGAATCGCAATCGCAGGCGCCGGTAAATGAGGACTTTCCTTTTCGGGCGCATTTGGGATTTGGTTTATCTCCGAAAAACGCGTGAAGCAGAATATTTTACGCGAGACTTGACCTCTTTTAACCACAATTGCGATGAAAACTCGCCGAGTATTTTGCGCAACTCCAGTGACAACATTTCCTCTCCGTGCCGAGACACAAAGTCACAGCTACCGAGAATTCGGCCCCTCCAAAGCTCCAATCGCAATACGACTGTGATCGTAATTTTTTTTCAGAACTTTTTCTATCGCTGCGAAGGCTTCGAGTGCAACGATCGAATTGGATGGTAAAAGCGCGCAGAAAGACAGACGGGGAAAACCGTCGCGATAGGCTCGCGCGTACGAATCGGAAATAAGTCCGGCGCGACCTTCGTCTCGTCGGGGATGTATCATCGTCATTGTTCTGAAAAGTCGGAAAGTCATGTGCCCGTTGCCGCTATCGCTGGAACGGGTCGGTCGGTCGGTCGACTCGCGCGACCGACCGAACGGGCTGCGGGAAGGGGGGTCTTTTTCCCCCTCCTCCCCCTCCTCGAACATCCTCTCGGATACGAGAGACGAGCGAGTCCGACACGATCGTTCCCTTCGTTATGCCACTCGCGGAGACGTCGGAAAGCTCGCGACGAGTTTGTCGCCAGTGTGCGATCGTCTCTTTATTTGTGTGTGTCTCGCGCCACACAGACGCGGGCGCGACGGACACGCACGAAGGATACACACACGAACACGTACACAGGGAAACGCCGGCGGCGAGAACTCGCGAGCGCGCGAGGTTTTACGCGCCGGGCGTCCGTATACGAGTCGAGAATAAAATGTCCATGAGGAGACCCGGTGACGATGATATCATCGGATGAAAGTGTACGTAGCATAGCTGAGCGATGCATCATTTGACGCGACCGCTTCGCTCTCGGATCACCAACTTCGCGGCGATGATTAAACGACAAAATTGTACCGTTTTCGGAAAATCGAAGGTTCGCGACACTTGACTCACTCAGTGAACACCGAGCGCATGACATTTGTAATGCCTGCACACAGAGAAATAAGCGCCTCAATACGCTTACACGGTTGCACGTGTTTAGTTGTCTCACTCACTAATGTCTAATTATTGACTCACATTTTACTCATAGCAGCTGTAATGGAATTAACGGAAACCCGGATGATTCGTTGAAAAACTGTTCAATATATTGAATAAAAAAAAAGAATATAGATGATACGCCGCTTTGCAATTCATACGTCGGAAGCGCTGAAATAGTTTCCGCGTAAACAGCGACGCACAAGGGAAAGATACTGAGTTGCCGCGGATTCGTTGCCAACACTCAGGCGCCAGAAAACTACGAATAGTCTTCTGGCGCTAACTAACCTATTTATCGGGCCAACAGGCAAGTCGCATGTCCCAATGAGCTTGTCAGTTCACGCGACTGCTGTCGGCTTTCCGGCGCTCGAGTTGGTCGTGGATTTAACTCCAGCAAATTGCGATACATCCTCCAAAGTCCAGAGTCGGTATTTTTTATCCTAAAACAACTAAACACTCTCCGACCCCTAAAACAACTAAACAGTCTCTAAAAAAATCTCAAAACTTCGCATCTTAAAAATATCATAAATAAATAAAAAAAACTAGTGCATAATCTTCGTCCTCAGAAAACCGCGTATAGGTCACTCGAAATGACTCTATTGTCCGTCCGGCGTACCGCAGATATATGCGCAATAACAGGATATAAATTGCGCGCAGCCGGCGAATCAATCGTATCGTTTGTACAACTCGAGCGTGGCCGAACGGCCGGTAAACAATGCCTCTCGGATATACTGTGTATAATAAATTCATTAATGCCGTCGTCCCCCCGGGGTCGTCTAGGAGCGAGAGAGCCGCGTAGAGCACAAAAGGGTAATTCAGTAAGAACGTACTTGCGTCATGTGTGTGCGCGCACGCGTGTGTGTCCGATTGTCTGCAACCGAGTGCGACTATACCCAACACATATACAACGAGGCAGATATCTCGGTGCCGGTGTCGCGCGCGGTCAGTCCCGCCGTATATACATCGTCACGTATATATCGCTCGCGTTGTTGGCTATACTCCCACTATTCTTTCCGCAAGACTAACGACCTCTAAAATCAATGGTGATACGCCGAGGACGGGACGATGACCTGTGCAATTTAATAATAATAAAAGTATATGCCGCAAGCGGCGACGGCTACCGTTGGCCGAGCGGATAAAAAGTATAACGTATATCATCGGGGAGGGCACATGTGTTGCGGCCGAGTATATTCTTTTTCTCTCTCTCTCTTTTTTTTGCTCTCTCTCTCTCACTCTCTGTGCATAGCTCGTTTCAACCCCACTCGTGCCATTGCCGCTTGTCGTCGCTCCGCGGCTGCATTGGCCACTTCATTCACCAGCTGCACGCTGGTCGCGACTTTTCGAACTAACACGATATATTCACTCGGTTCTCTCGGCGAGCGATTCGTATTGCCGGTTGATAATGCCGAGCTCTGCTCACTCAATGTACACCATTATTCGCCACCCTCCGCCTCACCCTCCCTCCCTCCCACCTCTCTTGCACTGCTTCGATCCCCCCCCCCCCTTCCACCCTCCCGGACCCGCCTCTTAAGTCACAAGAAGTATGACCGATGATTGCTCAAGCGGCAATTGAAACTTTGGGCGTTTCCGTTGCAGATCTCGCAGGACTCGGCACAGACGACGTGTCATGATGGCGGAGACGACTTTCGGCGCGGAATCATCGAGATGGCCGGAAACCCGACAGAATTGGGCAATCACAACACCGCCCGGCGCTGGCGCTCACACCGTCAACCCCTCGGCGCCTCCCAGTGAGTCAGAGATACTTGGAGTCGAATTTAAACGTAGCTTTCGCGACGGAATAAAATATGAAATTTATTCCGCGAGAGAGGACGGAGCTTCTGCGAAGCTGGAGAGCCGGCTCGGTGACGCTGATAGTGGAGAGAGCGTGACGCGAATGAGGATGAGTGCGAATGAGAGACTTTTAGAATGAAATCTACCTTGTATGATTTTTTTATTTCGATATCGCGCGAGAGAATGAATAGCTTCTGTGAAGCTAGGCAAATACGTTGGCTTAGGTGACGTTGTATTGGAGCGAGTATGAGGCAAGTGATGATGAAATAGAGTCGGAGACTCTTGGAATTCGATTTTTCGAATTAGCAACACTCTTTTCCTTTAAATATATATTTCTTTAACATTTTTTCAAAATCAACTAAAAAAGTGTTGATAACGTTGTTCTCAAGTCGCATATTCTACCCCTGAAAACGTGTCAACGCTTTTTAAGTTGATTTTGAAAAAAGTAATTTTTCTGTCGGTCTGTTTGTCAGAAATCTAGGAACCGAACCGCGGCCAAAAATTTCGTATTTTTGTTTTGGCTTCAACGAGACCCGAAGACCCTCCGAATTCGCACTCGCGCGTGGGATGTGGAAAATTGTCTCAAGACGATAACAATGTAATTGTCACCGAGACGCTGCCATGTGTCACCAGATCGACGTGATGTTACGCCGTGCGAGCGATAAAAATTCAGCGCACATGTTACTCGATGATTTCCAAGTAACATATAAACCCGTCGGCTCTTATCTATACGGAGCAGCAAATCATGATATCGTGCGTGACTAATCCGGGATAATTAGTTACGTGCAAATATGCTTATCAAGACGTCTGCAATGTTTCCTTCATTAGCCCGTTGCCGGGCTGATAACGGCGAAACGCTCGGAACAAAAAATAAATAAATAAAGAAGAGGACGCCGCATCCGGTCTGCCGCTCAACATTATCGCTGTAACAACAGTCGAGATCGACGGAATCATTAGTTTCGATCTTTCCCGCCGGAGGACCACTGATAACCAATGCTCGCTACCCGACACTGAGGTTTTTTTTTCTATTCCACAGAAATCTTCGCCGCGCGGAGAATTCGAGCGAGAACGTCGAGCAACCGAACCTCAGAAGCGGCCCTGAGACCCTGGACGTCACCACGTGAGCGTGTGCGGTTGAAACCCACCGGCAGCACAGAAGCTTTTATCGTCGGTTACGCGTTCAAGCAGTCGGCCAGCGCGCGCGCGCGCGCGCACGACGAGCAAATAGAGACGACTCGTGAAGCGACCGTTTGGTACGTCAACGACGAGAGTGACAATCGAGCAGATAATGACAGCGTGCTCGTCGAGCCCGGAGCCGTTTAAAGAGTCCACGGAGATCGGTTATGGGATAGCGCGACGAAACGTGAATCGTCCGATAAAACACGTCCCCGTGTTATCGGGCTCTTCAAACAAGATATAAAAATATTTGTAGCGCCTGAAAATGTCTCCCTCTCTCGTTCTCATTGGTACACGAAATTTTCGAGCCCGTTACGCTTAATTTGCTTCAGTAGCGTTTGGAATTTTGTACAAGTAAATTCAATGAAAGTCGCACCAGTCTCGGTACTTGCGCCGATGGAAATAGCTGTGATTTCTTATTGTCAACGCGAGACACTTTGAATTCACCAATGTGAAGCCAGTTTCATTTTACACACTGACGAAAAAATAAAAACTGTTTTTGAGGCGATGGCACGGAAAAAATAAAAGCAGAAGTGATTTGCTTCGAACGTAAACATCGATTGTAATCAACGGAGAGAGTGGAATAATTCTGTTGATGTTGTGAATGGGAATACCGTCTCGGCGTTGTGTCGCGGGCGCTTGTACCGAGCTCAAATCATGATTGTACGTCGCGAGAAGAGGGTCGGTAAACGATCTCTGCGGTAGCGAGAGCAACTTCTCCGGCAGTGCACGTAGCATTATCTCTTCGAGTAGTGTGTCGAGTCGCTGCGAGAGCTCAGGAGCGAGAAGTCTGGACTACCCGCATCCACAGCCGAACGGCCGTTTGCCTCAATTATTATTATATCCAGCCAGTGCAGAATATTTGAATACTCGAATGGATTAATGCAATATCTTTAACGACGACCGCAGAAGCGATTGACATTTACATCGCAAATACTTATAAACGGGCGTATACGTATACGTTATATTTCAAAGCGTCGGGGCGACTTGACCTGGGTCAGTGTTTTAATTAAGAAGCGACAGATTAGCGGCGTCATCAGCCGGGAGGCGATGGAAGGTGAAATGGAAGATGCCGTTTGCGACGTTAAATTCCGTCAAACGCGAAGATAAAGACGACGAAGCTGGATGTGTCCGAATCGAGGTCGTAAATTCGATAAATAACCCCCCGAGGCAATTTCGTGACAGGGTGCGAGGTGCGGGCGATCCGAGTACCCAGCGACTTCGACGTATTCGTCGTCAGTGCCGAATGCAAGTTGTGCGAAGGAACGTGCGCGACGGTTTTTCAAGTGCCGAGGGTCTCGTTTGCTCGTCGGGGGTCGCCGCTGCTGGCGAATTAACATTAATTCCTTTTAATTCGCTGAACATAGAAGAGCGCGAGGACGGAAACGAGTGGGTGAACGTCAATTCCCGCTGATCCTACTTATGCGCCGTACGCGGGTCGAGATCGAGACGCCGTGGAAGACGATCTCTTCTCGCTGGGTTTCGTCGCTCGCTGGTGACTCTGACTTTAAACCGCGGGTCGAGATCGAGACGCCGTGGAAGACGAACTCTTCTCGCTGGGTTTCGTCGCTCGCTGGTGACTCTGACTTTCAACCGAAGAAGCCGAATTATGCGATACAAGTCGAGGCGTTGAATTCAGCTGAGCGCCACCATGGGGAACGTTATTTCAGGTCGACTTAAACGCGCGTAATTGTGCGAAGATAATGAAGTAATCGTCGCGGGCCTTCAAGTCACCGGACAGGATGTCGATTGCCCAGTAGTTTGCCAGGCGTAGTAGTTCAACGCTCAACTTGTGCATTGAGAATCGGGAGTACGATAAATTCTCCTCGTTGAATTAATAGCTTCCGGCGAGAAGACACTGAGACGTATCTGCGTTCGTCTGATAACGGAATCGACTGATCGAGTCATGAGTCATCCGGACTAGCCGTCGATCTCTGGAACTTTGAGGAAAATCAGAGGCTAAGGAAAAGGGCTGATCGATTGATGGAACGGATACTCGAAGCTGAGAAAGTTTCTCTGTTCGATCGCAACGAGAGCGTCATGGAATCCCAGTACTTCGAGGCTTCGTGGAGATTACGAATAAAACAGCTACGGCGACGAGTGATTAATTTGCTGCGAGAAACGGCGAAGAAGTACAGAAAGAAGAAGGAGTACACGAGATTTCTCACGGAAGAGGAGGAAAGGTTGAGAAAACAACAAATTAAAAATAAAAAATTGTATGGACGTATGACGTGCGTTTGTGATTGAGAATTCGCGGTAATCTAAGTTTGTAAAAATTATGCGACTGATAGTTGGCAATGTTGTGTATATTGCCGAGCGTGGAAATGTACGAATGTCGAGTTCTGCGAGACAATCACATAATAATACAATTTATTGACGCCGATAGCGCGCAAAGGCGGCCGGGAGTTAACCCTCTGACACCCTGCGTCGTTTATTCAGCGCGGCCGCGCCTTATTAATTGCGATATCGAGTGTGCAATGTTGCAAATGATGTTTTCAATTAACGTACATACGCTGACAATTTTTTTCTTCTCATTCGCAGGTGGCTGGCCGCCGCTGAACTCGACCTGTCTACCAGGGTTGGAATCCCTTACACACCTTGACGTGGTGTTCATCGACCAGCGCAAGGACATGCTGGAAGGTAAAACTTTGATGCATAGACATTCTAATCAGCAACTCACTACCGTTTAGCTCGCTCTATTTTCTTATCACTTGCGATTGCCCAATCCTATCGAAACATCTAAACATGAGAACTCGAATTCTTCTGTTATTAAAGTGAACGGTGCGAGTAATGTGGAGCGTTAAAAATAATGAGAGTTCCAGTTGAACTCCAGTTAAAAATAAATTAAAAAGGAAACTTTCTGAAATACCTGCTTTCGATTTACAGCGGTGGTCGGGTGGCCTCAGAAGAACAAGTACGTGGTGATGGAGGCGAGCGGTCAACCTCTGTTCTATCTCAAGGAGGAGTCCTCGGCTTTCAGTCGATTGTGCTGCGGCAGCTCTCGAGAATTCAACATCAGAGTGTACGACAGGACGAACCGGGAAGTGCTTCGCATGCATCGGCCTACGGAGCTTTGGATGTCGGTCAGTTTCTCACCGAGAAAGCTAAATAAGTTGACAGATGTGCCGAGCGATAACCGAATAATGTGGGGCTAATTTTGTTTCTCTATTTTTAGCAACTTGAAGTGTTCTCGGGGAACATGCGCATTGGATCGATCAACGAGAAGTGCGCTATGCTTTATCCCGAATACGATATTATCAACGAATACGGTAATACGGTTTTCCAGATAAGCGGACCGTGCTGTATTTGCGATTGTTTCGGGCCTACGCAGTTCAAGGTAATTGCAATGTGGCTATGTTGCCAACCCCCACAGAAATAACTATCAAACCTACGCGATTAGAGTGGGCTAGCTGATTAATCCTTATAACAATTACAAGATTTTATAATTGAGCGGGACTATAAGCTCGCGTGTATGGTACATGCAATGCCAAGAAAATGTATATGAAAGGGCAGCTTCTGGTTTCGCTCAGTTGCCGTGGACGCTAATCAACTCCCTCGAAACTCCACTCGAACTCGAGCGATGTAGCTACGATGAGCGCGTTAGGGATACACCATGAAAAGTCTATTATTAGAATATCAGGAGCACCTACAGCACAGCTTTCAAAGCATATTTATACTATGTGTGTACGGTGTATGGTTTTACACGCCTACCTCCTTCGTAAAGTCGTCTCTCACTCCACTGTTCTACTTTTCCTTCCCGATCGAACGTTAGCGTACCTAAGATACATCGACTCTCGAGTACCGTGGTTAGTTGATTAGTGATTACCATACACGAGATTGAGCACGTAATGACTTTTTTAGTGTATTCAATTGCTCTCGGTAATTTTATTTTTTCTTTCAGTGATTCAAGAGAGCCAAAATTTCGCACCATTAATTAATATGTTTTGTGTAAACAGGTGTTTTCGGCTGATGCTTCGCGCGAGATTGGCGTCATCACGAAAGACTGGTCGGGCCTGATACGTGAGATGTTTACCAACTCCGATGTCTTCGGCGTTTCATTCCCCACGAGCCTCGACGTAAAAATGAAAGCTCTTCTAATCTCAGCCGCTATTCTCATCGTACGTATATATCATCGATGCTTTTCACGTTGTGAATTGAGTATCTGCATTTTTTTTAACTTCATCACAACAAACACAACACTTATACCATCCATAATTTGTATGTTTCAGGACTTCGAGCACTTCGAAACGCATTAACTTGGGTTACCACCAAGATATTATAGGTTTTTCTTGTTTGTTGCTGTTTTAAACTTTGTCCATTAGATGGTAATATTCCCTCGACAGACGCGTATGCGCACTTGAAACGTTTGGTTGTTTTGAATGTGCATTTGTGTTATCGTCACTGGGCGAGTAAGTCAGAGTCTCTATTTTATATGCGATATTTATCGCCTTTACATGACAATTGTATATTGATTTAGCCATTTTTATCTTGGAGAACACGTGTTTCTTCGTACCATAGTCAGAATGACGCACAAAGTGTCAATTATTTTTGCCACCCGCTTTATACCAAAGAAGCGAAGGGTTCCGGTGCATATAGTTTTACTCGTAACTCACAAATGACCTCAAGTTTTACGATTTATTCCAGTAGAATATTGTTTCTATTGATTCATTGAGAGGCGATGATCGAAGCATAATATTAATGGTGGAAAGTACAATGAAAAGTATAACGTTTCTCAGAACGATGTATCACGCCACAAACCGTTGATATATTTATACCTCATTATTTTATATATTATATATTGCATAATATACGTGCCTGTTATACTCGAAAAGCGCTCGTCGGCCCCGACTGACAAACTCGTTGATCGACGTCAGTTCGTAATAACTGACCAACGGAGCAGGAACAATTAATCGATAAACTAAAAAATGTATATCGATGAAATTTCTGCAATATAATTTCTGGGGGTGACAACCGATGATAACCGATTTTCTCCCTGATGAGTCACATCAACGGCAGGTACCGTTGAATATTCACAGATGAGAGATAATAATTTAATGTCGATTTAACACCAGAACAGAACCACTATGTGCTACTAAATGTGCCTACCGAAAGGAAATCAAGACCTGTGAAAATCTAATAGTACCACGGACAGTTATACTCAAAACGAGGACAAATATATATGTAAATTGGAACGAAACATCACGAATGGCATTTAAAATTACAAACGCACATGTAAAGATACTTTGGGTCAGATTTTGAAGACGTTAATTTGCAGAAGTTTTGTCGTTTGATATATTATATGTTACCATGTGTGCAGCTACCGACCAGAGCTAATATATTGCGCTATTTTTTTAAAGGACTTTTGTGCATACAGAGGTTAATAATGCTTGTGAGCATCATTACCGAACGCCGCAATATAACACGGCAGCTCTTTTTTACGAGCAATACGCGACGATGTTTGTTGTAGGTACGACAAACATTTACGAGATCCACGCCCAAAGGGAACAATTCCGTGATTTACGTAAACGAATTAACAACCGATTTTACGCTGTTGTAATGCTTTGCTGCATTTTATTATGTACAAGATCTTCAATGAGTGAAAACTCCGTGAATAAAATTGATGTACGATGTTCATCTGCTTGATATAAATGCTACCTGTCACGACTTTAAAGCTTTAGCGAAGTAGTAGCATATGTACGACACCGGAAATAGATCGGGCGCGTGACCGGCATCAACGCTACACGCGGGAGACTCGACTGTTCCAGGAATTCGTAGAAGAGCCAAGTGAATAGTAAAATTTCATAGTTTCCGGGTTCTCGAGGGGAACAGGTAAGCGGTAAAACACACAAAAGAAAGGACTCTCGCTGGTCGGGTGTATGTCTTTTTTTTTATTCGTGTTCTAAACTTGCATTCGATACATCTGGTTTCGTTTGTTTGGATATCTTAACAATATCGCTACAATGCAGAGCGCTTGCGACGTGTATTGTGTGTTGGTGGTGGATGTGCCTCCGTATTCCAGATGTTAACGTCGTTTTACAGAAACGAAAAAATCGAGGATTTACAACGGTGTACAGTAGCGGGATGAAAGCAAGTTAATTCGACGACAGTTCGACATCATTCCGTCCGGACTAGAAAACCACTACGCGCTCGCTGCTTCTTCCTTCATTAATCTCTTATGTACTTTAATCTCGTGTTAACTACGTTCCCTTAAGTTTCTAAGACAGGCAAAGACACCCGGTACTTTCTCATTCGTCAGTGTTATTCAATTGAACAATTAGTTTTTCACGTAACAATTGGTGTTCATTCTCTCGCTTTCGCATTTGTATTTTCACTCGTGAGAGAAAAATCCGCAACGGTTCTCCGTTCAATTTTACATCGGCCTTTCGCTGAAGCAGCAACTAGCGGGAGGTGTGATGACGAGTGGTTACACGTATCGCGGTACACAATAAAGTATATTATCTCATCAATAGCGGTAATAAGTAATAAACGATAATAAACGAATAAAAGCAAAGATCGGAGGCACCGTGGGAGGCGCGCCCGGAATTGCGATTTCGCCAGCCTTTCCGTGCCTCGGCGACAGACGCACTGCGTGCTTTCCTTCGCGCACTCAAAAGAAAAAAAAAAGAAAAGAAAAAAAGAAACATAATAATAGACATGTATCACTTTAAAAATGATGGAAAAAAAGCGTAGTACGTAATGATCACGAAGAAAAGGAAGCAAACAAAATACTGACGATAAACAATGCACGTGTCTTACAGTACAAGCTGCTCAGTTTAGTTTCATTTTAGTTTTTCATTCCCCTCGGGGGTGTTTGTTTACTTTTTTCGCATCTTTTCATTTTCCGTATCTTCTTTTGGTATACGCTAATAAAAAGGAACTTGTCAAACATAATATACGTTCGTATGAATTAGTTTGATAGGGCGGGGGTAGGGGGGGGATCAGGGAGGGGGAGACAGTTTGGGAGAAAATATGGGTATCGGGACGGCGAGGAGAACTTCTTAAAGCTCCTTCTCGATCTTGATGAGCTCCGCGATTCCGTCGTGCATCTCCTTGACGGCCTGGTACTCGGTGAGTCCGAGACGTCGCTTGTTGGAGATGTCGTAGATACCTCCCTCGGCCTCGGTGTGCTCGCCGCGGGTTCCGCGAACCTGGAGATTGAACTTGCTGGCGACTTCCTCGAGCTTCTCCTTGTTGGCCGCGAGCTTCGGCACCTTGATGTGCACCGAGGCGCGAACGGTCGTGCCGAGATTCGTCGGGCAGAAGGTCAAGAAGCCGAAGCGATCGTTGTGAGAGAAGGGCAGCCTCTTCTCGATGTCGTTGACGGCGGTGACGAGTCGTCGGTAAACCTGGCCAAGATCGCCGCCCATCTGCATCGAGATGATACGAAGATGATCCTCCTCGTTGCACCAGACGAGGAAGGTCTTGGCGTCATTGTGGAAGATACCACGTCCGGTCGGCCAGAAACGGCAGGCGTTCGCGGCCTGCAGGAAACGGTCACCCTCCTTGAAGAGGAAGTGATCGTCGATGAGCTTCTGCTGAACGTCCTTGCTCATTCCGGTCAACGGGTAGAAGGTACCCTTGAGCTCGCCCTCCAAGCCGGACAGAGTGCTGGAGACCTTCTCCTCCATCTCCTTGTACTGGGCCTCGGTCAAGCAAGGGTTGAACGGATATCCGTCCAGGGAACGACCGCACCTCACGCGAGTCGAGACGATGTACTCACCCTGCAATGTTACCAAAAGATTTATAGCTTCCTATATTTTGTACAAATGAGGAAAAGGGTCGTACTTCGAATGAACGAATGATCTGTGAGGTGACGCAACCCACAGATGGAGCAGCAAAAGCGATGCATATATCAATGCGTTAAGCTCCGTATCTATTCGCCTATCTATGTTTCTCTGATAAGAAAGATGTAACGTCACTCACAGTCGGGTCGAGGTTTCCAAGGGAGTCGACATCTCCGAAGTCCTTTGGCGGATGCTTGTCGGTCTTCTTGAAGCCCTTGTGGTAGTCATCGATGATCGGGTCGAAGAGATCGCCGAAGACGGTGTAAGCCTCGGCGTCCGGAGCGTAGATACCGACGCCGGAGTCGTGATTCTCGAGACCGGACTGGATAACGTCCAGGAGGGTCGAGCCGAACGACGTCTTCTTCGTCTTGAGCTGATCGAAGATTTCCTTCGTCAGATGCTTCTTCAGCAGCGACTTGCTGTCGGACGCGACGAGCTTGGCATAGCCAGCCTCCAGTTTGTCGAGAACAGCCTGGTCGACCATCTTGTTCTTACTGAAATTCAAACAAGAGCAAAAAAATTAATAAATTAATAAATAAATATATAAATTCGAACGAGACAATTGATATATTTATTCAAGCTGCTCCATTATCGGAGCAGCCGGGGAAGCTCGATGAAAGGATCGGGGCGTCGGTGGACAGGAAGTCGAAGTCGTCGTCCGTCGTTGCAATAAAAGTGCTTCGGATGCACCTCGATGACTGCGAATAGAGTGATCGGGGCGCGCTCGCAGACGCGCTATATCCGCCCGAGGAAACGCGTGATCCGGATTTTCGATTCGAACCGTTCTCTCGCATCCGTTCGGGCGTTACACGTGATTGGAGTGAACAAACGCGGCTGCCCGCGCCGTTCAGCGACCGCGACCGTTCGCCCGGAGCAGCAGTCGCTACGCGCGTTCGTGTCCGCGGGTACTCTACGTGGGGCCGGCGGACAGTTTTGCTACTTACAATGTTTGGGCTTTCGCGCCGACGAGATGAACGAGGAATCGGCGAATCGTACGGGGTCTCGCGCATTCGGCCGCCAAGTGAGAACCTATCAACGCTTTTAATACGATCGTGGAGCAGCGCATCGCGACGATCACCCGGGGCGAGATGACCAGGGGGCTTTTAGAATCCTGAAGGACAATAGAAGGACAGCAACGACAACTCAATGTTTATCCAAATCCAAAATGTCAAATTTTTCTATTATATTTTTGTTTGCTATAATGAAAAAAAAAAGAAATGAAAAATTGTCGCTTTTTATAGAATTTTGAGTAATTGCGGTTATCAATAAATTCTTCACTATTTACGCTCACTCGAAACACGACAGATGGGGGACTGAAAAACATTTGTTGCTCGCGTTTTATTGATCGACGCTCGGGCGCAAGGAAAACAAGTGTCACGCCCGGCTGCACGTCGATCAAAAAAGCACGTACGAACAATAATTTATCACGCTCGGGAGTTATTATTATTATTATTTCTTTGGGAGATGGGGCGTCTAGTCGTCGTAGGCGAAACTCGTGGAGGTTCGTCGTTCTGACATCGAGGATTGCGTCATTTTCTGCCGGGCGAACACGTGCCGAGTCGACGCTGCGTCTCCGCGAGACTGTTCAAAGGTTCCTGCGCTTCGGTGTGTCCGAAGGCGAGAAGGAGGAGCGCGGGAAGGGGGCTCTTCGCCCGAAAATTCGGCTTTCACACGTTGAGACCCGCAAGCGACGTGTCACCGTCGTCGACTTCCAGCGGACACTCTCCTCGCCGTTGGAGGCGTCGAGCGGCCTTCGGCGGCGAAATTCGCGAGTTCGCCGAACAAGGAAACGGGTCCTGCGTGACCTCACGCGCTCGACTCTAGTCGATGACTCAAGATACGCGCACGTATCGCCCGGCGCGACATTCCGCGAAATTACCAGCCAAAAAAAATTTTTGCGGTAAAAAAAAACATTCACCAAATCGTAATCGCGTTATAATTCGCAGACGGGACAATGAAAATACGTACTCGTCGCCGGAAGCGGTATCCTTCGATGTACATCCGCCCATTGCGCTGAATAAAGTCTCTCGCTTATATCTCTATCTCACTCTCACTCTTTCTCACTCTTGTCTAGCACTCGGCGACACCTTTCGCAGTGTCAACGAGACGCGGAATTAAATCACGAGTGTAAAAATCACTGCAACTAACGCGACGAAGCGATTATCAAAAACTCTGTCTGTCTGTCTGCCTTTCTTTCTCTCGCTCTCTCTCTTTCTCTTTCTCTCTCGCGAACTTTCCCCGCAGGAGGAGCTCAACGAGCTGAGCGTGTCCGGAGCGAGTGGCACACGTTGTGACGCGTGCGAGACGCCGGCTTTCTGGCAGGTCTCTCGTAGTAACGCGGAGCGCGCGCGCTCGGAGCCTCCCGTTCGCCGTGTCCGTGCCGAGTCTGCCGGGAGAGAATCGGCAGGTGGATGGAGAGACGCCGAGCGCGAGCGGCGAGTCAACGAGGCCGGAAGGGTTGAGCCCCGGGCCGGGTGAAGGTCGCAGGAGAGCCGCGCGCGTACGGGAAAGAAAGCGAGGCTACCCGAGAGAAAGCGAGAAAGCGAGAGAGAGAGACAGAGACAGTAGTAGTGGTTACTTTATATATTTCCCCTCGACTCGGCACTGCACGTTTTACACACAGACACACACACACACAGAGAGAGCAGCGAACGAGGGAGCGACGTTCGGCGTCGCGGCGAGCGGCGACGAGAAGAAAGGGTGTGGTGGCTGCTGCGTCTCGTCCGGACACTCGGCCGGAACCTCCGGGCTCTTCTTATCGGCTCGAGCGTTGACCGCACCCCCGCGAAAGCGTTCTCGTCGTCGTCGACGACGTTCCGTTCGGCTCACGACGATTCTCGCCAATTATCAGCAGACGGAATTATCAAATCCACTTCCACGAGAGAAGAAGAGATAGAGAGAGATCAGAGGTGTGTGTGTGTGTGTTTTTATTTCTTCCCCGATTGGGACGATAAAGAGTCACGAAAAAAATAGAAACAAAACAGAACAAACTGTCGCGTACAAAAATCGCCGTATAAAATTCGTTCACTTCTCGGTAATTCCGCGCGGCTTTTGCTGTTATCAGTGATGATGTATGTACAACCGAGAGAGATTGATGAACAGAACGTCGCCGATGCTTATCTCGGTGCTATCAAATATACGTATAAATGTATATATATATATGTGTGTGTGTGACTGTATATATATATATTTCTGTAATTCGTGAGTTATTTGAATTTTTTTTTATTCGTTTGATTAATTTCGCGACGGTAAGAAAGGTAATAAATAGTCGGGACGCGACGAACGGACAGCGACGACGACGACGACGACGAAAAAACTTGCGCGATCGGTGTGTTTGAACGACGGGTGGGTGTATGATGAGATTGTGATTTGTGGTGTGGTGATGTGAACACTACAGTCTCTACGCTATCACTAAGCAGGAGGAAGGCATTTCTGCGTGCCGTGATCTCTCTCTCTCTCTCACTCGCTCTTTCGCTCTCTCTCTCTCTCTTATTCTACGTCTCTCTCTCGCTCGCTCTCACACATATTGCAGCGATATAGGAAGAGCGCTTCACCTACACCACCCTCGGTCCCTACTCTCCTGACAGGGTGGGGCACACCGGGCGGCGCGTCGTCCGTCCGGTGGAGCAGCAACAGCGGCGGCGGCGGCGGCGGCAACGGCGGCGGCAGAAACGCAGGGAGAAGGAAGAAGGATACCCGACGCTACGCCGGCTGCTGCCGGCGCTGATTCCGCCGCCGCCGCCGCCGCCGGCTGCCGGTCGATAGCGCACGCACCTCTCGCTCACTCTCCCTTTTCGCACTCGACACACACACCCAAACACACGTACACGCGGGAAACTCTCACGCACACGCCTGCGCGTGACGGGTCTTCCGCGCTCTCCCCCCCCCCCCAACCGTCGCACGCGCACCCTGAAAAAACACCCCTAGCCGTGGCGATGCTCGCGCAGCGCGCGCGCACGCCATGAGGGGGAACGACGACGCCGGGCAGCGAGCAACCCTTCTTCTTGCAACGGCGGCGAGCTGCCTGTCCGGCGCACTTGCAGCGAAATTCCCCGGCAACGCAGGTCAAGTGCTGGTGCTTTGCGCGGAAGCGTCGAGGACGGCGCGCAGCAACGTCCGCCCGGAAACCGGAAGCTGGGAGAGCGAGAGCTGCGCAGGGCGTGGAACAGATCGTCGGCGAAACGGCATATTTTTTCGGCGGAGGCAGCGAGGAGAGAATTTTCGAAATGCGGCGGGTTATGGATTTTTTCTGTTTGCTTTAAAGATTGAAAGGGGAGGGGGTGAAACAATATTGAAAGTTGTGACGAGTTGAAATTTGAGTGGATATGGAAATTTTTGTATTTTTCCGCAGACGCGAAGAAGAATTTGAACACTCTTCGTTGATTTGTCTGCTATGAAAATATTTTGCTGATCGACGAGTTGACGATCTTTGTCCGCGTGGCAGACGATTAAATTCTCGTAAACACCGGGGAGTTTTCTCTGTCCCCGCGAGGGGTGCGAAAATCTATACTTGTAGAGTTCGATCGGGCGACGAATAAATGACAAAAAAGAATAGGAAAAAAATGAAACAGAAATTCGAGGCCGAACGAGCAGAAGAGCTCGACTCGTGAATGAGATGCATCGTCCCCCGGGCTGCGGCTATGGATATTAGCACTTGCCGCTTGTGTAGCTTTGCCGCGTTATACTCCGTTGCACCCTCCTCGGCGTATAAACCCTCGAGGGCTCGCGCGGCAAGCCCTGGCCTTTCCGCTTCTCCCTCTGCTTTCGCTTCAATGGAGACTTAACGAAGGAGAAGGGCGGAGAGAGGCGCGAAAAAAAAGCAGAAGAAAAGAACGGATCTAGGTGGGCTTTAAACGGGCTCTCGTTTCACCTAAGTGAGTACCTCCCACGTCGTCGTTGTCGACGCCCGCACCCTTTTCAATGGTACACGCGGTGCGTGTCCCTAACGCGCCATTGTGACTGCAATCAACTGCGAGCGATAAGAAAAAAAAAAAGATTTATTTGACTCATGCTAACAGCCAAATTATCTTCACTTCGTTTTGAGGAATCTTTATTTGCACTAAATTATTATTATTTGCCGCACGTGAATAAAAAGATCTGCTACAGAAAAAAAAATCTCCAATACATTTCAATGAAACTGAAATAAAAAAAATATATGAAGGTGAAGTTCGAATTTTATTTGCTAGAGATAAATGAAATCTTTACCGAGAAAACATTGTATCGGTCGATCTCGAGCGCAAACAGACCGCGACTCGACGTATCAGTGTTCGATGACACCGATTAATTTTTTTTTTTCCAATTACGTTTCCTTATCTACCGGCGAGGGAAGTGCATCGGATTTTCGAAAAAAATTGCGAGTGCGCTGGACGGTAAAATAACCGCCACGAGTCTTGGGTGTTACTGTTGTCATTATTTTTATTCTTCTTCTCTCGCTCTCGACAATTATCACAGCAATCTCCACGAGCCACGAGGCAGCGGTGCTGCTCTCGATTCCACGCTTCGACAAACAATTTCGCGAACGCTATATATTTCGGTGTGCGTTATCTCGGCCACCGCGCGTCCTTGCCACCTCGAGACGCTCGAGGTACTTTCCGCTCGAGCGCGCTACGCGCCGCCCGACGCTGTTGCCACGCAAGCTGTGAAATTTTTAATTTTCAGGTGCCGTAAACTTTACGATCGCTCGCGTCTCGAGGCATTTTTTTCGGCACCGGGAGAAGAAGCGGAAAGTGGGCGATAGGCGCCAATCTCGTGGTTCCACTCTCGTCACAACTACGCAAACGATTAGATCATCGAAACCAGCGAGATGAAAGTAAATAAATGTTACGCCAAATTTCACAAGACGCCTCAGGGCATTTATCAGACATTACGACATCGTGACCTTCGAGTCATTTTTTTTATTTACTAGGAACAAAGCCACAGAAAAAAAATGGAAGGAAAGTCAATGGCTATACAAATGCCTAATTTACCGACGGTTCGCTTCGCATTTACTTTCGCCTCGTCAAATGCTACTAATTTTTTTGGCAAACAGCAGAAAAAAAATACAAAGTTAATCGTTTCAGCCCAGTCGCTTTAATAAAGTGATGTGTCATCCATTGATCGAGCGCACAAGTTGGGTGGTAGGCTTAACTGGCGACCTCAGCATGTGTACACGGCAATAAAATATGCGAGGCCAGAGGCATTTTTATGCCTCGTGGAGAATGCACAGCGGATCCCGTCGATCATATTTCGGACACAGTGATCCAAGGCGTGGTGGTGGGGGGTGGGGGAGACAAGAGATTATCCAAGATAATCGATCCAAGATAATCGAGCGTCCAACGCGGAAATTTCTCGGATCGTCTTCGTAGCTAAATCATCAGCCTTCTTTAACATCACTTCGCACATCGCACTCGCCATGCAGAGTCGTGGCATTATTTACAGCCGCGATAGACGCGAAATGCGACGAGGAGGATCGCGCGGAATGCGACGAAGGATCACGAGCTTCGGTTATCGTTCCAGTTAAGCCGTGGCTCTCACTTAACACCACTCGACGACGGTTCGTGCGAGGAGGAGGAGGAGGAGGAGGTGGACGATGATGATTGTTGCCGGGGCAATAACGTCACGAAATACCATTGTGGAGAACTCTGCGGGTTTAGTTACGTCGCCGCCGCAGCCGTCGTCGCAGCTCGTTGGTCAATTAGGCCTTTGGGTTTATGAGTCATTCCAAATGGAGAAGAGGACGACGGGAGGAACGACGAATGATATATTAAACTCGCCGGCGCATGCGGCCTGCGTTACAATTTGATTCGAGGAAATCGGTCTGAGCGAAAAAGAAATCGTCCCACACTCATCTCAATAAAAAAAAAATATATATAATAAACTTTTTAAAAAATTGTGCGATATGGATCGAAAAAAAAAACATGGCGAGGTGGGATGAATCATCGCTCCAAGATTTTTACGATCACTCTGAAGTGCGACGAGAAACACGATTCCACGGAAGCGTCCAATGGCATCGGCCGCGCGTTGCAGTTGCAGGTCGAAAAAGTGAGCTCGAGGCTGCGAAGCCCGTCGCTCGCTATTGCGATTCCTCGAAAAATGCCCGATAATCGTCGTCGCTGTTGCTCGCCATTGTGTTTCATCTTTTTTTTTCTTTTTTTTACGGCTTTACCGCGAGAACCAGGAATTACCGACGATTGTTGTTGCGAGCACCGAGGCCCCAACGGACCGACCGATGCGGCAGCAGTTTATATTGTTTTTATTTTTCTTCTCTCTCTCTTTCTCTCTTTTTTCGTTCTCTCTTCCACTCCTGTTTCTTGCCGTCGTCTTCCGAGACTGACGGCGACTTCTTCTCGGGTGGAGAGCCGAGAGTTCGAATTACGAAGCTTCACGGGCGATGAATTCTCGGGTATTGCGTTTCACCTGTTTATTATCGCGGGGCTCGACGCCCGACGACGACGACGACGACGACCCGCGGGACGGATTTGGTCGAGCGTCGCGCGAGAACTCTCGAAACTGACGGGTGACAACGCGACGCAAAGCCTCTACGTCCTCGCGCGTGCGTGCGTGTGTCTTATGTCTGTCTCTTTGTGTGTGTAAATCGAAATCGAATCGAAGGAAATTTTGTCGATGTTATTATTCCGCAAAGCGGACTCTAGACGCGTGTAGAGACCGACTGAGGGTTCCTTTGGGCTTCTAGAATCTCCGCCGACAAGAGACAGTGTCGCACGAGCATCGAGTCTGCACGCTTTCTCACGATTTATCGATTACAGGGCGAATGGAAGGGGGCTGACTACCGGCGCATTTATTCATGATCCAGAGCTGAGTCAATAGAACGGATACACGTGTATATATGTTTGTGCGACAAGCAATTGCCTCGCGGTGACAGTAATTTTCTCACAGCGAATAGAGTCCGTGAAATTTATTTATTTTATTTATTTATTCATTGTCCATGAACAGAGCCCATTTACAGGATAAAAATGAGTGGCAGCTTCCTACAAAAATGTCGCGAAATGGGGATGTGCAGGGTTGAAAATGATTTTTGTAAAACGAAAAAAATATGCTTGTTACTTAAGACATAAAAAAAAATAAAAAATATATATATAACAAATAAATAATTTTTGCGTTCACCGTGATCGTCTGTTTATTTGTGGCTGTGCAATTTTTTGCAACGGGTGTAGTTTAGACCCCAAAAAATACGGGCGCCATGAAGTAAATGCGTCGGAGCAACGATTTGACAATTAAAACGTCCGTCGTCGCGATGCGTCGATTATTCAGCTCGCGTACCGAGTCCCTAGGGGGCTGCGTGCCAAAATGAATTGCAACGTCTGTCGCTAAGTCGCGGTGACGATAGAACCGTCTTGCAAAGCACACGCGATAAGTCCATGTCATTGCCGCACCTGAAGCGTAACGGCCACCGAAATGTATGCAACTCCCCGATAAAAATAATATTAAGCGGATGTAAATCAGGTCGAGAGCGAGAGGCTGATCGACATTGTAAGCGGAGATCGACTTTACAACGGAGTCAAGAGCGAAGAGCCGGTTGCTTTTCGACACTGTATATACCGAGGATTGCGTGAGGTTAGGAGATTAGACACTCAGCTCGGGTCGGCTTCTAATTCGGCTGCGGCGTCTAATAATAACCGCGACTCGACGACAACAATGCTTACACGTCGTCGTCGGCTTCGAGCGCGATATCCTTGCGCTGACCTTGAACGTTGACCCGGTAACCCCGACACGGAATATCGACGGGCCAGAGTAAGCTCGACAGAGTGAAAGGGAAAGTTACACCTCGACGCTCCTCATTTTAACCCTCGGCTGGTGACGTCAAAATCTGCCGCGTCGACGGGGTTGTGACTTTTTTTTTAATCAAATTAATATGTAGAATATTTTTCTTTATAGTGACTAATTTTTTTTAACAAAAATTTGTTTCGAATATTTATATGATTTTTTTTTAATCGTACCCTAAGGGTTTTTAAAACACGTGAAAAACGTAGAAAAAAACGTGGAGAAGAAATTCTTTTTCGATCAAGCGAAGGCATTGAAAGGTTTTTGATAATTTTTTTTTTTATATTTCTTGTTACGACGTTCTTATCGCCGCCTGATAATAATCGCAAACTCGCGCGCGGCAGACGAGACCTGCCATCTCTCTTATCGCGGGAGGAAATAACGTCCGCGTGGGCGGCGTCGCCTTCGTCGGCGCCGCGAACGCGGTGGAAACTTGCGTAATTTCCCGGTCCGCGCGCCGCTTCCTTTGCAGGTGTCGGTAACATTGTCGTAACATTGAGAGGCGAATTTCCGGAAGTCAACGGGGATTTTGGCGAGACCTCAAGAATCCTCATCTCGTCCGACGCTGCTCTCGAGATCCATCAGCGTTCGGAGGAAAATAAATCCCAACGCCGAGTGTTGTGCGGCGAAATATTCGCGGAGATATTTATAGATATATTGCATAAATTAAGGGGCTGCCGCGGGGCTTCGACGCCGATGAAAAAAAAAAAGAAGGCTATTTATTTCACGAGCCTCGATGATCGTCTAATTTCGCCGAGTGCGCGAAGCGCGGGAGCGAAACCGAAGCGGCGGACCGAGACCAGAGACGCACTCGGACCCGGCGGACCAATGGAAGACCGCGGCGGGCTCCAATAAACAGCGGAGCTCGTCCCGGCAATAACAAACCCGGCGAATTATATTTAGGCGCTCGAGCGGACAGACGACGCTAGAAAATCAAGCCACCGTTGAAATAAAACGGAAATTTCGGAATTTCCAAGTCAATTATTAACCAACCCTATCCGCGTTTATTTGACTGATAATAAAAAATAATATCCGGTTATTGGTATTAAGAGGCAACGATGCGTCTATAATTGCACCGAGCAATTATTGCAGTAGAATTTTTTCGAATCGGAAGTTATTAGCTGCCGTTACACTGCGCTTCTTAGCAATTTCTGTGGCAATTAATTATTAGTGCAACGAAAGGTCTTCAAATAAATCATTTTCTGGACGATACGATTGCGTTGGTGTTGGTAGAGCGGCAGACAGGTAATGTTTAAAGACCTATTCGTCGCCCGGGCATTTATTGCAACGACTTGGCAAGCTACAGCTTTTTTAGATCATCGAAAATCATGGGCTCTGAGGCTGCGAAACGGAACTCAGCGCAGAGCCAGCTGCGAATACTCAAAAGTACACAAGCATTACGAGTTGCTCGCGAACGAACGCTATCACGTAACCTGTTAGAAAAATCTGTAATAATGCTGGGATTCCATTGGATTCCAATCGATCGCTTCCATTCGAATCGTCGACATTACCATCTGAGTTCGAAGAGAAATTAAATGATCGATTGATCGTGCCAACTCATTCTTCGATTCTGGCAACAAATCTTTTTAGCTTATAGAGTAGACCGACCAATGACAGAACAGTTAAATCAATGATTGTAATCATGGTTCCTAATTTTTTTTCGAAATCTTTCGAATAGTAGGAGTTGAACTAATATAACAGAACGGTAATAATTAAGGGAATATTTTTTTTTAGGTATTAGATCATATACATATAAGGAAATATTATATTTTGTTAATTTATTGGTAGGTATTCATGCATTGATCAGTCTACCCTATTACGAGTCTGACGCTCGTGAATATTCGTTAAATCTCGGTGTCTACAGTCAAGCCATCCACGTCTGTGTTATTAACTCTGCGTTCAATCGCGTTCGAGGTCCTGCCCAAAGTTTATAAGATATTAAACAGCATGACGCGCGTCCGGGACGCTGACGTATCAATCGTCTTATGGCACAGCGCACGCGAAAAAGAGCTCGAAGCCCGTTCGGAAAAAGTGCGGAGACGTCAAGGTCGCGGTTGATACGGATAGACGCGAGGTGTCATTGCGGTCGCATTACACGGCCGAAGCCTCGGTATATTTATTACGTGGGCGACGATACGACTTTGACCAGTCGAGTCGGTACAACCCCTCTATCAATAATTCGCCACCGCCCGGCTTCCACCCAAGGTATCGTCGGGGGGCAATCGCGAGCGCCCTTGCGCCTTATACCGCCAGAGTCGATGGACACGTGCGTCCACTGCTTCCGTGGACTCTCGGCCCACAACATTCTTCACGGGCTTCACTTTTGACACGATTCTCGTATAGCTGTCAATGCCAGAAGACTCTGCGTGACACCGGAGCAGCAATAAACGGGAATCGATTGACCTATGAAATTAATGTATAATTATAGAAACAAATTTAGACACGACCGATAGTTTCGGCTAAGGATCGTCAGAGTTCAGAATAGAACAGAATAAAATTGACCGAAGCAATTGACTAAATTGCTTGCAGCTACTTTTGGTAGTGGGAAAAAATGGTGAGTTATTCATGAGAAGGAACAAAATCTTATTTTTCTTTCTAATAATGAAGAGCAAGTACAGCTAAAAAAAACAGACGTGCCTCTCATTGTTCTATTCTCAAACAAGACGCACATACAATGCGGAACCGTCTACGCCGGGTACGAAAAAAAAGAAAGGACAAAAGTGTCGCTGTCAGCGTCGTCTAATTGTAGTTGGAAATAATCGCGAGCGAGTGCGCGAGGACAGAGGACCCACTCGAAGTCCGCAGGTTTGTTTTGCGACGCGCGACTCTACTCGGCGCGCGTAGAGCGTAAATATAAATATATGCGAAGCCGCACGCGCGAAGTGCGAATATTCTGGGAACCGTTGGAACCGGGAAGCATAGAACTCGTGTATCCGAGCGAGTGCGAACACAGCGCGTCTGGAGAGTTCAAAGACTCCTCTCGGACTCCCGGCTCTTGTTGGTCGACGGGAATAGACACGGGAGAGACATGCGAGCGTCTCTCGGGGGTTTCGCAAATATCGCTCGTCTTCCCCTGGAGGATCTATCTATAAGTTCCGCGCGGCGCGAGGCAAAAGTTCGCCAGAGCAAAAATTGGAATTCCTACCAAAAAAAAGCAGCAAATAAATTCGCGGTTCATTTTTCGTTCAATATTTTTGCAAAAAGCAAAAATTGGAATTCCTACCAAAAAAAGCAGCAAATAAATTCGCGGTTCATTTTACGTTCAATATTTTTGCGTTCGAATGGTTTGAATTTTAGGAGACACGCGGGTCGAGTTCTATTAGACAGATATTATGCATACGACGAATAATGTGACGAACAATGACGGAGGCTCTAGGGTGGGGGGAGGTACCATCTCCCCCCCTCTCGCCCGCTTACCCCTTCCCAACCCACCGGCCCACACGGAGAGACGAAGCTCCGAGAGCGCGTCGAGGACCGTCAACTATCAATTTCCGTTTTGAATTACCGTACGCATAATGCGAGCGCATCGTGCATTCTCGTCGCTCGGACGAATCTCCGGCCAATGTGTGTAGCGCGCCAACCGTCCGCAGCCGCCTCCCCCGTTTGCCTCGCGTTACCGAGAGAGGAGTTTGCCTTTTTTTTCTTCGTTCGTCTCCGCTCGAACGCGCGACCAACCACGCTCGACACTGCTTGTCAATGCAATAGGAATGCATCGGTCGAACGCTCAACTCGACGCCCTAAAGCCGCACCTCTTTTTTTATAGTTGAGGGAATTTATATTTTATTTAGTGCAGGAATAGTCAGATGATTTACTCGATAACCATGAGTAATTTTGATAAGCCGTGAGAAGCGCCGGAAGCTTGGATTGCGATAATACGCGTCGTAATACAATATCATTCTTTCGCAAGCCAAAATCCTACGAAGCTGGTGTTACAGCTGGACTTGTAATTTTCTTGGAACAGTCTTGGATTACGGGGGAAGTCGAGACGCTGCTCGCTGCTCTGTGCTGTCTACCGACTTCGCTTTGGATGACGAGACTGTCGCACGGGCTCTTTAATCTCAACGGTGTCGGAGCGAATTTAAAGTAAAAAGAAAAAAAAAGCTCATCAACCAAAATCATTTGCTTCCGCACGAGCCAAGAATTTTTCATAATTTTCGAATATTCCTCATTGATATTTTCACTCGTCACTATATTGTTATAAAAAAAAGTGGGTTAATAAAAATCGTTCGCTTCCGCGGAAAAAATTTATCGGAATGCAATTAGCACGCGGAATCGAATATCGCTCGTCCGTTTCCCGTCAACCAAAATCGTTTGCTTCCGTACGAGCCAAGAATTTTTCATAATTTTCTAACATTCCTCATTGATATTTTCACACTCGTCGCTATTATTGTTATAAAAAAAAGTTGGTTAATAAAAGTCGTTCGCTTCTGCGGAAAAATTTTATCGGAATGCAATTAGAGCGCGGAATCGAATATCGCTCGTCGGTTTCCCGCGGTCGGCAAAGCGCGCAATCGCATCTCCGATAGATCCGCGGAACGGTGCAATTGTATATCGACGCGGGGGAGAATGCGCGCAGGAAATTTGGGAACCACTGGGTGGGCGGAGGGGGGGGGGGGGGGGGGAGGGGTGACGACGCGCATCCTCCCGCGCTGTCGTTGTGCCGCTGGTCTTACGTAACCGGGCGGTAGTCGGGCTGCACCCACTCGACGGTGCCGAGCCCAGCGACTCTTCCCGTTTCGCTATCGTAATCCATCAATACTTCTGACATAGCCACTTCAAGTCGCGTCTCCCTCCGCGTTGCATCGCCCGACCGGAAATTTGCAGAGCGGAGAGAAAACGATTCGCAAATCGTCGAACCGTCGTCGTACGCGTCGCCGCCGTAAAGCCGTCGCGCCGTCGCAAAACGGTCGATGACGACCGAGCACAGATTGTAACGGAAACAGCTGACGGGTGAATCGCCCGATTCTCGCGCAGCGATTCGGCGCCGCGCGCAGGACGAGAAAGTATACACAATTGTCGCTAGAAATAAACACGACGTTCGGTTACATTGTAACATAGAAATTTCGCCCGAAACGACTCAGATTTTCCGAACTCGACCCAGCAACATTGTAGCGCGAAATTCGCGGCAAGATTCGTATCTATTCGTTTAAAATCGTCACAGCAACCGACAAAGCGGCGCCCCGAGGAGGAGAGAATCGATAGCGGGCGAATAAAAAAAAAGTCGAACGATAAAAATAATTCCGCGTCGAGGTTTTCTATTAAAAGCTCTATTTCTGCGATAATCATGCCTGAATGAATGGACGGTCGGATGCGAATGGGCGAGGGGATCCCACGTTCGACTTTTCACCTTTTCCTACATTTTCCGCCCCAAGGGAAAACCCACTCTAAGAAAGTCCGGGAGGGGAGGGGAGAAAAAAAATCAATTAGCACGAGAGCTGCGTTTCCGGCATTTTTTTTGCCCACATCTGGCCTTCTTTGTACGACTCGCGGCCGAGATTCGGAAGCCGTTGGCGACCTTGGATTCTCGTCCAGAGGACACAGCAATGAGCAGAGCCGTTGGGAACGTTAACGAGGGACAGACGAACAATAAACCCGCGCGCTAGACTCGAGAAACGAGTTGGCAACGAGGAAATCGTCGCAAAGGGGGTCCTTCGCCTCGCGAAGGGGACGAAAGAGATTTTGGACGATATATTCATTCGACGGAGAATAAGGGCGAGATACAGGAATCTGAGGCACACAGCAAAACGAGTTAGCAACCGCGCGTTTGTTTGTATCACGGTCAAGCGCGCTGCGTCGGGTGGGAGAGGAAGGGCAACGGGGGGAAAGGGGCGGTGTGTGTTATGTGTAGTGTGTGAGAGAGAGAAAGAGAGAGAGTGCGAAACACGAGCTTAGAGACCTCGATTCGAGTTGACCAACCCCTCGCGCTGCGTGTTACACAACGCGAACGTCGACGCCTGTAACCGATATTCCTTCGCCTCTATCTCTCTCGCTCATCAGTCCGTTTCACTGAGCACAGACCACTTCTAAAGTTACGGGACGAGAAATTCGTGCGACATCGAAGCCCCCCTGTTTTCCTTCGATTTTTTTTTCCCCGTTGTTTCCCCATGGACGAACTAGAGCGATCGCGCGCTCTCGTCACTCGATAACCGCGGGAAGGCGACCGCAATGGACTGTTCCGCAACCGTTGAATTCGATAACCGCGACAGAGCAAAAAAAAATCACGACTCTCCAATTCGGCCACTGACTCTATTAATCCCTGACGGTTACGAAGAAAAATTTGTTTTACCGCGAACCGACGGACGAATCGGTCGCCGCGAAAAATAAAAATCAGGCAACAATCACTGCATCGGCTGAGTAGCGATTCGACGAAACGTGTATTGTTTTCTCCCGCGGTTCTCGAGTCGCGCCGATTGCGCGGAAAAAAATGTTGATCGCTCGCAGATACGCGTCTTTGTCTTGTCTTATCCGTTATTTTCGTTTCGCACTTTATCAACGTCGCGGCTAATCGGCGAGGGGGCGAAAAAATGCGTTGTTAATTCGTCGCGACGACGATGAAGGCTTCGGCGGCTTTGGTGGAAATAAATGATAAAAATGGGAATGATAACCAGGGTTGCGATAGGAGACGGCGAAAGAAGACTCACTCACCTTCGTTAAACACTGACAGGGGGTTGGTAGGCGTTGAGTTGAAGAAGACGGGCAGCGGCTCTGAGCGGCACGTCGAACGGATACGTGAGTCGGGAACGAAGTGGCGCGGACTCGGTTCTCGTCTGTGCACTCGGCTCCTTGCTATAACAGCCGTGGCGCTCTCTGCTGTTTCTCGCTCGCTCGCTCGCTCGCCCCACCCCGGTCTCGCGTTCTCGCTCGCACCACTCGATCGCTGCTGTCCGTGCAGCCAGCCAAGCCAGCCCCTCTCCTCATCCCTTCGTCGACGACATCCCTTCTTCTTCGTCTTCGCGGGCCAACGTCGCGCGTCGCCACGCCGAGGGCCAACGCGGCGCGCGTCCTCTCCCGCTGCTGTATCCCTACCCTTTCATGGTCAACCCGCGCGCGGATTTTCGACTCTGAAAAACAATGATTTACAGTAGAGCGTCGATTATCCGAACTAATTGCGACCGACCATCGTTCGGATAATCGAAAATTCGGATGACCGAACATCAATATTTTCTGAAGGGGGAGGGAGGGACTGAAACGCTTAAAATATTAGAATAGTATGTTTTTATCGAAAATTAATATTTTTAATATCACATTGTTAGTTATTATTTGTTATAGTTATTATATATTTTGGTAAAATCGCCGGAGTGTATATAATAAGCTATTTTCTTGGGAAAAAAATCGAGGATTTTTTATCTTCTAGCGACAAAGTTTCGGTTTTCCAAACGACATCGTCGTTCGGAAAACCAAAAATTCGGATAAACCGGATCGCTGTTCGGATGATTGACGATTCGGATAAACCAAATCATCGTTCGGATGATTGACGTTTCGGATAATTGACGTTCGAATAATCGACGCTCTACTGTACTTCTTTTTTTCCTGTGTCGTTGCTCGCGTAAGGCGACAGCAACATTTTTGCGTAAGGTTTCCCGAATTACGACGGCTCGGCACGATAATGCGAACTATAGACGGCTTTGCGAGTCGATGGAAGGTTTTATTTTAGAAGATGGAAACCTTTTGTTTCTTCCGACGAAAATATACACTTGTTTTTCATTGTCGATAGACACGGACGATGGCGGTTGCCACAGTCACGGCGATAACGCGAACATTTCGGTTCGCATCTGTCGGCGACGGATATTTTTAGATTTTTTTTTTGTTTTTTTTTTCGAATGATTTTTTACAACGATTTTTGACAAAGCGGGGAGTGTAAAGGTTGGAAAATGACCGTGAACACTTTTTTTATATAAAAAAAATTGGCAACCCTTTGTTTTGATTCTCTGCTGAAAATATAAATCTATTTTTCGTTTTGTTTCGTTTCGTTTTGAATCTCCATCGATAATACAGACGACGGAACGAGGAAATTAAATCCCACGCCGCTTGGGTGACATCCAAGTCCGAGAAGTAGAGGTTAACTACACCGAGGATTTTGGTGGTCAGCGGCGGCGAAACTTTGATAACAAATGTTTTCGAGACATTGAGAAAATTGAAGCGCGTCTCCGATAGAATTAATGACACGACGCTCAGCGACGATTTTTCGATATAATTGTTGGTAATCTTTTGTTTCGCACCGGAGACACTGCCAAGTCCTCCTACTTTTGGCTCGCGGCGAATCCTTCGAGGCTAATACGTATAATACGACGGGATTGCTGTTTCGTCACTGGAGGAAGCGATTCGTCGCGGCAAATGAGTTACGGCCTCTCACCTGCTGAGCGCGAGCGCAGAGAACTGGCACATCATCGTCGTCGCAGAGTCGGAAGAACAACTTGCGCGGTACCTTTGTTCATCCGCTCTTGTTTTCATCATCGCCGCGAAATTCTATCCTCCCTTCCGTATATTTTCCGCAGAGTCATCACGATCGTTCGATCGATTGACCGTTCGGCAATTAATTTTCAATCCCACCCACAATACCATCTCACATCTCTACGTTCGTGAAAAACAACACTGAGAAAAATCCATAGGACAACAATGCCAAATATAGCAAATTTTACTATAAAAATAGATGACTGTTACCATAATATATTGCCGGTGACATTAATTATCGTCGCGGGAATCATAAAAGCACTGTCGTCCTCTCAGGCAAATATGTCGGATAGCAAAATTGACCATATATTTTTCTGAGTGAAATGACATCTCGTAACAATTGTACGAAAAAAATAATACAAAGCCCAGAGTAAAAAAGAAAAAAAAAAAGGTGCGTCAATGAAACCCTCGTCTTTTCGTGAAATTTTCATGCGCCCAATGCACGAGAGTTACATCATCGTATAGCGGTGCTGGCGGAAGGTTGCTGCTCACGCGAAGTCGCCCCGCGGGGATTGCGTCGATGCTTCGCCGAGATCAGCTGTGCGCCGGTCTCGCGTTGTTCTAGGTCGTGTTGGATCCCTCCCTCCTCCCCTCCCCCCCCCCCCCCCCCGCCTTCGCTGTCCCGCGGTAGACAACGTTCCCCATCGTCCGCGTGGGGCGCGTCGGTGTTGTCCCGTCCGTTCTGCCTTGTCCCGCCGCCCGCGTCAGCCAGTTCTCTCGCTCACCACCCGCGGGGTGGTGGGTGGGCGGAGGAAGGGTGGTTGGGGTGTTCCGCCTGCGGAAGGGGCTGCCTGGCTCGCCGCTGGCTGGGCCACGAGGTGCACGCCGAGGGAAACGCGCGGGGGGGGCGGACAGTTAAAGGTCGACTCGAACCGTGCAGCCGATCAATACCAAACCTACATACCTGCACCTACCCTACTATACAACTCCGTCTGCATTTCTACGTCGGCGAAAAAGAGAAAAAGAAAAAATGGAACGCAGATTACGCGAGTTCGCGCCTGAATGAACGTAACTCGTGTCCAAGCGTCAATGTCGTCCTGCGCAGGTGATTCGGCTAATTGTCCTAACGACCAATTTATTCGGAACCTTCGTTAGAAGCGAAATCGACCGCGCGGATGATTGAACACGTCCGCGGCAACGAATTGCACACCAGCGTTGCACGACTTTCCGCTTCGATCTTAGCAGCTGAATTTTGCTCCGTGAAATAATTGTTGGAAAATCGTGAAGGATATTTTTTTTCGTCAAGGGTACTCGGGGATTTTTCGTTGGGTGACTGAGGCGATTGGGGGATCTCCGGAACCGATCGTTTGTCACTGTCTGAGCCGAGAAATGATTAAAGTTTGTGATAAGCTGCGTGTTTGATGCACACTTGATAATGTTTTATTTATCGCTCGCCGTGATATGTATTGAGGATTTAAAAAAAAATGTCGTCTATAAAATTAATAATACTCGCGTTGCTGTTAAAATTAAATGCGAGATAGATATTAACGATAATCCGATATATATCATCCATTCGCAATTACAGCGATGCATCAACGGACGGGACTCTAAGTGGACGCGTTTGTTTTTCGTCGCCCGCCGCCAACATTATTTAATTCCTGGCAACATCTGCGTGAAATTGCTCGTGTCGCGCGCGCGCAGACGCGTTCCAACAATTTTGTAACATTCGCCCGAAATTCGTTTCGCTTTACACGTTGGCACGCACTCATTTTGAGATAAGTGCGCGAAAAAAAAAAATCGCGTACGTGACTTTCGTCGGTGTCCCGGGGACTGGGGTATCACCCGCGATGCATCAGATTTGTCGATCGATCGAGCGTCGGATCGGATCTCTCGTTTGCACAGTCGAGATTAGATTAGACGCGGCGATAAGCCGAATTTCAGCCGACGCAGCAGATGGAGTTTTGCACCGATGACGTGGATCTCGCCCTGCTCGGAAATACAGTGTTCGCCGCGTCACAATCTTTTTTTTTTTTTTTTTCGTGCTCTCGGTCTCCCGTATTTCGCGTTGCTAAGCGGAACCGAAACACTCATTCGCGTTCTACGATCGTTACCTGGCTGTGCTCGACGAGTCGCGAGACAACGAATACATATATATATATGGATATATAACACACATACCGTACGATATACAAATCGATTGTTCCAATTTGTATAACTGCACGCACGGCATTTTATAGTCAATTATCTCTAACGAGCATAATGAGATATTTAAAAATAAACTCGTGGCTTGTTTGCCGGATGACTTTCCATGCTAAACTATTTTTTCGATAATACTGCAATGTGTCGGTTACGCACTCGTGTGTAACATACATTTTTTTTTCTCTGAACCAGAATTTCACGAATCATGAATAATAAATAAATGCGCTCCCCCGTTCTTCCGGTGAGGACGGCAATCATAATCTCGCGGATGCAATTCTCACCTCGCTCTCCACATCCGAGTGAATTTCGCGGTAATCTCCGTCCGTTTCGCGATGGCTGAGAAAATTTCCTCGTTTGAATCAGCGAACGCCCACTGTAACCGCCGCACGAAATTGGATTTCGACTCGTTCTGTTGACTGAAACACGCGTGACATAGAAAAAAAATTTTTCGCAAGAATGTATAAATGGACAGTGAAGAAAAGTAATTAAAAAGAAAAAAAACAATTTTTTGATTTTAACGCCTTTATTTTTTTTTCGCAATTGTTCCTAGTTCAATAAAAAAAAAATCGGTCGAGAAATATCGATGGACATGTGATTTGGTCCGTCATATATTTTCACGTTTAGGTTTAGGTCTCGCTCTTGGAAATTACTTTTGTAGCCTCGGACGACGTCGTTACCCCTGGGACAGTATTACGTAACTGCAGTCTCTCAGCTCGGATGGAATACATGCGTTTACAGACGTCGGTTGTTCGGATGAAAATGTATTTTCGGTCGTAGCTACGTGGGGGATACGCGTCACCTGCTGAGACATTGCGCGCTACACGCGCTGCACCCTTGAAAGTGACAAAAAGTCGGTTTCGAAATAATATCGGCTCGGGAGCAACGTTTTGCTATTGTGGTCAAGATCCCCGGCGAAACGTGGTCAAGTCCTCGTCACGACCGCGGAATTTCATCCTTCGTCTCTCGTTTCTCCATTCGTGGCGCACGAGACAAGACGATGGAGCTTCCAGGGCAGCAGCGAGGGAACCGCTGACCGGGAAACAGCCGGGAAACGTGGTCGAGTCCTCGTCTCGTCCGCGGAATTTCATCCTTCGTCTCGCGTTTCCGTTCGCAGCTCACGAGACGAGATAAGACGATGGGACTTCCATCTAGACCAGCGAGAGAGGCACCGGGAAACAGGGGAGGCGTCATGCTAATTAAGACGAACGCGCAGAGCCCGAGCGCCGTTCCACCGTTCGTGTCAGGTCGTTAGAGCCACTTGGCATCGGAGCTCCGCCAGTCTCACTTATCTATTTTTTCCGTTACCAACGCGCTTCGCCCGATACTCCCGCGTCTCGCACCTTCGCGACACTGACATCACTGAGACATTAGCGTCGCGCGACTTGACGCGCGTTTTGTCCGAAAATATGATGGAAATTAAACAATAATCGCCATCGGCACGAAATTAACGTCGAAGTTACATTGATTCAATAAATATGTCTAAAATCTTTTTAATATTGATAGAATAAAATATCTTCCAAAAAAATTAACTTGTATGTAAGGTGAATATATACATTTATTTATATTTGAAGACGACGTTCGGATGGAATTTTTGTTTGACTAGGCTAATCACACGCCAAATCGGGGTCACGAAATTTATTTTTTCAAAATATCGACTTTTAACCTATACCATCGTTCTCAAGTCGCATATTCTACCCCTGAAAACACTGGTTACAACCCTTTTTTAGTTGATTTTGAAAAACAAATTTTTTGGCCGAACAGTTTATCAGAAATCGTAGATCTGGCCGCCGGGCCGAAAACCGCCTAAATCGGGGTCACGAAATTTATTTTTTCAAAATGTCGACTTTTAACCTATACCATCGTTCTCAAGTCGCATATTTTACCCCTGAAAACACCGGTTACAACCCTTTTTTCGTTGATTTTGAAAAAAAAAATTTTTGGCCGAACAGTTTGTCAGAAATTGTAGATCTGGCCGTCGGGCCGAAAACCGCCCAAATCGGGATCACGATTTGGGCGGTTCACGACCAATCACAGCTCGAATAGTTTGCTAACAATGTTTTCCGTTACTCATGAACTTTTCAAAAGAGGGATTAAAAAAAAATTGATCAAAGTTTCCAGACAAAAAAAGAATTGGAGTGAAAAAACGGCCACAGTATTTTTTATAAATTTTTCGTGCGGCGAGTCGCTTGGCTTCGCGTTGAAATTTGTCTCGCGCGAGCGACACATCTTGTTTCAAGGTTCGTCAAGGTGCTGCTGCTCCGCTGCCGCTGCCGCTACTGCTGCGCGGCTTTAATTCTAGCGGCTGCGATCCGCAGTCTCGTAAATCGAGCTTTTCCCGCGCGTACAAAGATATTCGTAAAATTCTATATATTTAGGTGTTTACTGGCGTAGATTCAAAAATTTCGATGCTGCTCCCCGCGCGTTCGCTAGAAGGACGCGTGCAAAAAATTATTTTTTTCCCGCTTTCGTAACGCCCGAATTCTCGCGATCAACATTGTTATCCGGGTTTTATCTTCGGAGCGCGGGGACAGTGTTAGCGGTCGAGGTGCTCGACGGATTCGCGTCTCTCTCTCTTCTCGTATATTCCCGAGTGACGATTGCGATGACGTCGCTGAAAAAAAACGAAAAAAAAAAGTTCTCCGTTTACACTTCGCAGTCTTGGCTCTGCTTGTACTTCTGCTTAGGTTGATTTTACGGACGTGTCTAGCGCGGATTTAACGACACGCGCGAGTAAACACGAGACATACGATAGTCGCTGTGTGTTCGATATAGTAAAAAAAAAAAAATCGAGAAGGCTGCGCATAGTTCGGTGTTGCGCAGCAGATGCCGCAGCGACGATGATTTTTCACCGCTGTACGCGACGTCAAAAAAAGCTGACACCTCGTTTTAAACATTATTCCCGGCGTCATGGTCACCCATTATTTACCACATTACTTTTCTCCCGTCTTTCACCGTCATCGACGACAATTTCTCTCCGTCACAACCCACGAGACAAAAAACAAAACCCACCCAACTATTTTCGTTTCCCATCCGCTATGGTTTTCCATAATGATGATAATTCGAGAAGCGCAAGGCCAACCTTCAAAGGGTTAATAATTCTCTGCGTTGTGGCAGAGGACGCACCCCCCGTGTGTGTGTCTCGGTTTCCCCGAAGCTCGCCAGTGATGACGACGAAAATACCCGCGCGACGTATTACCCCTCCCCCACCTCGCTTCACCCGAGAGCTCAAAAATCTCTCGATTCTCGCGCACTTCGAGCACACATGCAAATACCGGAGACTCGGAGCTCTGCATGTGCACACGCTGCGAGTTGGTATACATATACAGTAGAGCGTCGATTATCCGAACTAATTGGTACCGATCATCGTTCGGATAATCGAAAATTCGGATGACCGAACATCAATATTTTCTGAAGGGGGAGGCAGGAACTGAAACGCTTAAAATATTAGAATATGTATGTTTTTATTGAAAATTAATATTTTTAATATCACATTGTTAGTTATTATATATTCTGGTGAAATCGCCGGACTGTATATAATAAGCTATTTTTTTGGGAAAAAATCGAGGATTTTCTTTCTTCTAGCGACAAAGTTTCGGTTTTCCGAACGACATCGTCGTTCGGAAAACCAAAAATTCGGATAAACCGGATCGCTGTTCGGATGATTGACGATTCGGATAAACCAAATCATCGTTCGGATGATTGACGTTTCGGATAACTGACGTTCGGATAATCGACGCTCTACTGTATACGTATAGTGTGCGAGGGGCAACGAAGAAAAGAGTGCCAAGAGCGCCGATGCGCGGGCGAGCCTCTTCTTGGCCGTGAAAAACGCGTCTAGCGTGGAGAAACGACGTGCGCGACGCCCGCGGCGCAGTCGCCACCGAGTGAGCTCGGTGAAGGGTCCGCGGCGTGTCGAGGGCGGCGGCTGCTGCAGCAGCAGCAACAGCAGCTTCGAGCAAGCCGAGCGTCTGCCACGCCGACGCATGCCAGCTCGACGTCTCTTGCCAAAAATAATTAGAGCCAGCGTCGTCGTCGTCGTCGTCGTCGTCGTCGTCGTGCTCGTCGTGGCCAATCGCCGTGTGGCATCTCTCCCCGCGTCCGTCGCCCTTCTCATAATTCACTCCGGCCCTCCTCGTCGTCCCGCAGCGACGTTTGCCTGAGTAAATTCGTTTGCAAATTGATTTTTCTCTTGTTTCACACGCCGCAGCGCTGCTGCTTTACGCGCGATGTACCTCACGGCGTGTGTATCCTGTGCGGGAAAGAACAGAGTTTCGCCGAGCGAGCGCGAGACGACGATGCCGTCTCGGCCGAGCGCGGTTCGGTATACGCGCGTAGCTCTATTTTCGAACTCGCGGGCGTCGCTGTCGTCAGGCGACGACACTGGCCTGTAATATTCTTCTCCTCGGCGGCTGTTGCTGCGAGACCCGGGCCGAGGAGTCCGGGTCTCGTAGCGCCAGAGATTTTGAAGGTCTGCGAGAATTTCATCGGACAGCGCTGAGTGGAACGGCTCAATTTAATTGACAAATGTAAAACGATCAATTGAGAAGGGCAGACGGATGATGAGACGGACCGGGAAATAATATTCGTTGAGCTGTCTGGTTCGCTGCGAGACGACCGTGGATTCTCGGCCTCGGTCGATCGTGTGGTTTTCAATCCGCGCGGTCGACGGTACGATGGGCGTTCACCCTATGCGGGTTCGTAGATAGGGTAGCTACGCTATCAGCGCTTCTTTTTGCTCGCGGGGCGAAAATCGATTTTCGCCCGCGCGCGACACGCGGGTCAGTTTCGTGCTGCCGCCTGCGTGCGAATCGGCTGACGGTCGGTAACGTCGAAAATCACACACGAGTTTTCAGGCTCCGATGTGATCTGAAAACAACAAATTTTCTTGCAAATTTTTAATTGTTGAGGATTATTTTAACTACTTCTATTTCAGGTCCAACAATGTTTCTACGTATTAATGTATTTTGAAATTTTTGTAAAATGTTTTTGTAGTAAATTTAAACATAAAAAAAAGCAAAAGGATGACCAACTGTTTGCAATAAAGATGCATTCCAAAGCAACGAGAGTTACTTATTTCCGAGTCTCATTATCCTTTTTTTATCCTAACCCTAAATTATTTTTTCATAAATATAGCGTACATCTGATATCACAATGCAGGGACTATATTATCATAGTCGCTTGTCATTTTATTCCTGTCCTTCGACGTTGCACAACCCGTCACTATTTTAATCATACGAAGTGTCCGGATCTTGAGGCGCCAGGACTGTAATTCCACTGTTTAAAATCCCCGGAGTACAATACCCCGTGAGCGGCGAGTGGTGGAGGGTGTGAGCCCGCGTTAAGGGGGTTGCAGTCGACAAGTGAAATTGCAGTCGATAGGGGGGGAGGGGGTCACACGTTGCTCGGAGTAACGAGGTGTGAACTATCCCATGACACTTTCACCGCAAAGGCATTCATCGCACTCGTTCATTCTGTTAAATTGTATATAAGTTACTGCATGTATATGTATAATATACACACACACGTGACACACGTTGTACATTATAATTATCGTTGTAGTATTTCGCAAGCCAATATTTGTCGAGTGATCGTCGACTCGTCGCGAGTCGCACGTGGCGGCACGTGCGAATTTTCATCGTCGTTCTCCCCTTTCTTGATAACGGTGCGATCCGCAAGGATTGACAAGTTATGCAAATTATGAACCGCAGAGAAATCATTGGGTGCAACCCAGTCGCATGTTTCGTATAATTATTTTCTTTAGGATATATTGAAAAAAATTGCAAAGAATGAATTTTTGTCGTAAGGTCGGACGATGTTCCATGCACGACGCTTTCACTCTTTCTATAAGCGAGAGATATAAAGGAGGCGCCTGGAGGACTGGCATTGGTGCGGGACCCGAGATAGTATGGATTTCTGGTGAGGATCAGGTGTTCCCTCGGAGACGCATCTGCGATGCCTTAATAAACGCGGAGGAAATCGTTTTTTCTCCTGCCTCGTGCGTTGCCTCTGGACTTTTTCTCCTGTCTTGCACTTTTCTCGGGTTGGGAAATAATTATCAACGATATATGTTGCAACTGGAAAATCGAAATGCCATTCAGTAAAAAAAAAAATTAGAATGTTTGTGGGGTGGCATTTTGCAGATCTCATTTGAGAAAATCCTGAATTATTTTTATCGCCGTCGTTTTGTTTCTCTTTACTTTTCATCCAAAAAATAAAAATAAAATCTTATAAAAAAAATATGAAACACTTCTTGTGAGATTTTTTTAGCCGCATTTTTCGGTCTATTACGATTAACTAAAGTTTCCAATAGTTAAGATATGCGAAAACGATAATGAAAATAATTTGTAGTTCTCGTTTTTGAATCATTAAAACACTTATCTAATTTTTGTTGCTATTCAGAATTCAGCGATAACACAAAGAGTCTTCGACTTATTCGACGCTTTTTTAGATTTTAAAGTGATTGATACAGTTCGATTATATCCCACAAAGATGATTGTAAAAAATCGTTGGCTTTTTCTTTATCATTGACACCAGCAAAAATCCATGAATTATCGGAGCACAATGGCGTCGCGTCTGCGGGGCGTGTATCTCTCACCCTCGATAGTGAATTTTCATTGGACCGCACGAGGGATGCTGCGAGCTCGGGGCGTGTCTTACGAAGGGGTGAAACGACCCCTGATGATATTGCGGATGCTGGGCTGGACCACCTCGCACAGATCGGAATCTTATCAGATACATTTTCAACCCCGACAAGTGTTGTACTATAGTGTCTCTGGTGTCATCGGGAAAGAAGTGAATAAACCAATTGGCATTGACACAAAACCTCAATAATCCAATGAAGCAGCGAAGATAATAATAATTGATAATCAGTTCCTACAAAGTGTCGACAAAAATTTAATAGTGACTTGCAAAGGTAAATTTGCAAAATGTTCTTTCGGTGTCTGAAATCAGTGAATCCGAATAATTCGTAAAATGATCCTGAGAACGAGTGAAAATAACGTTGTTCAGTGAAAACAAGTATCGCCAAAAATCTGCCAGATCGAATCCTCGTTGAAAGGTGAGTTTTCGTGAACATTCGCATCCTCTTTCACCCATCAATTTTACATCTCCTCGGCGACGATCTCCAGGCACTAAAACCCCCAATCCCGGTTGTAAAACCCGATGGACCGAAGTAAAACCAAATTCGCCGGTACATTTTCGACTACTACGACCGAATGCGTGCAATATTAATCGAGTCGCGGTAAGCGGACGAATTGCATCCATACAAATGGTCGGTTTACCATAAAATCTGGCCGAACGAGGGTGTCGAGCCTCTGGAATCGTGTTCGCAGTTTCTCGGTTTCTCGTCGGCATCCGTCGGTTCAATACTTGATAAGACGCGATCGCATGTGGCATTCATAAAGTGTGTTGGCCCCAATAATTTTAATAATGTACATGAGCCACCCTGAGCTGACGATGTCGGTGGACAGATTTTTTTTCTCGCTTTCCCTTTCGTCTCGCGTCGTTCGAGCGAGTCGAACATTCGGACGCGTTCCCTCGGGGTATATTTCCCGGAATCTGCCCCCGTCGATCCTATAACGCCCTTGGGGTCTCTCCGTGGAACCGGAACATTTTTTCCAGACACTATTGACACGTACCGTATACCAAATATTGAGTGTACCAATTATCGGCTTAGGCGCAACCCTTCTGCTCTTTCTCACCCTTGATTCGTCTGTGTTTCTGTTTTTTCAGAAAACCCGATGATGGACCGCGAAGCCCTGCTGCCAATATCGACTTGTTGCAATTTGAGCCTTCAGCCTCGACGAAGGTACGTGGAGAAACAAATGGTTCGCTTATGGAACTACTTATGAACAATAGTCGGAGGTTAGCCAGCGTAGGGAAGAACCTTGCGATTTTCGGCGAAAAAAAAAGTTCGATTTTACGAAGTTTAAAAACCCTATCCGATGGCAAATTTCCCGCTGATTCCAAAAACGCTAGGTGTTTTCCCGTAAAATCGAAAATTCGAGGAGAAAAATGCGAAAAACGATTTTTTTTCGGACAAACTGCCAAATTTCGCGATATCAAACTGCTGCCGGTTTCCCAACGACCAATCAGATGCCGAATAAATTGACAACAATGGTTGCTCACAAACTTTTTAATAGAAATATTTTTCATGAGTACTGTATCCATCGTAGTCGTAAACACGCACTGAAGAATGTGGCATTTAGCTGAAAAAAGTTATAAGAAATAATTAATGTCACGCAGAGATCGCGAAAACTCGATGGTCAACGGAACTCACAACATGTCCAACGGGGTTGGTCCAGGCTCGGGAACACTTTCGCGCGAAGAGCGACGCAGACGAAGGAGAGCCACGCAAAAGTATCGGACGGCTCACGCGACTCGGTAAGCACGGAAATAAATTAAAATATCAATAATTTAGTATTTTTATTTACTCAGAAAAAATCGTGTTTTCCATATACTAAAATAATATTTCAAGAAGTAATCGACGATTCTTCGACAGGGAACGAGTGAGAGTTGAAGCTTTCAATCTGGCTTTCGCTGAGCTTCGCAAGTTGTTGCCTACACTACCGCCGGACAAAAAGCTCTCGAAAATCGAGATTCTTCGACTGGCGATATGTTACATCGCATATCTGAGTCACGTGCTCGAAGCGTGAGGGAAAAATTATATATACAAAAAAAAAAAGTACTCCCTTGTAACTAAATTGTTTACTACCTCTCAACAAATCATATCGTTGATTCATTGTAATTATTTTCTCGACTTCTTATATAAATTATGTATACCGCAAACCTATAAATATATAATTATAATTGTAAATACTATATTCTACAAATATACGTGATTATCGATCGACTAGGAGCAATAAAGCTAATTGTATAATTACGCAATCGCATTCTCATTTCACGTCGACACTTTTCGATCGTTGTAATCGATCAGCGTAATTCGATTTCTCGCCCCGTGAAATTCGCGAATGGAATCGTCGCCGTTTATCGCATATGCTCGAGGAGCCTCTCGAGCCCATCTGGACACGTGTCCTGCCGTCGGACCGTGCGCACTTTTTCCCATGGGATCGCTCGCTCCCGAACTAAGTGAAAAAGAATAGGATTACTGGAAGCCAACTTCACGGATCGACGCCCCTTTTCCCTATTGCCAAGGCTTTTCGATCAATCCCTCCCCCTTCCAGCAACTCCACCAAGCTGATCACTGATAAGATTCGAATTTTCGTGGCGTTTCGTGTCCAACAACGACCGTCTGGAATTTACGGACCACTTTTGCTAGATCACTTTTCCTGGCGTATTGTACAACCTTAAGTACACGGATATGAAAAAAAAAAAAACATCCCCACCAGGGCCTGACTAGTGTCGAGTGGAACGCCGTCAATTTTCCACCAGAGAAAAACTTCGCCTTTAAGGAAGTATACAAAACTGATTATTTTATTTCTGATTTTCAAGTCATTTGGAAAACCAACGATTCGAAGAGGATTGAATATGTCGCGTGAAGCACCAGAACGAATAAGTATGACCGTGGATAAAATCGTCGGAATCATCGCGACCCACCCCAAACACAGACTCTAGACAACATAATCTTTATGTATGGTTTCTGTGCACATTAACCAGGGTGGCTTAGAGTGCACCGGCGCGCTGGTACCATACGTGCACCCCTCGAATCTGCCACCGATTTCACGACGCCCCATCGCGCTTACCGTGCTTTAGTTACATGTGTTGTGTGTTTCGTGAAAGGCCCCCCCATCCAGCTTCGTCATTCGACCGCCGGAACCCCCTCAGCGTGTTGGATCGCCCCATGCAAATTAAATTCACGCGGTTGCATGCTAATAAACCCACCTGAAACAGATAGTGACCCAAAACGACACAAAGGGAAAATAAATTTCTCAAATCAATTAAATTTTTTTCGAATTCGATCGCTGATAAGATCGATTTTGTAATAAAGAAATTTTCTTCAAATATGAGAATATAAATGTGTTTATTGAGTATTGAATATCGAGGGTGTTTATTCGTGCTGATATATTTATCCTCCCAGTTATTTATTCCAATTATTTAACCATTCGTTAGTTTGCCTGTCGAGTAAGTAAAACATGCGACACGGCTCTTCCACCCGCCTCATTTTATCCTGGACGCCGCGTGCCGTCCGCGTGCCGCTTCCCCTGCCGTCTGACCATAGCTTAGCGTCTTACTACTCGCGCGGCCTTATCAGATCTGAAGTATCGAGTGCCTGGCACTCGCGACGTTCCATTAATAATTTGAAAATAATTTTTACTGCGCATGTTCCCGCGTTCGGCTAATTTAACGAAGGGCTGAAAAATTGGAGCGACGAAACAGTTTTATAGTAAAGTGACGAGTGGCGGTACCGGAAGTCCGATAATTTCGTCAAGAATATTTACAAACATATTTTTTCGTCGGAGTAAAAAAATAAAATAAAAAATAAAAAATGTCCGTTCGTAGACTGTAAAGCTGAGAGAAAAATGTCGGGACCGCCGAAAAATTTTGTGGAGTCTTTTCTTCCGATGATAATCGTGTACGCTATGATTGGCCACGAGGCATTTCGTTATCCGGCCACAAAGCCGCGAGTCGGTTGGAGCATTTTGTACACGATTGTTATGTTAACGGGGAGTGCACCATTGCTGTATTCTGCGTTCCTCTACTCGGATTCCTATGTCTACGACACTGTCGAGGAAAAGTTGTTTTTCCTCATCTGCAAGCAGAACATCATAATCGTACTTTGCACGGGTTCGCTCGCGTGGTTTCACTACAAAGTGCGTTGACGTATATAATATTTTATGTGGCACGTGACCCTAAGAATATCCGTCTGTTTTTCTACTATTGATTATTGTGATTATTTTACTATAATCGATGAAAAGACGAAGGCTAAAAAATATATATATTGCATTCCCGATGACGATGAAGAGACGAAAACGCATTATGGAGAGGATCACGGCGGTCGACGAAACGTTGACGGAATTGGGAGCGGATTGCGAACACGCGCGGACTTATCGCGCGGGAATCGTGTGTCTCGTGATCCACGTGGCTCTCGCCTTTACCCTCACCACCATCGACTCCATCTGGATCATCGACAAATTCAGTCTCGGCGATATGTTCTGGACCGCCACGGTGCTGCATTTTCCATTTCACGTCTCCAATTTAATTCTGATGAAATGCTCAATGACGATGAGGTGACGATTCTAGGTAAACGTGACGCTAAATAAAAACACACACTGATTCGACAAATTTGTCCAGGGTCATTGCGGTCCGGTTTAGAGTAACGAATAAAATACTCGAGGAGATATTGCACCAAAACGGACGCAAGGACAGCCACGGGAACGCGACGTTCACTCGACGGACGTCCCATCGTATGGTGCAAATTCAAATTGCTTCTAGGAAGACCAGCCAAAAACGTATAGTCCAGATAATTAAGTGAGTACGTCGTTAAAACAAAAATGTCTACAATAGTGTTACGAATTCTTTCGCCTGGCTAGAAGATTTTTTTCACTACTTTCATAGGTAGCAATTTCAAGATCTAAATATTTGCTTTTCTTGAAACAATATTCTTCGGCTTAGTTTAAAAATGTTCAGTCCTCGTTTTGTAAACCCACATCTTACATAAATATGTATATCGATCAGTCGGTGGTAAATGGCGATGGATCCAACCTTGTAACCTTCGTATTTATCCAAGACAGGTCCATCTCGAACTGTGCAGCATATCGGAAGGCCTGAACACAATATACGGCGCCCAGTTGGTCATCCAGCTGGGAGCGTATTTCGTGTTTCTAACTGTTTTGGGATATGATCTCTACGTGAACTACGTCAATCCCGCGGTGATGAACCGATCGCGACGGATATTCGGGCTGTGGTTCTGGTTCTTCGTGCACTTCATTAAAGTCGTATTCGTCAATCACATGAGCGAAAACGTGACTCGCGAGGTAAAATTTACGCAGCTGAATCGCGTACCTGGATTTCCTATTGTTTATCGCCACTTCTAACCGAATCTTTCGTATCAAGGCCTATGGAACACGAGCCATCGTTCACGAGTTAAATATGATCAACCACGATTACGATTTCAAGGACGAGGTTCGTCAATTTTCCTATCAGATGCTGCAGAACACGCTGTCGTTTACTCCAATGGGACTTCTTACTCTGGGCTACGAATTGGTTAGATCGGTATGTAAAATACGAGCCGAGAGACGAAGTAACATATTGCACGAAGTCAATATGTCAATATGGCAATATAGTCCAACGATTAATCATCCTAGACTCAAGGCCCAATTACAAAAATTCTCAATCAAAAATCTATTTTCGTAACCCCAAACTCCTCGAATCCTGTTGAACTTATAATTCATCTACTTCCATTCTTCTCGCAAATGTCTGCGATAATTATAGCCTCTGTTGGGCAGTCGAAAACAAACACCTCGATTAACGTCAATTAATAATATTTCAGGTTCTCGGAACAGTAGCCACGTACATAGTTATCCTAATACAAACCAACATAATACCCGACTTTATGCTCGTCAATAAAAAATAAAACCTTACGACATTGTGTGAAGACGACGACTTCTTGGCTAACCTGACTTGGCTGCTCCGCCAAAGTAATATGGACATTTATTGGCCACATAATCCAGTAGTGACCTTGAAATATTTTACTCTAGCACTTACGTTTTAGGAATATTTCGCGTGCCCGTCATTATCGTGGTAGTCTTATCGGCAAACGAAAAAAAATTAATTCATTTCAACCCCAATGTGCACCGAGGCGTAATAATAGAAATGACGACTCCGTGCAACCGACTGCGCGTGTCTCCCTCGGCAGACAATTACGCCGGGTCGAACCCGTTTCACCCACCCGCGAACCTGTTAGTCAATCGTCCGGTGTCTCGGTGACGAAGGCAAAATTGAAGTTAACGGAAAAAATGCAGAGAGGGCCGAGAAATTTGAAGGAAGCGCTTTTCCCGCACTTCGCGACGTACGCGATTATCGGCCACGGTATATTTCGCGACACGTCGGGGGAACAACTTCGAGTATTTAGCGTTATTTACGCGATTGTCGTTCTGGCGATGTACCTCGTCGCACTGTACTTCACTCTGGGGTTTATCCCGGATGAAGTTTTCTATGTTCAGTACGACACGGTATTTCTTTGCGTTGTGTACGTCACTGTGGTGATATTCATTTTCGGCGTATGTGTAAGCTGGGCCAACGCTAAGGTACGTCTGGTATTATTGGATTTTTATATACGTAGACGAGGCAGGAAAAAAATGGAATGCGCTGGAATATCGAATATTTACGATATCATATAATTTCGAACCCCTGAGCTGAATGTATAAGTGGTATATACTTATTTATTTATTTGTGTATTTACTTGTTTATTTCCTTTCTCATTAATTTTCTTTGTTTTTTTTTTATACATTTACGATAATAATTAGGTATACTTCATTTTATAACAGACTTCAACCTGTAATGATTATTTTCATCGTATTGAGATATGTACTTTTTTTTAAATATTCTTTCACATCGCCGCGCAGAGATTCACACGATTGGCAGACGATGTAACGAAGATAGACGAGACTCTCCGTGATCTTGGGATGACATTCGACTACGCGAAAATTCGAAACGAAGGATATGCAGTGCTCGTCTGCTGGATAATCATAACCGCGGGTTTCGATTGGTTTGACACATATTGGTATTACGACGCAGCATCTCAAATCTGGACTTTCATGCTCTTCGCGGTTCTCCACTATCCCGCTCACGCGATGACCATGGCTGGCACGTGCTTCTGCGTGGAAGTTCGGTGAGTGGTGAAATTCGGACGCGAGCCACAAGGATGAATTTCTCGTTGACGTATGTTCTCATGTTGACTTGTTTTATCCTCGCAGAATTATAGACGCGAGATACAGAAAAGTCAACGAGATCCTGGAGGGGATGAAGCGTCGTTGCACTTACGACAATTCCGACAAGAATTTATCGGCTCGAACTCGTCATCTGCTGAGAACTCCGGATAATCGCAAATTATTAATTCAGACACTCAAGTTATCGGCCAATCGATTAAATCAAACATAAATAAATTGGCAACATTTATTGTACTGAAAATTGCTTTGTAAATTTCGAAGGCACCTACATCTGGAGCTGGGCACAATATCGAGGGATTTATGCGATTCGTATGGGGTGCAGCTCGCCCTGCACATAACGTGTCTCTTCGTGGTGTTCACGGGATTCCTCTATGTGCTGTTCAACTTGGTTTGGAACTCAACGGTATCCAAGGATGGCCCTCGAATGCTCGCGCTCGGAGTATGGATCGCCGCCTATTTCACTTACTTCATAGTCACCAATGAAATCTGCGACAGAGCCTGCGTCGAGGTCGCGACAGTTTTCTTTTAAAAAAATTTAGTTCATTTAAAAAAAATCACGACCATTGTAGCTGTCTCAACGGTTCTTCTCTTAGTGCGGAAAAATATAAAAAGTTGTTCATATTTCGATGTATCCTCAGGCCAATCGAACAGGTGAAATAATTCACTGCATATGCAAGGAAAACAGCGATCCCGAATTGGGCTACGAGATTAGCCAATTTTCCCTCCAACTGATTCACGATCCTCTGGAATTTTCTCCCGCTGGCTTGATAACCCTCAACCATCCGTTCGTTCTGCGAGTAAGCAACTCATACCACACATGTACCAGATTTCGGCCGATCGACATCTCGACACTTGCAGTTAAATCAATATTTTTTCTCCGCAGTTTATGGAGACAGTTATAACATACTTGATGATCCTCATTCAAATGGGCCCATCGAAAGCCACATTCGGAACTCATCACTGACGCCAAAACTGCAACAAAAAAATACCGAAGGCTATCAACAGTCAGCAGCAATGTACATTCATCGGTGTTTTCGATTAATCGTGGCAACGATCGATTAATCCTGCGTTGAGTGTGAATAAAAATGTTTAATTGCTTCCACGGAACAGAACTCGTGTCTGTAATTATTGACTTAAATAGCAGGTAGTGTCCGGCGTATCATTCCAGATCTTCGGATTAATTATTAACAGGAGCCGGTCGAATAAAATATTAATCCCGCATTTCCCCGATGAGAATAGAATTTACAACCGGTCGTTAGCCGAGAAATGGATATTACGTCAAACCCGATGCCGCTATCGTCTCGTCGGTATCGCGCGCGCGTTTTTTTTTTTTTTCACGTCTCTGTCTAATGAGGGGACGAAGTGGGACTTGTTAAAACTTCACAAAATCGATGACACGCGGCACGATGCTCGCGTCTTTCCCATCTGTCCGCGGCGACTGTTGTTGAACGTGCCCTTCCGGCTCGGAAACCGACGTCAGTTAAACATCCCGACTGGCGACGTCATGCGACGTTACGTTGCTTCAGCTGTTTCGAGTTAACGGAGACCGCGATGATGTTCGCGAAACCGACGAATCTGACGGAGTCACTCGGTCCACTTTTCTGGATGTACGCGCTGATCGGTCACGGAATATTTCGTTATCCCGCGAACAAGCAACGACCGATCGTCAGTGCTGTCTACGCGGTGGCACTGATGGTTTTGTATCTCCTCGGGCTAGGCTGGACCCTCGCGTACGTGTTCAACGAACCCTGGTACGGCGATGACGAGAGGGTCGTGTTTATGGTGATTTACGTCAATGTGGGAATGAACGTATTCGGCGCTATTCTGAGCTGGTGCAATGCTAAGGTAATTGTAACCATAATTGTGGTTTTTTTCTTCTTCTATTTTTTCATTAATTAAAATAAATGTCGATTTACAACGAGTGATTGAACTTTGGTCAAATTCGAACAAGAGATTCGCCCGCATCGTGCAAGATCTGACGTTGGTGGATGAAACTCTCCAGGAACTTGGAGCGACATTCGACTACGCTCGGGCACGATTCAAGGCGTGTCTTTCCATCGTCTCTTGGATCGTCATGATCGTGCTTTTTAATTGGGTCGACTGCTTGTGGTTTCACAATATCATCTTTGATAGTCACACTTACTTCATCGCGACGGTCCTTCATCATCCCGTACACATCAACAGCATCGTTGCCTTCAACTTCTCCATGAGTGTTAGGTAATAAAACGCCGTATCTGTCAATTACTGTGTTCTTTCGATTATGCGACAAGCGTTGATGACCATAATCGGGAGACTGTGCGGTTTCTTAGAAACGCGAAAAAAAAACCAGTAGTGACACTGCGGTCTTATGGTGGATATTTTTTATTGATAAACCCTGCAGTCTTCTAGGCGCCAGGTACAAGAAAGCCAACTCGATACTCGAGGGTCTGAGGGAGCCGATTCAGCCGAAAAAAATCAGCGCGTGGCAGCGACTGCGGAGCAAATCGACCGTCGCACCGACGCTCGCGATACTTCCGTCCGGGGTTGGTCAGACTTTGAAGACCATCAGGAACCACAAGTGTCTCATTCAGATAATCAAGTTAACAAAAAATTCAATCGGCATTACACGCGTTCGATTCTCATGATTCTCATTCGCGAGTGTATATGACCGATAATTTCCCGGTTTCGCAGACACGTACATCTGAAGCTGGGAAAAGTGGCGAAGGGATTGAACGAAGCCTACGGCATGCTGATGGCTCTCGAGATCGCTGCCTTGTTCGTAATGTTCACTGGACTGCTCTACGAGCTCTACATCCTGGCCTTCAAACCCATGGCGTGCGAGCGAATATTGCGCATCGTCGTGATCGCCGTGTGGATTGCCGTCTACTTCGTGAAGCTCATGCTGGTCAACGAAGCCTGTGAGAGAGTCTGCACCGAGGTAAAGTTTTTTTTTCGGCCGTGAAAAGGATGATTTATTTTCGGAAATGGAAAAATGCGAGTCTTGAAGGCTGTACGGATTGTTTGGCAACGAGTTTTTGGCACTTTCAGGCTCAACGAACAGGTGAAATTATTCACTGTATGGACGAGAACACCAATGACCCCGAGACGCGCAGTGAGATCTGTCAATTCTCGCTCCAATTGCTGCACGACCCTCTCGAGTTCAGTCCTGGTGGAATGATCACTCTCGGTCATGGATTCGTTAAAAGGGTACGTGACGCTCTATGTTTTTTTTTTCTTTTTTTTTTTTTTTTTTTTTTTTTCCGTCCTGCAATTGTGCTCATCGGTGGTTCTCATTTCGCAGTTTCTGTCGACGGTAACGACTTACCTGGTGATTCTCATTCAGATGACACCTAACAAGCCCGACACCCGATTGGTGTAACGAAAACGTTGTACAACGAGGCAACGTTCAGAAGAATTTTTCGATACATCGTAACCGCCGACAATTAAAAGTGGTCAACGTAGTCACCTTACGCTTGAATAATCTTTTAGGCTGCAGTCCAAATTGCAATTATCAGCGCAAACGAAATTAGCCTCAAACGGCCAATGTCAAACTACCTCGCAGCGCTCAATTTTTCAATTCGCCAATCGAAGAAATAAATACAACTTTGTTAACAACAAAAGACTCGCGATTATTTACACCCTCGTCGACTCACATTTCTTGAAATAATATTTCCATCGCGTAAAAAAAAAATTCCCTACGACGTACGAACGTCCAAGCGACGAATAATAAATAATTCACGAGGACACGGTTCACGTTCCGTCGCGGCGATGACGCTCTTTTCTCCCGCGAGGAATTACGCCACGACGCATCGGGAAATTAATTTTCCCCGATTAAAAGCGCGCGATATCCGACTAATGGAGTTCGTTAATCATCCAACTTTCCAACAACCGTTTCCAAATATAAATATAGGCTTCGAACCGGTGGAACGTCCCCCTGTTTGTCACGAAACATGCGGGTTACAAGCGATTTGACGCGTCAGATCGGGAGCCTCGTCGTTCACTCCTCAATACGCGACTTCCGACTTCAGAGTTCATAGGAAATTCAACGATCAACGATTCGACGATTGCTTAACCCCTGTATTTTCCTGCCGGTATTTTCCATTCCGTCGGAAATATCGGCGCGTGCCCTGCGATGCTTTATCAACGCGGAGTCGCCGACGGAACCCTCCCCTCCCCCGTGGCAATTAAAATAATGTAGTGTCCTCAGTGAAACACACACGTGACCCTCGATACACACAGACCTCTAATATTCACACGTACGCATCTCTCGACTCTATAACCGGAGTCGCGTCCACGATAATCGTCTTCGTCGTCTCGATGTACTCGCTACATTGTTATCGGGCTCGCAGCCACGAACCAACCCTTGACCTGCGTGTCAACGGTCCCAGAGGAACGCGGGCTTTCTCTATGAAAAAAAAAACGACAACAACGTGCCACCTGTCGCGTTTAGTTTGACAAACGCGACGGTCGCCGCGCGGTCACTCGCGATCTTCGCTTCCCGCGTCGAGACCGAAGATCGTTGACAAGTGTCACACACGGGGCTATCGCTCCGTACAATTTTGGCTCGGAAACGATGATTATCTCACGCGACATTTTGCCGGGCGTGGAAACGTCTCGCGGTTGACGGACACCCACGTTTCACAGTCACAGTCGCTCTTCGGGGTCTTCTGGCCAAGTTGCGTTTGTGCGTTTTCGTGCCTCGTGACATCCCCCACACCCCTTCTCTATTAAATGCAAAATAATTGCTGATAAGAAGGAAAATTGTCCGAAGTGCGACATGAAGGGTGAAAATTTGTTTCGCGGCTTTTTCGCGTCCTCGGCAATGAAGCCGAAGACGGTGCAGCAGGTGATGCTGCCGATGACGGTGAGCGGCTGGATCGTCGGGATGGGAGTGATCGAGTACCCGATAAACAATCCATGGCCGGCGGCGAGTTTTCTCTACACCCTCGTGCTCATCGCCGGCTACGGCCTCGTCGTCGAGGTCGCGATGCACACGGTCAACTTGCTGACCAGTGAATTCGACTCCCAAATGGGCAGGTACATCTTCATCGCTCTCTTCTACGGCAACGTGTGTCTCAACATATGCGGCACTCTGCTCGGCTGGATTCGCATGAAAGGCGTGAAGAAGATCATCCGCTGTCTGGAAGCTTCCGACGCGAGAATGGAAAAAATGTGCATACAGAGGGACTACAGGGTGATCTATATAAGACAGCTGATCGCTCTGATGGTACAACTCGTGATTGTGTTGGTCTTCATGTCATCGGCTATAGTGTGGGCGCCTCTGGCTGGAATCACGACCGGGCAAAAGATCGCCAACGCCATCGCTATTTACTATCCGGTGATTCTTATTTCCGTCGGGGATCTGTCGTTCGTCACTTTGGTGCGGTGAGTATTTCGATTATAATCGGTCCGGGGCATATTATTTATTTAATTTTTTTCAATTTGTACAGAGCTTATTAATCCTTCTTATTATTCCAGTTCACAGTTTCTTAAAAATTCTGCACAGCCAGCCATTCGTTTATTTAATTTTTTATTTTAATTACTCGAATATTTGCAGGTAATTTCCTGATTTCCAGATGCAGGACTTTATATTTTTTCTTAAAAAAAAAAAAATACGATTAATCTCGCAGTGAAAATGAATCCGCGGAATCCGAGAAAATTGTACCAAAAGATTCGATTCCGACAGGTTTATGGGACTGCGATTCACTCAGCTGAACAATTGTCTGCGAGCGATGTCGACGACGACGCTCGACTCGCCGCAGCATAAGCGAGTGCTAGAATTCACGCGATTCCGGACATACAATGCCGAACACGCCTACGAGAAGAGAACGAAGGACGACCCAGTGGCGATAAGAGCGGCGCGCGAGTATCACCATGAGTTGATCGTCATATCGCAGATGATCAACGACAACTTCGGCATACAGATTCTCTTCTCGCTGTCGGTGTCGTTCGTCCTTATAACCGGTCTGCTGTACTACACGTGCAGCATCATGCTGTGGACCAACGCGTCGCAGTTTCGTCGAAACGAGGAGCTCATCAACGCCGCTCTCTGGCTCGCGTTTTACATCTACAGAATCGTCATAATCAACGCGAGCTGCGCCGGTACCAGCGCTGCGGTACGTTTAATGAATAATTTTTTAATAAATGTAATAAATTGTTGCGAGATTTCGCGAAGATTTATTTTCAAACGATCTCACTTGAACTGTCCAAGGCGAAGAAAACTGGAAACATCATCTGTCACCTTCACGAGCCATCGACGAAAAAAGCGTTTCGAGATGAGGTGAATAGCAACGCATTTTTGTACTATTTTTTTTTCGTCATTATTGCAATAATCAAATTTTTGGTGAGGAGCATTAAATTGATCCATTCGATCATTGCAGATTCGCGATTTTACGTTGCAACTGTCGCAACACTGTCTCACCTTCACCGCTTGCGGATTCTTCACGCTCAATTACGGATTCATTCAAGGGGTACTTATTTTTTTAAGATAAAGAAATACATTAAATAAATATTAATAACAAAAAAAATGCTTCTTGACAGATGATTGGCTCGATAACGACGTACCTCGTGATTCTCATTCAAATTGGCGAGATGCCGTCGGCTCACTTTTTGGCAAACTCGACGTCGCCGAGCAACGGAAGCGACGCGTGGAAGGACGCGATCGATCGTCTGACCTGAACCTGAATAAACATCGGTATTAACTGTATAAAAATCGATGAAACATTTCCTAAGATTTTGCAAATAAAAAAAAATTAAGCTACTTCAGGTTCGACGATGTAATTGAGCCGCATCGCTTCGGACGCGTAATCGACGTTCTCGAGGAAAAGTTTCGACGTTCCCCTTCCCACCGCGAAAAACGATTTTCCGCCAATTAGGACTCGGCTACTCGTCATCAATTACATCGAACCGGTCGGGGCTCTCCGCGGGGGTCGTCGACGTGTCTGCCTGCAGATGGGAGGCGTCAGCCCGTGAAATTTGGCAATTGTGTCACTGATCCTCGGTAATCCGTTTCGTCCGGGTCCATCGTGTGTCCTGTCTACTCGGTGAAACGTTATGGCTAACGCGCCAATATTCGATTTTCAGGCGTTTTAAAAAAAAATTATTTGACAAGCTTTACATTTGTTTATATATTATCAAACGCAAAATAGACATTTCTTTTTTTTATATTTCTACATGGAATTTGAACTTTCTCTTTTTCTCCCCGGTCAACATATTTCTGTATTCATCCGATATCCGGAATTTTCGATTTAAATGCGAAGACAGGAAACAAAAAAAGAACCGACGACAAGACGAAAGAAGTGGTCGGTGCGTTACGACCGAGAGGGGATGGCATTAATTGAGAATTAGAGGCGCGAGCGGTGGTAGCGGCGTTCGAGCCACCTGCTACAACGGGACCTCGGCAACCAAGGGGATTGATTTATTGTACCCGAGGGGGATGCTTCCCGCCTCGGCTCGGCCCTTTGTATTCCGTTGGGACTGCAGTCTCTACGTGAGTACACCGCGTATCCTTGTCGTCCTTGTCGTCCACGACGGCTTACAATAATGTTTAATTTCCTGGGAGAAGAAATTTCAGCCGTGCGATAAACAATCGTTGTTACACTTGGAACAAGAAAAATGTATAAAAATTAGAATAGAAAGAAAGGGTTATATCACTTTTTTGTCGCACACACACGTTCGGTTCACCCCAGCAAAGTCAGTAATAGAAATCTGCTGGTCGTGCAAGGGGCGGGTCCGAAAGATCTGACTGGTATAAACAGAGAAACAGGGGTTGCCGAGCGTTAAACATACGGGACGGCTTACGTACGGATCGGATTGTAGAAAAGCAAACGCAAACTGTCCCGAGTACCATTCCTAATAATCCGCAAACATCATTTATCATTTTGGGGCGGACCTCCCCTGGGCGGTACGACTTGTGCGGTGCGCAGGCACTTTGACTGCCTGCGACAACGCTCAAGTGAATCCGTCGATTTTTCGGCATCGACGAGTTTTGCCGTTTGGAGTAAAACAGCGATTACGTAAAATGTAACCCTAGGCGGACAGACGTGGATTTCAAGACTAGCGGTATTCAAGAATATTGGAAAAATCGGCCTGTTAGTGTATATAAATTTATTTATTTATTTACAAAATATATGTATTACACAGAATTTTTGTAAATTCTACTTCTGCTTACCGTACTTCAATTGATTACGGAATTTCTTCGGATTGAGTCCGTAAGCTTTCAGCCGTTCGGAACTCAAAAGTGCAACCTGATCGGTTTCCTTCTTTTCTGGTTTTTTGAATTTCTTTTTAACGTCCGTCGCCCCGGGAGCCTTTTTCTTGTTTTTCTTTTTCAGGCTTGTGCCGGAAACTACGCCATTGGAGTTCGCAACTCCCTTGGTTGCCGAATGATTTTGCGCTGCACCGTTCAATTGTTTTTTACGTTTTTGTTTGTCTTTCGGTGGTTTTATTGGCGAATCTCCAGAGGGTTCCTGTACAGCGGCCTCGACATTTGGCAGTTTAGCTTTCTTCTGCTCTGGCTCCTCCGACTTTTGTGGAGTAGCTTGAGCTGTGTCGTTTTCATTGGCTTTCCTCTTTTTACTTTTGCCACCAGGAGTTTTTGCTGCTTCTCCTACTTGTTGTGTTTCTTTGGACTCAAGAGCAGAGTCAGTCGGGAGATTGGCTTCTTTCTTTTTCTTCTTCTTTTTGTCGTTCGGAACTTTGCTTTCCGTATTCTTGTCATCTTCAGCAGGTAGACTGGGCTTTTGTTGACTGGAGTTGGGCTTTTCTTTCTCAGACTTTGTATTTTCCACTGCTGAAGTCTCGACACTTGCTTTCTTCTTCTTCTTGCGTTTTCTTTTCGATTTTTCAGGCTCCTCCTGTTGGTTAGCGGCAGCAATTGCGGTTTCCGGATCTTGCGGCTGTTCTTTCGGACTGTAAAAAGAGGCGAGTACCACTATCAATATAAGTCTTCGATTATTATTGTAACCTGTGAGCTGTAAACTTACGCGTAGAGGCTCTTGAAGATCTTTTTCTTGTACTCCTCGTTTTTGGCCTTCTGTTGGTAGGTCCGCACTTCGTGTAATTCCATACTTTCGGGTTTATGTTCGAGAGCCTTTTTCAACGAACACCACTTATTCAATTCGTGATCTTCGGCCGTAAGAATCTAAACGAATCCGGATACCGAGATAAGATTAAAACATTCGATTTAATCGTACGCTAATATCGTACATTTTTGGATTGACTTACTTCCTCAATGCTGAGTCCGTAGTCATTAGGCACGACTTTTCGATACTTGAATCTGCAGGGTAAGTCGTCGATCATATCCTCGTAGTCGAGGGCATAATATTGCTCGATATAATCGCGATAGGAAGAATGGAGTTTCGGGTCGAATTTAGGCTTTTCCTTCGCCATAACTTCTGCAAATTTACTTCGTCTTCGCTTTTTCTTCTTCCTCGAGGCGTCTATGAGTTCCGATTGCAAAGCTTTCGTCGGCTCGTAATCAGCATCCATCTGAAACGTATGAAATATAAATTTAACGCTAAAGTTTACTGCAACTGTGAAATATTTATGAGATAGTAATGGAAAAAAATTACAATAAATTCCGGATCTTCGCAGTGGGTTTCTCTGGTGCCGGGTTCGTCATTGTCGGGTACGAATTCCTCATTGTTAGGATCGTAGTCGTCCCAGGTTCTTTCTATTCCCAGCTCCTCGTCGATGTCCGGAAATTCAGGTTTTGCGTTGCCTTCTGGACCGGCGTAGTATTCCTCGTCGAAGATTTTTTGCATCTTTCGATCGTACTCCGCTGGATCGAAGTCGCCCTCCAAGTCGACAGTGTCGAATTGAATATCGTCATTGCCTAATGAGAAAATTACACAAACCATTTATTAACACTAGAAACAATGACGCGCGCTCACGCGCGCGGTCGGAGGTTAGCCAGCGTAGGGAAGAACCTTGCGATTTTCAGCAAAAAAAATTTGCTTGTCAGAAATTGTAGATCTGGTCGCCAGGCCGAAAACCGCCTAAATCGGGGTCACGAAATTTATTTTTTCAAAATATCGACTTTTAACCTATACCATCGTTCTCAAGTCGCATATTCTACCCCTGAAAACACTGGTTACAACCCTTTTTTAGTTGATTTTGAAAAAATACGATATTTGGCAGAACTGTCAAAGTTATCAAGGACAAATGAACTTGGACTCGGTCTGAGAGTCCCAAGCCAATCACAGCTCGAATAGTTTGCTAACAATGTTTTCCGTTATTCATGAACTTTTAAAAGAGGGATTCCCCTAATTACGATTATATTCACCTGTGATATCTTTGAGCATCGCTATCTTATCCGCGATTTCCTTTCGCTTCATGGCTTTTAATTGTTTCAGCTCTTCCTTCTTTCGAACTTTTTCCTCCTCTTTGCGTTGCTTCACCTCGGCTCTCTTCTGTGATCTTCTGTTGTCTTTCTTCCTCAGCGAATTCTCAAGCGTCCTCGGATACCGCTTGATGAACTCTTGGTCCGGCTCCTCGAAACGGAAGTTATATTTGTGCTCGAATTCCTCCTGCTTCTCGATATTCTTCTCGTCCTCGGACAAATTATCGTCACTGTCGTGCGCGATCTGGTCGTAATCGAGATTTTCCTCTGGCGTATCTTTATCCAAGAACTTTTTGTTCAAAACGTAATCGCGCAAAAACTTCTCTTTCGGGTCGAGATTAGGGTCAGTCCAGAAATCGCGCAACGGCTTTAACGCTTCCTTCTCGCCATTGTCGATTTCCGTTGGCTGTCCTTTGAGCCACTCCTTGTAAGCCTCCTCTTCCTTCAATTTTTCAACCTCCGATTTGGTTTTTGGTTTTAACAGGCCAGTGTCCTCCTCGTCTTCTTCATCATCAAGGGCTTTACTTATACTCTCTTTCAATGCCTGCTGTTCCTCTATGTAAGTGGGTTTTCGAGTCTCTCTCTTCTTGCTGCGAAACGTATCCTCATCTTCGCTGTCGCTCAACTTTCCCCCTCGTTCCAGGACAATCTGACGCTCGTAGTCTCGCAGAAAGAGTTTTTTCTCCTTCTTTGACTTTTTACTTGATCCCTCACCACCATCAGCTGCATTCTCATCGTCTTTATTATCAGCTTCATTGAAGAACTTTACTTTATCGTCATAGATCTTTGGATCCTTGTTTTTTAGGCAAGCAAGCGTCTTGTAGAAATCCTTTTCTAATTGCTCCGTCAACACCTAAAATTGCGTGTACTTAAATAAATATTTGCCACAGACGATCATTTTTTCAGAGGAAATTATTTGTTTGGTTGTGCAACTTACAGCTCCATCCTCGTCTTCGTCTGACGAACTTTCAGACTCCTCTCCAGAGCTCTCGAGATCTTTAATGTGCTCACCATATTTTGTTTTAACTGCAAATAAGAAAATTATGGACTTACTTCTACAGGAATATCAATGTTTGATAATGATGATATCTTGAATTCAGTTCAATGTGTCTCACGCTTGTTGAATTCTTCCTTCTGCCGCCAACTGTTGTAATTATTGGCGTAGCCAGTGTTAATCTTCAATTCCCCCTCGGAATCCGAGTCTGCCTCGTTAAACATTGTCGAAATTTTAGACAACGTCGAAATTAACAAACGAACGACGAACACATGTTGCGGGTTAACATAACCTCAGTAAACGTCCAGAAGAACACACGCGATCTTCTGTCCAGACGACCCAGACGAAGCCCGCCGCTTTTTAGGTCGCAAATTGGAATAGTAGAGAATCTGTATTACCAACAGTAGCCTGCTACTCGGCCGATAACAAAAGAAAACTACACATACTATCCAATCCATTGTAATGTCGTTCCTTCTTTATTTTATTCTTTCTTCTTTTTCACAAACTCGTAATATCTTTCAAAACGCAGAAGTCCTTTTTACTTAACGTACAAAAAATAAATAACTCAATCGTAAATTGGTCACACGCGAATAAGTGCGCCCTCAACCATCAATAACCCATAGAACGTTGACGCCCGACATTCCGAGATTCACACGGCCGAGCATTCCGTGGTCCCGTGTCTTCACAATATATAGAAACAATAGAAGCGTATGGAACATGTTGTTTCGACCCTGCAAACGAAAATCCAACGTATGCAAAATTGTTCTTCAGCATCGAAAGTTTTTTGTACTACGATACGTTAGTATCGGCGTTTTTTCCTTACCTTCGGAATTTCTTCGTAGTCAGCCGGTAACGAGTCGCCTGTTAGCGCTAAACAGTAGTGCGGCGGATTCGCCGATTGGCAAACGATTATCGGTCCCTTGTTTCTCGGTAATTCGTGCCCAGTTTTCGCCATGTATCGCGAAGTGAAGGTGCGCGCGTCCGGTTGATCCAACGGTGCTTCCAATTGCGTATCCATGTAAGACGATACCAGGTGCATTATTATCTAAAAGCAATTTATTCCAGCAGCTAAGTAAATTGTTGGAAAAAATCGTGACATTTCGTTCTATTATTAACATACCGCTGTGTCCGTCGGTAAACTGGTGTCCCACGGTTTCCCGTTATGAGATCCACCGCCGTTCCACTTGAATTCGCTCATCGAACCACCCTTCGCGAGGACCTTTATTCGCTTGACTAAGTAGTCCTGATTATTCGATAGCTCGAGAAAAGAAACGAGGGTCGGTAGCGTCGGAACTCCGGGAACAAGAAAAGGCGATTGCGCGAGCTTTCGCAGTCTCTCCAAACCCACGTGGCCTGGCTGTGAATCGCTGAGACCGTGACGGGTCAGAGCCGTGCATACGTTGTCGATTTCATTCGCTACTCTCTCCACGACAGTTTTACTGATCCACTGTGAGGGCGAAAAAATTACAAAATAATCAATTTCGTTACTCTTAAAAAAAGCTACATAAAATTCGGAGAAATTGAATTTGTGTTCCTACCATACGAAGATTAGCAGTCCATTGATTGACTTTACTGGAATCAACTCTGTATTTTCGCCAGACGTCGGGGGCGCCGAAATAGCCACGTGGTGAACTTCCCTCCTCCGCTCCAGGGCTTGCGGATTTTGTTTTATCTTGAAAAAAAAATTGAGATTTAAAGAAAAACCATTAGCAAGTGCAATGTACTCAAGTGTAAATTGCGGTCGTACCGACAGTGGGCGCAAGTTGATATGCGCATCTTCTAAGCATTGGAGAAACTTCGCCAGGATTTCTCGTTGCCGGATGCGACCAGAAGGAACTCAGTAGATTCGAAGGTTGATCGACGTTTGTCGAGTGTGTGGATTTACGCTCGCGATCGACGATTTCTTTGAGATAATTCTGAAGTTCCACTTCGTCTTGTATGAGCCCCTCACCCGTCAGACTGCCATTCATCGAAGTGTTTAGAGAACGATTGTTGAACGAATTGTTCGGACTCATAGTCATGTTTCGCGGGGACGGCGGATCACCGTATTTACAAAAGGGACTCGAACCGGAGTAGGTTTCTGTATTTAAAAAATTGCAATAAAAGTATCTGCAGAAAAAAAGTATGAAGTACTATATCATTAATTGAGTCATAGATTAAATTTACTGCTTTCATTCATCCCTGGAGATCCTAGCGTGTTGGATCTTCTGCTCAGATTCATGGAAGCCAAGTTGATCGGAGTAGTCGGCTCCACCGGCTTGGGTGGCAATGAGGTTTCGTTTTGGAACAGAGGATCATCTTCGGTTACGCCCAGCAAACGTCTCTGTCTGGGACTCAGCACAATCGGCTGCAGACTCAGCGTCGCCATTGAGTAGCTCACAATATGATACACAGCGTTTAGAGCAAATATCAACGCCAGACACCACTCCACCCAGAAAAATGGCTTGTAGGCCATTCCCCCGTAGAGTCTGAAAGCAAAGTTAGCCTAAAGTTTTTCATGTTGATTCATCGAATAATGTACAGTCTAAATTTCATACATGTCAAAGACGATGACACTGAGCAGAGTGCTGTTGATGAAAAACCAAGTTATGCTGCTCCTCGCCTTGGTCTGAGTCTGTCTGAGATCCAACGTCTGCTGCACTTGTGGCTTTGGCGTGAGAATTCTAAGGACAATGCAAAGAAATTATGGACATCAATCACATGAATAAAAAAAAAACAAAAAAAAGGGGGAACAACCACCTACCTTGCATTTGGGGAAATGCATCGCATAGGCGAATGGAAGTCACCCATTTCGAAGGGATGAACCAAAAAAACTAATTCGAAAGTCCTACAACTATTACTGTACTTTCCCAACACTGAATCTTAAATAAATTCTTCGATGCAAGATAAACGTATCGCTGAGCCGGCGAAACATAACCTAAAAGAATCTCACACCGCCTCACGCGGTCCGCGCACTGATGCAGCATTCGGTGCGATCTTCGAAATACAATTTCCCGCCAAGCAAGCAGCGTGGTCTTTCAATCACTTTCACGACTCTCTGCCTTACCGACTGTAGATGACAATTCGAGGCCAACTCGCAAGATGGCGCCGCGGCATCGCTTCGAAAGCGACTGCATTCCATGCAGTTCCCGCCAATGCAGCCGAGCCAATAAACCCTCTCGCGAATTTCCCAACGAAATCGCGAAAAATGCGTTAAACATTTTTCCACGACCGTTCTGCCGATTTTCCGACATCCCAATTCTCGACGCGCAACGTAAGACGCGTCGGTCGTCGATCCCGGGAATATCGGAGCGCGGCGCCATAGCATCGTCGGCGCTGTTTTGACCTGCGCGGTGCGACTCCATTTCTGTCACTCGGCGAGTTTTTGCGGCTAGGCGAGAAGGAGAAGAGGGCAGTGTGGCTGGCGCCCGTGGAGCTTTTCCGGTCGTGTTGTTAGTCCCGTAGCGTGCGTTCCCTTCTGCACTGCGTATCGTCTACGTCACACGGGTGTCCTGTGCAGTGTCTTTTCCAGTTTGTTGTTTTTTGTTAAGTAAATTATATTTAATCCTAGTTCCTCCCAGTGTTTTACTCTGCAATTCCGCCGACACCGAGGAGATCAGCGTCGCGGCCAGCAGCCAGAGCGGAGACATCGTGATATCGGTTGTTGTGCCTGGTGAGAGTGTCGTGGGTGGATTGAGTCAAATGTGCCGTTAGTGAAAATCTCGCGTGGCACGGTTATCCGAAGAACCGCGGTACCGAGTGTCTCGTGTGTCTCGTAAAAACTGTTTAGTGAATTAGACGAACGAAGAAATTACCATAAAAAATAAAGGAAGAAATATAAAAGGACGAAATAACAAAACAAACGGGAAAAAAAGCAAGCGGCAACAATGAGTAAGACTTGTGCGCGTTGCGAGAAAACGGTCTATCCGATCGAGGAGCTCAAGTGCCTGGACAAGGTGTGTATAATTATTATATTCGTGAAATAATCGTCGATCTTGCGTCGCGACGATCGCGGTACTCTCGTCGATCGGTAAGAACGCTCCGTAAGGTCGCACCTCGCTCCCGACAGTCGCCGAGACCGCGAACGTCGCGCTGCCTCCGGGTCCATCTGGAACGGATCTTTCTCTCCGTCCCTACCTCTCGCTCTCTCTCTTTCTTGCTCTCTTTCTCTCCGTCTCTCTCTCTCTCTTCGCCAGCCGGCAGACTTTTTTTTTCGCAAACGAGCGGATCTCCCGTCTTCGCAGTCCGCTCATTCACAACCCTCCCTCGTCGTACTTCGGTCAAACGTTGCTTCTTTCTTTTTTTTTTTATTCCTTTTTCGTCCTCGTTCTGCTTGAGTTTTTCTCCGCCTCTCGGTCTTTCTCTTCGTCCGGGCTTTACCGCTATTGCCCCCGTTCACGTCGAGTTTTGTGGGCCGAGCTGCTGCTGCTGCTGCGGCGGCTGTTGCCTCCGCTCCTTGCGCTTACGTTCCGTATGATTGGGACGAGACGGACGTTCCACATCGGACAATAATCCTCGCAGCCATAGTCGCGGCATTCTCTTAGCTCTCCCTCCCTCTCTCTCGCGTCTGCTCTTTGGTGCCTGTCAAGAGAGAAAAGTATCGACGCGTATGTGTTTCGTCGTAACTCTCTCTCTTCTCTCTCGTCTCTCTTCGCTTCTTCGCGCCTCGCGGAACGCAGCGCGTCGCACGTGACCGCAAAACGCGGGTTTCCCCGAGGAATGTTACCGTAATTCGATGACGAAAGGTTATCGACGTTCCGCCGTCGCGATTAACCTGTCGTCGTGTTTACGGAAATGTCAGACGCGTCGATAGATACTCTCGTGTTACGCAACTCATCGATATCGCGCTGATTTTATTGCGGCCATCGCTCAGCGACGAAAATTCGTTATTCCAGAGATTCCAGTTTACGGGGCCTATGTCGTCATAGGCCTTAAAATTCCGGCGATTTTGACGATTCTACCGATTCTGGTGGTCTTGTGGCTTCCGCCGCGGCAGTCAGTCGCCTCTCGCTCGGGTTTTCAGCTATGAATGATGCACAGGGCGAGAGAGGAAGTGAGACACACAACCGTATGACGTGCCGCCACACTCCCGTCTACTTATTAACAACGCTACTGTGTCCACTCCCTCGCTTTTCACTCGTCGCCCGATGCTTCAGACCGCTGCGCAGCGGAGAAGGGGGGAGGGGGACGAATTTAAAAGTCACAAAGAACAATTACAGCGAATTCTCGCGCTCTGGGGTGACAGTCGCGCGGCTCGCAGCGTCTGGTCTATTTTTTCCAGCCGTTTCTCGGAATTCTTTTCGTCCGGCTGAGTCACACGGCACTTCTTCTATCTTTGGATCGTGCAGGCGCGTGGATTTCTCTCAATCCCGTCTCATTCTCTCGTGTTTATTGCTACCCACGAGGACATTTTTTTTTTCCTTTTTTTTCATGCCGGTCGTTCGCATTGAAATTTCTGAAAATAAAAAGAGTCCTCGGAGCGCGAGTCCCCAGGCGACGACAACGACGGCGGGGCGATGGCTTCAACAGGTGGGCAGAGCAGATTCGGCGATCCCCCGAATCAACCTGTTGCTTCTATTCTCTTCGCATGGCTTTCGGGGGCTGAGCGCCGCGGTGGCCAAGTGGTGGGGGGGAGTTTTCTTCGTTTCGCCCTTTCTCCCTGTGTTCTCCCGGCGCAACTCGTTAGACGGCCGCGCGTCGAGTGGTGGGGGAAGGCGACACCGCAGCTATTCATACCGCCCCATTAGAGCTCTCTCGCGTGTTCTCTGCTGACTGATCGCTCGCTCTGCTGGCTCGTCTGGCGGCAGCAGCAGCCACCTACGGGTTTTGCCGTGCGGGATCGACATCAGCACGCGTTATTGTCGTCCGAGTCACCTCGAATATATAACACAGCCAGCCAGCAGTGTCAATGCTCCCGACGATTTTATTCGATTAACCTTCGCTGCGTCGACGCTATCTTACGATTTCTCCGACAGTCGGTGTACGTGTTGTCGTCTCGTTAATTGTACTCGTTGGAAATCACGCGCGGGGCGACGTTCGGTTTTTTTTAGGTAAAGATCTCGAATAGGGCGCGGACGAAACGTAGATGAAACGCGTAACAAAGCATCGCGGCATTGTCTATATGCTAATGCCGACGTACGGCGCTCTTATCACTGTGGGATTTTATGATCGTGACGCGACTCTCTGCCGGAGCGATATATTCAGTGTCGGGATATCGGAACGCGATAATGAAAATTCCAGGTTGGGAGCTGCGAACGGATCGTTGGGTTTATGATACTTCGTGGAGCCGCATGTAAAATTCAAATTTTCGAACAACCAAAGTGTCCACGTGTTTCTTTATCTCGTTTTTTTCACATAGTATATCATAGCGAATAATTATAATAATAAAATAATATTAATATCTTTTTATTAGAATAATATTAATATCATTTTATTAGACGTATTTGTAATACGAGAAAAAATCGTACATTTTTAAGGGACCATTTAGCATGAGAGCAGAATGGACTGCGTACCCCTTTCGCAAAGATGCTCACGCGATTAGCGGCGCAAACACGGGGCGTGCGAATTATTCGAGTCAAGCGCAGAACGTTCGGACGCGACGCGTTGCTACAGTAAACCGGAGATAACGATGTTACGGAGACGATAAACGCGTCGCTTTTATCCGCGCGGAAAGCGCGAGACGAGAACCGTTGCAACGCACCGCGTGCGGCGTCGCAAATTGCGGTGGATACGAGTGGATCTCTCGAGGATTCGCATCACGCGAGACACGAATAATTCACCGCCACCGTCTCCACGGGTGCCTCGTGTGACACAATGCGCTCCGAGTTCGTTCGCAACGACGACCCGCGCGAGGAACGTGGAATTCGTGCTCGGCAGTGTTTTCACCCCTTCCCCGGTCGATTCCCAGGCCGCCTACGTAATGTAACAGGTACCGCACTTCCGGTCGCGCGCGCACGATCCATTCATACGCACTGCGAGCTATTCAGACATTACGAAACGCGCTCCGAGGAAAGTAGCAATTAGGAACGCGTTGGCCCGTCTACTGTTAGATTCTTACTGTATATGTATAAGCTATACATATATGCACACGGTATTATACTATATCTATTTCGACAAAGTTTACCCCGATTCCTGTCGTCGGCCGACGAGACGGACGACGACTTCTGCGAGCAACGGATCTTATTATCCGGCTTGCGGTGATTACCACATTTACTGTTTCATCCTGGTTGACTATAACGTTATTATCTAGATGTGAGTTACAGTGGCTCATGAGGCAAAGAGCCACACGTCTCTGCAATTCTCTCCCGCTTCAACGGAATCGGTTCGTTTTGAGGAGACAAAACCGCTTTGGGTGAGAGAGGATGTGACAATGATTTTTGGAACGAGAACGTTTGACTCGATGCTTTTTTGACGAGAGAAAAGGTCCGCCAAGCGAAGAACAGAGAGAACAATGATTTTTATTTAACCAGAAACCTTTAAACAGGGAAAAATTGTTTGCAGTTTTTGTCACTTGAGTTTCTGTTGGTTAAGAATGAGATAATAAAAACGTAATTTTTTCAATAAATTGCTTAGTGTTAGGGACGTTGTTCGCATGTCGTAAATGTGAATAAGCAATTACCGGAATCGTGTATAAAATTATTGTTCGTGGTTTTGATGGCCAATTTGTCGGAATGAGGTATCAACTATAACTGGAGGGTTTGCCAGTCAACATCCGGTATTCGGTTATTATTTAATAATTGCGGTATACGAGCGATTCTTTGTTAACTGACTTTGGTATATCGCGGTCGTTGTCGTTGCTGCTGCTGGCGACTCCTGCTCTCGTCTCATCGGTGCCGTAAACCCGGCGACGAGCCGTGTAACTTTCACTCTCCGATTGCGCGGCACATTTTTTTCTCCTCCCGATTTAGTAGTTCGCCGAGTCGCGGCGGTATGAAAAATATTTCATCGGACTTCAACCGGCTGCAAATTGCTTAAAAAAAAGATACATGTGCGAAATATTGACAATCATTATGGTACTTGTATAGATAACGGTATCTATTGTTATTTTTATTTTTTAATTATAATGTTAGAAAGAAATACGAGGAACGTATTTAAAATTGACTAGTGATAACGATCGCGAGTTGCCGCGCACGAAGCGCCTCGAGACGCCAATTAAAAAAACGGCGCTGTGTACAATGAGATCACGGTTCGCTCGTGTAATCGCGTGTAATCGTTATAGACGTTCGCACAATACCGACCCGTGGAAACTAGGTTCTCCGGGAAGATTAATTACGGCAGCTACTCTCGTTTTCAATGTCGACGTGCAATTTATGTATACGTCGAACGGTGAACGTTAGTCAACTTCAGACCTTCCACTTTCCTCGAAATATAAATTAAAAGGAGCTCTCAGCTCTGCATCAATAATTTGTGTCATTATTTTTATCAATGTTATCTTGTCTTCATATTTATCGATGAATATGATTGATCCGATTCATCGCAAATTCATAAACATCAGTGACACTTGCCTACTGATAAAAAAATACGGATATTCCCAAATTGTCAATAAATCTTCGTTTGGATTCACACGATGTGTTTTTTTTTCTTGCAGATATGGCACAAGCAATGCTTCAAGTGCCAAGGTTGCGGCATGACGTTGAACATGAGGACGTACAAAGGATTCAACAAACAGCCGTACTGCGAGGCGTGAGTACCGCACCAGCCGAACGTTCTAACCGAGCGAATTAATAATAAATAGGTGTAATTAGGCAGTACAAAAGAGGGCTTGGCTCGTCTGTCAAGACGCGCAGTGGCTGCACTGAATTACTGCCGGCTACTGCGTATATATACGTTACGCGACAAAACACCGTCCGACGACGCGACGAAATTAACGTCACGTCACCGTTAATTTCGTGTCGTGGACGAAAATTAAGGCGCGGAGGCGACGCTGCTTTCACGACGGGCACAAAAGTCTGTGGAGACTGCAGCGGAGCTCACCGTTTGCTGGTGAGAGCCGAGGGGAGATCGCGTTTAAGTCTCATAGCGTTTTCCTGTGATACTCTCACCACAGCCCCGCGTAATGCTCGCATTATCGCGTATTAAGCGTTTATGTACGACGAGAGACGATGGACGGTCGAGCGCGAGAGTTGATGCTCTATGTTGAATCACGCGAACGAGTCATCGTCCTTATTTTATTTTTATTTTTGGAGTCTGCCTGTTTCCTTTCTTGCGACGAAAAACGAAGAGGATGATTTCGGGGAGAAAATGAAAAAAATGATCCTGCATAAAACGATCAAAACGTAAACGTTCCAATCTGATTGAAAGTATCGAAAATCCATTAAAATAAAATTTGCGTCTACTGTTTATTATCAATTTTCTTTTTTACGCAGTGCGTTAAGAATAAGTTTTACAACTGCATCGTTGCACCACAAATAAAGAGAGATCGAATCAAGAATGTCGACACTCTTCGGCGTACAATCTGCGCATGCATTTGGTACGCGTGTACGTAAAATAATTGCGCAACCGACGCGTTCGCGAATTGCGTTATTCGATACGCCACTGAACTTTGCTACTGCGGGCGACGATGAGCTCGCAAACTTGCGGAATTATGCATCGCGAACGAATCTCCTCGTTCGATATTGCCGTCGCTCGTTCGCTTTGCTGTCTCCAGCGTCTGCGTCACTGTGTTTTCGGTCTGTGAGATACGCGGTGAGATAACAATTATGCAAAACAGATTCGATGCTATTTTTGGTATTGAATTTTTGTTTATTATAAAATTATTGTTGACAAGAAAAGAATTCACATGAAAATAGATTAATAAATTTATTATTATTTTTGGGTACTTTTATAAAATAATTATTGACATGAAAAGAATTCATATAAAAATAGATAAATAAATAATAAATTAAACGACGTAAGTGCTAATCGCCAAGCCAAATAAATAGGGCAATTCTGATTCACCCAGACATTCCGTAGCCTTTGGCATCGGCCGTTATCTATTATCCCCTACTTGGGCCGATGAGCGACTCTGTAATACTCAAAGTGCGTGTGTAGCGACCACGAGGAGCGATGCACGAGGTGGTTATACGAAAGCCACGCATAGTTTGTGAGTCACGTACTGCATATAGAAAATACAAGCGGAGATGGCTTATAGCCATGGTTTTCCCCCGGAGGAAACTTTAATAAATCTCTTCGCCCACTCATTCGCCTCAGCTGTGCGGCCGTCGGGTCTACACACACCACCCGCAGGATAGTACAGCATTCTCGTTCCTTCTCCCTGGGTTCCCCTCGAATCGTTTTACACGCACGATAAGGGACTATAATTGGACTCGTTCTCGGCAGACTGTTGCCTCGTACGATTGGACGCCTCACATTCGCTTCCTGGCATCAGCGACGAGCTCCTCCCTTCGTTTACTCGTTCATTCATCCGCAGAACTTTCGTGTCGGAGAAACCGCTCAAAACCGTTTATCGAAACGAGACGATATTGAATTCCGGGCAATTGCAAATCATTTTTTACATCATATGGAGAAAAACGATGAATTGGCTATAAATGAGTTGCTAGAACAATAAAAAAAATAAAATATTTTCTATTGCCTACAACCACTTGTTTTTTTTTTGTTTTCAGCAAAAGCCATCATTTTTCTTTGTTAACGGGATAATAAAAAAAATGTCAATCATTTTTTAAATATCAAGTACTAAAGATGATAACAGTCTTGTAAATGACCCTAAACATACAGTGAATTGTGTGTGACAGCGGGAAGAAGCGTCTGGAAAAATACTCGAGTCGCACCCGGTCATTTAATTAGTCCTCCGAAGAGTCGTGCGCCGCTCTCTAATTAGTAGTCCGAGGAGCGCGTGCTGTTCTCGTGACACGCGCGCGGTAGCCCCCGAGAGTCTGTTTTGTACTAACGAGACGCTGCACGCGCCTCCGAAGCACTCGGTGACTTTTCTAGCTGAACATTTTTAACGGCGCGGCACTTACGGTCTCTGTGTTCTTTAAGAGGAACATTACAAAGTGGGCACGTGTCTCGGTTTCTCCACTGCACTTCGATATCTGCGCCTGGCACTCGAGAAACATTTCGTGTCAAGTATGAGTTTGATCCTCGACCTTTCGTATTTCGTGTTAAATGCCGCCAATAAAATTTCCAAATACTTGTATATATATTTTTCCCAAAGCAAAATATTGTCAGACGTAATTTTAAACTCTGCAAAAATTAAAAACGAATGGTATGTCACATATCAAGCCTAGATCAAATGGCGTGGAATGCCCCATGCAGGATGCACAGGCGTTTCAGTTCACCCATCTCGTGTCGTCGTATCCGGCTTCCGTAAGCGTTTACCGCTCTCGTTTCTTTTCGTATTTATATACCGACACTGCGGGACTTCTTGGCCTCTTAGCCCTCACTCGCCTCGAACTCCTCGGCCCGCGTTTATTGCATCCGTACGTGTGAACGAATTACAAAAAAAAGAACCATCTCTATACGCTATAATCGCGTTTTCTAATTCCGTAACTGCTAACTCGGCGTAATTCGAAAGGTCTCACGCATGAAATCCCACGGTGAACGTGTGCGCCTGACACGTGACGACGACTATCCGAGTCTCGTACGGTTTTATGAAATCCGATTTCCTTGATTACGGTGTCATTTAAAAAAAAAACTAAACGTCGATTTCCTGAATTTTAAGTACAACGGAAACCTGCAGTCTCGAAGGCTAACTTGATCGCAAGCATTCGGGCGTTGTGTGCAAAGTAAATTCGAGAGTGCAACGGTGACCAGGCGCATACTGCACCGCACTCTGCGCTGGTGGCTCGCAGGATGCATTGTGGGACAAGGTCGGCACACGCTGTGACCACGCAGAAAGGGTCACGCCACGCTGAGCAACCCCCCCGTCTTTATTGTTCGCGTTGCATATAGCACGGTCTACAGTTTAAATTCCCATAGCGAGACTCGTTACTTCTCAAGGCAAAACTCGCAGATGTGTTTCGAGTTTTTCGTCCTCCACGTTCAGCCCTGATATTAATTTTTATATTGAAATGTAGTCGAAGCCTTCTATCTTGAATTTCAGATAGACTATCTTTCTGAGAACACCTTTTTTCATCTCAGAATTTTTATTGCCAATTGACGAGCTCACAATTCGCCGCACTTGCTGCATCACCGAATTGTCCTGGAGTACGATGAATTATTCAGCGTACGATTAATGCGCCCCGGGCGACGTTCTATCATCGTACGAACACATTTATAACCTACAACGCGGTAGAGGGCATGTATAATGTGCAGGATGCGTTTGCCGTTCACGCCCACGTTGCGAATCATGAGACTGCAATTGTTTGCAGCGTGATATACCGATGTGGGACTTAGGAGCCTTCAAGGGTCGTAGTCGTGAGCTGGTGAATTTCTATCTACCGAGAAAACCTATAAATTCTCGTATGCGTAAATTATCATAGAGTTTGCAGTGTCTTGGTGCAGGTTTTGCCTGAGGTGACAACCAGTTCACGTTGTGCTATGCTGCGCGGTAATGTGCTATGCTATGCCGTGCCAAGGCGTTTTGTTTTATGCCATTTTATGCTAGTGTGTTGCTTGGTAAATTCAAACATTCATTTAATTTGTTTTACTAAGCGATAAGTAATAAAGTACAAGGCATGGCATTACATATTAAAGCGTAGTATATAATATAATGGCGTAGCTTAGTTTCGTTTACGTTAGATTAGCACAGCACAGTGATCCCAATGCAATTGATAAATGGGTCTACATGTGCTCCTTGATCCTTCACTTATTTTGTCTTGACGTTGATTCTTCAACAAAGCGTAGCAGCAGTCAGCCTTGGAGACGCAAACTCGTCGGAATTCCGAAGCTGCGAGCTGTAAATTCCCGGCGTCCTCAAGTCTCCGAAGACAAGTGTTTCTCGTCATGGAATTCGTCGAGTAGCCGCTGCGCTGTGGCCACCGCACTATATTGGATACTGGAGTGCGAGTGTCCGGTCTGTGTTCTCGCGGTGTATTTGCTCACCTGCGCCCAGACACACGGCAGCAAAGAGGGTCGTATTGCAACGAGGGGCTTCCGGATACGCTCGTACCAATCACGTTTCACCGCAGCGAGAGAAAAGAAAAAGCTTGATGTGGAGCAAAGCCACGAAGCCAGACTCGAGCTCCAGCTCTAAATATTCCGGAGCAGCATTTTACTATTTAATAAAACGACGTGTTTTTTTTTAACGTTTCCTCCGATTTTTATTAACACGAAATTAGTGATTTCAGTTCTCAAGTCGCATATTTTACCCCCGAAAAAAATAAAACACGAACTTTTTAACAGAGAAATAAAAAAGGGCCTCTTGAGAAATGATATATGTCTGTTTCGTTGGAAAACCAGACACACATTTTTATTAACACGAAATTAGTGATTTCAGTTCCCAAGTCCCATATTCTACCTCTGAAAACAACGAAACAAGAAATTTTTAATAGAGGAATAAAAAGGGGCCTCTTGAGAAATGATATATGTGTGTTTCGTTGGCAAATCAGACACAAATGGGGACCCGTGTACTATTCGTCGGTGGTTGCGGCCATAGATACAATTGACACGCAGTATATTCGGTGTAGAACGCGGCTCGTGGCTAATACTCGCGGTGTCGGGGTTACGCAAGACCATCGCGGGCACAATGACTGGGCGAGACCGGTAGGTTGATCCACCCAGCGACGTCAGAGCGGAGTGTGTGTACTCTCGCCGTATATGGAAAACGAACTCGTGACACACATCTCGATTACAGAGTTACGCGGCGTCGAGTACGTACAAACATGCTCGGCTTACCTGGCGCAGAGCGCGGAGAGACACCGAGCCGAGGGGACGGGTCCGTACCCTCGAAGATTATTGCGCCTCACCGGGAGAGCCTCGAACCCCGCGGGCCCTGCGGGATAAGATCTCCGCTCGCGCGGAACCTCGACGAAATATCGTATTAATATTGCATGTAAATCCATTGACTGCGTACCCTTCGCCGTCTACACGCGATCGCCGTCTCTTCCATACGTAACTCTCTTCGGCATTGAGCGCAGCGTTCCAACGAAGCCTTTTACGGTATATGTTTCATGGACGTCACTGAAGCGGCCAAAAATTCCTGGAATTGATCGACGATGCGGTTTACACGATGAAAAACTATGTCTGTAAATTTTATACTTGAAAAAAAAAGGCAACTTTAATTGATCAAGATACTTTTGTTAAAATGGAAACCATGAAATCAAAGGTTGGGTCACAAGCTGAGCATCTGTCCTGTAGTTACTTGACTAAGATAGGATGGAACGACAAAACAGTCGATGAAATATGAGTCGAACGTCTGATAAGAGAGAATGTCGCGTGGCTGGCAATTCTCGGGTCCGTCGCCCTCGGTTCGTGTCTCGTTCGCTGTTGGCTCACCGTCGGCGACGGAAGTCAGGAGTGTTTTACGAGAATAACAATAAAACGTTGGAATTTAAAGAACGACGAGACAAACAGAATATAATGATAATTATATAATAAATATAGATGTGTTCGTTGTGCTTATTTGATGCATTACTGTCGACAGGCATATACCAAAGGCAAAGGCGACGACGATGGCAGAGACACCGGAGCTGAAACGCATCGCAGAGAACACCAAGATCCAGAGTAACGTCAAGTATCACGCCGAGTTCGAGAAGGCGAAAGGAAAGTTCACTCAAGTCGCCGACGATCCCGAGACACTGAGGATCAAACAGAACAGCAAGATTATTTCAAACGTCGCTTATCACGGAGAGCTCCAGAAGAAGGCGATAATGGAACAAAAAAGGACGATGACCGGGGAGAACGGTGAACAGATTGGTAAAATCTTCATAATCACACTGCCAATCAATTCACATCCGTCTCATGTTCGCGGATTTTGTCAGATAGACGCTTTTTTGCACTCTCGTCTAGAAAGTGTCCGTAAAAAAAAACCTCACAGTACGCAAAAACCATTTCACTCTTTCTCTCAAGGTGAAACATTACTCATGATTCGTCTACTTAAAAAACGCAAGTCGTATAATTTCAGAGTCTCAAAAGAATCGCTTGACACTTTCGTGGCAGAGAAAGTTGGTTTTGTTACCGATCGAGAAGCGTCACGTGACCTTGAGTGTCACGTGGTACTTCTCCGTCGGCAACGAAAACTGTAATCCGCATTTTTCTTCGTCGGTTGGCGAATAAAAATCGGGCTTTGTCCAATCTAACAATTTATCGGAGCACCGAGAGAAAATGAGCGAAACGCGTAGCACCCATCAAGAGTTTAAGTCTATGTGAAAAATAATAAGTGTTACTCACATAACGCAGTTGCACCTTGTTTTACGCTCGTCGTTAAAATAGTCCTGTAGTTTATCGTCGCCGTGTCTCGTGAAAGGCCGCACCCTCACATAGCCAGCTTTTGTTGCATTGTTGCCCATAGAATATGTAGAGTACACGGACGGTACAATCGCGCCGACGGCGACGAGCGTCAACGCGAACGTCGTGCCACCGGCGAGAACAGCGAGCCCGTCACCGGCGACGCCCGCGGCGATCCAGAGGGCACCGGGAAGAATCGCCGATTACGATCCACTCACCGAGACGAGGCCGAGTCCGTATTCCGCGAGGCAGGCAGCTACGACCGTTATATACACGAGCGACAAGGGTGCAGGTAAGGCTGATAACGCGCCGGCGACACGTGCCTCCGCATCCTCGAGAACAATTGTAGCAGCAATGGAAAATACATTTATGCTCCAAACGCTTGTGATCGTTATTTAACATTTTCATTCCCTGTTGGCTAACAAATTTAATCATCTGTTGGTATGGTAAATAATGGTAACGGGTGATCCTCTTGCTTCGATAGCTTTCATCGATAGCTTCATCTTAGTCTGGGAATGCATCGGCTGAAATTTTTTCTTAGGATTGTCCCAAGCATTTTCTATCTCTCTCCTGCAAAATTAGCATATAAATAACGAAAAAGACTGTAGTTCGCATCGTTGCGACACCGAGCAACGCAGTACAACTTGACTCATGTTCCCAGTGACGAATCCGCCCACAAGAAAGATCGGCTCCGTCGCCGACATAGACCCGGTGAACGAATATTACGGCTCTCTGACTCCGTCCACGAACAACAATCACGTACCTCAGCATCAGCCGCCGCCGCCGCCGCCAGCCAGTACCTTGGTAAGCGTACACGCACTTCGCACTTTTGTCGTAAATCCCTCTACCCTTTCGTTTTGTCTTTGGTTTTCATTATGAGTTTTCGTTTGTTTTGTTTTATTTTCCTTTTGTCGGGAAAATTAGCGCGTCTACCGAGCGATGTACGACTACGAGGCTCAGGACACGGACGAGGTGAGCTTCTGCGACGGCGATCTCATCGTAAATTGCACGGCGATCGACGAGGGATGGATGACCGGTCTCGTGCAACGCACCGGACGTCATGGAATGCTCCCGGCGAACTACGTCGAGCCGGCGCAGATCTAAGCACCACCGACGGGAGGGAAGACGAGCGATCGTAACGCGCGAGGCCGCGACATGCGTTGCCATGGAAATGAGATTTCCATCGAGAGCAAAGGAAGACGAAGGATAGAACAAAAATGGGGGGGCCCGTGTGGTGTGTCCTCGTTGATTTCCCGGTAGAATTCAAATGACAGATAGAGAACGAATACTCGATAATAGACGGGGCCCGAGTGGAACGTTCGTCGGCGTCGCGGATAAACTGCAGAATCATGGACAGTACGACGACAATCTCTTTTCCGCGCTTGGATTGGACTAAATTGAAGAAATAATTCGTCGAGTTAATTCGAGCAGGAAAGGACACACGACGGACCACTTGGATACTATATTATTCCATTTGATACTTTGAGTTGGGACCAAACTCGAGTAATTCACCACTACGTACTGACTCAGCGAGATTTCAGTGTCGACGAGTCGCACAGTATTTCATTCCGTGATAGTCTCAACGTACGCGCGCTCGCTGCGCAACCCGCGAGACTTCTTCGTTCGGGTGTGCAACGAGAACGCAGACGAATCGCAATAATTCCGTGGCTTCGAGCAATTCCTCGCCTCTCTCTCATACTCCGCGATTTTTTTTTTCTTATTTGAGAGAAAAGCGTGAGAGATGCATGCGATGTGCGAGGCGATCGACACAACACATACCAATATAGCGCTAGTTTTACTGCTAGTGCAGTATAATAGAGAAAACGAAAGGGCTACCTCGTTCGCGACACATTCGAGCTTATATAACAAAATGAAAGTAATAAACAAAGAGAATATCCGTATATTTTATAGACAATAAATGAACGCGATCGGGGCTCGTCGATCGTCGTGTCAGAGATGAATTCGCATTAAAAAAAAACGAGCGTAACTCGATGTGCCTTATTCTCCTTCCTGGGCCGCCTCGGGTCTTGACGTAAATCTTTGTACCGTAATGTAACAAAATAACATTATGTCGGCGGACATTAGCGTCGCGGTAACCAAGACGATTTCGATGAACTTGCCCTATTAACTTATATAAATGAATGAAACGCGTTGAGGATGATAAAATGTAACGCGAACGTTGATAACAATTGAGAGAAACTGTTGCTACTGACTTTAATCGATTAACGACAATTAACCAGCCAATTTTATGTATAGATCTTAAGTTTTATTATCAGAAACGACGATTCGGTACCGCATTGTGAACAATAGTATTTTCAAACTTACGTAAAAACCCGCAGACGTATAACGGTAGGTTATTTAATGCGCGCCGCTAAAGTGCCTTCGAGTGAAAATCCGCGTTCACTCTCCTCTTCCGTGAGCTTCCGAAAATATCATTTTTATCCGCAGCTGAGATTCGCGTCTCAAAAAAAATGAATAAAGGGAATAAGAAAAGTAGCAAGAACGAAATCTGTATTGCATTTACTTGCGTAGAATCATGGAACCAATTGTCGATAAGTGTGTGAAATATGCTTAGAATTGACACCCGATTGTCGTTGACGAACGATCGAATGAGAAAGTTGTTTCTATTTTTTTTGCATCGTTCGTTATTATCGCAATTACGGTGTTTCTCGTTTGATGATAATCGACAGACAATGTTCCTACTGTTCGACTTCGCGATTTAGCGGAGAAATCTATATTTCTGGAAACGCGTTACTGAGGATTAATCTCTTTTTTCTTTTGTAATTACACAGATCAGCGAGTAAGAAGATTTACGATTACAATTGGAACATACAGAAATATATGTTAGCGTTGTGTTTAGAAAGATAATATTATATTATGATATAAAATCATAAATAATAAATATGTATGTTATATATCGTGTCGATCGATTACTTCTCTCCTTTTCAATAAGAAACTCGTGATAAGGGATCAGAATTTCTCAATCACTGGACACTATGAGTCCTTATCATCTTACATTATTCACTTTTGAGTACATAGGACATTCTTGAAAACCGATTATTCCACTCCTTGTTGACTGAGGACGTTGTAGGCCGAGTAGGACATCTTTATGAGCTGCAAATGTGAAAATATAATTATGCAAACATTATATTGATGGTATATCGTTAAAAAAATTGGAAAAATTAATTTACGAGCACTGACGCTGTTGTAAGAGTCGAGGGAGAGAATGACGAGGTGACCACTGGTTAATTTTAAAGGTCTCAAGGATCTCGTTATTATCAAGAGAAGACTTTTTTTCGTGCTATCACTGAACGACGTCCAATCCATCTTGTACGCTGCATTGGCCACGTCTACACTCTGCGCAGGTTATAGGAATAAGAATCTTGAGTTTGCATACTTTAGAGTAAATAAGAAAAATAATATTTCTCTCACCTCCAGGATTATATTATTACCGTGCCAGCAAAACAAAAATATCTGCACCAGCATGCAAGCTAGATATATTAACGTGAACATAAACTCCGGACTGCCAAGTTTCACTTTCGTCAATTCCAGTACACTGAAGCACAGCACAGCTGAGCTTATCGCAAATTGAAGAAAAATCACGTACACAAATGTTTCGTTCAACGATTTGGTCAATCTGTGAGACAATAGTAACAACTCCATTTAGATCTACTGAGACAAATGTGTTATCCATTAACCCATTCTTGGATGCAATACGCACGCGAAAAGAATGCAATGGTGTCGAATACACTTTGCCAGCTCAAGATTTTCCACGACTTGGGATTCTCCTTTGTCCTTTTCCCGATAATTTTCACGCTTGGCCTCGTCGACCGTCTGCGCTATCATTTGCAAGCGATGTTTTAAGATCTTCATTTGCGTACACAAGCGCATCATTAATCCGACAATGAGTGTATCCGTCGAGCTTCCGATACCCGCGACAACTGCGTGCGCGAATGTAGAGTACAGCTGACCTAAGAGAAAAAGCTCGAACGAGGGGTAACTGTAGGGCAGCCAGGACTTGAAGGGTAGTTTTCTTTCCGGAAAATCTTCGATGTAACAACTGACGAGCATCGACGAAACGGCCATCCCCACAAGGACACCGTACCGAAGAGACAGCGACCAAAACATCGAAATAGGCCAAATTATTTTCAAAACTCAATTGATTTTCAATAAATAGTGCCACTCATGTACCTGGCGCCTTGTTGACATTTTCCATACATTGCCGTTTCTTCGGAATCTCTCGGTCGATAAACATCCGCTTCGAGAACATTTTCGAACTCAATAACGTTTTTGCGTTTTATTAAAAGTGTCACAGCTTTGCAAAAAGCCCCGAACTCCGTGAGAAAGACAAACGAATTGTTTGCAAACACTTCAACGTCCTCGATGGAGTATATTAAATTGATAAAATCGAGAATTATGTAGCTGTTTAGTATGAGTATAACGAAACATGTGTATGTGTCGTAAATTTTTGATTTCCAACCGCAAGACCAGCAAATGGGTTTCCACAGGCCACAGTACTTTAAAACTGCGAAGGTATAGGGCAGTGTGCTCATTTTATTAATTGTAACGAGCTTGTACTACGAGTGTTAAGGACAGTGCGACTAATATCTTAGCGAGCTTAGAGTCTGGAGAAATCTATTGACCTGTCCGAGGATCTTCCACACACTGAGCGAATAATAGCACTTTGTTCGTCCTCGAGTACTTATTCCACTGCTAGTCGCGCTATTTTTAAACATGTTCCGTGCTCGTGAGGGCGCAGATGTGAGGTAATACAATTGCTCAAAATGTATACGGAAATATACGTCGAATCATTCGATATTTACGATCAATTATTTGTAATGCCTTTGCTGAGTGCATTACAAATGCACCCCTCATGAGAATTGTCGTCAGACTGTCGTCAGTCGACAGTACAATCTACATATATATATAATTATGTTTTCCATACACATGAAGGAGTAACTCAAGTCTTCGTGCGTTACACTAACCACATATTTCAGTTCTCCGTAAACGTTTTGAATTGAGTTGAATGCGTTGGAGATGACCCTTACCTGTCGGGTAGCTCATTTTTCATACTGACATTTTTCTTAAAATTCCTATTCCCTGTTTTATTCGTACTACAACTGTCGTGAGCCAAGTTCAACTTTGTCTATCGACAGTGTTACGAGGAATGTTTCACTTGCACTTTCGCATGCGGTGTAAGTACACATTTTTTTATTTCGTTTGTCGGTTTTCGGATGCTAATCATTTTATCGAAATATATTTTCCGGTTAAAGAAATTTGTGACAAAAAATTAAACGCAGAAACGTTAGACATCTTTTGTTAGATTTAGTAGCAGTAAATAAATTCATTCCTTTTAATCAGCGTCACGTGACAAAAAATGATCTCAATCATAATTTAGTCTGAATCACTATCATTTTGCATCATTCATTTTTGGGTACATGGAATATTTTTTAAAACCGTTTAATTGCCTTCTTGCTTGCTGAGGACGTTATAGGCCGAGTAGGACAACTTGATGAGCTGGAAATGTTGATAAATAATTAGGCAAACATTATATTGACAATGCAGCGTCGAATGAAAATGACTTTATGATAACTGACACTGTTGTAAGAGTCGAGAGACAGAACGACCAGGTGCCCACTGGTGAATTTTATTGGCTTCAGCGATCTTGCTATTATCATGAGCAGAGTTTTTTTCGTGCTGTTGCTCAACGAAGTCCAGTCCATTTCGTATGCTGCGTCGGCCACGTCGATGCTCTTTCAAACATATGTTATTTTATTTCTCAATTTTTAATCGCACAGCATTAATTCTCACCTCCGATATAACGTTGTCTCCGTACCAGCAAAACAAAAATATCTGTACTGTCATGCAAATCAGATAGATCACCGTGTACATAAAACCGAAGCTTATTACTGGAAATTTCGTTAGTTCCAACACGCTCAGACACAATACCACGGAGCTTATCACGAATTGAATGAAAATCACGTAGGCAAAGTTGTCGTTGAGCGATTCGGCGAATCTGTGAAAGCGTTAAAAAATCGAATGCACGATTAAATTCGATATCCAAATCAACATGTTTTTTTCTACGTCATCGATGGAAGTGATAGTTTTTATCCAATACTCACCGAAAGATTTTGCATTGATGCCGTATGCATTGAGTGATCATTTTTCGCTCCATATTAACATTGTCGTGGCTGTTGCAATCGCTCTGCACTTTGATACAGTTTTCCGCACTGATCAATTGCGGCATCTTCAGCAATCGACACTTAAGGATTTTCAACTGAGCACAAGTTTGTAACATCAAACCGAAAATCAGAGTGTCGATTCCTACGCCTATAGTCGCGAATGTCCCGAGCGTATACGACAGATACACGTATCCCAAGGCAAATTGCGTTACAGAGGAGTAGCTGTAGGGCAGCCAGGACTTGAAGGGCAATTTTCTTTCGGGAAAATCCTCAACGAACGAGGTCACGAGCATCGAGCAGATCACCACAGTCGACAGAATGAAGTACCACACAGTCAGTATTCCATAATATAAAAATAAATATGTAATTTCAACCTTTCAATCTCAAAATTCAAGCAAATCTATGTGTTGATTTTTCCAAAAAGTAACATTATTTACCTAGCGTGTCGATCGCACTTACGCTGAATCACGGTTTCCTCCAAATCGTGCGGCTGACATTCGTCGGTTCGCAGTATATTTTCCAGGTCAATGACGTGTCGACGTTTCCTCAGGAGGGTCACACCTTTGTAGAAAGCACCGAGCAACGACAACAGAAGAAACAGAGTATTGGTGAGCTCCTCGCGATCGTCCAGAGAGTGACACATGTTAATTGTATCGAAAACACAATACGAGTAGAGCACAATGATAATGAAACAGGTGTAACTGTCGTAGCACATTGATTTCCAACCGCGCGGCCAGTCGACCGGCCTCCATATACCAAGGCAGGTCAGTATACTGAAGGTATAAGGTAACATGTCCGAAAAAAAATTAATAATATTTACAAAAAATTATATTCGCGATATTTATCGTGTTCGATGGTTTTGTGCAAACTGAGCCAAGTCAGTTGTCATTCCTCGCGACATCTTCCCCTCGGTGTAATTGCATGTTGCTTATAGATAGAGCAATTATTTTTTCCACTCGGTGTTTCGCTTGGATTGGACGACATAATAATTTTTCCATGACCAAGCGACAACGTAACGATGAACGTTGTACAACTGTAATTGCATTTCGATACGTTGAACTGCATTACGAATGCACCCCTCACGAAGGGTTGGGATTCGAGGAGCTTGGTGACGAGTGTCGTGCATCTGTGTGCAAAAAAAAAATGAGCGCGAGGCTTGGGTATTCGTCGACGACAATGGGTAAATAATTGAGACGTTAATTGTTTCCATCTGAGTTCCCGAGCACTTGACTGTAATGCAGCGACTCTTTTACAATTTTATCTTCAGTGTCTTACTAATAAGTCACGTGCACGACGATCCACAGTGTGGTGGAAGGTTTTGTTCGGATTGTTTTGAAAGTTTTGTCGTGTGAGTATAAAATGATTTATTTCGATTATCGAATGCTAGTATTCGTTCAGAAAGTATTCACATGTTCTCTTACAACTTTGTATAAATCAATTTATCGTCGGCTCACTCGGATGCCGATCGAAAAATGAATGCAGCATCGATAGATATTCTACGTATTCGGTACTTATAGTAACAAGGATACTTTTGGATTATATTTTGTACTCATCACTAGGACATCGTGTTATGCTTCGGAAGTTCGTTGAAGTAAGTTAAACGTCGAGTAGGAAAGCTTCAGGAGCTACGAAGAAAGTTCGTATCGTTGAATTATCACTTTTCGAGTGAAGCTCTTTGGATGGATGTGAATGACTAACAACTTACTCGGATGAATGTGTCGAGAGACAGTATGATCATGTTGCCACTGGTGATTCTAATTGGCTCTCGACTACGAAGCATCACCATCAGAAGATTCTTCTGCGTTCTAACATTCAATTTCGTCCAGTCCATCGCGTACACTGCATTTCCAACATCCAGGCTCTGGGTATATAACATATTTTTGATAGACTGACGCAAATATTGGATACCAAAAATCATATATTACAGAGATTTAAAATTTAATCATTTGTGAAGAGATTTCTTATCCTAGACCGAAATGTTTCTTATTCTCATTTTTTTCAATGAGAAATTAAAAAACCACATATTCGTCTTACCTCAAGGATAACCTCGTTTCCGAACCAGCAGTAAATAAATATCTGTATGAGCATGCAAGTGGTGTAGGCAACTAAGAAAACCAACTGGGTAGTTAAGTGTTTCATTTTCGACAGCGTATAGACGCTTATGCAAAGAACGAATGTGCTCACTGCGCACTGCATAAATATCACGATACTAAAAGCCTCGTTGACCAACTCTGCGAATCTGAACAAAAAAACATGTATTAATCTTATTGTTTAATATTGGTGAGTAAAATGAATCATTTGTTCCAGGTGTAGATTAATGAATTAACTGAAATATGTCGCGGTGTTGATTGATGACTCTTTTCAGCATTCTGTTCTCCACTTCCTGCGCCTTGTCGACCCGATTCACCTCCGTTTGCTCGTGCACCTCGTCATCGACGGTACGGGTCATAATTCGCATTCGAAACTGAAGTATCTTCAGCTGCCCGCAGGCTTGACTTATCAATCCGCACAAGAGGATGTCATAAGCGGTGCCAATGGCGGCACCGTAGCCGTGGGCGAATATCTGATGAAGATAGGCGCTCCAGAATAGAACAGGTTTCGTGTAATTAAAAGGTACCCAGGCGTTGAAGGGCAGCGTTTTCCGAGGCACGTCTATGAAGAAAGAGCTGGTCGACAAGGTTCCCACTGACGTTCCGACCATTGCCAGGTACCAAAGAATAGTCTGTCTTAAAAGATGTAATGTAACAATCATACGTTGAAGGAAAGGCAATTTTGACGATGCAGTTCAAATTTCGCAAATTTGAAATCATTCCTATTTTTGCAATACAAAATATTCCGTCGCGTGAGCCAACTGCAATTTGGTGTCCTACTCACTTCATGTCATTGTCGACTTTCCGAATCGTCGTGAATTCTTCGCTTCTGGTTGGTCTGCAATTATCGTTCTTCAGGATATCCATGTACTTCAGAATATCCCGTCGACGATTGAGGATATTGCCAGCCTTGCAAACGGCACAGGCCATTGTCAGAGGCATAAACAGACTGGTCGCCATCTCGTCCAGATCGTCGAGGAACTGAAACGCGTGAACGGTTTCCGAAATACAAAAGGTATACACAGCGAGAATGACGAGCGAACTGTAGACCCAATAAACGTTTAGCCGCCAGCCCGAGGGCCACTCGATCGGTGGCCAAAGGCCGCAATACTTCAGGACAGCGAAGTTGAACGACAATATGTGCATCTCGAGTTATGGTACACGAGGGTATGACGTTTCCCTAGGAATATCTCGTGCACTGAAAAAAGTGTTCTCTTGTGCCGGGACAATGCTGTTTTTTATTGCTTTGCTTTTTTGTGATGAAGTGACGCATGTTCCTACGTCGCCATATATTTTGTCATCGATTAGCAATTATTTGGGAAGTCCATGCTAATTCGTATGGAGAGGCACGGCTGCATCTCGACGTCAAATTGTGTGACTGGAAAGTTGCAAGAGTCTAAAATTACAGTACCCTGTATGTGACCCTTTCCATTCTTACCTTGGAAATGTATCCTTCCTTGTTCATTTCACATCGATCGGACCTGCTGAAACCGGTACCTAACTCGTTGAATGGAAAGAAGAGCAGATATTGTCAGTCACCGATTTTTATTATTCAGTCAGTGATTACATAGCGCGTAGGAACGTCAAGCTCTCTTGTTAGGCGGACGGCGTACGGTGCCGCCCGTCTGACTACTGAAGTACTTTCAGTATCTGAAACAAGGTGATTGCTGTAGTACATCGGTCTGTCAACCCTTCCACTGCTAGCAGCGCCACTGGATGAACAAAAATAAAATAATACATTGTCGTATCGCGAGTTTCTACCATTAATAATTGTATAGTGAAAGAATATTACACAGTTCCACCGTTCTTCAAGAGGGAGACCCATACCTGCTCAAAACAATGTTTGAGCGACAATATGCACCTGGATGGGAGCAGTGTCACGCTTCAGTTAAGTAAACCTATCCTTCTCCGTAAATACTTTTTGGATTTTGTGTTAAAGACTGTGTTAAAGCTGTGAGTAACATGAATTTGCAATGTTTGTCCAATGTGTTCAGTGCATGTTTTGGCATCCGTTGTTAATGTACTCGATATTTAAATTCTAGTAAAAACCGTCGAAGCATTTGTAATTAAAAACGATGGTAAGTTAATTTAGAAATTCAATTTATTTATTAAAACGACTATAATAGTATATCTAGAACTGTCAGTCAGACATCGTCTTGGTGTATGTACATTTGTTTTCTTTTCGCGTCTATGCACTGATAGTATTTCGTGAGCTGGCTCCATTGTTAGGTAGTTTTATCAAGCAAGTTAAACATCGAATAGGAGAGCTTGATCAGCTGCGAAAAAAAAAATCGGTGAGTAAAAATCCCTCACAGATAATTTCACAAATCTGAAATTATATTGCAAAAACTTACAGTTATGAACGTATCGAGATACAGTGTGATTATATGGCCACTCGTAAACGTGATTGGATGCAGGGTTCGAGCCATAACGATCGTGAGACTTTTTTGTGTTTGCACGTTTAAGTTCGTCCAGTCCATCTCGTAAACTGCATTTCCTACATCCGCGCTCTGTATAAATACATCTTTACATTTATTCTGGAGCAGATTTTCACAGAACCACAATAAAGAAATATGTTCATTATGATTTCAACCGTAATTTATTATTAATCCGAATTTTTGTGTCCATTACCTCAACAATCAATTCGTTGCCGTACCAGCACATGACGTAAATTTCCGTGAGCATGCAACCGACATAAGCAGCCAGTAACATAAATTCAGAAGTAAATGGTTTTGTTCGGGCAAGCATGAAGACGCTCACGCAAAGGACGAAAGTGGAAATGGTGCACTGTAGAAGAAGGACTCCATCGAAAGTTTTGTTAAGCAATTTCGTGAATCTAAACAACGTTTAATTTCAATCGATTAATTAATCAAAAAAGTCGACGTCGTTATTGGACGATTATTGATATTAACTCAAAGATATCGAGATGATGACGAATGCACTTTCCCAGTGCTTTGTTCGCTGTATCCTCGTCGCCATACTTGATCACGGACGTCTTTTTGCATTCAGTCTTGTCGGGCATCGCACTAGGTACCAGTTTCAGTCGATACTTGAGTATATTCAATTGAGCACACACTTGGCACATGAGAGCGGGCACGAAAGTGTCAAAAAGAGTGCTAATTGTAGCATTAACAAAGTAAGTAATCATCTGATGAAGAAACGCTATCCAGAAGCCCAAGGATGTCGAGTAATTAAATGGTATCCAGGCATTGAAGGGTAATGTCCGTTCGGGTACATTTACGAACAGAGCCACCACAGTGAGAAACACGACGAACGACTCGACCATCCCTCCGAATATTAAGGAAGTACGTCTAAAATTTGTCAATGACACTTGTCAGAAAAACGCGAAAATTGATTATTCTCGAATTTGTTTTCGGGTTTCCCAACAAACAATCGGGGCCAACTAAATCGAAAACAATGATTGCCCAGGAATTTTTTTAATAGAGGATAGATGGAGATGATTCCCTACCTAAAACCTTTGGTTTGCAATTTTATTTACTGACCTTATTCTTTTGTCAAATTTATCCTGTATCGTCATTTCTTCGGCACCGTTTGGTCTGCAACGATCGTTCGTTAGGATGTTTATAAAATCGATGATATCACTTCGTCTGCCGAGAATAGTCAGGACTTTGCAAAAAGTGCAAAGCTCCGTGAGAAGCAAGAAGGCGATGCTCGCGATTTTTTCGACGTCGTCGATGTTTTGCACAATATACATTATTTGAGTGAAAAGCAACGTGATCATTAATGACATAACAACTGAGGTGTACACCCAGTAGAGATTACTCTTCCAGCTGGAGGACCACTCGAGGGGACACCAAAAACCAAAGATTTTAATAATGTTAAAGTGGGACGGCAATATTTTCATATTGCGAGATAGTAAATCCAATAGTGTTTATTCTCTTTCCAAATACTCGGCGTTCAAACGCTCGTTTCTTAATGTCCGATATGTCGTGGTAAGAATTTTGTTTCAAGTGTATGCGACAGAGTATCGGTGAACTCTGAACGGCGCATTTACTACTGAATTTTTCTGCGACAGTTTAAAGTAACGTAAAGTTACGTGGATGTTCTTACGTATCAATAATGAATGAATCGAAGGGAGACTTCCTGCTCGATTACCAGGTTATTGTCCCCCTATTTGCGTATTTTCGTACATCATTCCGATTGTAGCCAAGGCATTTTACATCGATCGGTTCGACATTGATACTTTTCGCGGTTTCTATTATTCAATGTGTAATTCATAGCGCAGGAACGACGAGAAATGTTCTCATTGGTCGGGAGAGAGACCAATGTCCTACTTGAATAAGTTCCCTACGTTAGCATGCATCAGAGAGTGAGCAGAGCCTTGTGTCAGAAGTATTTTCTCTACGGTAAATCGGTTAGCTCTTGTGAAGAAGACATCATTCCCACCTACAATGTAAGTGTGCAGATTAAAATATACAATAGTCTAATACATTCAGTTATATTTATCAAGTGCTTCGAACCGGAATACATTTTTTGAGAAAATGTTTGAAATTCCACACTCGGTGATTGAGGTGAGCACCCCAATCATAATGCAACTTTTGTAATCTGTTTAAAGTAATTAGAAGACCATTAAAAACGTTACAACAAATGTGGTCGAGTAATACGAAATTATAAAATCGATCAGAAAAAATATGTATATCAACTAAAACCCTTTTGCCGCAACTGATACGTATAAAAATGTTTATTCAACAATTATCTATTCAGCTACTTCCAATACTAAAAAACAATTAATTATAACCCTGACTTGATGAAACGCTGGCAACGGAATTTCATCGGTTCTCTGATTGTTGCAGTCCATTGTACGCGGAGTACGCCAGTTTTATGAGCTGCCAATGGAAACAATGTGTTTTACATACAGTTCGACAAATGCAATTCATTAACGACGTAAGTGATACCAACGCTATTATACGACTCGATGGACAAAACGATTACGGAGCCACTGGTAAACTTGATCGGTCTGAGTGTGCGGATCATCAGTATCAGGAGATTCTTCTGCGTACTCACGTCCAACAATGTCCAATCCATAGCATACGCCGAGTTACCAACTTCTAAACTCTACGGATTGCCGAAAAAAAATTATGACGAAATCAAATTAATCTCTAGACCCATTTACAACGAACCGAGATTTTTTTACCTGAAGCATCACTTCGTTCCCATACCAACAGTATACGAATATCTGCACGAGTATCGCCAACAAGTAGAGAATCATCGACAAAAATTCGACGCTCGTTATGCTTATCTTCGAGAGCTTGAACAGAGTGGTGCACACAACAATAGTGCTTATGACGAATTGAACCAAGATGACGAGGGTGAAGATTTCGTTCAGAGTTTTCGAAAATCTGATTTGCAATTGAAATAAATTGTAGTAACAGGATAAACAGATGAACCGAGTGTACAAGCCACACAAATTATTTCGCACTAACTTTAGTATACGATGATGGTGTTTTATGCACTCGGAAAAAAACTTCGACTCCACAGCCATATTCTCCGCGCATTGCGCGTCGCTCTTTTTCACAGCCCTCGCGTCCTCGATTAATCTCGGTAGATTTTCCAGCCGATATCTTAGGATCTGCAATTGCGCGCAGGCGTGCAGCATCAGTCCAGTGATAAGAGTCTCGTTGGCGACGCACACGGTGGCGCAAATTATATTGGCTATTATCTGATGAAAATAAGCGACCAGAAATGCCGGCAAAGATTCCACGCTGTAGGGTATCCAGGCATTGAATGGCAATGCACGATTCGGCAAATCGTTCAGGAGAGAATTCGTTGTGACCAAGGCGGTGGCGAGTTCCAGAAGACCAACATACAGATAGGTATTCCTTCTGCAAAATATTTCTTATTTATTCCATAAAAAAATGGTAAACCGCAAACTTATCGAAAATTATTGGCATACAGCCGTCATTATTCTTGCGTGATATAATAAGCATTGATAAACATTGATTAGCCAAACCACTGACCTTATTTCGCGATCGAATCTGCACTGAATCTCAGTTTCCTCGGAGTTTCTCGTCTTGCAGAGATCGTCGCCGAGAATGTCGACGAGCTCGATTATATTTTCTCGCTTCGCAATGATATTCGTGACCTTCGAGCACGCACCGACAATCGACAGCAGCATCACGCAATTGTTCGTCAACTGCGAGAAGTCGTCAGTGGGCCTGAACAGGTCGATGAATTCGGTCATCGCGAAGGTGTAGATTATGAAGATCATGAGGCAACTCGAGAGACTGTAGAGCCGGAAACTCCAGCTTGACGACCAGAGAACCGGTCGCCAACCACCCAAGTACGTCAGTATTTTGAAACTGTAGGGAAGAATCTGCATGACGAGCGATAATTCGCGATAAACTTTTTTACTCGAGCTCGTGAAAAAAGCGACGCGGACGGATGAACTTTTTTTTTGGAGCTTGTGTCGTCAAGGCCGTTGCTTTCTTTCGTTTGACATATCGACTGCTCGTCTGCATTTCCATCTCTCTGTCTTCGACGACGTTCCCGCGTGTTTACATATTTACGAGCAAATGTTTGTCATCGAGGAAGCTCTATATGCGTTGCACTGTGCGCGCGTTGCATACGTGCAGCGACAACCGCGAGTCAGTCATCCTTCGCTTATTCCAAGCTCCCGTACAATTTTCCAACCCGATACTTAGCCTCTCCGCGCGATGTGTATTTTCATACACAGACCGAACTTTGTCAACGACAAACCCAAAAAAGAAAGTTGCGAAGGGACAATAAATGTAATGTATTTCCTTCGATTTGGCAAATAAAATAAGAGGAAGAAAATTGCATTGGAAGTCACGTTTGTAAATAATGTAATCTTTAATGCGTGTTCCTCGTCCTGCGATAAGGCGAAATGTCGCCAGGCTATAATCTCTGCATCGTCGATAAAAAATAAATAAATAAAACTCGGTTGCTTTTGTTCTCGGTGTAGTTACACAAGTTTCTTGTCTTTTCACGCATTCGAGTCTTGGAATCGAAAAAGTCGCACTGGTAAACGACTGACGATAAAGAAGAAGAATTTACTGAGTGTACGGTGACAGCACAAATTTATTCGTAGTGATGAATTGTCAATGAACAGACTTAATTTGAGTGGGAGATAAATTACAACAGTTGAACGCACCGATTGGTAGATTAGCGCGATGTTAAGGTTGGTACTTTCCGATGTCACAGTTTGTCCTGCTAACTCTCACCACTTTCCCTGCGTCACCCAGAATTATTTCACATGGTAATAGAGGAAAAGGAACACGTTCATATTTCTCGCAGTCTCTATTCATCGATAAATAATGTTACATCGTTTTTACGTCGAGCACTCGTACAATTGCTCAAATGAGACACGAACAGATTGTTACACTTTTAATCGGTACGAGATATAGTACAAATCACTCCTTGTCACGTTCGACGAGTAATTCTTTGGCCATTTTATCCAACCCATAAACCACGGTGATGATCGGCCTCCACCCAATTCTTCAAGTCATTTGTCGTGTCATTCATTATTATGAGGATGTTCGTTGCAGTAAATTGTACACGGAATACGACATTTTCATTAGCTGTACAAAAAGCAAATGTTTATAAAAAAATTTTAGACAGGAAAAATTTACTACGGGATATGTCTACTAACTCCATTATAGGACTCCAGAGACAAAGTGATCACATGGCCACACGTGTATTTGATTGGATCCAACGTTCGAACCATAATCATTCGAAGATCCTTCTTCGTGCTCGGCTTCAGCGTCGTCCAGTCCATCTCGTAGACGGCAGTGCGAACGTCGATACTCTGCCAAATTACACAATTTCCGTAGGTATTTTGTGAAATAAAAAAGGCCAATAAGTGTGTGGAATAAATGCGATGGCAACGGGATAATTAATTCACCTCGGCGATCACTTCGTTGCCATTCCAGCACATGAGGAATATCTGAACAACCATGCACATCAAGTATACAATCACGAAGGTAAATTCGGCACTCAGAAAATTCGTCCTCGACAGAGTGTAAGTGCTAACACATATGACGAACGTGCTCACTGAGAATTGAATGAATATCACGAGACTGAAGACGCTGTTCGACATCTCAACGAACCTGTAAGTAAGAAGAAGGGTGGGAAGTCGATTTTTACATGTTGCTTATACGTTCCATTTTTTAGTTTCAAGATTGATGACCGATTGTTATACTATAGACGGTACAAAACTCACAAGTATGAAATATGAAAAAGTTGAAGATAATGGAAAAAATCCAGTGCCTTTTTCTCATATTTATGAAACCTTAAGAGCATTGAATTATGTAGTATTCCTCATAGTACTGTCATTTCTTGGTTAAAAAAATGCTTTTTCGTCATAAATCTTTCTGACACAACAAATTGTATCTTTCTGTTTTTTACTGTATGATACATGTCTGCCTCATACCTGAATATCTCCTGATGATGTCGGACGCACTTTACGAGTTCCTCCTTCTCCGCAATCTCGACATCGCGATCCGATTTTTTCATTTCGATTGAGCGAGGCATCGCGCGCAAACGTGACTTGAGAATGTTTAATTGTCCGCACGCCTGAGCCATCAGACCGTGGAACAGAGTGTCGTGAGTGCTGCCGATGGTAGCGGCCATCGCGTGAGCGAGTATCTGGTGAAGAAAAGCGATCCAAAATCCCAGGTAATCGCTGTGATCGAAGGGCAACCACGCCTTGAACGGAAGACTTCGTTCGGGCACATTTCCCAGAAACGACCCTACGGTTATCGAGACAACCGCCATTTCCGACAGTCCCCCGAACAATAACGTATTACGCCTTTGATACCGCGATTTGACTTTATTCCATTCGAAAAAATTCACCAGGCACATTTTTTAAATTTAATCAATATATATATATTTTTTTTATCCTAACCTTCCTCTCAAATTGAATCTTTCTTGTATAGCAAGTTCCTCGGGACCTCGAGGCTTGCACACGTCGTTTATCAACATATCTGTGATTTCCAAAATTTCCTCTCGCTTCGCCACGAAATTAGCAATTTTGTAACATATACCGAGCATCGACAGCAGCATCAGCGAGTTGTTCGCCACTTCTTCGACGTTGTCTATCGACATGATGAATTCTATGAGCTCGGAGAGGGTGAACGTGTACGTTAAAAATATCGCGAAACACGTGTAAGCGCCGTAAGCGTATTTTTTCCAGCCGCTGGACCAACCGCGTGGTCGCCAGAGTCCGCAAAATCGGAGAATTGCAAAGTTCCACGGCAACACGTGCATGGCTGGTAACGAATTTGGGATTTATTGTGGATCGTGAAAGGAGACACGTTCGACTTTCCGACTGGGAACGACGAGACTGTCGGGAGCTCGAGAGACATCAGCGACGAATCGATCAAAACCATTTGATACATTAAAATAAAGGCAACCCGTCTTTATTTTAATGCGTGAGGGCGGAACCTGTGCGTGGTTCAGCCATTGGGTTGCGTAAGCTATACTTTTCTCCCCAGTGTCCTTTCGGTTACCGTTCGGAATTGTCATCGAATATCAATTGTGAAATTTATGAGAATTTATTCTACAAGACGTTAGGGGTGTACATTGCGAGTTAAGGGCAAGGCTTGTCGAAGTCTCGGTTTTGCGTCGCCCTCCATCCAGGGAGGGGTCTATATCTTTTATTAATGCTAATGTGCAGAGAATACAATACCGGAGTCAGTACTGTCATAACTGTCATCTATAGAACTTTCTATTATTCAATAAATAACGCGGTACGGGACGTTGAACCAGAATTACATTTGTTGCAGAGCCTGTTGGTCGTTCTCAAGAACTATCTCATCATTTGTCGGTGCGCACCACTTCAGCTTGGATCTCGTGGTATGAGCCAAACTTTTTCACATTTTTTTTTCTCTGCGTTCACAAAAGGGTCGGCCAGAGCATTTGCGGTACGTTAATCGGAGATTTGTGGAATCTTCAAGATTGCTGAAGCAAGTTGAAAGCCGAATAGGAGAGCTTTATCAGCTGCAATAACGTTGATTGTGATTATTTGTTTGATTTTATTGATAAAAACAAGAAAAAAAATTGTTACTCACGGCGGTAAAGGAGTCAAGATTGAGAACGATTACGCTTCCGCTGGTACATTTTAAGGGCTTCAGAGTACGAGCCATTATTGTAAGCAGACTTCGCTTCGTAGGTATACTTAAGGTGTCCCAGTTCATCTCATAAATGTCGTTGCCTATGTTGGAGCTCTGGGAAAAATAAAATAAAGTCGTATACGGAAAATAATAATAACAATAATACGATGAAAATGGTTTTCGTTACTCATGAACTTATTAAGGCAGGATAGTAGTGCCCGCCAACTATCAACTCGCCCAAAATTAATATATATTTTTCCTTTGATCAAGCGGGTTGAAATTTGGTCGGTGAAGCAGTGAACTTTCTACGACTGTTGTAATTGTAGGAAAAAGGTATGTGAACATTTAGATCGTACAATGTTTTTTTTGTCAACAAAATCGATTTACTCGTTGAATGAAGACACTAAAATTAGCGAGTGCACCTTAACGAATGCTTCGAGGATGACGAATCGAAGGATTCTACTTTGCGACTGTTTTTTTTCTAGCACACTACGGGACTCTTGTCACATATTTTTCACCTCGAGCGTTATCTCGCTGCCATAATAGCAGGGGAAGAATACTTGAACCAGCATGCACGAAACATACAGTGTAATCGACGTGAACTCCGCGCCGAAGATTTTCAGGCTCGACAGCTGATAAACGCTGACGCAAAGGATCACGGTGCTGATGGAAAATTGAAGAAATATTATTTCCTCGAACATCGTGCACAGCAGGTTGGCGCAATCGAGTATTTCCAAGTGATGCTTGACGCATCTTGCCAGGATTTTTCCTTCCAGATGCTCAATTTGCTCTTTATTTTCCGTCGCTGCCTGGGAAGTCAGCTCCTCTTCGACCAACTCGGGCACCGAGCGAAGTCGCCGCTTGAGCAGGTGAAACTGGGCGCAGATTTGCACCATGAGACCAGCGACGAGACTGTCGCAGGCGACGTTTATCGAGGCTCCCGCACAGTGAGCCACGGTTTGACATACGTAGGCGATCCAGTAGCCGGCCCAGGTAGACTGGTGGTCCCAGGGCACCCACGTGGGAAACGGAAGTTCCTTTCGCGGCATGTCCTGGATAAGCGAGCCGATGTACATAAGGATCACCGTCGTCGCGGTGAGAGTTCCGTATCGCACGGTATTCAATCTTGGAAACCGATGACATTGAATTTACTATTCGGTACCGTTGTTCATTGAGATTTTTGTTATTTCTGTACTCTATGTATCGGGGTGGGTAAAATGACCTTAAAGTACGAAAATAAAATTTCGAAAAATGTGTTTTGCTGTTCACGACGTGGTCTGGCCGAGGGTCTGGCGTTTTTGATAACTGCATTCGAGATTTGGGGAAATTTTGACTAATCACACAAGATTTACACCAGCAAAGCTGCACTTTGCGATAACTTTTTATGCATCACGTTCAAGTTACCCATGTAGCAAATATTTTGCTTACACTTCATTGGAATTAAACTAAGTAGCAACAACGAACCTGATAGTCGCATCGAATTCTTGTTGCACCTCCTCTTCAATAGAATCTCTCGGCCGACAAGTATCGTTCCTCAAAGTGCCGGTAAGTTCGATCAGACGATTTCGTCTCGTCAATATATTCAAAGCTTTTCCAGCCATGCCCATCATCGACAGAAACATAAAAGAATTCGTCGCGAGAGCCTCGATGCTCTCCACGTTGCTCAGAAGATGATACAACTCGCAGGAGACGACGCACACTATGAGGACGGACAGACAAGCTGTGTAACTCTTGTAAAATATTGTTTTGCATGAGCCGTTCGACCAATCAACGGGTCTCCAGAGACCGCATATCCGGAGTATGAGAAAGCTGTGTGGTGACGCGTGCATCGCAAACTTCCGCACGTATTTCGCTTCGGTAACGATTTTTCGCCGTCGTACTGCGAAAGTTGTACTGGGTCACAAGGAAAGGGGTGAATAGAGAAATGAAGAGAAGATATTCCCGCCCTCTCCCTGACAATGTTTCTCGCTGAAAAATCGAAACTCGACTGACGTGCGTGGCTCGTCAATATTGTTTTCATCGACGCGACACAATCGAACGTCCGCAATTTCGCGAGTTATATATTAATGAGCAATTAGAGTTCCTCCGTACTGTCGAACCGACGTAATTATGCGACCCTTAATGCGGATGCGTAATGCGGATGATGCGCTATACCCAAGGGGGAATATCTATTGATATCTACTTATCCCTCATCCGTCTCACTGAAGACCTCGCCGTGCAGCAACGTTCCGCCTGTATAATTTAGTAGGTAATTATGTTAAACGCGTGTCGTTCGTTTCGACGGACAATATGTTGATGCGATGCGACTCATTTTAGTTTTCTCATATTGTGTAACGAGTGTGTATACCTCTGCTTCGCTTATTGAAACAGTTCAGTTTAGAAAAATTGAAGGATACAGGGAGGGTGGGAGCAAAATCGAAACATCATCGACGGTACCTTCGCTTCGAAATAAAAAATACGTATCATTGTTTGTGAGTGGGTTCAACTACTGGCATTAGTATCGATAATGCCATGTGTTCAATATTGCGTCTACAAAATAATATTGCAATCAGAATATACGGCTATAATAATTCAAATTACTTCTACAATTTGATGGACGAAAATTAAGAGAATTTGCTGCTCGCGCAAAAACATTTCTAAGAATTTTCAAAACGATTTCAGTTTTTTTTTTTTTTCTACCGAAAATCGGAATAAAACCGTTTGAAATGATTTGCGGGCGGTTGAAGAAAGTGAATTTTATTAGGAATTATATTTTTGATTTGGAACTATATTTTTCTGCGGAAGAAATCAGTACAGTTTTTTTCGTCGAAATGTTGATTTACGAGCTGCTACGTTGAAGTACGTTGTACGTCGAGTACGACAGCTTGATCAGCTGAAATGCAACGCATGGTGAGTTGCAATACGCAAAGGATGAATTGGTTGCATACTGACTTTGTTGAAGGAATCCAGATTCAGAGTTACGATGTGTAAACTGGTGACTTTGATGGGTCTAAGTGCACGAATCATTATTGTCAGCAGGCTAGTCTTTGAATTTGTACTCAATGAGCTCCAGTCCATCTCGTAAACAGCGTCGCCCAATTTCATACTCTTTAAGTATTTAACAAAACTGATTGGCACGCTTAATTCAATTGGCAGCTATCTTGTTTAATAAATTGCATTTGTCGTTCACCTCGATTGTGACTTCGCATCCGTAAAAGCAGAAGATGAATATCTCGACCAACATGCACGCCAGGTATACTATTATCGATATGAAATCCACACTGAACAGTTTCATTTCCGAGAGCTGAAGCACACTGGCGCACAGAACCACAGTGCTGATTGCGCATTGCAGAAATATGATGGCTTCAAAGAGGTCATTCGTTGTCTTGGCAAACCTAAAATGGGTAATAAGTACCGTGATGATTAATTCGCAATTTCAGGATTTCTGTTAAACGATTCAGAACTTTCGGAATTTTAGTTCTACGATGACGAGCCTAATTTTTACAGGGTCCCTATATAATAAAATTTACAAAATAGAGTATAAAATAATTTCATACGTAACTTGAATATTTCCGTGTGATGTATGACACGCTGCGACAGTAGCTTCGACTCCAGCTTTGGTATCAACGAATTCGACGCGTGTTCACTGAGAAAATTCCGCGAATGATCCTGCACACTCTGTGGAAGAGTGTGAAATCGATATTTCAGGATATTCAGCTGAGCGCAAGTTTGCAACATCAGTCCGGAAACGAGAGTATCGAAAGCGACGTTCACTGCTGCACCAGAAAACAGGGTTATCATTTGATGATTGAAAGCTACCAAGTAACCCAGCAGAGAATCTTGAACATCAAAGGGCATCCAAGATGGGTAGGGCAAAGTTCTTCGAGGTATGTCGTTCATGATCGAAGTCACTCCGATGAAAGACGCCGCGCACGCCACGAGTCCGGCGTAGCTTAGAGTGTTAAATCTTTGAAATTTTTACGATCGACATTTAATGTTTTTGAATTTTATGATATTATTTCTGTGAATAAATAACCGAGTTTTTTTAACGATATGCTTAAAAACATATCGAGGATACATTTTCAAACAAACAATAAGATACATTTCTCTTCCATGTAGGATTCAAATGCTTAATTGTTCCTACAGACCTGACCATGTCGTCGAATCTTCGCTGAATCACCAACTCGTCGTCGTTCTTCGCTCGACAAGGATCTCGCTGCAAAACGTTCGTCAATTCGATAATGTTACTTCGCTTTATCAATATATGCACTGCTTTGCCGCAGATTCCAATCATCGTTAGCAGCATGAAAGAGTTGTTTGCAAATGACTCGATGTCGTCCAGCGTGCGCAGAAGTTCGATGAGTTCAGACAGGGTGACGGTGATCAAGAAGTAAACCATGATCCAGGTGTAGCAGTTGTACAGCGTCGATTTCCAACCGGGCGACCAGTCTACCGGTCGCCACAGTCCGACGTATTGCAGCACGAGAAAAGTGTGCGTCAGTGTTTGCATTCCTGCGAATTCCAGTAGCGAAACTCTGTATTGTCGGGAAAATGAAAATTTTTCATTCGAAGAACGAGCTGTTACTAAGTGTCATTGTCTCGGGTGACATCCCGATGTTCGACGTTTTTTCCCGTTCGTCGCAATATTGATGAGCTATTACCTAGGGCTAGGGCAAAGCTCGACGATGAAAATATGTTTTCTCCCCCCCCCCCCCCCCCCCCCCACTTATGTGTCGCGCAAATGAGAAATGGAAACGAGCGTTTTCCCTGCGTCTCGGGTACCTGCATTATTAAATCGCTAATGATGCCACGTATAACGGTGTCCCGTTCCCTTCGTTTAGCTGTTGTCACTGTAAGTCAATGTATAATTACTGACCACATTCTGCGGTTACTGCAGTTGAAATTCATTTTTGCACCAGTTCAGTTGCGGCGGAAAGTTTTGTGGAAGCCTTCGACCTACTTATCGGTTATATAGTGAGAGTAAAAAGTAATTAAAAAAAGTCGAAAACGTCTGGTGTTAATTGTGACATGGTCTCCGAAGTGTGGAATGGACCAAGTGGTACGTTGACTGTGTCGGCTTGTAACAACCCTTTCAATTCACTTATCGATTGAGTCAAGAAAATAAGGTGGACAGGATCTGTGTTTCTGTTTGTATTTTGTGTTTGATACCATAATCAAAAAAGGGCCGATGAATATATGCAATTTCTGTACACATTTATTCTCATTACACTATCGTCTATCGTTGTATCGCACCGATTAGCAAATTTCCTCATTCATTCGTAGATTGAAGCACGTTGAAGGTCGAATAAGACAGTTTAAGAAGCTGTATATGACAATAATAAAGATAATGTAATAAAAAACTGTAAATCAGTAAAATCAATTGTACAGAAGTGTATGAAACAAAATGCCAGCTCACACTTTTGAATGATTCCAGATTCATTGTGAGAATGTGACCGCTCGTGAAAGTGATGGGCCTCGTGGTACGTGCCATTATCGTCAAGAGACTTCGCTTCGAATTTACACTCAACACAGTCCAGTCCATTTCGTAAATACCGTCGCACAGATTTACGCTCTGAAATAGGTATATGTATTATTAACAGCGACCTTGCTTCGCATCTTCATGCAGTCCATTTGGTTGCTTAAAAGAAGATTCCAGTGTCGTACCTCGATAGTGACTTCGCCTCCGTAAAAACAGTACATAAGTATCTGCACGCTCATCTCCGCAATGTAAACGAATAACACTGTGAACAAAGGATCGGACACCTTCATTCGCGCGGCGTCGACCATACACGCGCAAATAATCAAAGTACTGGCTGAGTACTGAAAGAATATCATGAGCCCGAAGAGGTCGTTTAGTTTATCGGCAAACCTGCGTTTTTGGCGAAAAATTCTTATTACGTTCTCAGTTTCTTTCAACAGATTGAAAAAAAAACACAGTGAAAGTTTTGAAGGTGCACGATAAAATACTATTAACATAGTACACTTGGCAAATGTCTCACCACGTATTAAAACGTTATTTCGAAAACAAACTACCTAACTTGAAAATCTCAAGATGATGTTTAACGTGATGCGACAGCAGCTTCGATTCTGCATTCACGACGAACAAATTCGACTGATCGTCAATTTGCAATTTGCTGGTCATTTCGACTATAATCTGCGGCATCTCGATGAATCGCTGCTTGAGGATATTCAATTGGGCGCAGATTTGCAGCATCAGTGACGGCACAAAAGTGTCGAACGCGACGCCAATTCCGCAGCTGATGCAGATGCCGAGCATCTGGTGACTGTAAGCGACCCAATAGCCCACCAGGGACTCGTGACACTCGAATGGCAGCCAAACATTAAAAGGCAACATTCTTTCGGGTATGTCTTCCGCAAAAGATCGCACCACAAGAGCAAACACCGTAAACCCCGAGGCTGCAGTAAAGCGTAAAAGGTTGTATCTTTGAAATGCATTTAAATTCTAGTGAGTTCATTGAACATTAGTATTGTTGTATTAAGGTATTCGTTCCAGTCTCGGACGTTGTTGACGTTGAATAACCAATGTTTGTGTACCTTCCAACAAATATATATCATGTTTAATAATAATAATAATGATAATAATCAATAAATAAAATATATATTGGTGAATTGATTTTTTCACTTGAGATATTCGCGATTGGAACCACTACCTTACGAAGAATCTTATTACTAATGCCTTACAGACCTGGCCATGTAATCGAATTTACGCTGTATAGCGAATTCTTTGTCGCCTTTCGGTTGACAAGGATCCCGGTGCAAACCTTTCGTGAGCTCGATTATTTCATCTCGTTTCATCAACACATTCGTCGCTTTCCCACAGTCGGCCATCAACGTCAGCACCAAGAAAGAATTATTAGCGAGTTCCTCGACGTCGTTACGCGAGTTTACAGCCTCGACGAATTGTGCAAGTGTAAACGATACCAAAATAAACAGCGCGAACAAAGTGTAAGCATTGTAGAGCTTAGTTTTCCAACCAGGCGGCCAGTGCACCGGCCTCCAAAGGCCGCACCACTGAAGAGCGGTAAACGAGTGCTCCAGTGTCTTCATCGTAACGCGATGATGCACGACAATCGAGTGTCACTTGCTCCTCGTGGAGCCCTCGACAAAAATATTCGACTCACACGACCAACGACGAGGCTGAGATGTGTATTTTTGCCTCTTGAAATGTTGATGAGCAATTAACGTTTCCACGTCTCCTGGACGTTCATCGATATGGAAAAAGTTTTTGATTGACAGAAGTCTACGCCGCGGCTATGTGGAAATTGCTGTCGCGCCGAGTCTCGTGCAGCTGCATTATTAAAATTTTAATTGTGGCAGGTATGTCCGCGCCTCGTTCACCCCGTTTCGTTAACAGACTACGAGTCGCTGTAATTACCTATGTGCATCGCGATGGTGCCGTCGTTTGTTACGACGCATCAGTGACAGAATTGAACTCACTATGTAGAGCGTTCACGGGAACGCTCTGATCGAAAACGGCCCTTCGCTCTTTTCCGTGGGTGGCGTGGAGGATACAGGAAGTGGTCCGGGACGAAATATCTACGTTATCTACGTTCTCAAACGTTTACCTTTTTTAAGTTGACTAGGCTAATCACAAAAAATGTGTCGTTTTGCTTGTCAGAAATCGTAGATCTGGCCGCCGGGCCGAAAACCGCCCAAATCGGGGTCACGAAATTAATTTTTTCAAAATATCGACTTTTAACCTATACCATCGTTCTCAAGTCGCATATTCTACCCCTGAAAACACTGGTTACAACCCTTTTTTAGTTGATTTTGAAAAAAAAAATTTTGTTGGCCGAACAGTTTGTCAGAAATCGTAGATCTGGCCGCCGGGCCGAAAACCGCCCAAATCGGGGTCAGGACATTTTTCTTTGCAAAACTTTATTATGGCGAACTTTATGAATATCTCGTTGTATTTCGCACTATTGTCAATTTTTCAGTCATACAAAGCGTAGAATACACATTACTGTGATTGTTGAAGCACGTTGTATGCCGAGTAAGAAAGCTTGATGAGCTGTAATTGCAAAAAAATTAACAAGTATGACGACAAAACGCCCGAATTATTTTCGGAACACTGATGCGTTGCTCACACTGTTGAATGAATCGAGATTTAATGTGATGATTTGAATACTCGTGAATTTGATGGGTCTTAGAGATCGGGTCATTATGGTGAGCAAGCTTCGCCTGGCCTTTATACTTAAGACTGTCCAGTCCATGTCGTAAATAGCATCACCGACATTTATACTCTAATAAAGTACACATAAATCAAAGAATAAATACATACATACAATTTTAAATTACCCCATTCTCAGAACATATAAAATATAATTTAATTATTAAAATGAATTCTATGTAAAAATTAATATGTCCCTACTCACTTGGACAGTCAGTTCGCTTCCGTAAAAACAGAAGATGAATATCTGTGCAATCATGCACGTAAGATACATCACTATCCCCGTAAATTCTGGGCTGAGCGGTTGCATTTTCGAGAGCTCTAGAACACTCACACATAGAACTAACCCACTGGTCGTGTACTGAACAAATATCATAAGTCCGAAGAGATGGTTTGATGTTTCGGCGAACCTGGATTATTTGCAGACAGTGCATTAGAATATTCACATGTAAATAAAAGAAATGGTCGCATTCACCGTTTCATTTATAACGAATTAAAAACATTTCTGAGACGAACCACCTAACTTGAATATCTCAAGATGATGTTTGATGCGCTGGGAAAGTAATTCCGACTCGTAATTCGAAGTACTCTCGTCACAGAAAACACGGCTCTTATCGTGCAAAACTTCGGGCAGTTCGTGAAATCGTCGTTTGAGAATATTCAGTTGCGCACAGGTCTGCAACATTAGACCAGGCACGAGGGTGTCGAAAGAGGCGCTGACACCGGCACCGGCCAGGAAGGTGACAATCTGATGACTGTAGGCAATCGAGTAACCAGGAATGGAATTGCAGTGGTCAAACGGTAGCCAAGCCTTGAACGGCAATGATCTTCTTGGTACATCGGTCACGAAAGACTTCAGAGCAAGAGCCGAAGCAGTGAGCCCCGTCAGTCCGGCATAACACAAAGTATTTGATCTTTGAAATGTAATGTAACAATGCAATGAGGTGTAAATCGCTCTATAAAAATGTATCACAATTGCAGACCTGACCAAACGATCGAATTTACGCTGTATCGTGAATTCCCCTTCGGTCTTAGGTCGACAGGGATCCCGATGAAGAATGCTGGTCAACTCGATTATCTCGGCTCGTCTGATCAAGATATTAGCACCTTTGCCGCAGTCTCCTACCATCGTAAGTAGTATGAATGAATTATTGGCAAAGGCCTCGACGTCGTCGATCGAGCTGACGAGTTCGATGAATTGCGAGATAACGACTGTCGTCATGAGGAAAACCATGAAGCAAGTGTAACTGTTGTAGAGATTCGCTTTCCAGCCCGGTGGCCAGGGCAACGGTCGCCACAGACCGAGACATTGCAGAACTAGAAAACTGTGTCTCAACGTTTGCATTGTTGCGCGACGATTCGGATGGCTTAATGCGACTATGATGGTGCAACGATACTCCCTCCGTGAAGTATGAAGACTTCATTGCTTCGCCTGCAGAGCAGAGACGCTCATTCTCCCCAGATGCAATATTGATAAGCCAATTTAGTTGTGACATTGTTCGACAATCGATACATCAATTCTTTTCCCTTTACGTTACAAAGTAGCAATGTATGTTTCTTCTATTACTAGGAATCTGCATTATAAAGTCGCTAACGATGTAGTGTACTACCATTTTTGTCCTCCCCTGCTACATTACAAGTCACACCATAATTACGCTACTATTCCACGGTAAGGGTAATTCAGTTCTACGCATTTGATGCAGCAGTGCAACGCGCGCAGAGCAGAATGTTCGGTGCCCGGAGCAACTCACCCGACCTATTTATTGATTGAAAAGTGGAAATACGAGTGTCGAAGTTTTTCAAAAGTTGACTTTTCTTGGCATGGTTTGAGATCAGTCTTCATTCCGTCTAAGAACTTTTTAGGCGATTAATAATGCTCGAACATACAAATCTCTCACAATCAATCAAGAACCATAACTATTACTCGATTTTATAAAACTGTTTTTTGTGAAATTGTTATTTTGTACGTGAATTTTTTATTCAATTTTTATTTGAATAGTTTTCTTCATTTTCGAACGGCCTCGCGTTATTCGGATGATTGTTGGAGTACATTGTAGGCAGAGTAGGAGAGCTTGAGAATCTGTAAAAGCAGCAATCGAACGTGTTAACGTAACGTACGACACGAAAATGTGCTCGATGTGTGGCCACTCACCTTGTTGAAGTAGTCGAGATTCAGAGTGAGAAGGTTGCCACTCGTGAATTCGATGGGTCTCAGAGTGCGGGCCATTATCGTGAGTAGACTTCGCTGTGCCTTTACGCTCAGAGAGTCCCAGTTTGTCGCATAGATAGCATCGGCAACCGTTAAACTCTGCAGGAAAAAAATTGGAAAATGGTGCAGAGAAAACTGGTGAGTTGCGACAACGACTGTAACAACTGTAATAAAAAATGAGGTAAGTCACACGTTGTTAGATATTACCTCGATGGTCACTTCGCAGCCGTAGTAACAGTAAATAAATATCTGTACTCCCATGCACGCCAGGTATATGAACAATGCTATAAACTCGGCGCTGAAAAGCGTCATTTTCGAGAGGCCGAACACGCTAACACAAAGAACCACAGTGGTGATGGTATACTGAACAAATATCATAATGCCAAAAAGGTCATTCGACGTTTTGGCAAACCTGGGTTTGGGGCAGACGCAGACAGCAATGAAAAATCTATTTTTGCGTGAGTCCAATTTGGCGGCACGTGAAATTGACGCAATATTAAAATCCAGACGAAATACCTAACTTGAATATCTCATTGTGATGTTTAACGCATTGAGACAGCAGCTTCGACTCTAAATCAGGAATTAAGAGATTCATTTTACGCTCACTGCAGACACTTCGATCACTGTCAAGCAGCAATTGTGGGATTTCGTGAAATCGATGTTTGAGAATCTGCAATTGGCCGCACGTTTGCACCATCAAGCCCGAGACGAGAGCGTCGAAAGAGATACCGATACCGGCGCTAATGATCACAGCGACGGTTTGATGAGTGTAGACAATCGCGTAGCCCCACAGAGACTCGTAAACATTGAACGGGATCCAAGCCTCGTAAGGCAACAATCTTTGAGGCACATCGTCCATCAAGGATCTGAACATTAGAGCGAGTAACGTGACTGCCACGAGCGTCCAATAGCGTAAGGCGATGGATCTTTGAGATGTAAACGGACATTGGTTAAAGCTTCATCGATTTATCACTGAAAGTGTAGCAGAAAAATAATTACAGACCTGGCCCATTTGTCGAATTTACGCTGTATCGCCAGCTCCACGTCGGTCGTTGGTTTGCAAGGACCCTCTTGCAGGATATTCGTCAGGGCAATTATTTCGCCTCGTTTCATCAGAATATTCGTCCCTTTTCCACCGTCGGCCATAAGCGTGAGCAGCATAAAAGAATTGTTGGCGAAGGCATCGACGTCGTCCATCGAATTCATCAGCTCGATGAATTCCGAAAGGATCACAGTCGTTACCACCAACACGATAAACAGGGTGTAGCAATAGTAGAGATTTGTTCTCCAGCCCGGAGACCAGTGCACCGGTCGCCACAGACCCAGACACTGAAGCAGGCCAAAAGTGTGTCGCAACGTTTGCATCGCACGGTGCGTTATTTGCGCGGCGACGACGGCCGTTTATGAGTATTACGTCGGAGCGACAATAGACCCTAACCGAAGACTAAAACAGTCTAAGGTTGTCCAACCCGTTCGGTGTAATTTACATCTAAAGTTGCAACGAGCACTTTTTCTCTCTTGCAATATTGATGATGGCAATTATGTGACAAGCTCCTCAAGCTGGATTAACAGCAGCTCGACGAAGAAACATCTTTTTTTCTGAGCAGGTTTACTGTAAAAAATGGGGTTGAGGAATGTAGCCGTTACCGGGGTGACTGTATTATTCAATCACTAATTACGACGTCGCTCGCTTTTCATTCCACCCCTAGTTGCTGGAAACACAGGTCATTCTAATTGCCCGCGAGAGACGTAGTTGCGGATCGTTCTAATAACCCAACGACAGTGCACAGCCAACAGTGTAGAGCGTTAAGTGACTGTGGAGTTATCATATCCCACTACATATTGATTGTTATCGGTGTAATGAAGGGAATCTCGCAGGTAATGTTATGTTTTGGGCGATCATACAACGACAAATGCTACGAATGAGTTGTAATTCAAATTGTTCTAATGCGTAATGACTGTATTGAAACAAAACATGCTAACAATTAACAAATCTCATGTTCATTATACTACCAATACTTTGTTCTGTTTCGTCGTCGGGCAGCAATCTTATTCCTGGGATTGTTGCAGCACGTTGTAAGCTGAGTAGGAAAGCTTGACAAGCTGGAATGATAAGATTTCATCGATCATACGAATCGAACGTGAAAAAAAAAAAAAAAAAAATCAGCCATTATCACAGGTAAGAAACTTCTCAGCTCACACTGTTGAAAGATTCTAGATTCAGTTTGACAACGTGACCGCTGGTGAATTCGATTGGTCTAAGGCAACGCGCCATTATAGTCACGAGACTTCGCTGCGCGTTGACTCCCAACGCGGACCAGTTCATTTGATAGATGGCGTCGCCGACGTTGAGACTCTGAAGACATTTTTCTTCCAAGTCAATTCATTTACCACCAAACTAAATATCTTACCTCGACTGTCACTTCGTAACCGTACAAGCAAAACATGAATATCTGCAGCGACATGCAAGCCAAGTACATGAAGAGCGAGGTGAATTCGGCACTGAACAGTTTCATTCTCGAGAGGTCGAAGACGCTGACGCACAGAACAATGGTGCTCGCGGTGTACTGAAGAAAAATCACGAGGCTGAACGTTTCGTTCGACATCTCGGCGAATCTGTGATATTTTGCGAGTAATTTGAAAACACAAGTCGATCATTATTCGCAAGGTACAAGTGGATCATTTTTTCGCGCTTTGTATCTGCGTGATAACGATTATACCTAACTTGAATATCTCCAGATGATGTTTGACGCAATCGGCGATCGTTTCTACCTCGGAAATATCGTGCGTTTCGTCGAACTTTTCATTCTCAAGAGCTCGCTCGTCGACGCTTCTCGGGACCCGGTCGATGCGATGCTTGAGAATGTTAAGTTGACCGCAAGTTTGCAGCATCAAACCGGGAATCAGAGTGTCGAAGGCTACGTTTATATGGGCTCCCACGACGTGGGACAGTATCAGATGAAGATAGGCAGCCCAAAAACCGTAGCTCGTGGCGATATCGTATGGCAACCATGCGGGAAAGGGCAACGCTTTTTGGGGCACATCCTTCGCCAATGAACTCAGTACAATCATCGAAACTCCGGCTCCGGTCAACGCAGCGTAACGAAAGGTGTTAAGTCTTCGGCCGACGTTGGAAAAACAATGTTGTAATATACAAACGATTTGTCAATAAAATTAAATCAGTACGAGATGATATTCTCATGCGCACGGATAATTTTTGTATATGATTGTGATTTTCATTTTTATTGGAACCCGATAACCTGGCTTATTTTTAGGAATTTTTAGGAATCATATTGTTGTACAATTAGGGTCAGAAGAATGAAGTAAAAATTCCAACCTTGTCATTTGATCGAATTTCCGTTGTATGACGGTCTCCTCGGCGGTTCGCGGTCGACAGGGATCGCTCCGAAGCATATTCTCCAGGTCGATGAGCTCGCCTCGCTTTACTAGGATATTCGTGCCTTTGCCGCAGATGGAGATCATCGTCAACAGGATAAACGAATTATTGGCGAAAGCCTCGACGTCGTCGATGGAGCCCATAAGGTCGACGAATTCGGCGATGGTGATGGAGGACATGAAGAACACCATGAACGCGGTGTAGGCGTCGTAGAGCCGTGTTTTCCAGCCCGACCAGTGCACCGGTCGCCACAGGCCGACGCATTGAAACACGAGAAAATTGTGTCTTAAGGCTTGCATCGGTTCTCACGAGCGAACCGGAGTGGACAGAGTCGGAACTTTTGCTCGTGACGATTGCACGGAACTCACTGGACAAACTTCACGCACGAATGCGACGGCGCAACGGAGACTTGGGGCTATATTTCTTTTTTTTTTTATTTCGCCCGACGCAACATTGACGAGCAATTATTTTTGCTGGTCAATATCATCTTCGCACGGGCGGCAGTTGCCCAATAAAAAATTGTCTTCGTTATTTTTTTTTTATTCCCCCGTCGGTAAATGCTGCAATTCCGAAGAAATGCACTCGAGCTACCGTCTCGGGTGTCTCAATTATTCAATCGCTAATTACGCCAAGCGCAGTGTGCTGTCTCCGACCCCCTCCCTCATCGTCGCCGCGTCACTGTACAATTCGTAGGTATGCATGTCACTCATCTACTTGTTGAGGAACGCGTCGAGAACAGTGAGCAACCGTCTCTATCCTTATCGATTGTACGGTAGGAATAAGAACTGTCAGGAGTGTATCTTGCATCAAAATATTCTCAAGTTTTATAGATTTTCGTAAAATACACTCGCCCTGCTCGTCGTTTGTCCGCAGTGTCATTCCTGCGAGTGTTCGAGTACGTTGTAAGCCGAGTAGGAGAGCTTCAGAAGCTGTTGACACAACGAAAGTGTATTGCAAACGAATAACGTGGCACAGAGATAAATACGACACCAATTGTCTCACACTGTTGAAGGACTCGAGATTCAGGGTGACGATTCGACCGGTGGTGAATTTTATAGGCCTCAAGGAGCGGACCATTATCGTCAGCAGACTTCGTCTCGACGGTACGCTCAACGTTGACCAGTCCATTTCGTAAATAGCATCGCTGACGTTGACACTCTGAAACAAATTTCACGACCTACATTAATATCATTGATACGTAGCTGTAAAATGATCATATTCTAATTGGCTTCAAAGATGTCGTCAATGAGCTTTTTTTTTCAGAAATGACATTAAGAAAAGAAATTTAAAAATATTTGGAGCAACACCCAATGTTTTAAGCCCGATGTAATTGTAAATTCGACTCCGACTGATGGCTCCAAAAAATTGTTTGCAATGTATAAATTGTTTTTACCTGGAGGGTGACTTCGAACCCGTAGAAGCAAAATATAAATATTTGCACGGACATGCACGCCAGATACATGACGATCGAAGTGAATTCAGGGCTGAAGAGCCGCATTTTCGAGAGTTCGAAGACACTGCCGCACAGAACAACAGCGCTTAGGCTGTACTGTAGAAACATCATGGCACTGAAAACATCGTTAGTCGTCTCGGCGAACCTGCGACAAATCGTAGATAAATCGAAATAATTATAAATACACTTTTTCTCGCTTTCAATCGAGTTCGAAGGATTATGCACAAGCTGTACCTAACTGGAATATCTTCAAGTGATGCTCGACGCAATCGGAGATCGTCTCAGTTTCGATCGACCTGATAGTGTCTTTGGATTTTTCCAGCTCGCGAGCGCGACTGAAGATCGTTTTTGGCACGCGGTCGATGCGGTTTTTGAGAATGTTCAGTTGGCCGCAAATCTGCAGCATCAAACCGGGCACGAGGGTGTCGAACGCCACGTTGACACTGGCACCGACGACGTGAGCCAGAATCTGGTGAAGATAAGCGATCCAGAAGCCAATCGTCGTTCCGGCGTTGTACGGCAGCCATGTCTTGAACGGTAAATTTTTTCTCGGAACATCCTGAACGATGGAACTCGCCACCACGGCGGTGACCGCGGCTCCTGTCAGTGCGGCGTAACGCATTGTATTCGTCCTTTGGCAGGTCCGGAATAAAATACACATGAGAGAAAATCTTATATAATTATGAGGTAACAAAATTTTATATACATTATGAGATAACGAAACTGAACAAATCTGACCTGATCATTCCATCCAGTTTCTCCTGAATCGACGTCTCCTCCACAAACCGCGGTTGGCAAGGGTCCCTTCGCAGCACATCGTCGAGTGCGATGAGTTCGCTCCGTTTCATCAGGATGTTCGTAGCTTTGCCGCAAACACCGACCATAGTAAGAAGGATAAACGAATTATTCGCGAGAGCCTCGACGTCATCTACGGAGCTCACGAGCTCGATAAATTCGGCGACGGTGACGGACGCGACGAAAAACACCATGAACCACGTGTACGCGTCATAAAGTTTCATTTTCCATCCGTGATTCCAGTGCGACGGTCGCCAAAGACCGACGCACTGGAAGACCAGAAAATTGTACTTGAGCATCTGCATCGCTGTGGAATAATTATGACGGTACGAAGGGAAATTCGTATGTATTCTCGATTCAGGGGGACGACGCGTGTAACTCGGAGAACCAACAGTCACTAAGATTACCGCGACCTTCCGTCGCATCGCGAGGGAAAAACGCGCAGTCTGCCTGGAAACGTGCAATTTCTTCCAGTAATATTAATGAGCTATTACTTTCCCGTGTCTTCGGCCACGACGGAGCTCGGCCATCGATAACTTATGTTTTCTGCGTTTGTCCGACGAGGGTCTTATGACAATTGCATTTTTCTCCGTACCTCGGATACCTTAGTATTAACAATTCAATTGTTTGGACTGCGTGTACATTGTTCAAGCGATACGACGTTTTTCTGCTGCTGCATATGAACCATTATTAGGTATTGATATACTATATGTTTTAGCTCAGTTTTTTCTCAGCCACTGCAACTAGGCAGAATTTCAGTTGAGATAAGAACTTTGTACAGGTGAAATACCTTCATCGATTTTACGTAGGTATAAAGTTTAAAAAACGCTGTGGAAGAAACGGTCTTGCGGGGAGCCTGTTTTGTTCATTTGAAGGTGACATCCGGTGATAGGAGTGACATTTTTATTTAACATAAGGGAGAAAAGAAATTTGTACGTGAATAGGGATCACGCTGCTTGAGCTGATATTTCAGTTTTAAACATCTCGTCGTATAAAAATTCTCTAAAAAAAAGTCTTCGAAAATTCTTGCTCGGTCTTTATTTGTCTGTTTGTTTTCAGGGTAGAGAAGACGCGTCGTGGAAAACACACATTCTCGTGATAATAATCAAGTTGATCGTCCTCGAATTGTGTGAATGATCAATTCGTCGGTTGATTTTATTATTATTGACAGAAACTATCGACAAAATGCGGTTCCCCGGAGTGTCGACTATTCTGCTGACTGTTGGAGCACGTTGTAAGCCGAGTACGACAGCTTGATTAGCTATGTGTACAAAATGATCGTTTTATACGATGACGATAGAAATTCTTGTAAGAGGAATATTCCGATTATCGTTGATTATTTATTACTCACGGTGTTGAACGACTCGAGAGAGAGCGTGATGATATTCGCGCAAGTGAATGTGATTGGTCGTAGAGAGCGAATCATGATCGTCACGAGGCTCTTCTTGGCTCTGAGGCTGAATGACGACCAGTCCATTCGATAAACTGCATCGCAAATTTCAAGGCTCTGTAAGTATTTTAATACATATTTTTAACGACCAATATAATCAATATCGCATTAAACAAATTAAATGACTGAATCACGCGAAAAAAAATATAAAAAAATAAATCATTTACCTGTAGTGTCATTTCTCCGCCGTAGAAGCAAAAATTAAACATCTGAACGAACATGCACGCGAGGTACAAAATAAGGGCGGTAAATTCGGGACTAAAAAGCGCCATTTTCGAGAGTTCGTAGACACTGACGCAGAGCACGACGGAGCTCACGAAGTACTGAAGAAAAACAATGTCACCGAAGATCTCGTTGACGTGTTCAGCAAACCTGAATCCAGACAAGCCTGATAATTAGGAAAAAAAAGACCAATCGTAAAATTGTTGAAAAGTCACAAATCGAGTGTGTTTATTTAACTTGAATATTTCGAGGTGATGTCTAACGCACTCGGTCAGCAATTCGGATTCCAAAACCTGTTTTCCTCGGTCTTCCTCCGTCCAGGCAGATTTCCGTCTCGCTTCCACGATGTTCGGTATCACGTCCAGTCGGTGCTTGAGAATCTTTATCTGAGCGCAAGTCTGCATCATCATACCGGGCACGAGGGTGTCGAATGCGATGTTCACGGATGCTCCGGCCGCGTGAGCGATCAACTGGTGAAAATACGGGAACCAAAAACCGAGCACCGACGTCTCGTGACTGAAGGGAAGCCAGGCTTTGAAGGGCAAACTGCGAAGTGGTATGTCCACCACGAGCGATCTCACTGTTATCGACACGACGGCGGAACCGGTCAAGGCGGCGTACCACATGGTGTTAAATCTAAAATTAAAAAAAAATTTTAAAAAAAAAACAAAAATAAAAAAATTACATTCATCGTTCGCGATCGATTGACCGATTTTCGAAATCGTAAATCAAATCCCTTAAATAATAACTTGAAAAAAAAAAAAAAAAAAAAAATCACCTGGCACTCTTATCGCACTTCTTCCGTATCTCAACTTCCTCCGAATCGCGAGGCTTGCACAGCTCGTTCTGCAGTACATCCGTCAGTGCGATTATAGCCCCTCGTTTCTTTATCAAACTCGCGACTTTGCCGCAAACTCCCATCATCGTCAGCAACATGAACGATCCGTTGGCAAATTCCTCGACGTTGTCGAACGACCCGAAGAGGTCAACCAGCTCCGATATCGTGAAGGTATAGATGAGGAAGATCATCAGAATGCTGTAAGAGTCGTAGAGCACGGTCCTCCATCCGGATGGCCAACGAACGGGTCTCCACATTCCGCAGAATCCGAGAATTACGAAGCTCGAAGGTAGCGTGTGCATCGATGCGCGGTGAGGAGTTCGTCGTGGAACAGAGAACGATAGATTTTCATTGCACGGTCGGCAACTCACTGACGACTTCTCGAACGAAAAAAAAAACATCGTCGACCGTCGGTGTCGCAATACACGGAAAAACTTTGCTGATATTTTATTGAAAGATGTAGAAAAAAAAAAATTGGCCAAAGTGTGGTGAAATTTGTCGTGCGACAAATATATTATATTTGCGTGGCTCCAGTCGATGGGTAATGACAGAGGAGACGGAAATACATTGAGGGTTTGTTCTGCGGGAGGAAGTAAACAGTGTCATTGTACCGGGACTCGAGAGTGAATCCAGGGACTGCTTTGAGCTGACTGCGGATATTGTTCTTCTTTGCAATATTTATTTAATAATGAGGCGGTACGCGCGACGACGCTTCGTCGCATTTCCCGAAACTCTATATTCACATCGATCCACGCTGGGGGTAAAACCGCCAGTTAGGATATTTGTGCCACCGCGGGGACCGATGTCGCCGATGATTCGCCAACTTCTCGTAATACTGTGTATGCCGAGTAAGACGCCTGGAGAATCTGCAAATACGGTACATAAGAGTCGTGCGGTAAGTATTGTTTGCCAGGTTGGGTCTTCGAAAAGCAAATTCTGTGCGGGAAAAAAGACGTGACAGTACTGACACCGACGAACACCTCATTGGACAAAGGCACTGCGGGTCCGCTGGTGAAGATGATCGGATTTCTCGCGCGCATGCAGATTTTCAACAGATTCTTTTGCATATCGATGTTAAGCGTCGTCCAGTCCATGTTGTACACGGCGTCGCCGACCGCTAGACTCTGAAAGTGGAATAGTATATTCTGCTTAGCAATTCCGATTGAAACCTATAGAAACCGATCAAATGGACAAAATTCCGATTGAAAAATAATCGGTTCTAATAGGATTCAATCGGATTTTTCGTCCGTTTCATTGTTACTAATTGGATCGTTTAACCAGGTAGTGATCGCAATGTTGTGCAAAAAATGGTATCTGATATCGAGTCCATCGGGATAATGAGGACGGGTCGACAAACCCCTTGCGTTTCTGATTTTTTTTTTCGATTTTGTAAAGTTTGAAAACCCTATCCGACGGCAACATATTTCGCTGATTCCGACAAGCACCGTTGTTTGTCCCAAAAATAAAAACAATTCAACGAGGTAAAGCCGAATATGTGTGCCTTGTGACGTTTGCCTTTTTTACCTTCAGATGAACTTCGTTCCCGAACCAGCAGTAAAGAAAGGCTTCGGATACCATACATCCGACGTACAGACATCCGGCCGTAAACTCCGGACTGCCGATGGTGGATCGGGCGAACTGGTAGGCGCCGGTGCAGGTACCGATGAGGCTGACGAACATTTGAACGAAGAAGGTCAGCATCAAGCATTCCTGAGTCGTTTCGGCTAATCTGAATTGAAAAACGGTTTCGCGGCGAAACCGCGGAATGATTATTCGGATTACAGGGAAACGGTCGGCGCAGAGGAATCTCACTCGAATACGAAGCGATGATGTCGAACGCAATGAGAGAGCTTGACCTTGATCAACGCTTCTCGTCGACTCTCGTGATCTTCCCCATCGTCGAGCGATCGTCGACCCGAGCTCGCGAGTTCAGTTTCCGTCAGATGAAGAAAGCGCCACGCGAGGACGTCGAGTTGTCCGGATATCTGCATCATTATCGATATAGCCAAAAGATCGTTCGCCAGGTTCGCCAGACCTACGACCGTCGCCGAGAGTCCCTCCCAGGCGAAGGTGAACCAAAATTTCACTTCCGTATCCACTTTGTAGGGAGTCCAGGCGAGAAAGGGCAAACTTCGACGGTGAGAATCGGTCATCAGTGGACTAAACACCATACACTCGAGGGTTACGATGGTGTTGACGGTAATTATTGTGTTTATCCACCTGAAAAAAGTGTCCATTGATTTATCAAATAAAAAATTTCTCGAAAGGATATTAGATCTAATATTATTCGTGGGTGATCGAAAAAATGATAAACCAAACAGCAACCCTACTCACTTGCACAGTCTCTCGTATTTTCGCTGTATTTTTGTCTCCCGTTCATCCCGAGCTTTGCAACAGTCGTCTGTTAACATTCTCAACAGACCGATTATCCTCCGTCGGTTGATAATAATATTAACAGCCTTGCAGAAAGCATTAATCGTCGGTATGAAGGTCAAAAAGTTGGTCGCCAGTTCCGTCACGTTTTTTATATTGACGATAATGTACACAAATTGTGATACCATGAAACTGACGAGCAAAAAAAGCGTGAACGTGGTGTAGCAGCGATAAACGTATTTTCCCGTATGTGACCACCACGTAGGACACCAAAATCCATCGCACTGATAAATCGTTAACGCTGTTCTGACCATTGGCGATCGGTCCACACTGACTTTATCGCGCATTTTTGTTGCCTTATGTTAACTTGCAAAAGCAACTGATGACCCGAATGGAAATGTGCGTCCTGGTTGCGTCAAAGTGGAAGACAGGACGAGGTGAAATACTGGAGAAACGCACACTCCGATAACTGTTGGTATTAGTCAGTCATGGAGTCCTTTAAAATTCTATTGGCCGTAGGCTACCACTCGTTCTGTGTAAACTGTTATTCATTATTTATCGTGAATACTGAGCAAGAGGGCCTCCTAATTTAATTGCTTTATAATGACGAAAGCACAATTATACCAATCCAGGATCAAATCTATTTCACGATAATCGTATAATTAATAAATCATACATAGAGGGCAAAACAGCGAACAGATCAACTGTTGCCAAATATTTAGTTCAGTGAACCCCGCAAATAAAAAATAAAAGCAAAAATCAAAGCTCAATAAAATAAATAAAAAATGTCAGGCCTTTTGTCTGTATAGGCGTGGAAATTCCCCGAAGCTTCGTGCGAAGATGATATCTTCATCGTGGTAATTATATTACAGAGAATAGTAATATGTAGAGTATAATAGAGTATAATTACAGTGCGTAAACTCAAATGAATTAAATGTAAGGAACGATACAAATTCCAAAAATTGGCGGACCTTTGCAGTCAGCCTGTTTTAATAAAGTAATGCAACTTCTTTGTACATATAATTTAGGTGTTCATTCGTTTTAATAAAATCTTTGAGTAGAACAACAATTCATTACATTGTCATAGTTCAATTCATCGAATCAGTAGAAATTGTGTTAATTCGTGCCGTCAGGTCGCGAACGGCCGACGACTTTGGGCATTTTCTTGTTGGTCGAATCCTCCAGTTCCTTCGGTTTATAATAATGCGGTGCGACTTCTAATAGCCATTTGCTCTCGATTTCTGTTACCTGTACAGAAAGAAGAAATAAATACATAAGTGATGACCATCTCAAGTCTACAATATGTAGTGCGTTCACATGAAGAACTATACATACTTGTCGCATAAACTCCTTCGTCGTGAAAACCAACTCATGATACAACAGCCACCGGGGTAATTCCTGAAATAGCGAACTATTTGGATGTATCGAAACTGTTTGGTTGTGCTTGGCTGTTTTGTAGTGCCCGCCCTTTGATAATCGCGCTACGTGATAGAAGTATCCTGCCGTTATGGCCTGAAATCAAACGCAGATAGTTAATGACACTGGATTTTAATGAAAGTAGAATATAATGAAAAATTATTTTCATACCTTTCGAATATTATCAGTTTCGGTGAGCCCAGAAACGAGTTCCATCTCGACTCGTTGCATCAGACCGACCAGCTGTTCTCTGACGTCTCGCGCTCTTTTCAAGGACCTGTGCTGTATAAAGTTCTCGTAACACCAGTGAGTGCTGAAATCCGTTTGTTGCCACTGATTGTATACATTGAGAAGGGTGAGATGATCACCACCCGGGACGTGAAAGTTTTTTCGCGCTGTATCGGCGTGAATAATCTTCTCCTTTGGTCGGTAGAATATGGCACCGTTGACGGAAAGCATAGCAGCAATCGTCGCGATCTCCTCCGAGCATCGATACTTCTCGCTGGCGATGAGCATCTTCGCCATCATCGGATCGAGCGGGAATTCAGCCATTCTTCGACCCAATTTCGTGAGTTCCCCTCGATGATTGAGAGCCCCAAGAGCGTACAACTGTTCCAGAGCGAGAACGAGAGTCTCGTGGGGCGGTGGATCGAGAAAATCGAAGTGCACCAGATCGTTTATACCGAGCGCCTTGAGCGTGAGAACAGCGTTTCCGAGATTTATTCTCTGAATCTCGGGAACCGTATTGTCTTCCAATTCGTGCTGATACGCCCAGGCGGTGTAGAGACGAAAACATTTACCCGGGGCAACGCGTCCAGCTCGGCCGGCTCTTTGGTTCGCCGAAGCTTTGCTTATCGGCACGACCATTAGACTCTCCATCCCGGTGCGAGAATTGAAGTTATTTTGCTTCGCGAAACCCGGATCTATGACGTAGACGATATTGTCGATGGTGAGCGAGGTCTCAGCGATATTCGTGGCAAGCACGACTTTTCTCGCTCCCGGTGGCGTTGGCTGAAATATTTTGGCTTGCATGTCGCTCGGAAGATTCGCGTATACCGGCAAAATCATGAGTTCCGCCAGTTTCGAGCCGAGTCTGCGTACTCTCTCCTCGAGCATTTCCTTGCACGTTTCGATTTCCTCCTGACCGGTGAGAAACACGAGAACGTCGCCCGACGGCTGTGTCGCGTGAATCTGCAATATCGACACCACACACGCGTCTATGTAATCGGCTTCCGGCGCTTTTGTGTAGTATATATCGACGGGGAATCGTCGTCCGGGTATTCGAAATATCGGTGCTTCGTCGAAGAACTCGCTGAATTTCGTTGCGTCGAGCGTCGCTGAGGATATGAGAAGTTTGAGGTCCGAACGGAACCGCGTTATGTCCTTCACGAGACCGAAAAGTATGTCCGTGTGAAGGGTACGCTCGTGGGCTTCGTCGATTATCATGACGCTGTAGGACGCGAGATCCGGCTCGCTCAGGAACTCGCGATGAAGCGTTCCGTCAGTCATGTATTTTATTCTCGTTCGTTGAGACGTGCAATCTTCGAAACGTATCGCGTAGCCAACTTCGTTGCCCAGTTTTACCGCCATTTCGTGGGCGACTCTCGCGGCGACGGACATCGCGGCTACTCGCCTCGGTTGCGTGCAACCGATCATCTTGTCGCCTTCCGTGAAACCCGCGTCGTATAGATACTGCGGAATCTGTGTCGTCTTGCCCGATCCCGTTTCACCCTCGATTATCAGAACTTGGTGATCCTTTATGGCTTTAATGAGGTCATTTCTGAACGGGTATATCGGCAGGCTGCGCTTCGTCTCTTCTATCGTTGTCAATACCTTTGCTTGCGGCGACGGCGCGACTTCTTGCTTCTTATCTTTCGTCACTCCTGGCATGCGCAACGCTTGAACGAACTCGATTTCGTCTTCGAGAAGAAGCTCGTAATCCTTTTGCGCTGTAAATAGTTTATCAATTTAAATGTGCGTGACAAAGTGTATAAAATAATTTGACATACATCAGAGTAAAAATATACGATACCTTTTCTGTCTTTGGCACCGAACCTAAAGACGGCTGAGTTCATCTGATCGGCCTCCCATTTCCGTTGTTCCGACTGCGGAGGTTCCGGGTCAACTTGGTCTGTTTCGGCATCGCCTTTGCGGTTCTCCTGAGGCATGTGATACCTCTGAACTCGCTCCAGCTCTCTGGCCCTTTCATGCTCCTTTGCTAACTGAAGCAGCTGCTTTTTGTGCTCTCTTTCCCGCCTTTCTCGCTCCGTCAGTCTGCATATCCAAAAATACGTATTTATAATATATCCCATAAGTGAAGTGAATTACTCGAGATTGCAATATCGGGTTTAGCGTGTTTCAACAAAACTACGTTTATGCTTACACTTGGGAGTCAAAAAGGTATTCGTCGTCCGCAATATCTGCCTCCAGCTCTGCAACTTTATCCTCCTTCCTTTTCTCCAAGTACTTTCTCCTGGATTCCACCCTCAACTTTGGAACCAGCTTCTCCTTCGAGTCCTCCTCCATGATTTTGAGTCTCTTCGCTGCCTCGGCTGTTGAAAGAAAGAAGAGAATAATCAGTAAAAGGATAATGGCAGAGATTCCGCTCGTCTGCTGTAGAGACTCTTACCTGCACCCGAGCCAGAAGGCATTGCGACCTTACGCACTTTCGATTCATCCTTGACTTTGAGCCTCGTGGCAAATTCATCACGCTCCTTGATATCCTTCTTACGACGCTCTTCTTCGCTGTCGCTGTCCTCGCTGGACAGCTCTTTCCTTCTGTATTTACTCATTTTGACGCTCCTGAGCTTTTGCTAACCTAAAAATTCAGACTTGTCAATAGCTTTTCCTTCATACAACAAACATCCTTTCAATACCTAATGAATAATAGTTTTTATTCGACGTATAATATACGACGAGCTTTTAGGTTATGTTTGACGTTTTCAGGTTATTGTCAGATCGCAGCGTTAACCAAATATAGCTGTGATAAATATTTAAACGACGGAAGTAGAAAAAAATATGTTCATGGTAAAAACACAGATATAACACACCTGTACAGTACAAAAATATCGTTTCTGTTGTTTGTTTACTTGTCAACAACGTTTCATACCGAACGCCGGCTGCTCGATCTTTCACACATAGATAAACGTTACGTCAAATCTGTCGGTAGAATAATTCATTATCGCCCTTATTCTTCGATACGTCAGTTCTTCAATTATAATGATGTTAATGATGCACCGCGGTTATGTTTACTAGTGTTATAGGACAAATTTAGGGCTGTCGCGCGCTGCTAGTCGCCTCAGCGCCGTCAAGTCGGCGGTGGAAACGCGCAGCTGTTTTGCGCGTCGTGCGCCGCACACGTGCTTTAGTTGATTTTGAAAAAAAAAAAAAAAAAATTTGGCCGAACAGTTTGTCAGAAATCGTAGATCTGGCCGCCGGGCCGAAAACCGCCTAAATCGGGGTCACGAAATTTATTTTTTCAAAATATCGACTTGTAACCTATACCATCGTTCTCAAGTCGCATATTCTACCCTTGAAAACACCGGTTACAACCCTTTTTTAGTTGATTTTGAAAAAAAAAATTTTTGGCCGAACAGTTTGTCAGAAATCGTAGATCTGGCCGCCGGGCTGAAAACCGCCTAAATCGGGGTCACGAAATTTATTTTTTCAAAATATCGTCTTGTAACCTATACCATCGTTCTCAAGTCGCATATTCTACCCCTGAAAACACCGGTTACAACCCTTTTTTAGTTGATTTTGAAAAAAAAAAATTTTGGCCGAACAGTTTGTCAGAAATCGTAGATCTGGCCGCCGGGCCGAAAACCGCCTAAATCGGGGTCACGAAATTTATTTTTTCAAAATATCGACTTGTAACCTATACCATCGTTCTCAAGTCGCATATTCTACCCCAGAAAACACCGGTTACAACCCTTTTTTAGTTGATTTTGAAAAAAAAAATTTTTGGCCGAACAGTTTGTCAGAAATCGTAGATCTGGCCGCCGGGCCGAAAACCGCAAAAATCGGGGTCACGAAATTTTTTTTTTCAAAATATCGACTTTTAACCTATACCATCGTTCTCAAGTCGCATATTCTACCCCTGAAAACACTACCATCAACCTTTTTTTAGTGGATTGAAAAAAAAACTGGACTCGGTCTGAGAGTCCCAGCCAATCACAGCTCGAATAGTTTGCTAACAATGCTTTCCGTTACTCATGAACTTTTTAAAAGAGGGATTAATCTACGGCAATTATAGTTTCTGTTTTTATTCGCTTCGTATCGATCGTACATCTGGAACGATATTCCGAGTGTCTTGAGAAACAATTCGATCGACATTAATTTCCGTAGAGAAGATGCTGCATTAAAAAAGCTTCAGTTCGTTAGCAGCGAATCGGGTGAGTACGTCAGTCGTCCTCGTTAGGAACGTTCCAATGCGGCTCTTCACCTGAACATTATAACAACAATTATATATCACGAAATTACGAATTATGAAAAGTATTTCAACGTACATAGCGAATCGTTGGTCCTCGGAGTCGTCGTATTTATAGTCGTCACGAGCTCGGACAATTCCGCGAAGCTCCGCACGGTGTAGACATTTCGCTCGCCGTTCGCCGCGTCGCCGAAGAACCTTCGAAAGTCGGCAAAGCCGACGAACGACTTGAAGCTCTGGCCGACGAAGAGAGCGTACACGTCGTGACCCGAGCTCTTCAGTCTCTTCAACTTGTCCGCCACTAAAAGTCGCTCGTTCGTGTCGTCCATTTTCAGCCTGTGTTCTCCGTCCACGACGAACACTGCGCATCATCGAAAAATGTACCGTACAGCTTACACTCTATCATTACGAAAAAAAAAGTAAATAAGAATAAAAATAAAAGACAAAATTAAAAACGTACGGATAGCGACTCTGTGCAATCTGGAATTCGTGACGACCTCGACAGCCGTGTCCGCAATTTTGACAAGATCGGTGGATCCTCGCGAAGCGTCGTGCGCGTTGGGACCGCGATGAAATCGTCGTCGACTACCGAGAATTGTGTCATTCATGTGCGACAAAACAGCGCATTCGTTGGTTTGATCGAGACCAAGGTTCGATCTCGAGGTTTTCGAAAAAGTAAGCAGACCCATCGTGTGACTCGCGGACAATCTGTGGACGAAGAGTTGACGATTGTTTTCATATAAAATTGCAATTAATTCGACTCTCGCACTTACGGGAAGAAATTGCGAAGCACAGCGGCCACAAATTTAAGCTCCACGGCTAGCCAAGCATTGAGAACGCCGGGACCGTCGTCCAGCACGAAAAGCAAAGCCGATCCGTTGGCTCGCGACAAATTACCGATTCTCTCGCCCAGAGCAGACGACAATTCTGGAAATTTGCTGTTAGCGCTTGTCCCGTTCAATGAATAAATAAATAAATTAATAAATACCTGAAAGCGAGGCTCGAGCCTCGACTGCAGCAGATTTTCTGCCCGAAATGCTTAGATTTCCTGGTTGCGAATTACCGATGTTTCCGACCTTCTCAGCGGACTCCTCGAACCATCGATGTCGATTTTCCGTAGTAATTTCCGGTCCCATCGTGACGCCGACGTCGTCCCCGGGAAGCTCAGTCTCGGTGGCTCCAACCGATCTCCGTCCACTGGGCGAAAGCTCATCGTCCTCGAGCTTTACCGATGTCGAGTCAAGTCTCATCCTCGCAGTCGGCATCGAGTCGTCCCGGTTCAACGATCTGGATGTGCGATCGACGCTGCAGAGAACGTGTTGCTTCGCGAAGTCGCAAGGAAGTCCGTAAAAGAGCGGCATGCCGTGTCCCTCGCGATCGAGATTCAAGCAAGTGTCGGGATCGGCCTTTGGCCACGATCCTTCGTCGTCGCCGAGGCACCACGAGCTTCCGAGACCGATTTCTCGGCGCGACAGGAGTTTTCCCGTCTCGTCGAACCATCGCCAACCGTCGGCTCTCTCCTCGGTTCTACCGCCGACCCAAACGTGGTCGAGATCTGCGCGAATCAAAGGAAACGAATGTCATCTCCCGGTGAAAAATCTGTGGTCCCATTTCGGGCCCGAGTCAGTCGCTGCCGAGGCTTCGGAATAAAGGCTAATTCGGTCCTGACCAGAGCCTCAGCAGTGACTCACTAATTCGACATATAATTCATAATTCGTCGAAAAATAATGTTCATCCAGAGGACGACAATGCAGAGTGAAAAATCTGGGGCAACCCCTCAACTACTTTATCAATCGGACGAATTCCAACATGCGCTCCGATTGATAAACTCGTCGAGGGGTAAGCCCGAGATTTGTTTCTCCGTGTGCGAATAACTCGAGTCTCACACAATTCCGCCATCTTGTCCAGCACCGCCGACAGAGTCTCCGAGTCCAGGATACTCGCGATTCTTCCATGATTATTCGCGCAATGTTCCCGGCCACGAATCCAGGTCATCTGCTCGGTCGAGAACTCGAGAACGCGCTTTCCCACTTTAACGGTTCTGGCAGACGTCATTTGACGAGACCCGAGTCCGGAACGCTTTGGTATACCTGGCGGAGTGAGTGAAAACAGCAGTTTTGGTGATCAAAATTGTGTTTTTTTACAGAATAATTGACGCCTTGACCTTGAGAAACCTTGACCTACCGTCTTGACAGACGAAGGGTCGTTTCTTCTCACAATCGAGGTCCAGAAACACGGGATTTATGTGATCCGGGCACAGATGTCGATCCAGTATGAGACACCTGCCCGCGCGCCGATAGTTGTCATCCAAACTCGAGGTGGGAACCGGATGACCCCTGAGCCACGGTGGATACTGAGTGTCCGACGATTTCGTCGACGACAATTGGAATCCGGTAGGCGACCACGTCCAATCCGCGCCGTCCGTGCTCCAGCCTCCCAACCACGCGCTCTCCATCGCTGAACAATATCGAACAACATTACCTCGTCGTTTGTCTCTGATACTGCATTTTTTTAATTAAAAATAACTCACACGGCCTGTTCTTTAGCATGACACCGGCGATAGCGGCGGCGGCTTCGTTGCTGAAAACCGTCGCGAGATACTGACCCCTCTTGCGACACTCCAGACGCGCGTCTCGCCATCTGACACCGCCGCCGTTCAATTTCCGTACACCGGAAGTGTTCTCCAAAATGTCGGCGTTTTCCCGGCCGTCATCGACGCTGAATATCGTGTAGCGATATCCGTCAACGCTTACGCCGCTGCCCTCGACGATTCGTTCGGGATTTCGCGTCTTCGCTGCGAGGAGGATCCAACGCAGTTGACGATGTGAGGAGTGACGCAACGAAATTGTAATGAATTATGCCGAGAGGCGAGTGATTAATTTTCAATGCGGACAATCGCGCGAGACCGATGAGGCGAACGAGATTTCGCGATAGTGCAATAATTGCGACCCGTCCAGCTGGGATTTACGACGACGTCGTAAATCACAGGTGGACGGATTTGTTCGGCTCCCACCGAGAATGTTACAGAGTTGACGCGTCGAGAAATCGCGTAACTCTGACTCTTCGGTTCGTTCGTCATTGTATAATGTTTCTTTTCTCACCGATGCGCGAACAGATGAACGGTTTGCTGAGCTGACAATTTGTCGGCACGAGGGTCGGTAAATCGTGTCCGATTCTGTCGAAGACCAGACAATTTCTTTCGGCGGATCGGTGATCCTTGGATTTGTACCATTGCGGATAGTTGCCGATGAACCGCGACGATGGTATCGCGACTTCCTCACGGTCGTCGTCTCCTATCCAGGTCCAGTCGAGGCTGGAGTTCGTCCTGTGGCCACCGATCCACAGACCATCGTATCCTGCAATCGAAAATTTGGATTATCGATGACCGGTGATTTTTTTAGAGACGTATATTTTCGTCGACTGACGATAATTCGACTCGGACAACATCCTCGCCAGCCATTCTTTCACATCGTCGTCCTCGAGGACTGCCAGTCTGCTCTTCGCCGGTTTATCCACGTCCGTTCTAGACGCATTCGCTTCGACGAAGTCGAGTGGATCTGCCGGACCCATCGGATGTTCGTGCAAATTTTTCGCAGAGTCTTCGGCGGAACAGAGAACTTTGGCCACACTCCAGGTCACCCTTTTTCCAATTATCACGAATTCCCACTCGACGTTCGTCGCATTGGTTCTCGGCTTCCAGCGAAACGTCTCGTAGACGTCATCCTCGGATTCTGCGAGAATCGAAGAGTTACTAAATTTTCACGATTAATTTCACGGGGGATTAATGGCACTCGCGAAAGTGAGTTAACCTTTTGCGGTAATTGCGATTGCCGCGAGAATCCCGACGATCCAGAACATCGACCAATTCGAGTCCATTGGTTTTGCCGAGCAGGCAACTTGAATGCGCGCAACCTGGACGCTGTTTGCGGTCTTGCCGACGCTGTGCGAGCATCGTCGAGTGAATCGCAATAACGGGCGGTACCAATTGGATTGTAGCATGTACGAAATCGACGATAAATGGTTGGGGCGACATGCATATTGTTCTCGGGCTTCACATTTTTTTTCATATCTCGGGACTCGACGACGTACTCCGACGAAATAATAGCCGAATCGAAATCAGCGCTCATTCACATACAGACGGAGCATGCAAAGTAATCCGAAAAAAATTACACGCTGCAGCGCTCATTACGACAAACTGTCAAATCTCCCTAAAAAAATAGCAAATTTTTTCAAGCGATTTTTGCAAAAGAAAATTTCTCGATTTCGTGAACTTTGAAAGCCCTATCCGATGGCAAAATTGCCCGAAAAATAAAAAGTCGAGGAGAAAAACGCATTTCACGTATTTTAATTATTATTTTTTATTATTGAATTCTTTACGCTAAGACGTAGGTGAAACAAAAGTGCAAACGGCCGTTGTCTCGAATATATTTTATTGTACATACATTAATGAAAATATATACATGGTAGACTGCGGCTTATCGAAGCAGCGAAATGTCGATATTGTGTCGGCCCCGGGTATTCATCGATTTCGTCGACTGACCACGCGACGCGTCGTAATTTCATTTCAAATATATTCAGAAAAGACCGCTAGGGCTTTTCACAATTGGCAGTGATTGCCGTGATTGAATTCGGAAATTTATCATTAAGAAATAACAATTACAAAAATTTACAGGTAGGACGGTAGTCTGTTGTTTTATTTTGCTTATTCTTTCAATTTTTTTTTTTTTAATGACGTTTGAGAAAACGATAAGCGGTTCAACGAATGAATAGCGAGCCGTATATCCTCAAGCTAATTTCATACTTTCAACAAGACCAATTGATGCTCGCTCGCGACGTGTACAAGAATACCCGTGCCAACACCTCCCGAAAAAACGTCCGTTTATCTTTATACTATTGCACAGCCAAACACTTGCTCGATCACTCTCGGTTTCTCAAAGTTTCACTTGTGTGTATCGTCTCTCTTTCTTCGTTTTTAAAATCACTAATACGTTATTAGTGTCTCTGTCTGTTTTGTGTATGTGTGTAATGGGTGTCATAGAAAGGTCGGATAACGATAGTCGCAATCGTTTAATCGGACTCGCTCGTACGACGAGTATCACGATTTCAATTATGTTCAGTTTCTTTCAGAAAATTCTCTCTCACTATTTCCCGTTCTCTGCCTCTCCTTTTGCTCTTTCCCTTTCTCTCTCTCCCTCTCTCTCTCTCGTTTGACATGACGCGGGTAAATATCGCAGACGTATATACCGAAACATCGCTTATTTAAAAAACGTTACACGAGAGACGAGACGACGAGTCTTACAACTCGGTGTACCTTTCCTCTAGGGGACAACATGCAGCGTATAAAACATATCTTATCTATTTTCATATTCATATAACGTGGTTTTTCGTTAAATATCTAATTGCCTTTTTTCTTACTCGTTTATATATCTATACACATATATATCCTACATTAAATATAAATATATATATATGTATACATATATATTTATATTTTTATACGCGATTACGTTAATTAAACGCTACTAATCGAGGATCAGAAACGCGCGATATATTTCGTCGCGAGAATAACGCGCGCGCCGCGTCTGTCGGTATATGGATAAACGTACGTGCTTAGCCGCGGGATTTCAGATTTATCATTTGTCTCTCATTCTCTCGACTATCTCGATTCGTCAGTGACGGGAAGATTTTCTTTCGTGTTTCTGTTTTTTTTTTCTTTTTTCCTTTCTATTTTTCTTCGCTTCTTATTCTTCGTGTATTGGGTGTATTGCACTCGGGGTTGTTCTCGCAGAGTCAACTCAACGCAGACGCGATCAGGTACAACGAAGTACTGTTAAAGTTCGCGGCGAGCGTCGAGAGCTCTTCGGGAATAAAATAATAGCCGGTCGATATTCGCGATATCTTCCGGCCGCGTTCCCCCGTAACTCAAATGGCCGATTTCGATTCTAGGCGTACAGTAGTATGTTCAATCGCGGTTATAATATTACACATTAGCCGCGATTCTTCGCAATCGTAAACTAGTTTTCCGCGAGTTAATACGACGCGGTTTCGTGTACGTGTGAGTGTATACGTGTAAATGTAAGTGTAAGTGTGTGTACGTGTGTGTATACGTGTGGGTGTTGTTTTTTGTGTATGTTTCGTGTACATACGATAGGCGGCTGCGCGTGGGCGACTCGGCGCGCTCGCCGCGTCAATCAAGTTCAACGCTTTGATTTGATTTGTCAGTCTGTGTACTCTCCTAATCCGTGTTACACGTTGAGAGGTTTCGGACCGCGATGGAGAAAATAATAATATAACAATAATTTTTTTTTACGTAATAATAATAATGATAAAACGAAAATAAAAGAGTAGCGTGTGTACCCGTGAGTTTCGTCCTTGCAGGCGAAATCACTAAAATGCAACTCTCGCTCGGAGTCCCGGACGTCGACGACGAGATTAGCGAGAATTTAAACAGCATCGCGTGGACGATTAACAAAGTTTACGGTAGTTTGAAATCAGCAGCGGTGCTAGCAGCAATATCGACGCTGCCAGTGGTGGTCGTTAATGGCCGTGGCATGTATGCACGTACTCTATTTTTCGCGGGATGTCGACCGTTAAGCGCGAGAGATTTTTGCTTCATCGATTCTCCGGTCGCTTCCACGAGTTCCACTTTTTCTCTTTAGCTTTTTTTTTGTTTTTCGTTTTTTTTCAACAAGGTCGTCGAAACGCCAAGGCCTCGCGGGACCGTCCTCGTTTGGAAACGTCGAGGAATTGACAATCGCCGCTCGCTCGCCGAGCTCTTCGGGATCTACGAAAGATCGGTAACGACGACACAACGGTGCCTCCTACGCTTCGCTGGTAGGAGTCGCCGGGGTCGTTGCTGTCTCGCGCGGCGCACGCTACCGGCGGCGAAGTGTTTCCCCGGCAGAACGGGAGACTTCCGGTTTATTTTGTATTTATCAATGACGGACGATTCACGCGATCGGTTGACAGCGTGCGGAATCACAGAATGACGCAGCACCGACAGTATCGTTGTCGGGATGCGCCGGCGCTCGGTGGCGGTGTCACCGGTGCGAAGTACGCGTGTACCTTGATATTCGGCAGATGTGTCTGAAAAATAAAACAACAAAAAAACCAATGAAATCCGTAAATATCACTATGAGCGTATGTGACGAGGAAATGCATGTAAAATGTGTCGCAACAATTACTCTGAGTCTACGTATGCCAGCTCTGGTTATCAATTGGCAGTCGTAAAGCTCGATTCGCTCGAGATTGTGGCAGGCTTGCAACAAGTGCTCGAGACTCGCGTCCGTTATTAACGGACAGTTGTCAAGCTCCAGTACCGCGAGATGCTCGGCCGCGCATGGCGAGAGCGCGAGTTGTCGTATTCCCTCGTCGGTTATCAGCTCGCAATGCGACAGACTCTGCGGGCACACACATAAATTAATTTCAGATAATTAGCCGATTCATTTGTACTTTTCTTCGTCGTCCGTTGCGTCCCTTCCTCTGCTTACCAGCTTCTCAAGCCTCGGACAACCCATCGCCAAATGTATGAGTGTCGCGTCCGTGATAAGAGCGCACTCCTCCAGATCCATTTTCTCCAATAGCCTGCAATTCTGAAAGTCGAAAAGCGAACCTTCTATTCACCTCTGAACTCTCTCACGCAGGATCGCAGGATGATTCTTTGTTTCTGTTTTTTTTTTGTTTGGCGAGTGTTTCGATTTCGAATGAACTCACTCTCGCGAGAGCCTGAAATCCGGCATCGGTGAAGTGAGTGCAGGCTACGCACTCGAGAACGCTCAGCAGTGGACAGTGCTGGGCGAGCGTGACCAACGAGGCGTCCGTCAAGTTTGGACAATTCGAGAGACACACGTAGTGCAATCTCGGACATCTCTCGCTCAATTCTCTCACTGCGTCGTCGGTTATGTTCTGAAAATAATCGACATTAATAATCAATTAATCCGATCGCGTTGCTCGGGCGATTTGGCTGCGGATAATAGTAGATAATCACCCTGCACTCGTGTAAATTTATCGCCTCGAGGTTGGGACAGAAGCGCGCGAGGCACTTCAACGCTCGGTCCGTAAGTTGTCGGCAACCTTTGCTGAGAAAGCTCCGGAGTTCCGGGCATCCTCGGGCAAGTGCCTCGACCCCGTTGTCGGTGAGTAACTCGCACCACGAAAGATTGATGTGTGTGAGCAGCGGACAACCGTCGGATATATCCTTGAGCGCCAGATCGGTGATCTCGGGACACGAGTCCAGATTCAGTCGCTGCAACTTCGGGCAGTGACTGCTGAGGGCCGCGCACGTTGCGTCCGAGATTTTCTTGCACTGACTCAGGTTCAACTCCTCGATATTCGGGCACGATTGGGCGAGGGTCCGCATCGAGATGTTGCCGATACTCTGGCATCCTCGGAGCGAGAGTTGCCGCAGAAAACCGCCGCATCGTCGCGATATATTTTCTATCACTGGTCCCTGCAAAGATTCTCGTCATAGTAACAGAAGTTCCACGCGAAATGTTTTGCGAAATTAATTTGTTGACGTTCGCTCACCTCGACATCGCGCTGAAAATCAAACAGGTCGATTCTCTGCCAATTGGAGCCATCCAACGCCAGCACGTTCCAAGCCTTGCTCACTTGGGCGCATCTGCACAGCGATACTACATCCAGATATGACAAGATTCTGCGAAAATAAAATAATTCATGTAAACAAACACACTCGGTAATATCATAAAGATTGGAGGTTTCTCTTATTGATGAACAGAAAAATATATCAAGTGTACACGACAACGTTGTTTCGATTATTACTCGTTTGTTGATTTTTGCAAATCGATAAGATTTTTATTTATCCTCCATTGACGTTTGATAATGATATATTTTTTTTTACATCTCATCCGGTACCTGAGTAGTAATTCCTTTGGCAGTTTTTTGTTGATTTGGGCCTCGTCGTCGTGGAATACCCATGTCAGCTGAAACAACACGAAAACACCAGTACGTGACGAGAGTGGTACGACGAACGTTGTACATTAGTGGAGGCAAATAGGAGCAGAGCTCGTTATATCAATGAAAGCCGGAATTCTCCGGCGGTGTTGGTGTCGAATGCGAGAGAAGCGTCACGTGAGTAGCGAGAGGAACGCGCGCGCGCGCGAGCGCACGCTCTGGATGTTTGTGTATAAGTGCGTGTTCGCTGTTGGGAGAGCAAAGTGAACATCCAGGATTGGTGCAGCGGACGAGAGAACCAACCTGCATGTATGATTGCCTCATTGTACTGAGAGGAATGTTTTGAGTTATTGACTGAGACGGATAGTAAGCGCCCTGATGATGATGATGATGATGTTGATGATGATGATGGTGATGGTGGTGATGTTGTTGATGATGGAGGAAGGGGGGATGATGCTGCGGCTGTTGCTGCTGTTGTTGTTGCTGTTGCTGCTGTTGCTGAGGATGCTGCTGCCTCCACCAGTGACCACCCGACGCGGACTCCCCTACCGATCCTTGGACCCCTTGGCCCACTTGAGCTGCCCCTCCACCACCCACTCCCACGCGACTTACTTTTTTCTAAAACAAATCCCAATACTTGAACTCGATTTGACTATCCCCCGATAACGTCGCATCGACGGCGCGCACTCGTCATCAGATAAAGCGATAAACCGCGAAACTTCGAAGAAACGTTCTGCATACTCTGTCTATGTCAATTGCTCATTTTGGACGCGCGATTAAGCGCTCGATTATTTGCCTTTACGATGGAACTGATGCAATATTTATATTTTATCTCGAATATAATGCGAACGATGTATGTGTTGTATTTTGAATTGAATTATTGAGCGATATTATTTTATCAAATAACGCTTCCGTCTTTGTGTAATTATATTTGAATCTTATTTGAACGTAAATCTTCGTTATCAGTCAAAAATATTATTTAAACGTAATCACTGTTACGTGTATACCGATGCATCTGTATAGCACGCATGTATAAACAAGAAGCGTCGTCTAACGACGCAGCGGCAAATCTGTATTCCAAGATACGAAATAATCGCGGTTCCAGCGACGATTTGTTTACGCGTCCCGATGCGAGTCGCCGCCGCCGCCGCCGCTGCCGCTGCCGCCGCCGCGCGCGCGCGTGCACACACACAAACGTACGTTATCCTCGTGTGGCGTGAGAGAACTGCGCGTTTTGCACCGGCGCTACAGCGTACATACGTCTACGTATCGGTCATGCGCTTCTCTCTGGTATTCCAACTCTCAATAGCCTCGCTTGCCTCGGACCAGGTCAAATAATAAATAAATAAAAATCGCGGTCGTCTAATTCTATCACAGCATAATTGCGCGCATCGTCGAATAAATTACAATGGATCATGAATGACGAGAGCTCTCGGGGCTACCGAGAATGCTCACCGAGGGCATCGTTTCTTTCACTCTCTCTCTCTCTCTCTCTCTCTCTCTCTTCTGTTCACTGGACTTACGTGTGCACGCAAATATCGTGCGCCGCGGGTAGCTGCTTGGCGTAGGTGAATGAACGGGGGAAGAGAAAAAGAAAAATAAAGAAAGATCGCGCGAGACAGAGAGCGACGGAGATAGCCAGCGGGGCAACAGAAACAGACGGAGGGAACGAGAAAGGAAATAACAAGAATTATGAACTAAACGACTTGAAATTCGTCTGGCGTCTCGTCCGATTTTCGTCGGGTGGAATGTTGATTTCTGCATGAGATACACCTACAGGCTTAACGGAGACAGACAACACAGCAGCAGTTATTTTTCAGCACCCCAAGAACAAAGGGTATGTAACGCGCGTCAGCAGTCGCAGCGAAATAGGAGATTCGCCGAAGGTGGACGAGAATTCGACACGATGCAACAAAGAAAAAAAAAAATAATACGATAACAAGCGTGATCAAGACGTTGTGTGATACGTTGCGTACAGTCTGAGCGAGGATCGAGTGCGAAAAAGGATCGAGAATGTCTCGCCGAGCGAGGACGAAGTTTCCGTTTTTGCTACGGCGAGAACAAAGGATGGACTTGACTGATATCGGTCGATGGTGGAAAATGGAAGTAGCCCAGCGGGCGAATAAAGCCTTCTCTCCTCGAAGCTCGTGCGAAAACGATACGTGGGGTCGATAAACCCAAGTATAAGCAGTTGCCAAGCCACGACGGAGTCTCCCGTGCAATACGCAAGACGCGGTTTGTCCCGTCCCGCAGATCTCGCGCGTGGACACGCGAAAGACCACGGGAAAGCGAAGCCGAGCGCGGAATCAGCTGTTCGCCACGAATGACAACATTGGCGAAACACACACGGAAGCCCACCGCGTCGTCGTCTCCGCTCTACGCGTTAACCCAACACGATAACGATCGAGCAATATTCTTGACCTACCTCGAGCCTCGTCCGCCCGGAGTGTATCATCCTCTTGCGACGCGTTATTTTGCAAAACTTTCGGGGTTATAACCCGCACAGAGGTTTGGGAGGGAAATGATTTAAAAAAAAAAAAACACACGTCGAAAACAACAATGTCTCGCGTACGTAATCTTGTGTCTCTCTCTCCTCGCGGAACGCGCTACTACGGCTCGCGAGAGAAATGGCCGAGCTACTACTGCTGGACGCTGGTGTGTGCGAGCCCGCTGCGGCTGCGTTAACGCAGCGCGCGGCTGCTCTCCGCGGGGTGGGAGGCACCTGAGAGAACTCAGCACCGGGCGAAACTCGGGGCTTTCGTTGGTTGACCGACTTCGACTTGGCGACAGCAACGCCAATCCAAGCTTTTCTATTCATTGTTTACACGAGCAACCATTGGCCCGATATTTTCGAGCGAGAGTGCAACGCTGTTACTGAGCCAACGCGCCTCTCGTTGACCTGCCGTTGTTGTTGCTGGCTGGCTGGCTTCGTACCTCCGTCTCTCGACGAACCGCGCGACGCTCGCTCGGTCTCGCGCGCGCACGTGTCCTCTCTCCCTGCGAACGTGTTTGGCGCGCGCGTCCGTCCGTTTCGGCTTATGAATGCGCTCGTGCCTGCAGCTAGTAATCACGGGCGCACTGTGACCGGCTGGGTACTTTTTCGGAGAGAGGGAGATAGTTTTCTCTTCGTGCTGCATTGGGTAAGACAGCACGCATTATTATGTATACTGGGTGGGATTGAAATTCTGCATTACTGATCGGCGTGACGTCTGGTGGAAGCCGCGCAAAGCTGTTTTGTCGTGTGGTCGATATGTACGCCGCCGACGGGGTCTTCAAAATTATTTGTCAGTCGCTACGATATTTGTTCTTGAAAATAAGAATTGTTAAGTATAGCGGTATCAACGACGTCGAGGACTTCGAGCAGATTACGTACGAGCTCGCAAAAATAATTTTCTTTGTGTTGATGTGAACCTTTGGGTCGAAAGATGTGACGTCAAACGCACAATGGAAGTTAATAAAAAAATATTTAAATATAATCTTATTGTAGTCTTTTGTAATTCCCGTTTTTTGTGGTCGATAGCTTAGATAAATAATTCTCGAAAAGTTCAACGTATCCTACGAGGCTCCACAGACAATGTTTAATACTTTTACGATCTTTTGACGCCACCGCGACAGCGCGACAGGAAAACTTCGCGATAAAATCCATCTCTATTGGACTTTCACGAACACTCTTTTATTTGATGTTTACGTTGCACCGAATCGTATTTTAAGCACTATTTACAGATAATATATGCAATTCTGGTGAAGCATTCAATCATCGCGGAATTCACGTCTTGATGCATTCGAATGGAGTATTAAGTGATTAATTATCAAATGTCTCCAGCGTGATGAGAACTCGGAAACTTTTTAGGATTACAGTACTTTCATGTTGAACGCGACGATTTTTAAACCGCGTTTGCATTGGATTCATTAATTTTACGATGAGTGCGTACGATTATTCTTATTTTAACATTGGCTGAAATAAAATTAATAGAGGACGGAATTTTGTACTAATAATGATCGTCTGCTTCATGTAATGAATGCAACAGTCACCAGGTCTGCCAAGTATGATCTGAATGTACAGGAAGTCAATTAAAGTATTAAATGATTATAATCGGGCGAAAACCGATAACGTGAGACGGAAAATAGCGCGGTAGATAAGTGGTACGCTGCCACTTGTCTCCCTTGCTATATCTCTTTTTCCCATTTTTTAGAATTTCGTACGTGGAAACGAAACAATTTATCGATACATAATAATTTATGTTGTCCTCTTCTCTTTGCGCATGTTGTATCACAAGTCTGTACTGTAAGCTTCGCCCATGCGCTATAGAAATTAATCATTGGATTCGCGATAATACAAGTTATAGGACACGTGGTGCTTAATCATCGACGCTATAAGATTAATGCACTATCAAGAAAACTTTGTTATATCGAATAGGAAACTCTGGCATGGCGTCATAAATAGCATTAGTACATTCGTGATTATAAAATAATGTAGGATTACTTATTGTTCATTTTTTTTCTTCTTCAACATTTTTTATAGACATTTCTATAAAGTTTCGATAATATAATTGATTATAGATGCTTGTATGCCTGAAATGAAAGGAGTCCCCTCTCGTCGTTAAAAGAAATGAGTTGAGCTCTTTTGAAAACATCCTGGTTGTTGATGCTCTAAACAAACAACGGAAAAAAGATTTATCAGCGTGTTCAGAGAGTAAAGGCCCGTGCGCAGCATGCACGTTCAATTTCCGGGAGACTTAGCTATAAACTCATGTGTGGCAGAGCTTTTACGATAATTCACCCGTTGCACTTCCTTTCAGCTATATGTCGTACAATCGGCGCAGTATCATTTTAATCATCAAGGTTTTCCACCTATATACTACTTTTCTGATTCAGTAGTACAAGACTTAGTTGTGTCCAAGAATATTCAACCTCTAATTTGGTACGAAACGCATAATTATCAACAGTTTATATTTTTAGCGAAAGTACCGTTCTATTGAATACACTAAAAAGCACTTTAAGTAAAATGTAACATGTTTGTCTTTTTAGCAACGAATCGCGCTGACGTATCATATCATTCCTTATTTTTATCGATGATGCCTTCCCTGTCGGTATCGATCGCATCAACAGTCAGGCAGTCGCCATATCCAATTTTATCACGTCCTAATAATCGTATGTGTTGGTCGATTTTTACTATTATTACAATTACAACGAGGTGATACGTATCATTGGATTCGAAACATCTTTATTATTACCATATGACATACACAATGAACGACAAGCTGGATCACTGAGCGCGGTCCTACCACGCTGATACCCCTTCAAGTCGGAGACATCGACAATACATTCTCAGAAAAGCGTGAAGCACTGAGATCCCCTCTCTTCGTTACCCCGTATCTTGATCGCGATCTCTGTCAACCATCTCTATATATGCGGACCCCTCCCCGACAGCTATATTTCTATATCAGAGCCACTTTCGTGAAAGAGATATGATGGTCGTTTTGTTACTTAGTGATAAGGGGCTGTACTTTATAAAAGAGATCGCACTCGCGACAGGTCGATCAGTTGCACCGACATTTGAACGACGGTCTACAATCGGGGTGTTTAGTGTGTTCGCAATTACAGGAGAGAACACGAGCGATGCGAAGTAAGTACGTCACAAAGACGTCAAAATAATAATCGAATTGGGGAACCAGTCAGAACTTACGATGGCCTACTCATTGCGAAATTCAACCAGGTTGACTTTGCCAGAAAATTACTACAAAAAGATGCTAAAATGACCATACAAAATTACGGAAAAGTTAAATATTCTGATCATTCCCCGTCATCGACAAACACAATAAGTTGCCCTGTCGACTAAATGTAGGATAGTTTTGCGATAGAATAATTGAAAATCGACTGGATTTTGCGATGTGATATGTGAAAGTGTACATCTGTAAATTCTGTACCGTTAGTTGCAGTCCTTGATACAAAAAAAATCTTAAATTAAAGTTTTAAGCTCTTGGTTCAGAGAATATGGTAATACCATAGTCTTTATACGGCCAACCCGGGATTGTGAAATAATTGACGGTGGAACATAATTATAATTACGAGTCAGGATATTTTCAAACGATTGTACGTCACCGTGTAAGCTTACTGCACACGGAGAAGAAACGGTTACTTTAACCAGCTTTCATGGTTAAATAATTACATTCTTGTGACACATTAACAAAAATGTCTCAACATTTCTATTTTTTTTTTTTTTAATAGGAAGGTGGGCGCATGTCACTGTGGTGACAGCCGCACTTGTTGCGGCTGTTGCAATACAGAGCAGCGTGGTCCAAGCTGATCCTGTTATTCCGAAAGTATGCCCGGCAGTCGACCCGATGGATAGAACTATACAAATTGCGCACGAATGGGATTGCACGAAATTCTACAAATGCGATCACGGAAAAAAAGTCCTGTTTCAATGTCCTGTTATGGATAGTGCAACAGGCGCCAGGTTATATTTTGATCCAGTACTGCAGGTGTGCAACTGGCCGCAGGCCGTCAATTGTGTACCCGGAGAAGCCCCGACTACAACAGGTACTAGTGATTCTACTACCGTGGAAAGTTCAAAATTAACGACAGTGCAAGCTACCCTGACAACAGACTTACCGACCGAGCCAACGTCGCACAAGCCTTCGTCGAATCAGTCCTCGCAATCAACTACCAAGCTGACGACTCCTAAACCTTCTACACAACAGCCTACAAAATTAACGACACAAAGAACTACCTTGTCGTCAGAATCACAGCCTACAGAATTACCGACGGAAAGAACTACATCGAAAAGAACTACGAATCAGTCCTCGCAATCAACTACTAAGCTGACGACACCCAAACTTTCTACACAACAGCCTACAAAATTAACGACTGAAAGGTCTTCCCAGACGTCAAACTTACCAACTGAGCCTACGACGAACAAGCCTTCGACGAATCAAAACTCGCAATCGACGACTAAGTTAACGACACCTAAACCTTCTACACAACAATCTACAAAATTAACGACGGAACGAACAACCGAGACCTCAGACTTACCAACCGAGCCAACGTCGCACAAGCCTTCGACGAATCAGTCCTCGCAATCAACTACCAAGCTGACGACTCCTGAACCTTCTACACAACAATCTACAAAATCAACGACACAAAGAACTACCTTGTCGTCAGAATCACAGCCTACAGAATTACCGACGGAAAGAACTACGTCGAAAAGAACTACGAATCAGTCCTCGCAATCAACTACTAAGCTGACGACACCGAAACTTTCTACACAACAGCCCACAAAATTAACGACTGAAAGGACGTCCCAGACGTCACACTTACCAACCGAGCCTACGACGGACAAGCCTTCGACGAATCAAACCTCGCAATCGACGACTAAGTTAACGACGCCTAAACCTTCTACACAACAATCTACAAAATTAACGACGGAACGAACAGCCGAGACCTCAGACTTACCAACCGAGCCAACGTCGCACAAGCCTTCGTCGAATCAGTCCTCGCAATCAACTACCAAGCTGACGACTCCTAAACCTTCTACACAACAGCCTACAAAATTAACGACTGAAAGGACTTCCCAGACGTCAAACTTGCCAACTGAGCCTTCGACGAATCAAACCTCGCAATCGACGACTAAGTTAACGACACCTAAACCTTCTACACAACAATCTACAAAATTAACGACGAAACGAACAACCGAGACCTCAGACTTACCAACCGAGCCAACGTCGCACAAGCCTTCGTCGAATCAGTCCTCGCAATCAACTACCAAGCTGACGACTCCTAAACCTTCTACACAACAATCTACAAAATCAACGACACAAAGAACTACCTTGTCGTCAGAATCACAGCCTACAGAATTACCGACGGAAAGAACTACATCGAAAAGAACTACGAATCAGTCCTCGCAATCAACTACTAAGCTGACGACACCGAAACTTTCTACACAACAGCCCACAAAATTAACGACTGAAAGGACGTCCCAGACGTCACACTTACCAACCGAGCCTACGACGGACAAGCCTTCGACGAATCAAACCTCGCAATCGACGACTAAGTTAACGACGCCTAAACCTTCTACACAACAATCTACAAAATTAACGACGGAACGAACAGCCGAGACCTCAGACTTACCAACCGAGCCAACGTCGCACAAGCCTTCGTCGAATCAGTCCTCGCAATCAACTACCAAGCTGACGACTCCTAAACCTTCTACACAACAGCCTACAAAATTAACGACACAAAGAACTACCTTGTCGTCAGAATCACAGCCTACAGAATTACCGACGGAAAAAACTACATCGAAAAGAACTACGAATCAGTCCTCGCAATCAACTACTAAGCTGACGACACCCAAACTTTCTACACAACAGCCTACAAAATTAACGACTGAAAGGACTTCCCAGACGTCAAACTTGCCAACTGAGCCTACGACGAACAAGCCTTCGACGAATCAAACCTCGCAATCGACGACTAAGTTAACGACACAACAATCTACAAAATTAACGACGGAACGAACAACCGAGACCTCAGACTTACCAACCGAGCCAACGTCGCACAAGCCTTCGTCGAATCAGTCCTCGCAATCAACTACCAAGCTGACGACTCCTAAACCTTCTACACAACAATCTACAAAATCAACGACACAAAGAACTACCTTGTCGTCAGAATCACAGCCTACAGAATTACCGACGGAAAGAACTACATCGAAAAGAACTACGAATCAATCCTCGCAATCAACTACTAAGCTGACGACACCGAAACTTTCTACACAACAGCCCACAAAATTAACGACTGAAAGGACGTCCCAGACGTCACACTTACCAACCGAGCCTACGACGGACAAGCCTTCGACGAATCAAACCTCGCAATCGACGACTAAGTTAACGACGCCTAAACCTTCTACACAACAATCTACAAAATTAACGACGGAACGAACAGCCGAGACCTCAGACTTACCAACCGAGCCAACGTCGCACAAGCCTTCGTCGAATCAGTCCTCGCAATCAACTACCAAGCTGACGACTCCTAAACCTTCTACACAACAGCCTACAAAATTAACGACACAAAGAACTACCTTGTCGTCAGAATCACAGCCTACAGAATTACCGACGGAAAAAACTACATCGAAAAGAACTACGAATCAGTCCTCGCAATCAACTACTAAGCTGACGACACCCAAACTTTCTACACAACAGCCTACAAAATTAACGACTGAAAGGACTTCCCAGACGTCAAACTTGCCAACTGAGCCTACGACGAACAAGCCTTCGACGAATCAAACCTCGCAATCGACGACTAAGTTAACGACACCTAAACCTTCTACACAACAATCTACAAAATTAACGACGGAACGAACAACCGAGACCTCAGACTTACCAACCGAGCCAACGTCGCACAAGCCTTCGACGAATCAGTCCTCGCAATCAACTACCAAGCTGACGACTCCTGAACCTTCTACACAACAATCTACAAAATCAACGACACAAAGAACTACCTTGTCGTCAGAATCACAGCCTACAGAATTACCGACGGAAAGAACTACATCGAAAAGAACTACGAATCAGTCCTCGCAATCAACTACTAAGCTGACGACACCGAAACTTTCTACACAACAGCCCACAAAATTAACGACTGAAAGGACGTCCCAGACGTCACACTTACCAACCGAGCCTACGACGGACAAGCCTTCGGCGAATCAAACCTCGCAATCGACGACTAAGTTAACGACGCCTAAACCTTCTACACAACAATCTACAAAATTAACGACGGAACGAACAACCGAGACCTCAGACTTACCAACCGAGCCAACGTCGCACAAGCCTTCGTCGAATCAGTCCTCGCAGTCAACTACCAAGCTGACGACTCCTAAACCTTCTACACAACAGCCTACAAAATTAACGACACAAAGAACTACCTTGTCGTCAGAATCACAGCCTACAGAATTACCGACGGAAAAAACTACATCGAAAAGAACTACGAATCAGTCCTCGCAATCAACTACTAAGCTGACGACACCCAAACTTTCTACACAACAGCCTACAAAATTAACGACTGAAAGGACTTCCCAGACGTCAAACTTGCCAACTGAGCCTACGACGAACAAGCCTTCGACGAATCAAACCTCGCAATCGACGACTAAGTTAACGACACAACAATCTACAAAATTAACGACGGAACGAACAACCGAGACCTCAGACTTACCAACCGAGCCAACGTCGCACAAGCCTTCGACGAATCAGTCCTCGCAATCAACTACCAAGCTGACGACTCCTGAACCTTCTACACAACAATCTACAAAATCAACGACACAAAGAACTACATTGTCGTCAGAATCACAGCCTACAGAATTACCGACGGAAAGAACTACATCGAAAAGAACTACGAATCAGTCCTCGCAATCAACTACTAAGCTGACGACACCGAAACTTTCTACACAACAGCCCACAAAATTAACGACTGAAAGGACGTCCCAGACGTCACACTTACCAACCGAGCCTACGACGGACAAGCCTTCGACGAATCAAACCTCGCAATCGACGACTAAGTTAACGACGCCTAAACCTTCTACACAACAATCTACAAAATTAACGACGGAACGAACAACCGAGACCTCAGACTTACCAACCGAGCCAACGTCGCACAAGCCTTCGTCGAATCAGTCCTCGCAATTAACTACCAAGCTGACGACTCCTAAACCTTCTACACAACAGCCTACAAAATTAACGACACAAAGAACTACCTTGTCGTCAGAATCACAGCCTACAGAATTACCGACGGAAATAACTACATCGAAAAGCACTACGAATCAGTCCTCGCGATCAACTACTAAGCTGACGACACCCAAACTTTCTACACAACAGCCTACAAAATTAACGACTGAAAGGACTTCCCAGACGTCAAACTTACCAACCGAGCCTACGACGCACAAGCCTTCGACGAATCAAACCTCGCAATCGACGACTAAGTTAACTACGCCTAAACCTTCTACACAACAATCTACAAAATTAACGACGGAAAGAACTACCCTGGCCTCAGACTTACCAACCGAGTCAACGTCGCACAAGCCTTCGACGAATCAGTCCTCGCAATCAACTACCAAGCTGACGACTCCTAAACCTTCTACACAACAGCCTACAAAATTAACGACACAAAGAACTACCTTGTCGTCAGAATCACAGCCTACAGAACTACCGACGGAAAGAACTACATCGAAAAGAACTACGAATCAGTCCTCGCAATCAACTACCAAGCTGACGACTCCTAAACCTTCTACACAACAGCCTACAAAATTAACGACACAAAGAACTACCTTGTCGTCAGAATCACAGCCTACAGAATTACCGACGGAAAGAACTACATCGAAAAGAACTACGAATCAGTCCTCACAATCAACTACTAAGCTGACGACACCCAAACTTTCTACACAACAGCCTACAAAATTAACGACTGAAAGGACTTCCCAGACGTCAAACTTACCAACTGAGCCTACGACGAACAAGCCTTCGACAAATCAAACCTCGCAATCGACGACTCAGTTAACGACACCTGAACCTTCTACACAACAATCTACAAAATTAACGACGGAACGAACAACCGAGACCTCAGACTTACCAACCGAGCCAACGTCGCACAAGCCTTCGACGAATCAGTCCTCGCAATCAACTACCAAGCTGACGACTCCTGAACCTTCTACACAACAATCTACAAAATCAACGACACAAAGAACTACCTTGTCGTCAGAATCGCAGCCTACAGAATTACCGACGGAAAGAACTACATCGGAAAGAACTACGAATCAGTCTTCGCAATCAACTACTAAGCTGACGACACCCAAACTTTCTACACAACAGCCTACAAAATTAACGACTGAAAGGACTTCCCAGATGTCAAACTTACCAACTGAGCCTACGACGCACAAGCCTTCGACGAATCAAACCTCGCAATCGACGACTAAGTTAACGACACCTGAACCTTCTACACAACAGCCTACAAAATTGCCGACGGAAAGATCTACCCTGACCTCGGACTTACCAACCGAGGCAACGTCGCACAAGCCTTCGACGAACCAATCGTCTCTATCAACTACTAAACAAACCACCCCTAAACCTTCTACACAACAGCCTACAAAATTACCGACGGAAAAAACTACCTTGTCATCAGAATCAACGACTGGGCAAGCGTCGCACAAGCCTTGGACGAATCAATCTTCGCAATCGACGACTAAGTTAACGACTCCTAAACCTTCCACACAACAGCCTACAAAATTAACGACGCAAAGAACTACATTGTCGTCAGAATCACAGCCTACAGAATTACCGACGGAAAGAACTACCTTGCCATCAGAATTAACGACTGGGCTAACGTCGCACAAGCCATCGACGAATCAGTCCTCTCAATCGACGACTAAGTTAACGACTCCTAAACCTTCTACACAACAGCCTACAAAATTAACGACACAAAGAACTACCTTGTCGTCAGAATCACAGCCTACAGAATTACCGACGGAAAGAACTACATCGGAAAGAACTACGAATCAGTCTTCGCAATCAACTACTAAACTGACGACACCCAATCTTTCTACACAACAGCCTACAAAATTAACGACTGAAAGGACTTCCCAGACGTCAAACTTACCAACTGAGCTAACGTCGCACAAGCCTTCGACGAATCAATCCTCGCAATCAACTACTAAGCTGACGACACCTAAACCTTCTACACAACAGCCTACAAAATTACCGACGGAAGGAACTACTTTGTCATCAGAATCAACGACTTTGTCAACGTCGGACAAACCTTCGACGAATCAATCCTCGCAATCGACGACTAAGTTAACGACTCCTAAACCTTCCACTCAACAGCCTACAAAATTAACGACGCAAAGAACTACCTTGTCGTCAGAATCACAGCCTACAGAATTACCGACGGAAAGAACTACGAATCAGTCCTCGCAATCAACTACTAAGCTGACGACACCCAAACTTTCTACACAACAGCCTACAAAATTAACGACTGAAAGGACTTCCCAGGCGTCAAACTTACCAACTGAGCTTACGACGCACAAGCTTCCGACGAATCAAACCTCGCAATCGACGACTAAGTTAACGACGCCTAAACCTTCTACACAACAACCTACAAAATTAACGACGAAACGAACAACCGAGACCTCAGACTTATCAAGCGAGCCAACGTCGCACAAGCCTTCGACAAATCAATCCTCGCAATCGACTACCAAGCTGACGACTCCCAAACCTTCTACACAACAGCCTACGAAATTAACGACGGAACGAACAACCAAGACCTCAGACTTACCAACTGAGCCAACGTCGCATAAGCCTTCGACGAATCATTCCACGCAATCGATTACTGAACAAACGACGTCTAAACTGTCTACACAACAGTCTACAAAATTAACAGAAAGAACTACTCAGTCATCAGAAATACCTATCAAGCCAACGTCTAGCACGCCTTTGACAAACACGTTTACGCCATCTACTTCTAAGTGGACCTATAGACCTTCTACGCAACAGCCTACAAAACTGACGACAATAAAAAGTACAGTATCATTAGAAGTAACAACGAAAACAGTATCTTACGAACCCGTGACCGAGCATTCTTCTAATGCAACTACCCAGTCGACTACAAAACAAGAATCTAACGGAAAAACTACTAATGTATTGTCAACTGTAATTTTATCCACAGGTGGAGCATCTACTGAACCAACATCGATAACCAATCCAGAACCGACTCCTTCCTCTGAAGCACCTACGAAACCTACGGAACCGCCGTCTTCTGGAACAACACCTACATCGAACCAAACCGAGATTATACCTGTACCGACTGATGATGTAGGTCAAAACAGCACACCCGGACCATCTGGAAATTTGGTGCCACATGAAAACAACTGCACGAAATTCTACGAGATTGTTGATGGCAAGAAGATCCTGAAAGAGTGCGCTCGCGGTTTTCACTTTAGTCCTACTCAGAAAGTTTGTATGCGGCCCTCGGAGGCTGGGTGTGAGCTCGCGACTCCACTACCAGCCACTACAGATAATCCAAATGGACCTGGTTCGTGTGGGGATATCGGCAATATGTGGGTAGTACCTCACGAGTGCGTCTGCAGCAAATATTACTTATGTTCCGATGGCAACTTAATCCTTAAGGAATGCCCTGAAGGTCTGCATTTTAAGGATTTTATTAAAGGTTGCGTCGAGCCAGAATTAGCAGGCTGTGAATCGACAACTGGTACCCCTACCGTTGAAATTCCAACTGAATGCCCGCCTGACAATTCTGGGCCTACTGTGCAACTTCCCTATCCTGCAAACTGTTCGCTTTACTATAAGTGCGACAATGGCGAGAAAATACTTCAAGAGTGTCCAGAAGGTTTGCACTTTAATTCTGTATTACAACTGTGTGACTGGGAAAGTTCGGCAGGATGTATGGTAAATGCTACCACTGTCGAGGGTAGTCAAACTATTACTCCTTGGACAACTCTGGGATGGCCTACTTCCCCACCGCCAAGTTCATCATCGCAAGATACAACCAGGCCCACAAGTGTTACTACTGATATTTCAATCACATCCACATCTCCGTCAGGTCCACCGTTACCTTGCATCAATGGAGAGAAACTGCCTCACGAGAGTAACTGTTCACTATACTACGAGTGTGAAAATGATAAAAATATTGTGAAAGAATGTACAGACGGGCTCCATTTCAGTCCAGAGCTAAGTATATGCGATTGGTGGCAGCATGCTAACTGCAACACAACGACGGTTTCATCAACAATCTCATCGACATCATCACTACCAGATAGCTCAAAGGTTACTACCGATGATTATGTCGGTCAAGATACTACGAAGCCGAATTCGAACATAACTGGAAGTTCAACTTCATCGGAAACTTCAAGCTCTACCGAGTCGGTAACTCCAAGCTCACCTTCATCGGAAACTCCAAGCTCTACCGAGTCAGTAACTCCAAACTCTACCGAGTCAGTAACTCCAAGCTCTACTGAGTCAGTAACTCCTAGCTCTCCCGGGTCGGTAACTCCAAGCTCAACTCCATCGGAAACTCCAAGTTCTACCGAGTCGGTGACTCCAAGCTCAACTTCATCGGAAACTCCAACCTCTACCGAGTCTGTAACTCCAAGCTCACCTTCATCGGAAACTCCAAGCTCTACCGAGTCAGTAACTCCAAGCTCTACTGAGTCAGTAACTCCTAGCTCTCCCGGGTCGGTAACTCCAAGCTCAACTCCATCGGAAACTCCAAGCTCACCTTCATCGGAAACTCCAAGCTCTACCGAGTCAGTAACTCCAAGCTCTACTGAGTCAGTAACTCCTAGCTCTCCCGGGTCGGTAACTCCAAGCTCAACTCCATCGGAAACTCCAAGCTCACCTTCATCGGAAACTCCAAGCTCTACCGAGTCAGTAACTCCAAGCTCTACTGAGTCAGTAACTCCTAGCTCTCCCGGGTCGGTAACTCCAAGCTCAACTTCATCGGAAACTCCGACCTCTACCGAGTCTGTAACTCCAAGCTCACCTTCATCGGAAACTCCAAGCTCTACCGAGTCAGTAACTCCTAGCTCTACCGAGTCAGTAACTCCTAGCTCTACCGGGTCGGTAACTGCAAGCACAACTCCATCGGAAACTCCAAGCTCTACCGAATCGGTAACTCCAAGTTCAACTCAAGCATCCAGTACGGCTGCGCAAGGTAGTACAACTCCAGAAGCAACGGGACCGCCAAGTTGTATCGGCACTTGCCCTTCGAAGGATCCTACGGCATACACGGTCCTCTTACCAAATGAAGATTGCACGAAATTCTGCAAGTGTAGCAACGGTCAGGCGTACGTGTACGATTGCCCGGCTTCACTTCACTTCAATCCAACGAAGTTTGTATGTGATTATCCAAGGAAAGCCAAGTGCACAGGAGTTGGTGGATGGGGGCAGTCTAGTTACCAAGTTGTCCACGCTTCTCATTGACTACCTACTTAAAAAAATGTATTATTTGTAGCAAAATGTAACAGCACTCGCTCCTTAATATTACGTTTATGCTTCTCAAGAAACATTGAGAGAGTAAGAGTTAAAACCTGTGCAGGAAGGAAATGAATTCATACTTTCTGTAATAGGTAAAAATAGGATTTATTAGTAATCAATCATTTTGGCAAAACTATGTACAAACGAACCAAGTTTCTTAAATAAATGATGAAATATTATTGCATGAACAACGATGATTTAAATAAAGATGATTGGTAATGTGCGCATCAGGATTGTTCATACATATTCTTCTATATCAACGGAATATCATGGAGAAAACGGCAATGAATGTGGATTACGGGTCTTGATAAACAAAACAGCCTCAACACAGACTCGCAATAAGCAATATGACCTTCTGCCCTACTGTGATACTTCCAATCTGGGCAGCAGAGTCGGTAGTGTCATAATAACCTGTTGCTTTGTCATCGCAGGCATCCTTCTCGTCTATGTTACGCCCTTTTGTAATCGTCTTGACGATGAAACCGACTTCAACGATGACCTGTGGTTGCAGCTATTGAAGACAGTGTGAGCTGTATCGAGACTTACATTGTCAACAAGTAGTAAATTCTCACAAAATAGTTTCCTAATAAAAATAACAATTTAATCAAGAACTTGCCATTAAACGCGAAAAAAATGCGTTGCTCCTTTTCGAAGCGGCTGTGTCGTTTTTAATTACTTCTTCTTCCTTCTATTACAACATTAAACTGAACGATAAAGTGATTGTTTCTTTTTTGTAACAAGCAGCAATGCTTAATAAACACTGCGCTGTCGTCGAATTAAAAAAAAAATCGTTTCTCGAATTGCACACAAACGGTACAAGATCCCTACTTACATGAGGTAAATGTTCTTGAATCTAAATATTCTTGAAATGCGGGTGGAATTTTAACGCTCTTTTAATCAGGACAGGGAGGTAATCTTTAGCCTTGGAATGATAATACCTATTCTGTTCTTGCAATTGAAGGATTTCGAGCGGAACCTGTTTGTGACATGGTGTAAAGACAATGTTACTGCCGCAATCGTACCATCTTCTCTGTTATTGTTCTCTTCATCGTAAACTAGGCTTTAAAAGGGCGCTCCTAAATAACTCTTATGACGTACGATATTTTATTCAATAATTTCTCATTTGTCAGTCAAACATTTGTACACGACATGCAAAAAATATAAATGTTCATTTATACGTCAAGATTTGGCTAGATATTAAGTCTATTCATCCTATTCCATTTTTCATATGTTTTAATCATTCTTGTTTGTATGTTTTTTGTAATTTTGCTACATTATCACCCACATGTAATCACTTCGAAGATAAATGTACGATCGAAGCAGGTCAGAATTCATTCACGTCGAGGCATATTTTTCGTTTAGATTTCTAGTGGAAAATATTCGTTCTCTTTATTCTGCGTGTCTGTAATATATCCAATAAATAAGTAATATGTATAGATCAGATCCGTTTTATTCGCCCATATGACCAGAAACGTGAGGTCCATCAAAATATCTATTGCAGGCATCTTCGATAGTTTCAAAACGTTCTGCGCTACGTGGGCTTACCTGCTATATCATTAAGCAATGACCAGTAAATAGATTAATCAAAACGTTTGTAAAATGTCACCGTTTTCAGTGAGAATATTCAAAGTATTTCGTTTTCTGATCAGGAAAAACTTATAGATTGCCACATCGTATATATATGTACATACACATATAGCGCAGTTTTGTAGTATTGTGCCATGAAACATTGTAAATAAATACAATGAAGGATTAGGTACTGGAGGGCGATAGAATAATGACAATCGTGATAATGGACGCTCAAGGACTTTTTACGTTTGCTCTATTTTGTAGTTTTCTTTTTTCCATTTCGATTTATTATCTACTGGAGCCTATCGTCGGATTTCGTAAGGATAGTGTAAATTCGCGATAGTTTAACGTCAAACTGGACAGGATTGCTTAGTTTGCTTTTTTCTTCAGGATAACGTTCTCTTACGAGATGCTGTTGCTGATTCCGATTCTTCTGGCCAGCACGTTTCATTCCCTGCAACATCTGTTCCAGAATTTTCAGCTTCACTCGGAATGATTCCCGCGAATAGTCGGGCGGGTCAATGATGTTTTGGGAATTCTCCGCCCGCTTGCCGTATCTAATGGAAAACAAAATTAGACAGATAATTCAGGTATTTAGGATAGACGAGAAGAAACCCTAAAGAAAATTTTGGTTTGTTGCGGTATAAATATTGCGAAACTGTTCTACGTATTCAGTTACCGAGAATGGAAGTGAAAAATTCCTGATTTTTTAATATCTAAGTGCTGGATGTTGGAGTTTACCTGGCTTTTCCCTTTATGGCGTAATAATCTTTGACGAGGTCGAGGTATTCCTTCAACTCATCGACGTTCGTAAATACTTTAGGCCTTGTAGGTCTGCCCATTATTTCTGAGCCTTCCTCGGCGAAAATTGGTTTCAGAGACAGCATGAGAAGCAGAAGCCACGCGATCAGCATCATTGTAGACCCCATGTGTATGCAGTTCTTCTGACTTCTTACCCTAGAAACACAATATTCACTGTTTACATAGTTGGAAATAGAATGTCAACTATAAAAGAGAATTAAAAAAGGTTTGAGTATTTTAAACGATTGAAGTTCTATGGGAGTTCTAGAAGACACACTTTGCGACTAAAAATTTTAACATGCGAGTTGAGGTGAAGATAAAATTATCATTTTATCTCCTTATCCACTAAATCTAGATTTTGATAAAAAAAAAATGGTTACGCAATATTAATTGCGTATGAGCGGTAACAAACCCAATTTTGATATCGAAATACGGGCATTTACAGATAAGGTAATCAAAAAGTATATAAAAATACAGTAAAATTCGAGAGTTTAGACTAGTCTCTTGTATCATCGCCAGTGCTAGGTTCATAACCAGCTTGAAGTAATGGGACACACTATTTGTTGTAAGTAATAATTTTGTGATAAGTGAATAGTTTTGGTACATAAAACAAAATGTATAATGGTTACTGTCTTTTAAGAATAGAGGTGTGATTATTTTATTTTATTTAAGCAGTGACTTTGCTGACACTGGCGAGTGCGCTGCTACTACTGGCAGCCATATTACCATCGTTGGCGGACACGGACATAACCATTTCCATCAAGTGTCCCAAACAAGACGAAGGACATGTCGTACACCTAGCTCACGAAATGGATTGCACGAAGTTCTACACATGCAGCCATGGCAAAAAATATGAGATGGACTGCCCTCCAGATCATGTAGGCGGCAAATTACATTTTAATGCGGCTCTACAAGTGTGTGACTGGCCAAGTTCGGCTGGATGCAAATTGGGCACTGAGTGCGACGGTTCTTGCCCAATCGAAGATAACACGTACATTGCCATACTTCCGCACAAAACAAAGTGCAGCAGTTATTGCTTGTGCGTCAACGGCAATGGCCAAGTTATGGATTGCCCAGCGGGACTATCCTTCAACGTGATAATAGGAACCTGTGATTATATTCCCGTCCCTACATGTGGCTCAGATTATATTCCAGACCCGACACCTCCTACTTCGCCCACAACCGAGATAACTACTCCATCGTCGACTACACCTTCGTCAACTACCCCTCCGTCAACTACCCCTTCGTCGACCACCCCTTCATCGACCATCCCTTCGTCAACGACTCCTTCCTCGACTACCTCTTCGTCAACTACTCCCTCGCCAACAACTCCTTCGTCGACTACCCCTTCGTCGACTACTCCTTCCTCGACTACCCCTTCTTCAACAACGCCTTCCTCGACTACCCCTTCGCCAACTACTCCCTCGTCAACTACTCCTTCATCGACTACACCTTCGTCGACTACACCTTCGTCAACTACCCCTTCGTCAACTACCCCTTCGTCGACCACCCCTTCATCGACCATCCCTTCGTCAACGACTCCTTCCTCGACTACCTCTTCGTCAACTACTCCCTCGTCAACAACTCTTTCGTCGACCACCCCTTCGTCGACTACTCCTTCCTCGACTACCCCTTCTTCAACAACGCCTTCCTCGACTACCCCTTCGTCAACTACTCCCTCGTCGACTACTCCTTCATCGACTACACCTTCGTCGACTACACCTTCGTCAACTACCCCTTCGTCAACTACCCCTTCGTCGACCACCCCTTCATCGACCATCCCTTCGTCAACGACTCCTTCCTCGACTACCTCTTCGTCAACTACTCCCTCGTCAACAACTCTTTCGTCGACCACCCCTTCGTCGACTACTCCTTCCTCGACTACCCCTTCTTCAACAACGCCTTCCTCGACTACCCCTTCGTCAACTACTCCCTCGTCAACAACTCCTTTATCGACTACACCTTCGTCGACCACCCCTTCGTCGACTACTCCGTCCTCGACTACCCCTTCCTCGACTACCCCTTCTTCAACAACGCCTTTATCAACTACTCCTTCGTCAACTACTCCTTCATCGACTACACCTTCGTCGACCACCTCTTCGTCGACTACTCCTTCCTCGACTACCCCTTCCTCGACTACCCCTTCTTCAACTACGCCTTCGTCAACTACGCCTTCGTCAACTACTCCTTCATCGACTACACCTTCTTCAACTACGCCTTCGTCAACTACGCCTTCGTCAACTACTGCTTCATCGACTATAACTTCGTCGACCACCCCTTCGTCGACCACCCCTTTGTCACCTACGCCTTCGTCAACTACTCCTTCGACGACTACTCCAAATGGAGATTCACATAACGGCTGTTTGGGTTCATGCCCAAACGTAGATTCCGCAAAAGCTATATACCTACCGAACAACGACTGCGAGAAATTCTGTCAGTGTAGCAATGGCCAAGCAGTCGTTCTTTCGTGCCCACCGGGACTTCACTTTAGTCCTACTCTGAACGTGTGCGATACACCGAATGCTGCTAAGTGCGCGAATGGTAAATATAAACCAAAACAGTAGATACGATACGGTGTGGAAAATCGGTTGCAGGCTGCAAGGAGAGTAGCCTGGCTACACAAATGTAATCAAAAAGAAATGTAATAAGAGAAATGACTCAGTCCAACCCGCCTGTACCCGACTACGGAATCACCTCGGCCAATCGGGCAATGTATCGAACAAGCCGATAAATCTGCATCAACTGAAAGACGTCCAAGTCGACATCTGCATTAAAACTTTTCACATCTAGTCTCGTACACAAGTAGAATATTATGTAAGCGACTATGAATGGAATCGCGAGGATTGGTAAAACGGGTAACAAGTAGGGGCTTTCCACGATAGGTTATATTGCATTCTATCCCACGGACCCACTTCCGATCTGGACAGCACAGAGTCGAGAGCGTCATAACCTGTTGCTTCGTCGTCGCAGTCGTCCTTCTCGTCGCTGTCTACCTTTTCAAACCGATTCTGACGACGAAACAAACTTCGACTATGACCTACAGCCGGAACCATTGAAGACAGCGACGCGTCGAGAACTACATTTCTCTAAATTGAATTTATCTTAATGGAAACCGAGGTGAAAGGCTAACTGAACGGAGTAAATCATAGCGTTAAAACATGTACTTATTTTTGTAAATTACCACATTACGTTATAAAAAAAAAAAAAAAACAATAAAAAGTGTTCTCCGAACTCCTTTACTGCCTCCTGCTATAATCGTATATCCGTAAAATTCCTTAGTAAATCTGAAATATTTATTCAAAATACTTATGCTGTAGAAAAACTGTATACATAAAGCAAAGGGAAAACAAAGTATCAAAGTTTGAACCCTAGCTATGCTGCATAATATAGTTTGGATCGTATGCGGCAACATTGTTTATTCTAAATTGACTGAACGGATATCTGCAATTGAGGATTATTTACTATATTCTATATATGCTCTAGTTTAAAGGCGTAAAATCAACAAGTCCATTAAAAAATGCTAACCATTGTACAAAGATATTGGTGACCGATGATCATTACGAAGAGAAGCTTAAAAAGTTGAGAAAAATAATACGTTTTTATACGAGATACGTATCGACAATGTGCGTATTTGTGAGCAAAAGATAGAGCGAGTGAAATAGATAGCACACTCGAACGCGAAAATCCTTCGCATTGTCTACACACAATTGTAGGTTTCACATTAATCTCGAGAATGGGTTGGAGGCGAGTGTGCTTAACCGAACTCAGTGGCACATCGTTCATTACATTGGGCTCGACTGAATTCGATTCAATTTAACAATGTGTTCTGCGAGTTTAATGTTTCTTGGTCGTAATGCAGCGTCAGATCAACTCTCATACTTGTGCAGAGCAGCTACGATGCACTGTATATACATATGTGCGATACAAAATACGCAATCGTAGGTATACCGTAACATATTAGCACCGAACTGTTCCCAACTGCCTTAAACCAATGGAGGAAGCATGAATTTTAAGCATAGTGCATTGGGGAATCGCTGGAAAACCGTTAGTTATTAAGAATCGATACCAATAAACATGATACATCGACGCATATTCATATTTATAGGGCAGTATATAACAGAGAGAAAAAAGGGTGGCTAGTACGAGGAAACAGTACATGGGAACGCGAAAAACGTTTTCTACGTCGTGACGTAACGCGTATTGGCGATTGCTCTTCGCCAAATATTTGACGAAACTAGCGGGAAAACAGAATAGTTATATTCGTAAAAGTACACACATGTGATTCGTTTCAACTAAATTGAAAATAAAAGTAATTTTTAAAAAGATTTAAGTAACGGGTTCGCAAAAAACGGTTCATTCATTGCAAGCCCGGAAGGATAAGTTTATTTGCGGGAATTGCGACAAAACGCGAGATTCTTGCGTGTGTGTGAAATCGATTGGAGAAATTACAGACAGGAGTACCCGCCTCAGATTTTCCGATCGTGCTCGGAATTTCAGCACCAACAGGGATATTGCCTGTCGCATGCTAGAGTGTTGGAAAAATACATAACGCGAATATGATTCTTCACACGCGTCATAAATATTTTGCGATTTCAAGAATCTTCTGTGGCTACAGATCAGTATATCCTTTATTTTTGACTGCGAATCAAAACGGAATTTAAAGAAATACTTAAAAAAATCGAAACATTCAATTGAGGAGAAATTGTCACCAACCATAACTCCGTATGTTTTTCATTTAAATTTGTTTAAGATCTCTTTCAAAGCCCGTATTATCTCAACTTTCATGCTAGAAGTTCAAAGTTGACGGTACTTAACTAGGTGTCTTAGCCGCAAACGTAAGAGAATAAAATACGCGAAAAGTAGTCGTTAGAAACCCAAAGAAAGTGGGTGGAACATTGAAGGTGGTGCAGCCTTCGTAATACTGGCAACATATATAGCTGTACCGGAAGCATATAGTGTTTGGGTGATGTCTTCGGAGACATTAAGTGAACCCGTAGCGACAGCAAATTCATTTGTTTTTACAGCCTCGTTGGCCGCATATCCCAAACCCCCGAGCAACCCGTTAAAAGCGTGCTGCACTGCACTATCACTGTTTGCCAGTGGTGAACCGTGCGCGACGTGCTTTTGTTACCCTGTCTCGGGTTTTCATAATACCGAGGCTTCCGAAGTCGCTTCCATAAACCTACGAACATGTCAAATCGACCATCTCCGTCGACGTCAACGAATTTTTACAGTTTTTCTGTTGTTATTCCTTGTAATGAGAGGTTCAGCATACCGATCTATCCTCGATATTGGACATACGAACTGCCGAGTTGCGATTAGAGATTCATAATAAATGCAACATTTGTTAGTAAATATGTGTATTTACAAGAACGCATGTTTTTTGTTGCATGAAATATATTGAAAAACAATCAATACTGTGGTGGTCGTGCAGTCGACGTGCAGCTCCTGCCGAGTTAAGCAAGCCTTTCGTGCATGCCATGACTCGGATGGGTGACCGTTTAGCCGAGGAACAACTGAAACATCCACCACTCAGTGAAAGGCATTTTTTTACGAGACTCGGTGTTTACACTTCATGAACATTGTTATGTTGTGTGCATGAGAGGCTTGATTTTCTCGTAGTTTTCCCGTGTACACACAGTGTCGATAAGTCGGCTACGATCGCATACAGCAATTGCGTAGCTCCGCGAAGTGCGGATAAGGAGTGATAGACATTAGAAATGGAATGCGGATTAAGCAATTAAAGATAACGGAAGCCAGACCACGGAAGAATTCAATGAAAAATATATAACGGAACATACGTTAATCAGTTTTTCCATATTATCGAGAAAAATAACTGTGTTTTTCAACCTAAAATTTTAGCGCGTTTGTTCGTGTCATTTGTAGAATTTGTTTCTGTTGCGGATTTTTGTGTTCACAGAAACTCAAAAATGAAAGTCTGAATAATGTGAAAAAACGACGAAAAAAAATGGAGTGAATGGAAGATACGCGGTGAACGACTCGAAGAGCAACAGGTTTACCGGACGCTTTTTATCTTCCATTCCATACACGTTATACGCAGATATATATCGTAGTCGGTATCTCATCGAAGACAGCATCGCGATAGCTGCGGTCTGGCCGTTCGTGCAACGACGTCAAACTTTGATTAACAATTGCGAGAGGTTGAACGAGTTCGTATCGGCTCTGCGGGGGTGCAAGCGGTCGCACTTGCTAACTCGAGGCGCCGCAGCCAGAACCTCCCGAAGGAATTTTCGGGATAGAAGCTCCGTTAGCCACAGTGGCGACGTCAGTTTCGGAGAACGGTTTAACGAATTTATCCAATATAGGATCACGCAACGTGCTAATAAAATAAACCGGGAAAGTGACACAGACAGTGAGTTCAGATCGTGGCAATTTTTTTTTCCATTTTATCACTCGGTTTAACATTTGAATACGTTAGTATCGCGACGAACCTCGAGATAACGGGAGTAACAATCGAGCTTCAGGCACTTGAACAAATTGTAATCTCGAGTGGCAAAAACACGGATAAAACGTTAGAGCTATCAAACAGGTATAATCGCAGACAGCCCGCATGCTCTATGTTCATCGGTGATGTTGATAACAAAAGATACATGACGTTTCACTCTCACAAAATATATTTTTTTTTATAATTATAAGTGGCAAATAAAACAAGCTTTTTGAAAAATTAATCTAATGGACTCACCGATAAATGTACTCGTCGAAAATCCGTCTTTTGAATAAACACGAGTGTAAGCCACAGTCGTGAAGACAAAACAAAAAAGTCGAAGATACAGCCAGAAGTTCACTTAACCGAGATTTCACTAATTTTGTTCAAGAAACCGAGTGAACGACGCAAGATAATCGTGCTTATGTAGTTTAGCATTAACACGATGCTGGACAATCAGAGACGGTACTCCTGTTCGGTGACCATGTAACCTTGCTACAGAGCGATGCGCGCTTGTACTCTGATATATATACCCCCCCGGGTGGGTTCGACTCGTAGATTCACCCGCGGTAGCTACCCTCGGCGACGACGCACCCCCCAAGTAGCTCCACCGCCACAGCCAATCCGAATCTCGACGCGGCCAACCGGCTAGCTTTACATCTAAATCGCGTGCCCAATCGTTTGTCTCGTTGATCATCCCGTCTTTTGTTTTTGAACGATACACACGCAAGCGCCTGTTAGAACAATCCGCTAACAACGTATTGTAACAATTTCCATGGCCATCGATACTTACTTTGGCCTTTTACCTTCACGGCCAGTTTACAGTTGCGCAATACATTAAATAACCGTTCACTACCAATGTCAAGAAAATATATCCGCGAACAAAATTGACTAGGTCCACGAATTTTTTACCATTTAATATACATCTGTCCAGTTTTATATTCTACAAAAAAAAACTAAGTAATTATATTTGAAATATTTAAAAAAATGTATGAAATAAGGGATTACATATGTTGAATATGTTTGCGTATATTTTATTCCTACGGAGATTTTATGGGTTTTTAAGACGATTGCGAAACTAACAATAGACAAAAGAGTTCTCTATTACCACCGATCGATACAGCGCTGGCCGGGAGGGGGGGTGAATAAAAGCCGTTAAATTTTCATTGCCACTCAAGGGCTTGAATTTGACATTGGTTCCAGATCGTTTTTCAATTTACATTTGAATGTCAGCAGGTATATTTGTAGCTTAGTGAAAGCCGCAACTGGCACGGTTAGTGACAGGGCAGGTCGTTACCTACCTTTGGATTATTCGTAAATGTAGGCAAAGAAATTGTTAATTCCGTACAACACCACTTTCCCAAGTCCTATCCAGAAGTTGTTGTATGGCATAGCACGGAGTTCACAACACAACAATGCGAGCAAAGCCTTAGCTAAAACCTTTAAGACTAGTCGCGGGTGTTTAATAGCCGACAAAAGGGTCAAAGAAAGGGCAAATCTGACGGTGGGATATGAAGTACACAGAATAATGATAAGTTGACGTCAAAGTTGGATAGAGGTTAACTAAAACGCACGTACGCGGAGATAGTGAAGTGGACCTCTTCATTTTGGGGATGACAGCCATTTATCGTAATTTTCAGCCTTTTCTTAATTCTTTCACTAACTTCGCACTATCAGGTTTTTAAAAGATAACACAAGGGAAACTAAGTTCTAATTGTTTGACGATCGCTTATAGAGGAATTTTTTTGAATTTTCGTTTCCAAAACTCTCAGACGAGTTTTAATAAAACATATATTTGTAACTCATTAAAAAGTGATTAAAAAATCGTTTTCTTTGTCTTCACAATAAGAATATCTCAGTAACAGTTATATATTATCGTCTGATAGTATAGTGACGCATATCATTAGAGTGACGTTCGTAGCCCTATCTGGTTGTGCTCTTGAATACCGAGAAAAAAGGCTTGCATGGATAATCGAGAAATTTCCATTTGAGATTCGGAAGATATGCTTCTCTTATATGAGGCGGATACAGTAATCCTCGCCAGGATTATTGAGGATATTTCAACGCGATGCATCATGTTCTATTCTAATGCAGTTCGCCCACTCCGTTTCAAATCTTGCCCCGTTCCTATCTGCGCTGCCTGTTAGTACTTTTTATTGTATTCATTTGTACGATCAGTCGACGCACTTTGCCATATGTCGCGTTTAAACATTGTTTAATAACGCAGTACGCGAGAACGAGAGAACGGGAATTGCAAATGCAATTCACAAAAGAGAAGATAAGGGCAGAAATTCACACGAATGTTGCACTCCCTCCGATGTAGCATATTATACTTTTCTTCCGATTTCGCTAAAAAAAAAAGAAGCGGTTGTGTTAGACGAAAATATGTGGGTGGTTAAAATAAAATTTAATGATCGACACAATAATTCTGGGAAAAACATTGCGATGGTTATAATCTAGCATCGAATGATGGATTAACTGACGAATGTCAGCGGCGCGGAATTTTATCATTTCCAAGTGAACGCGCAACACATAACTGTTTTCACACTGACAAAGTGAAGTTAAGTAACATTCTTGACTGTCTTAAACGACTCGGGAGATTGTTTCTGATCGGCGATCTCAGCCGATAAAATTCCTACTTATGTCGGGGCTTTATTGAATACCTCCCAACAAGATTATTTCCAGCCAATGACAGCATATCAAGAAACTATCCTAGATCTAATGGGAGCTACATAAACATTAGTACAATCGATTCCTTTTATTGATATAACTGTAATCAAAAATAAAATGCTTGCAGCTATCGAAGTTAGAACTAAATGTCGCGAAATACAAGACTACTTGGATGCAATAGCAATAGAATAAACCCATACAAAACATGGAGTAATGAAGTACGTGTAATAGGCAGTATTACGACCCATCACACAATAACACATGAACTATTCCATCAGAGATAAGAATCATTATCCTCATAAATGTATAATAAGGCGGCAAGATGTTCACGCTTTTCCAGATGATGTTGGTAAATATTGTTTTTAAGTGACAATGTCGACAACAACATCTCGGTCCCACCATGCGTGGGGATTTTCCCGCGAGACGCGTGTGCAGTAGCACCTTCAAGTATCCCGTTATCTCTCCCCGCTGATTTATACTCCAGGGTCGAAAATGTACCGCAGATTTGCATGATTCGCGCTTTACCTTGAGCGAATGAAGAAATAGAAAATAGTCTTGTCTGTGATACAGCAGAACAAGACGACATGTCAATATGGTCGACATTTTTTTCGTCGTGAATCTTTAGGGTTGTGGATCTTTTTAAACAAAAATGTTATTTTATCTTTAAATGAGTATGACTGTGAAATATCGTTGGGGATATCGAGGGGCCTGTCTTCAAACTGGGATCTTCGAACTCTCTGAGCATTCAGCGACAATATGCGGTTTTGCGGATTGTGTAATCCAGTATCTGCGCGAGTACCCGTATTTAGTTGAGTAACCACCTTAGATCACCGAAAATTAGGTGGTTTTTGGAATTTTTTAAATTATGAAAAAAAAAGCAACGGAGATGAAAAAAAGGGTAAATAGAATATGCTAACATCCTTACGCACGCGTAGTGTGCGTTAAACGGCGTTTCTCGCACTGAGTGAAGTTAACAAATTATCTTCAGAGTTTGGGAAATTTTCGTTGTCTTTTTTCATTCTTATACAATTTCCAATAATTACCTAATTTTCGGTCTCCTAAAGTCGTAACCCCCCTTAATTACGGGTACTCACGCAGGTATTGGATTACACAATCCGCAAAACCGCAAATTCTCGATGAATGCTCAGAGTTCGAAGACCCCAGATTGAAGACAGACTTCTCGATATTCGCAATGATATTACACACTCACACAGATTTAAAGATAAAATAACCCGTCACGTGATCAAGTACCTAAACGGACGATGGGTGTCATTCTCAATACCGGATGTTCAGTGAATCTCATAAAGGCAAGTGAAGTCAATCCACGAAGGCTTTTCGAAGTGACGGATTTTGATCAATATTTATTCCGTTAAAAAAGAACATTTTTATCCTTTTTTTTTTCAAATTTTTACGTAATCTCTAAAACTTTCGCTTCGTTCAAGACTTTGGCTTGCTTAGACCCTCCGGCTCTAAACATTGGCTCTGAAACAAAATTCATGTAACACGAGGAAGTCTTAGATCAAAATTCAACGTTGTCACTTGACGGTCGCGAGGCCTGTGACCGTCGTCGCCGAGTGTTCAGGAAACGAAAAACGTTACACACGTGTATTTTTTTTAATCACAAGTTACAACCCTTTATGTCTCGTGAATTCGGTCCTGGTCGCAAACGACTCCTTCGCCTCGTAATATTATAGCCTATTGCGAAAGCGGAAATGATTCGGCTTCGAGCACATGAAATTCGCGAGTGGTTTGGCACAGCCCGGGCCCGGGCCCGGATCATTAGCTCGGCAAACGAGTTTGTTCACGAATACAAGGGGTCTCGGCGAGATTCGTCCGACGGAGAGGCTGAGTGGCTCGGCGAGTTCGAAGGGACGAACCTGTGGATAACGAAAAAGAGGAAAAAATAAAGGTAAGACCGAGCGGGCAAGAAAGAAAAAAAAAAGAATCAATTCTCCTCGACTTTGATCTACCTGCACGAGGCGAGTGGTCGAACGACTTTGCTTCCATAACACTGGAGCGCGGCGAGACACCGTGGCTAAAGCGTAAGAACGGAGGAAAGCGCGATGGTGGTGGAGCGGTGGAGGGGGAAATGAGAGGCGTAGGGCCCGAAGCGAAGCCGAGTGTTGGGCCCGCGTGAGAGAACGGTCATTGCCACCACCTCTGAACGAGTCTCGCGTACCCGAGCGCCGAGCGTTCCCCGACGCTCGAACTAACGTCGTGTATATATAGTTGCGGGCTCGCGAATGAAAGATAACACGCAAATTCGACAACAAAGAATACTATCCAAAGTTTTAATCTCTTCTCGAGTATAGCACCATTTTTGTCATCGCTGTCGGTGTATCAACGAAAACAGATGTGGCAAAAAATGTTTTATAAAACAGGAGTGCTACATGGTAGGAAATATAAAAACGTTCGGTAATTAAGCCACTGATTCATTACTTTGACAAAAAGATATTTGGTGTTTATTAATTTCTCGCTAAACAGGTAGTGACGAGATTGAAGTGCGAAAGTTTGTACCGAGAATTCGTTCGATATTTTTATAATTTGGTGAGTTAGACAGTTAGCAGAGTGCTGAAAAAATTATACTTTGGCGTTAAAAAATGATCTTCACAAACGCTTTGTACAAAATCCATTTTACCGAAATATTGAGTAAATTGTTTTTACTGTAAACAAAAAGAGCACGTTAAATGTGATAAAACAGTTATTCGTTATTTTTCGTATTTCTATGCGTCCACAAAATTCACGTGAAAACGCGATTGTACGTGACTTTGAGAATCGAGCTACTGAAGTACGAGACGCGTTTCAAGTCGCATGTGCACCTGACTGCGGGCGAGCGATCGTTGGCTTTGGGTACTGTAGACTGACTCGAGTGACCCGTGAGGCCCCCGGCGAGCGAACGGCGCCTCCACTCGCAGGCACCGTACGCATTTACCTCTACTCCGCTACTGCCGCTCGGTTTCTACCTCTACCGCCTCTTGCCTCCTCTACCTGCGAGTACCACGAAGAAGACGAAGACGAAGGAGGCAGAAGTGGAGGACGGGGACTGTGGCGGCTCGCGCGGAGAACGACGACAAACCGAGCTCGGGGCCCGCCGACCGATCTCTCCCCCGGTACCGAGGCTCCGGCGATGCGAATCGTCCACGCTGTGAACTAGAAACGAGCCGAGAGGTGCTGACGACGGTCGCCCGCGACGACAGCACCATCGAGCCAGCGCACCCACGAATAATCCATCGGGAGACAGCGGACGATCGCCGCGACACTATATAAATTCCGCTCGTGAATCGCGTTATCCCTGTTATCGCTAACGACGCGTCCTTCGCCGGATGCAACAAAGTCAAAATAATCACAATGTGCGAGTGGCAGTGTCGTTGACGGAGCAAAATCTTTTTGCAATCGCACATTTGCACGATCGGTAATAATAATACTAATAAGTTTATTATTATTATTGAAACAAGTATAAGAATTTTCTGAAAAAATTCATAACAAGTTCGAATAATTTAGTTGAAAAAAAAGAACGGTGTTGTGTGAAAAAAAATCTGTTCTACGTGCGGGATGGTACGAACATCGTCGTTCGAATTGATAACCGCAGCGGAGAAAGAAGAATAAACCACGGGGCCTCTTTCGCCAGCCAAGTGAATACTGGTTCTTCTCGTCGGCCAAGATCGTCGCCTTTGCTATCCGCGAAGACGCGGGGAAATCGTCCAAGGTAAGGAGAACTATAATTCAGGTGATCCCTGTGTACGTACGTTACTATGATTACTCTCGAGCTCTGTCTCAAGGTCGCGACCGAGGTATCGCGAGCCTCGCAGACATCGTCTTGGCTCGGTTGTCTCGTTTCTTCTTTCGCTTCTTCTTCCTCTTCTTCGTCTGTTGCTTCTGCTGCTGCTGCTGCTGTTGCTTCTTCGTCTTCTACCGTCACAGCCTTGGCCGAGGCACTCCGAGAACGTGCAACCCCGAGGAATGCCCGGAGACGTCGACCGGTTATATCCTTCGCATGTGCCTCTTCTTTCGCCTATTCTCGATACCCAACGAAAATCGAACATATCTCACCGCGCTACATCTCCCCCATTACACCTCGGAATTTCTCGAGTTACACGAGGAATCTTAATATCCAGTTGCCTGTACTTTCAACAGCGCACTGTGCGAAGCACCGAGACGTATTATCTCACTTTTTACTACTCGCGGCTATAAAGTGTAAAAATGTATACGTAAAACCATTTGTCTCAAAAGCCTGGCTAATTGTATTAAAAAAACCTTATTTACGGTACTTCAGTTATTCTTTCACAAGAATTACAGCAAACATTAATTTCATTTTAATTAAATTTTGTCGTAGATCCAAAAGGTTGAGGTCTCATCGTAACTCCAATTTTAGGGACATAGGTTACTAAATAAAAAAAGTGAACGCTTTTCTTTACTATTTACATCGCCTTTAATTCATTAAATCACCGACGTCACGTGACGACCGATAAGTTCGTATCTTGTGGCGCGTTTCGAAGCGCGTTGCTCCCAGGAATCGGAGGGAACAGCAGCGGCGATTGCGAATCGAGCGCGAGGAGCCGGTATGTCGTCCATGGATAGCGGTACCTCGAGGCTCCGAGGCCTTTGGAACTCGACTTTCGTCATAAGCGCGCCAGTCCTGTGCCGATGTGTTTTTGATATTGTGGCAACGACTGCCGCGATATACAGGCGCGAATGAGGCTGAGCGGATTCCAAATTTTAACAACGAAAAATATGTGACAAATAAGAAATACAAAATTACAGAGAGTAGCCAAGGGAAGGCTAAAATGAAAATGGGGAGAATAATTAACGGTGCGTACAAGACAGAGAGAGAGAGAGAACGTTAGCCCGCAGCAAATCGTGTTTGCCGTCGCATGTGACGCGTGACTCGCGTACACGCTGGTTAAAACGAAAGTGGCTGCTCCTGAGCTGTCTTCGTTGTCAACGGTACCGTTATCCCTCGCTGTATTAGTGCGCGTACAGACCACGTACGCACCGCTTACAAAAAGCGTTTCGTCATACAGTATATTCTTTTCGCGCGGCTAATAGCCGAGCACGCCGAGCATCGGTCGTGTCGTCGGCCCGATTTTGACTGTTCGCTCGAGCGAAATTGACACGCGAATAAAACGCTATACGTGATTTTACCTTTTTTTAAATTCAATGCGGTTTGGTACCAATTTCGGTTGAAGTCTCGCTCAATAGCATGGCAGGCGAAAAAACGGACGGGCAAGGACGAAGCTCCATTTTCAAGACGAATGACCTAAAAGACTGTATCTGTGCGCCCGTTGTTTACAGTCAGGTAACACTTAGACTCGCTGCGCTGCTGAGTATAGAGCTCGCGGTACGAGGAGGGGAGTGGGAGTGTGGTTTGAGGCACCCGAAACCCTTAGAGGGGATCGGTGTACAAAAATATTCATGCGAATTTTTTCTTTCGCAAAATACGTAAGGAAAAAAATGAATTTAAGCGTTGGTCCTGTTTTCCTCGAATTTCCTATTTTTCGGTCAATCAACGGTGCTTTTCCGAATCAGCGGGAAATTTAACATCGACAAACCGAAATTTTTTTTTCGCAAAAAACCCAAGGGCTAACCTCCGACGCTGGCCTAACCTCCGTTCGTGCGCGCGCAAGCAAGCGTCATTGTTCTCAGTACAATAAGAACTCTTTGTAGCAAGAAAGGAAAAACAACCAAAAATTCAAGGGTTGTCGTCTCGCTGAACCGAGGCCATGCTGCTCGCGGACTAATACACCGAGACAAAAGACTAATTTCGTCTTTAGCGCTGCAAACTAATTATATCGACGCACGCGTCATTGTAGGGGGGAATTACAGAGGTTGCGAAAATAGACGGAAGGACAAGGGCACGTCGTGTTGGAATATTATATAAAAATTAGCGAATGATCCTGCAGATGCAGAGAACTTCTGGTGGTGAGAATAATACGTTTGTAATTATATCACCGCTGTTACTGTCTAATAGTCGCAAATAATATTCGAATTTCAAGCGGCGGCACGCGCGCGAGTCCGAAAATAGGCCCGAACAGAGACTGACACGAACGACCCGGCGTTATTCCGTCCATTCACCGAAATGTTATTATTACACCTCATTGTTTTGCCGCGAATGGTAACCGGCGGTGGCCGCGTTTCCGCTCAAAAATCTCGGCGGGAAGGAAACGCGACTGGCAACGCGGAGTCATTGCACTTGAACTTTGTTTCTCGACGTGACCGCGACGTCTTATTGCGACGATGTTATGCACACCTGGAATCCGTAATACACGTTCGTCTCTCGGAATGGGGAACTCGTGCAAACAGAGCCCATTACCACGTAGATATATATATGTATACATATATACATTTCTATAACTCCTTTTCGACTCTTCGCGTCTAACTGTAACGCGCCGGCGAGCCGTATCTTTTTTATCTGGGCAGAGGAGAGCGGCGAACCGCGAACGCTTGAATACTTCAACGAGTGAATCCACATCTCTCGCACCTTAGGCGCTTAACCCACCCGGAATCGTAGTACGTACTCGTGCGTGCGCGTATAGTGCGCGCGGCAGTGGAAAAGTAACGGAAGTGACTGTTGCCCTACGGAGCATCCTCTTAGATTTTTTTTCGTCTCGATCATGAGCCGACGACTTCCGGTGGGTTCATCGCAATTAGTCGAGAGCCGCGTGGATTCCATGAATATTGAATAAACAGCGGATAACAATTATTCATCACCCTGAGAACCCTGCTAAATTGGCTCTGGGTGGCTGAATTGATCGAGGCCGATAGATCAATTGGTTCGATTGCCAAATTAATTGACTACGAACGCTAACCGACCGGATTTTACCCGACAAGGTGGCTGTCAATCAATTAGACGATTATTTTATTTTTTTTTCTTTGTAAAATTCACAGATTTTGGAAGTGATAAAGTTGGGTGTACAAGTAAGATTATACGATTCTCGCGAATCCTCCGGTTCCGCAATCGTCGTGTCGACGACCTCCGCCGACAGGACACGACGAATTAGGTTTTGAGCTAAGTGGCTGACGATGACATTGCGCGCCGGAATCGTTATTTTAAAGTCGTCAGTCGACATTGTCCTCGAGGGGGTAGAAGCCTTGTGGGCGAGATTGCGCGGAGGTTCGGCTGTCCCGTGAGAATTTTCCCATCAGCGCGACGGTGCGATTGCCACGGTCATGGGAGCCGACGTTGAACTAGCATGCGAACTGTGACGTTCTCGCTCGCTGATGGCGACGCGAGTTCTCTCTCGTCTCGAATGCACGTTGCCGGGCTCTCGAGCGTTACTCGTCCAATCTTTTCTCTTCCCCGCGAATTAAGCAGCGGCCTCGCTCTCGCGTAACATCCTCGCGATATCGTTTTCATCGAACTCTCCTTTTTCATTCGTTCCAGATGAGCCGCCTGATGCCAACTTGGATCCTCGTGCTGACGCAGCTGTCGACGCTGATTCTCGCCAGTCCGATATACGCGCCTCAGTTTCTGTCCGGCGGTGAGTAAAAAAATTTGACAAACTTTAGAACAGCGCGTGAGTCAACCCGGAGCGGTGAAAATATATCTTTGATGCGCGGGAAGACGGAAATTCCGCGAAGCGTCGTTAACCTCGCGAGAGAAATTTTGGGCCACGGAGCCTTTCGCCGTATCGCGCGCGCGCCGCAGCTTTTAGTCACGAACCCTCGGCGACGGCCAGCCCGAAGAATCTCTCCGCGGGCTCCGCGCCTGGGACTGGAAAGAAGCGTGAATCGTTGACCGTTATGCCGGAAGAATTCTCAGCTTCGATCGCGACCCGACGAGCACCTAGCTTCGCGACTTGATCGTCATTTGTTTCAATTTTCGATAATTCAACAGTGTCTTTCCAAAATATTTTTTATCAGTTTAGCCAATCGATCCCTCGGATACTATCCTTATCTATTTGAATTTAATGTTTATTCGATTTTGTAGTATCATTCATTGCATTGGGATAAAGAGTTCTGTTTTAATATAAACGAAAACCCTATTTAATATCAATTCCGTTTGTGGTAAAAAAAATTATTATGTGAAAAATGAACTTCATTTTTCGATTTAAATTCATGTTTGATTGCACAGGTCGCCAGCTTTTGTTCGACCTTCACGTTCGAAAAGTTCACGAAACCCGGAGAATCATAGACTCATTGAAATATTTTGCCAACATATAAAAAAGAACAAAGCCCGAAGAGTCATTGTTACGACCGCGCAACTGACTCTGTTCGCGCGTTGCTTATCGGTGCCTTCGCATCGATAATGACAAAGACCCGATCGTCAGTGGCGAGTTGTCGCGCAACAATTGCGATTAAAAATATTTAATCTCGTATTTGCGAAGTGCGCGACGATCGAGACGGTATTGACCCTGCTTCGGTAGCCGGCGCGCATGCTCCCCGCGCGGGGAACGTGGGCGGACCGGTCAGTTTTCCTCGGGCCGACGATCGGTCGACAAGTAGGTTACGTTCGATCAACGGTGCTCACGATTCCTCGTCATTTTTCCGTGCTCGCTCCGTCAGTTCGTATGAATATACGTCCGGTAACGCGAGTGGGGCACCCACGGGGTTCCCGTACGGCATCAAGGTCGATGACTGGATGGTCTCGTGTCGCTCTAATGTCTATGATCATCATTTTTCCCGCTCAACGACCTCCTTCGATCGTCGCAAGGATTCGGTGGAAGAAGGGGAAGTGGAGGGGGGGGGGGGGGATGGATGTAGATCATTTCCAATCACCTTCGGTCGTTCCACACACGAATACAATAAATACGGTGGAATGCAGGTTCGTGAACCGTTATCAAGGTCAGCGAGTAGAAATCAATGAAAGCAACGCCTTTCATTGTGTTCCTTTCCTCGGCACTAAAATCCGGTTTTTCTTCGACATGAACGTCTTCGTTATTGTAAATTTGACACTTGTTCGAATCGAATCATCGGAGAAATCCTGTATTTCACCGATCTTCCTTTCGTCTTTGTTTAAAAACAACAGCCGAGTGTTATTCGTCACTCCTCGAGTTCCTCCGGCTGAGTAAAATCAATTCAGTTTGTATTCCGTCGCAGTAGCTTTTGCCGATAGATTCGCTTTCTCGTAGCCCGCATGCAAATTCAATTTATCGCTGCGAATCGAAAAGCAGTCGACGATAAGCGGGACACGCGTGGGTTTCGGTACAGATGAAGGTGGACACGTGGACCACGTCAATTCGCGATATGTGTCGTGTTCTTTGTACCTCGGCTCTGCAGTCAATTTGCGAATGTGTGTACGTGTCTTTGGGGCACCTACACATTTTTTATTTTTAAATTTGGCCATCAATTCTATAGAATAAAAATCTACTAAATTCACAGTAACTGCAGTTGTAGTAATTACGTTGATCTGTATTCCTGAGGAACCTAAATGAAAAAATAATTACATATACGAATTAACAATTAATTGTCACTTAATGATTGTCAGCCTTCTTGTGTTTTTTTTTTTGGCCAGCTTGAAATTGTTTATTTCGTTTTGTCAAATTTGTCATCGAAAAAGAAATTTTCGGAAAGACCGTCGTACGAATTTTCGTTAAATGTTTGTGTCACGGTCTCTCGCCGATCGCGACAGACACGTCACTACTTTCTTCGAGTTCGTGACTCAGAGAACGTCGAGAGTGTTACTTCCGCCCGCGCGTGCGCGCACGCATTCCCCGTGCGACAATGACAACGGGAGAGCTCGGTGTACGGGCGGCGAGGACTTTTGAATTTTCGCAGGGAAGCGACCGACTGACCCAGAGAACACGACTGTCCAATGTCAAGCGGACGTCAGATTTAGCGTGAGCAAAACCGGATCGCTAATTTCGCTAGTGTCCCGTAACGCGCCTACGCATTCTTTTCTGTCCACTCGATTATTATAACGAGCTAACGAAACGAATTCCCGTTCGTCGCGCCGAGAATTCACTAAGTTACGGGAACATCCGTCTTCGGAGAAGTTATAAAGGGGAATCGGGGAATTCGTGAGTCGCTCGTGTCGGAGTATTCGTGCAGGTGAGATTCCAGGGTAACGTCGTGAGTTCGTCCGTGCGACGTTAGAGCGGAGGGGATAGGTCCGGATTAATTCTCAATGTCTCCGACGGAGTCGCTGGACCTCCGAACAGGATCAAGGTGAACGTAGGGTAGTCACTGCTTAAGCATAAGTGTGTGTATATGCCTTTATACATAGACATACATATATACACACCTGACGAAGACAGGTGGCCGTTTGAAAACTGTTAGGAATAATCGAGGTGGCGACGCCGGCAGGTATGGGATTCTCTCGGCACGCTACCCTGGAGTCGAGGAATGTCGGGAAGCCGAGATGATGATAGAAGGAAAAGAAAAGGATGCAGCGAAGAGTAGGGTGGACGGTCGAGTCCCGACGAGACGAAGTTCCAATGGGATCAGTCAGGGAGAAAGAGTGGGATAGAAAAAAAAACTGGTACAGGAGGTTAAAAAAATAAGGTGAAAAAAATAAATAAATTAAAAAACAAGAAAAGGTAGCCGCCCGTGAGAGACACTTACGAAGCAGACGAGGAAGAGGGCGGATAATAAAGGAAAAAAACAGAGTAGAGATCATATGTCTATTTCTCTCTTCTATATATGCATATATATATGTATATGTATAGAGAGAAAGAGACGGAGAATGAAGCGAGCAGTTACATTGGGCTATGACTGTGACCCACTTTTGACCCAGGCCACGCCGCCGACTAGGCTCGTACGTCGAAACGTTAACGGTATATTCCCAGGCCGAGGAGGAGACGAGGGAACGAACGAACGGCGATCAACCGACGGACGAACCGAGCCCTCGTTGTGCCGGGACTCCTCGCGCTTCGCCTCGCCGCTGACATCAATTCGATCTTGCTCTTTGGCAATAATATGCGCCGCGGAACACGTTGGAATTTTCACGAGAACGAACGCAACGGCCGACGCGAAACGCGCGATGAACGGAAAAGCTCGGATTGGCGCGCGGCACTTTCCGATACACACGTCGAGCCGTCTCCGTTTAATTTGCGCGGCGGCGGATTAAACGCGACGACAATGGGCGAATACTCCGACGCAGTCGCCGTTGACAGCAACAATCTTGTTAACGGATTTTTATTTAGACGTGAATCGAGATCCAATGTCAACCGCGGATATCCGCTTATGAATAATAATTGGAAATCGTGATTGGTCGGTGGGAAAAAAAGATATGTGAGAAATTTGTTTTGTCGTCGACGCAGCGCCGGTCGGTCGCTCTGGATGCAACGAGACCGAAGCATCGTGCCGACTGGCCAGAAGCGGGAAGCGCCTATCGAGGCCCCGAAGATGATGTCGAGTCGCCTGAATGCCTCGGGAATGTGGATCTGGCGCTGCGATGCCGGGCGAGAGCGTCATAAATGCACAGTTAGTCGGACTCTGGGTGGTACGTAACGCGGCGCGCGCGGTGTACTATAAGTAGCACTAGTAGCTCGAGCGGTCTGCAGTGGTTGTAGGCAGATAATACGCTGCAAAGTGTTCCAGACTTCTCGATGCCTCGATTACGAATCGCGGAAGCCGCGCCGTTGATCCCTCGGTTAGTGAGGCGAGCCCGCGGTGAAGAAAATAAGTAACGAAAATGCTCCACGCGTTCCGGGATGTCAGCAATTTGTTGTTGTCGGAATGTGGAGAAACATGGCGATGATTCACATCAGAATAATGTAATCCGAACATCGGTTCGGGTGATAATTGTGTGCGACACAGAATTCGCATCAGTCCCTTTTTGTCAATGTGGACCTATTTTATTTTGACTCCTGACACCAGTCGAAATTGTAGACGTATAAGAATTATCTTTCGATTAGTGAATCTGCCAACATTACCGAATGAACCCGTAAAACATTAAATGACTCTGTGAATTGGTTACATTGAAAAAGTTCCACGCAAAATTCATTTAAAAAATCCTATTTCTGTCTGTTTAGGTACCGGAAGAAACATCCGTCACTTACCATGCGTCTCTCTACGAACCGGCGAGACCGGAGTCTGCATGTTCGCCTTCACGTGCGTCAAGGCCAATGGCACTCATCTCGGTACTTGCATCGATCGCTTCTACTTCGGAAGCTGCTGCAAGCTCAACGACGAGCCGCAGATTTACCCCGAGGACAACGCGATAGACGAGGGACCAGCAGTTGCCGGCGGTTTCGTCACTACGGACAGCGCGATCGAGAGCAACGACATCCCCGACTACTTCACGAGACCCAAACCGTTGGCGGACAAGCGGCCAGTCTCCTCGACACCGTCGTCGTCGGCTAGCAAGATCGCCGACCCGGCGACGACGACGCAGTCCGTTCGGACGTCAACGGAGTCCCACAAAGTGGTGATGACCGAGAGACCGTTCACTCCGTACACCACGACGCAGCCGCCGAACGGTCTGTCGACCTTCCAGACGCTCCACAATTATTCTCATCACGGCTCGAATGCAGCCACGACCGAGAATGTCCTCAAGGTCACGTCCACCGCGTCGACGAGACCGAAGAAGCCTTCGACGAGCACCGAAAGCTCCACCGTCGTCACTAACGGAGGATCATTCAAGCCTAGACCCTCTTCGACGACCTCTGCGGGCTCCAAGAGACCGGTCGTCCCTGAAACCACCCCGAAGAGGCCATCCTCGGTCCACGCGACGAAACCGGCAGCCACCCGAAAGCCTGTCATCACCTCCACCCAGAGACCGTCTTCCACGACCGCGCGAACTCCACCGTCGACGAGGTTCCCGCCGAGAAATGCGACCACCACCACCGCTGCAACAACCACCACGACTACCAGCACCACCGCCAGCCCCACCACCCTCACGTTGACAACCACCGCTCGACCAGCTCAGACGACCGCCAAAAAACCAGGACAGAATTCAGGAACGAGGAGACCAACGGTGACGACCAAGAGGCCCGGTACAGCCACGAGAAAACCCGTCACGACCACCAGACCATCATCCGTCAGCGCCACGACGGGTGGACCAACCACCGTCACCCAAAGACCCGTCTCCACGAGTGTCAAGGTCACGCAAACCGCAGGACCACCTTTGACCTCAGCGCAGGAGTCTTCGACGACTGCGCCGACGAAGCCGTCGTCGTCGACTTCCACCGGAGGAGGCTCGACCGTGGGCAGACCCAGTCAGAGACCCGTCACGAGAAGACCCACGGTCACGACCGGAAGTGACAGGGTCACGACCGCGAGGCCCTCGACGACGACGTCGAGACCCTCGACGACGACTCAGAGACCCAGACCATCGTCGCGACCCACCAAACCGAGTGCAAAGCCAAGCGCAACGGCGACGAAGAGACCAACGACGGTGAAAACTACACCCAAACCGCTGCAAACGAGCACCGAGAGGGTGAAGCCTCTATCGTCTTCGTCCTCGGTGACCTCGACGTCTTCGTCGAGACCTTCGACCTCGCGGCCAAGTTCGTCAGCCTCGACGAGACCAAAACCCACGGAGAGACCGACGAAGCCGTTGAAAGCGACGAAACCTCCGAGACCGTCGTCCACCACGATCGCTGCACCGACCTCGACGTCCCCGGGAACATCCTCGACTACTCAAGCCTCGACCCTCTCGGTCGCGACCTCATCGCCCTCGACGTACAACGGTTCAACGTTGACCAACGAAATTTTGCCTCCGGTTGGATCAGGAACGACGGCCACGACGACCGAACGGGCGACGACGCACTCGCCGGGTCTGGTCACGTGGAGCTCGAATTCCGACGACGACGTCACGAAGGGACCGGAGATCTCGTCGACCACCGTCAGCACGACGCAAGAAGGTAAATTCGAGTGTTTTTTGCATGACTTCGTGTTGCGGGTTAACGGGGGGAAAAAATCGAGGACGAGGAATATGAGTCAACGATACCTTGGAAGTCGGGAGAAGGTTCCGGTGGAATGTGGGTCACGGAGGATTTTTCTAACTGAACCCCGAGTCACATTTGTGTTGACTGTGAAGAAGCGAAGATGAAATTCCGTGGGCTCGGTCGACGGATCTTATCGAACAAATGACTTTCGGCGCTGCCGTCCGACGTAACGGTTTCCAGACATCCACCGTAATGCCGCTGCGTCTCTGTTCCCGGATTCTTCGGCGCCTCTCGCGCTCGGCTATACCAATTGCATAACCCCGAAAGAAAGCGCTAACAGTATCTCATCACTGTCTTTTTCATTTGACTCCTCTTCCGCGTCGATCTTCCTCGGCATTGCATTTATTTTTTTATTTTTATCTTTTGCCCGCAAGAAATGTAATTTTGTTCGGCGAATAATTTTTAAATAATGTCAATAATCTTGTGCAATTTATTTAGAAACAACCGAACCGGAGTGGTCGCCAATCACAACGCCCGATGGGTGGATAATGATTCAATCGCCCACGACGGAGAGGCCGGTGATCTCGGACGAGGCGGCGAACAGGCCAAAACCAACGAAAACAACCACGACTACCGGTGAGTCGACGATTGGAATTTATCGATAAGGCATACGTATAAAAAAAACGACACTTTAGAAGTGAAAAGGCACTTGCAAAAAAAAATACAAAGTAGCTATGCAACGATTGCAAAACATATAAAAAAGCTGTAGCAGCTGCCTGTTCAGGCGACGTCGAGACGCGTCGCTTTGATAATTCTAATCGTTGCGATTTGTGAATTTGCAGCGAGACCAACGAGTGCGAGTACGACGACGGAACGCGTTACGACGCCGACGAGGCCGACCATACCGACGATGCTCTCGACCATCGCGACAGTTACCACCGCCACGGATCTTCCAGTTCCGATGGAAACCCTCAACATGTCCGACTACCAGCAAGGTTGTTCGCCGCAATGAATTCTACTCTAATCGATCGGTCAGGTGGCTTTTTCCACGTTTAACTGTGAAAAGGACAAATGAACCTGTGTTGTCTGATAATCGATAATTACCAGGAAGTCTCGATTCTATTTTCAATACTATTTCACGTGCTTCGAAATCTGGAATTTTTTTAGTTAATTCAATTTTAAATTCACATCACAAAAATTCAATTAATAGCATTAATTTAACTCTAATGTCGTAAAAAAAGTCATATCTTGAAAAATATTTTCTCAGTCCTTTTAGCGTTCTTACCGAGACTTCTGGTAATAATTGTGATCGCACAACATTTCATCGGGATAACGAGAAAAAAGTAACAAGAAAAAACACTATAAATTGAAAACAACGATATCAAGACAATCACTCAGCAGCGTTAAGCACTGTGAAGCGGTTATCAATGTCGATCGTGGCATTGGCCAGCGTTTTTCAGGGTTCCTCAAGGCTCGACAAATATTGAACCAGCGTTGGGCAACCCTGGCGAACGTTTTTATCGCAATCGCTAAAGTAGACTCCAACAGCTGAGATCTATAGACGACTCGCGCTGTCCCACTCCTAGGAGTATCTCGAGATACTTCAATGTATCGCGACGGAGTCGATTCGCATTCTGCAAATCACGCGCGATCGGCCTCGGTTTGGTATGAATCATCGAGACGACTCTCCCGTAAAAATCAATCACGATCGCGGAATAAAATGCACTTTCGGTGTATCGCCGATGGTCTCCCGCGAGTTCATTCGTCGGACACTCGAGAAGCGTCGCTACTCGCGAATAAATCGTTATCACGTTTAACGTAACTCGGTCGACAATCGCTGTTTATCGGTTCGTGACGTCGACGAGACGACAACGACCACTCGAAGTCGACCGATATATCACACTGTCGATACATCTATATCGTTTGCATCTGTAAAACGCGGCGACACGAAATTTATTATCTCGGTGTGAGGATAAAAGGAGAGATAAAAAAAAAGTAAAAAAAAACGTAGACGGAGAAGCAGCGGAGGTTCGTCTCGTGCAAAAACTGACGCTGCGCGAGCATACCGGTTCATCCGGTCTGTCGAATGTGCGAGAGGAGCCGCGCTTCACAAGCTCACTCGCTCGCTGTATTCGCTATCCGTACTCGCCGCCTCGAGTCACACGCGAGCGTGCACCAAAATGGCGTCCACGAGGGGCCCCGTTCTCCGGCGACTCAGCCTCGCGAGAGCCATGAATTCAACAATGTTTATCCTTGCAGTTTGCGGACGTCGACTGTTCCCCGAGTCGAGGATCGTCGGTGGCGAGAACAGCACCTTCGGAAAATGGCCGTGGCAGGTTGGTACACCGCATTTCCATACCCTCAATGATGTACTGAAAAAACAAAAATTCAAAATGAGCATTTACACTTTGCTCGAGAGATATATTTCCTTAAACACAATTTTTCAATTCTTAACAAAATAAAAAAATAGATAAAAATTAAAATATAATTTTTTGTCAATGAGAAACATTGCAGTAACTTTTTGTACCCTGAACATTTCTTGTCAATGGGATATTTGTCAGTGAGGGACGTTTATTAAATTTAATTACAATTATTTCGCATATATTATGATGTATGTCAATGTTATAAATGATCTGTGTTTGCAGATCTCGCTCCGTCAATGGAGGACGAAGGCCTATCTGCACAAATGCGGAGCTGCTTTGCTCAACGAGAATTGGGCTATCACGGCGGCTCACTGCGTCGAGAAGTAAGTCTCTCTCGGTGTTGATTCTTATAACTCTTTCCTCGATAGATATATCGCCGTGTTTTCTTATCGTACAAATATTTGTCGGGTTTCACGTCGTTTTATGACCCGTCGGAGAGGAACAATGCCGCCGATAATCTGGCGAGACGGGAAGAGCTTAATATTGATCGATCACTCGTGTGGTGATCACGGCAATTTTATCGCGGTAAACGGATGTACTCTGCCTCTACAGAGAATCCTATCAAACTACATAGTCGTCGATTAGTTTCTAAATAAAAATGCACGACGACGTATCGATAGTTAACATGAAAATTAAATTAATTAATTAACTTGAAAATTTGTGTCCACAGTGTTCCACCGAGCGATCTGCTGTTGAGGATCGGCGAACACGACCTCGCCAACGAGGACGAACCCTATGGCTTCCAGGAACGAAGGGTACAGATTGTCGCCAGCCATCCGCAGTTCGATCCACGGACCTTCGAGTACGATCTTGCGTTACTGAGATTTTACGAGCCTCTCGAGCCTTTCCAACCGAATATCCTGCCCGTTTGCTTACCCGACGACGACGAGAATTACGTCGGACACTCGGCCTATGTCACTGGATGGGGAAGACTCTTTGAAGGTAAATTAATTTTCGATTAGATCGATATCGACAAGGAATGCGGATCACAATCTGATTCACATACCCAATGATAAGAACGAGTCAATGAGACAAATAAAAAAAGTGTTCTATTATAAAAAAGCAATTCTCATGTCACCTTTTTATTGTAGATGGACCATTACCTTCCGTTCTTCAGGAAGTGTCGGTTCCGGTCATCAACAACACTGTGTGCGAAGGAATGTACAGGAACGCCGGTTATATTGAGCACATACCGCACATTTTCATATGCGCGGGCTGGCGAAAAGGAGGATTCGACTCTTGCGAGGTATTTTATATGAGATTGAAACTATCGATTAATTATTATTTTTTTTTATTTTCGTCCGTTGATTTTAATGGCTTTTATTCGATATTTCCTAGGGCGACAGCGGCGGTCCTATGGTGATTCGGAGGCCTCGTGACAAGCGATGGATTCTGGCGGGAGTGATAAGTTGGGGTATCGGCTGCGCCGAGCCAAATCAGCCGGGAGTCTACACGAGAATCTCCGAGTTTCGAGAGTGGATAAACCAAATTCTGCAGTTTTGATGACGAGAAATATTCGAGGATTATCAGCACTGAGAGGAATAGAAACGGCAAGAGGCTCAGCTTCCCCCGGACCGGGAAGCGAATCTCAACGAAACAGAAACCATAAACCAAGAACGCGAGCAAAATTAAGCTTGCGATCGTGATGGCTCGTCGTGAGATCGACGGATCTTGCGTCGCCCGGATTCTCTCGTCAATCGTGGAAAAGCCGATGCCCACGCCATTTTCTTCATTAAAATAAAACCGTCCAGCGATCGGCGCGAATACGTCGATTGATCTCAGTGATAGAAGAAGAAATTTGGCGCAGCCCTCGCTTTCCATTATGCGGGAACGAATTTGCCTAGCAAAGTGAATTGATTGGTGGAACAACGTGCGCCTAAATCTCGTACCTAATACTCATTTAAAAAAATTAAGGTCGACACACAGATCGCACGAACGTACGGCCACCAATGTTATTCACAAACTCGAATTAATTTATTTTATACGCGGAAATCCGTTATACTTATAAATAGCTGAATAGATGAACGAGCAAATAAATAATGAATATATAGATGTGTTATATATAGATACTTTATGGACGTACAATCACAAATGGATTATAATCCGTTCGTACGCAAGATTCAAATAATTTATTTTCATAATGATTCTGAACCACGAAATCGTCATCCGTGCGTGCTGCGTTCACGACCTGCGTTCGGACTTTTGTCGTAGACTGACGAAAACTGTAAATATTTTTGTAATAACCCGAACGAAAACTCACTCGCGCATCGTGCAATCTAATTATTGTAGTTAGTGATTACAAATACGTCTATTCGCATACGTATCAGTTGTATCGACGATTGTCATACATTAAAAATGATATTATGATAAAACAGTGGAGAGTTCGTTATTTAATCAACATCAACCCGAGTTCGGCAATCATCATTGGCGCGGGGGCCAAAAACTGCCCAAATCGAGAACCCGAAATTTTTCTTTTTTTTTTTGTCGTTTTAAAAGTGACAAAATTTATCGCTTTTGAGGGGCGTCACATCGAATGAATATATTATGTTTATTTCGTTGCAGCACTCCTTAAACGTTGCAATTATATTCGAAAGCTTAAGTTAAAGTTTTTTTTTATAAATACATTTCGTTGAATTAAATAAAAAAATGATCTCCAAAAAAAGTGTTCATTTAGCTGGGCAATTAGTGGTCCGACGTCTTTGCTTGTTTCACCTATACACGAAACGAAAGAAAGCAATGAAGTGAAAGAAGGGGAAAGGGTAGATGAGTGTGGGACTAAAGGAAGTGGAGTTTTGGGGCCGTAAAGGAGAACGATCAGTCGGTCATTGCCACTACCTGCCGACGAGTCTTGAGTTCATGGCTCCGACCTCACCGGCAGAGTTCAATAACGTGCGCATGATTCACAAACTGTGAATTTAATTAGCGCATCGAGATATTTTGTTGCTGAAAAAATCTATAGTATTTTTCGAATAACGATGTAAGTGTACGTGTGACGATTATCATTTCAATTAATCCGTAAAAACACATCCTGCCGCATTAATTAACGGACGCGAATAGAAAAGGCTCGAATCATTCAAGGTAAGTGTTGTAGAACTATTTGATTTTTTTTGCAACACAAATTGCTTGCAACACAAATAGCGTGAAAACCCGGCTGCTAGAGGGGCGAGGGTATTGCTCATAGTTAATCAGTTATGGTTATGGTTATGGTTACAAGCGATTATGTCGATCAGACGACGCAATATGAATTCGGTCACAGAATTCTTAAAATAAATAAATCTACAAGACGCGAACCTTGAGAAATTCGAGCGGGTTGTATTATGCAAAAGGTCTGCGTGGTTCGGTTTCTAGTGTTGTACAATCGCTCATCCGGGTCTAAATATACGTACATTTGGCGTACGTGCCGCGGCAACGATGCGCAGACAATTATGTGACATTTACTAATACATATTAAATACAAATGATCTTGAAATAGCATTTCCTCGTTTTGGCAATTTTATAAAGAAGTATTTATACGTAACAATAAATGAGCGCAATCCCTAACTGTAATTTGGAAGCAGGGGGAAAAGCGTGGGATGCGAGTAGCTGGTATTGTTATCATTATCACATTTCGTAGATCGATGAATTATTCTGACATACTGAGATTTTTTAATTGTCCCTGAGTGGCGGTGACGTTTAAGTGCACTTATCCGCACTTCACCGTCATGCGTAAGCGGAAGGATGAGAACGCTGACCGTTCACACTTGGGATTTCGTTGTTGATTGATAACGTTATTATACCTGCGGGGAGTCCCAGACCAGTTCTTACAAAGCTTCGCACTTGAACCTTGCCAAGCGATGACCAATTGGACACGAACGAAGAATCGATGTTCTCGAAACCAGATAAAACTGCCGTAATCTAATCTCAAAAATAATTACGATTAATATCTTCTGTTCGATTGCAGATGAATCACACGCGGATCTGGATTATCATGATGTCACAGCTGACCCTAGTGATCGCCAGTACGACATACAAACCTCAATTTTTATCCGGTCGTGAGTATACAGTCTTCATGATAAGACAAATTCCTAGATATGGGTCTTCAGTCATTCCTTTATTCAAAAGACTTTGTTTTCTTTCCGCGTGATCAGGTATCGGAAGGAAGATCAGGAATTTACCGTGCGCATCAACGATAACCGGTGAAACCGGTATCTGCATGTTCGCGGCAACCTGCGAGAGAGCCAAGGGTTCGCATCTGAGCACTTGCATCGATCGTTTCTATTTCGGAAGCTGCTGCAAGCTACACGACGATCCGGAAGTCCATCCGCAGGAAAACACGATTGACGCCGGTCTTGCGCCGGGTCCATTCGCCGCGGACGGTGCTATCGGTAGCAACGACATTCCCGGCGATAACACGAGTTCCAAGCCGATCGTCGATAAAGCGACGATGTCGTCGTCTGCGTTGACAGGCGGTGAAATCACCAAGTCACCGATGTTCAGCAATACCGACGCCACGACGCGACCACCTGTTGGACTCTGGACCTTCCAGATGATCGAGAATTTTTCTCAGACCGCTATTTCAGTCACGGGTGAAAATGACCTCCGAGAGTCAGTCACGAGTTCGATAAGTCCTCAAAATCCATCCGGCACTGAAGACACCACTTTCGTTACGATCAATGCATCAACCTTCAGGCCTATATCCACTTTGGGCGCCTCTACGGACGTCAACAGTCCTGCAGTGACTGTTGCTACACCGAAGACGCCCGATTCAGTCGATTTCAGCGATGGTTCTCGAATACCTCCAATTACTTCGACCTTCGGATCATCAACGACCCCTGTCAATGAGTGGATCCCATCGTCGACGAGATTTCCACCGAGAAACGCGACAACCACGTCAAGACCGGTTCAGATTACCACGACGACGATGCCTTCATGGCCAACGACTTGGTTATTGACGAGGAAGACTACTGCAAGACCCCAACAGCTAACCACAGTTGAATCATCATCTTCTTCGCCGTATTCGTCGACTACATTCAGTACAACCCCCTCGACAAACGAAGCATTGACTTCTACGACTGTGTCAGTGGTATCCAATGGGACTGTCTTGTCCGACAAAAAACCACTACCGGTTGATGTACCAACGTTGATTGTAGCTACCGAAGATGCTACCCCGTCGACACATGCACCTGGGCTGGTCACTTGGAGTTCCTACGTGAACAACGAAGTTACCAATGCACCGGAGACATCGTCAGTCACTGTCGTCATTGCCCAAGAAGGTAAATGGCATTTATAATATTTAAAAAAATTAACGCGGAGAACATTTAAACGTTACCATCCTCTGAAAAGTTAGTACGGTTAATTCGAACATCCACCGAATTTGCAGTCATCAGTTTCGATCGTGTCTCGATCTTCTCAACCGAACTACTATTGGAGCAAACAAAAGCTACGTTCATGTGGCACGATTTCCTTTTGCACTCGTTCTCGAAACAATGTGCCAGACTTCTAGCGAAAATAAAATCACTTCTGCTACAATTTCAAGAAACGGTGACGTAAGAAGCCGGCAGGAAGAATCGATATATCGAATGTGGGTCAGATCTTCGCTGGATTTTCCAGCTGCGTCAAGGTTGAGTTCTATGGATTCCGTTTTGGTGGGGGTCGAAGGGGCGGGAGGAGGGCGGGGTTCGTGTCGAAGAAGTGTCTTTCGGCGTTGGTACCGTTGTAACGGTTTCCCGTTGCGACTGAGCGAGATAGAGCCGCGCGGGGAAAGGCTTCGGAGTGCGGAGACAGAGACAAACCGAGACGGCATTATGGTGTCTCTCAAGACTCCCCGGGGCTGTCGCACTTGCACAATTCTCGAAGAAAACGACATCGACTTCTCCCGCCACTTAATCTTTGTCACACGACGCGCGGTTGCAAAAACATACAATCTACTTCCGGACACTCGAGTCTTCATATCGATAACAAACAGCTTTGCTCGTTATCTGGATGACAATAGATGACGTCGGAGGCTCCCGCTGCAGTCTTGTTTTTTGAGCGAGAACGACAAGTTCTGAAGCGCACTTGTAATGTCCTCTCAATAGTTGTTGACTGCTCACCTGAGTATTTATTTAAAAAAAAAGAAAAAAAATAGTAAACTTCCGTTTGGATTAATCACTTGAGATAAGATTGTAGAAACTCAGAGGTTCTATGCTGTTCAATAATTGAACTCGTTTGCAGATTTCTCAGCGAAACCAACAGATAACAGCGCCTCGGCAGAAAGTGATTCCTCGATGGGCGCAACTATACCGACCATTGCCACGACTACGCCGGCGGGCAACGTCGGCCAGGGACTTTTCATACCGACGAACAACTTCAACATGTCCGACTACAAGCAAGGTTGCTGCCTGTACTAAAATACTTACTATGCGAATTCTGCAGGTTCCTCGTCATTATTCATTGTTGCTACATACTACGAAAATTTTCTTGGTTTTTACTGCAATCCGTTTGACATCCGATGGGTGTCAAAATGACAGCCTGAAATTTAATGACTTTCCATTGCAGTTTGCGGAACGCGGCTTCTGCCAGACTCGAGAATCGTCGGCGGCGGACCCAGCTCATTCGGAAAATGGCCATGGCAGGTTGGTAATTCGAGCGTGACGCATTATTCCATATGGAAGAAAGTTTTCCCACGGCAAAATCAGCCAATCCCGATACTGCCGAGCGGTGACGTTTATTAAATGGGAATACAGTTATCAAACGGAAGTTCGATCAGTGTCCTCATAGGCACATCTCGAGGGTAACCTTGTCTGCTTTAAAAATCTGTTCGTGCTTCACGAGTCTCAATTGCAGCATCGGCACTTTTGATTATTATTTTTGCTCGGAATTGCCTCGTGGAAATATTATCACGTAATTTGAAAGGCAAGATTCGTTTGAAAGCGTGTCAGCTATAAATATATAAGTACATCTATGTATATATATATTAACTTATTATGAATGAATACATCGATTTCACAGTTATCCCTCCGGCGATGGAACATCTCCAGCTCGGCGTTTGAACACTCGTGCGGAGCTGTATTGTTGACCGACAATTGGGCCATCACGGCGGCTCATTGCGTCGACAGGTACATTTTTTTCAGCCACGATGCTGTAAAACCATCAAACCTACCGTCATTATTATCACAAAATAATTGATTTATCCTCTATTATAAAGTTCGTGAGCAACCATTCTTGTCGATTTGTTCAGCATCTGATTGGTCGTTGGGAAACCGACAGCAATTTAATGTTTAATATCGCAAAATTTGGCAGTTTGTCAGAAAAAAAATCGTTTTTCGCGTTTTTCTCCTCGAATTTTTTATTTTTCGGGCAAACACCTGTCGTTTTTGGAATCAGCGGGAAATTTTCCATCGGATAGGGTTTTTAAACTTGACAAAATCGAAAATTTTTTTTTCGCAAAAAACGCAAGGGGTACCCCTTCTAAAAATTTGCGATTTTTGCGGGTCAACTTTAAAAATCTGCAAAAAATCGAAAAATCGAGATATCGCGTTCCACCTAGCCGCATTCTCTTCGTTGAAGAGTTTTCTTTCGAATGCAAAAAGAAAATCCCGATTATATTGATCCAAAGAAAAATTACACCGATTTTAGCAAAGTGCCAAAATTGGGAAAAAGTGAAAAATCGTTTTTCGCGTTTTTCTCATAATATTTTTTATTTTTCGGGCAAAAACCGGTCATATTTGGAATCAGCAGAAAATTTCCCATCGGATAGGGTTTTAAAACTTCGTTAAATCGAAAAAAAAAATTTCGCCGAAAATCGCAAGGTCCTTCCCTACGCTGGCTAACCTCCGACGGCGAGCGTAAGCGCGCGTCATCGTTGCTAGTTTTACAATTAAATCGATGACAGCTGATAATAACGAAAAGCCTGAATTTATTTTCCCGACCTTCGCAGCGTTCCGTGGAAGCACCTGGTACTGAACATTGGCGAACACGACATGAGCAACAATGACGAACCTTACGAGTCCCAGGAGCGCAGAGTCCAGTTCGTCTTCAGTCATCCGTTGTTCGATTCGGCGACCTTCGAAAACGATATCGCCCTGTTGAGATTTGACAAACGCCTGGCAACGTTCCAGCCGAACATTTTGCCCATTTGTCTGCCGGAGGACGACGAGTATTTCGTCGGATCCACGGCGTACGTGACCGGTTGGGGGAGACTCTATCACAGTGAGTGTATCTATTGCGGTTTCAAACAATTAAACTTGCTCGAGATTTCACGTGGAATTTGTCGCAAGCCGTTGATTAATTTTCAGACGGTCGAGTGCCTTCGGTCATGCGGGAAGTGGCTGTTCCAGTGATAAGCAACGTCGCGTGCGAAGGAATGTACAAAAAAGCTGGGTACAGAGAGCGCATACCGAACATATTCATGTGCGCCGGACGACGGAAAGGCGGCATCGATTCCTGCGAGGTGAACGATTGTTGAAATTTTAACGACTATGCGCTTTTCTCAAATCTCCTGAGAAAGGTCTTGAAACTCTGTTTGACACCGTCGTTCGTGATAGTCTTCGGAATCCGAGCATTTCCCATGGGAAATGAGTGCACGTAACTCAGTAACTTTACGTCGACGTGGTATAACGGTTGAAATAAAAAATGACAAAACAATGACATTGACCTTTGGCGTCGATTTTTCGTAGTTATTTTGTAGATATGAAAAAGGACGTGACATTTTTTTTTCAGGGTGACAGCGGCGGTCCTATGGTGATTCAGAGGTCGAGTGACAATCGATGGATTCTCGCAGGCATTATATCCTGGGGTATCGGCTGTGGAGCACCCAATCAGCCTGGCGTGTACACGAGAATCTCGGAATTTCGAGAATGGATCGCCGGATCCATCGATCTGGTCGACCAGGCGTACGTCGAGGCAGCAGCATTAGCCTAGTTGGCGAAAATCTCGTCGCAGTGTGTCAACAGTGATTGTTGATACTGTGCACATTTTTTTATTACTACAGAATTGTGATAATTTAGGAGGAAACTGAAGAAGATTCCGAATTCTATAAAATCCAACTACGTTCCAGAGCGGAAAAGCACGCTTTAAAGTTGCCTATATCAAAAAGTGAATAAAAGAAGCCCTAAAACATTTGTTACGCGTCGAAACATTCACGATCATTAAAAGAAAAAAAAAATGTCTGTTACGGAAGTGAACGGTCTTTCATTCTCGGTGCAACAATCTTTATGGCACAATTGAGTTTTACGATGAGAGACGTAAAACGACGATTCCAGGTTGAAAGAAGATATATCACTCGCGGCTAATATTGTACAGTTTATCGCAATATAGTATGTCAACTGCAAACCACGTCCGCCTCTGTTTCCAATCGGCGACGATTTTCCAGCGAGTATTAAAAAGAAATTACTATCAAGAACGAGAGTAAGCGATCGGCAATTTCTTCGCCCGATACTCGGACCGTGTTTACGTCGGACTCTCGAAGCACGCGTCCTCCTTTCTCCTCGCGTTTATCCTCGCGTCGATATGCAATACTTTAATCCGTGCGCCGTGCAACCGAACAACTGCGAATATTTAAGCCCTCGCGGCGAGATTTCCTTGAGCAAACACCACGCGCCGCGCATGGCGAGTGCACACGGTCCACGCCAGTCGATGTATTTAATCTCGTGCATCACAAACTGCGCTCGAGGTACAACACGAACCGCAATACACTGCAATCCTCTCGACATTTCCGCGACGTCGGCCGAGCCTGTAAATCGAGGCGAACCGAACGTTTTGCTAAACACCGAGAAATTTTTATCAACCAGTTTTATTTCCAACACACAGAGCGAACGCGAATCGTCGATCACGTGCGGCAAAACCGCACCGATATTCAACCACGCGGCTCTTTTCGAGACACGATTGTCACAGTCGCCGTTGTCGCTCTGTGTTATCCGCGACTGCGACGCCAAATCTGCCGCGCGCGAGAAGCAACGAAGCCGAGAGTACGGGACAAAAAATTATGTCGGCTTTGACCTAGAAACCAGCAACCGTCGGCGAGGAAGATGTCGTCCAAGGTTTTGTGCCATTCGATTCGCACTTGCCGGTCCTTCTTCATCCTCGCCTTCTTCCACCTTCTCCTCCTCCTGCTTATACCTTCTTTTTCCTTCGCCGCAGTTCAAGTATAAAGTATGAGGAAGTCGTCACTCAGGAAAGTTTTGTGCTGCTTGTTTCGCGCGCAGTTTATGAATTTGTACGAGATACCTCGTCTACTGCGTCGACTTTCGGTTGTACCTCCTCTTTCTCTTTTTGCCTGCGTTCAGCGTTATGAATATGTGATGTATATGCAGGTAAATTTACGTAGCGTATACTTGCACTATATATATTTGCCTGTACACTATACAGGGTATGGTTACACTACATATATTTACCTGCACACGATACGTAGCGTCACTCGGCTCGCAAATTCCCTGCACGCCGCGCGCAGTCCACAGGCACGTGGGCACGTCACCTTTCGCACGCTTTCGTCGGCATATCGATTGTCTTCCTGGAGGGTATGACGCGTCCGGCGAACGGGAGCGGCGTCTTCCACGGCGCTGTCTATTTATAAAATTAGAAATTGGCGCTGGTATCGCGATCCGAAGAACCTCTGTACAATACTCCGTGATCGCGTAATCCAGGAAAACTCTGAAATCGAAATCAAAGCAATATAGAATGATTTAGATTTCAATTCAGGGACAATGAGAAACATAAATAACCTGCTGGAATTTGACGCTCCAGGAAGTTTGAATGAACGTATCACGACTTAGAACTTGATGTAAAAATGTGGTACAGAATGTTAAACATTTTAATACAAAAGTTATCTCAGCAAACTTACAGGGAAACAAAACTTTGATACATTTATTTTACGTCTTGCTTATGAACTTAATAAACGAGGTTGTGCATGAAAACTTTGCGTTAGTTTTTTAATTTCTCATTATCCGTTAACCTGATGTTCGAGGGAGGAGTAACTTTCCAACGAACAAAATTAATCAAATTCCCAAGAAATATGCGTCGCAGAACCAAGATCTCATTTTAGTGTTAAATTGATTAAACATTGAAAAGAAAACGAGACCCGAAGACGCTCGCCAAGTCGTCAGCCGTCTTCAGTCAATGAATTAATCGAAAAGTCGTAAAAATAGCGCCAGGCGAATCCCGACGGCGACACCTTTGCCGATTGACCCTCTCGACTCTCGCTCAAACCTGAACCTGGATAGAATCAAATTCGTCATTTCTATCCAGTCCGTGTCGCGTCATTTTGCTATTTCCAACGATTGTCACGCGTCCGTCGTTACTGCGCGCCGCAGCGGAATTCTACGATTCTACGATTCCTACTGACTGTCGCGACATAACGTGAACGGCGATACGGGAGCTACGGGCGCGACAACTCGAGGTCCATGCGTGGATGGATGTTACTGGACCGGGTTAAGTGGCTTTCGTGAAAGCCGCGCGCTGTTTGTCTCGCGAGACTCGCGCATCAACATATGCGGGTTCGCCGCGAATACAAATAGACTTGAACGAACGTTAGACACGAAGAAATGAAATGTGGAAACGAGGAGAGAAACGTTGCCGCGACTGCATCTGAAACGCGGCGAGGATAACGACGTAGCTGTCGAAAACACGTTCGACGCCCACGCGAAACGACGTTTATCGCAGCGTTAAAGCGCAGATATCTATAACGCAACGGCCGTGGCGTGGCCGTCCGCATTGTCGCTGCCTGGGTCGATCGGAGTTCCACTGCGGCCCGAAGTCGTGCATCTCGGAGTTTCCGAACAGGAGCGCGCAATTTCCCGTCCCACACAGCCCGAAAGCCTTCCTGCTCCATTTCCAGCTCGACGTTTACGCGTGGGCGACACGAGCCCCGCGACGTTCGTCGGCGCGGAGGAAACTCCCGCGGCTCAATCGACTGGGACTCGGTAACCCGGACGGCCAATGGTACACTGTGCGCGTGTATAATTCGGTTTATACAGGCGGCGGTGTCGCTGCCTGTATCACCCGTAATTAAGTCAAGATAAGTTGAGGGGAAAATTAACCGCACGTGTCGCTCACAGTCACCGACGGATGGGATTGGCTGATGACTGAGGGGGATGTTTATCTCGTGACCCGGGCTGCATTTGCATTAACACGAGGTTTCGTTAGATATCAATGCACGAGTTGCAAAGTTTGTTTTTTTTTGCACTTCAGAGAATGTGCCTTCATTGGGTCTATTATCATGTATTTATATCTAGATCTAGATCTAGTGGTTCCGCTATTGTGTTGGATCAAATTCTTGCAACATTATGTGGCATGCAACGGGTTTTATTATTATTGTGATAACATTACATAGCGCGACAACTTGTCTAGCCTCTGACCAGCGCCTTGAACTTGACATTTGGATTAATTCGGAGTATGTCGAGCCCTTAACAATTTTTTTTTTTGTTTTTTTTTTTCACTTGTCAGCCACTTCGTGAATCCGTCAGTTACCTACGGAGTTGCTGCCGCGCAAAGAAACAGTCGACTAGGTAAACTCATATCGTACTAATTTTGGCAGTTTACATTTTCCGGCCAGTCGCAGATTTGCTCGGCAACGTTGAAGTGAAGTCTGTCTCCTTCCTCATTGAAGACGGGACACTGCAACTCCACTTGGGCACCGTTGCTGCACTGGTAGAACTTGGTGCAATCCGAGTCATGAGCGAGATGCACGGGGTTTTCCGGGTCATCGACCGCCGGGCACTCGGTCGGGATGTCAGCCAGGCGCGCCAAGGTCATCTTGGTTGGAGGTTTCGGAGGATTCGGCTGTTTGCAGTTGACTTTCTCGGGCCAATCGCATTGTTCGATTTCCGGGTTGAAGTACAGCCTCTCGCCCTCCTCGTTGATGACCGGACACTCCATCAAGAACTTGGCTCCGTGGCTGCACGTGTAGAACTTGGTGCAGTCGTCCTCGTGAACCAGGTACACGGTCTCGTTGATCGGATCGATCTTCGGGCATTCGGTCGCTACGATGTACGGCGTCGCCGCCGCCCGCGATAGGCTGCGAGTCTCGGGTTCGGGTTCGGGCTGCTGGCAGTCCACCAGATCCGGCCAATTGCACACCTGAAGACTCGCGTTGAAGTACAGCCTGTCGCCCTGCTCGTTGAAGACCGGACACTGCATTTCGAACTTCTCGCCGTGGCTGCACTTGTAGAACTTGGTGCAATCGCCTTCGTACGCTAGGTGCGTCACTACATCTGGCAGATCAATCTCCGGACATTCGGTAGGAATCTCGCCGTCCGCATGGGCGACCACTAGACACGCCAGCAGCAACGCACTGACCAGCGCCAGACTCTTCACTGTTCGAATAGTTGAGAAAAAAACATTAGCACTCATTTTGCAAGCGAATTAATTATAATCATAGGCGCAACATGGACGACGATCGTTACTTACGAGAGGATGCCATTATATCGAATAACTGATAAATGTGAGTTCGAGCAAATGCGACAGTGAATACTGAGCTCCTGTATTTTGACTCTGGCTTTATACATTTCGCCAGTTCGCTTATCTGTTTATTGCAATGTTCGATTATCGGGAATATGATTGTCCGCCGCGTCGGCTGTCAGGAAATTAGATTAATATTTCACAACAGTATGTTTTTTTTTATTGGAGCCTCTTAGCCAAGTTAAAAAAATGCCAATATGATAAGATGTTGCCGATAGGATATTAAAGGGATCAGTCGTATGAGGCGTCTAGTTGGCACCTGCGACAACGTTTAGTGATTATAAGCGGTAACTGGAGCAGCGATAGGCACTCTTGAATCAAAATTGCACTTCTAATGGTTTTTCATTTTTCAAGGAATATTTTACGTACATAAGGCAAAAAAAAATTTGTCGCGAGTCATTTAAAAATAATGGATTAACGTTCGAGGTCCAAGGTGCTCGCGAACGACGCAACGAATTGTCGATCGCATCGAAGATTATTACTCGTCAGAGATTATTGTCATAATAAAAAAGCTAAGTACGACTTGCTTCAAACATTTTATTACATTAAAGATTGACCTTTGTATTACACTTTTATTAGATCACCAACCAATCTGATCCCATTTAATCCACCTAAAACTACCAGCGGCCTACCAAACCTAATCCAATCTAAATTAACCCCCCCGTTCCGTACACGGAATTCCACGTAACATACCCACGTCTCATGGTGCGAATGACGCATAGGCCTTTTTTATCGATCTTTTTTTAATCTATCATTAATTCTCAATTTCTGGATTCCGTTCGACCGACTAAAATATCTCTTCGTCTCTCCCTCTCTTCGGCTCTCGTCACCTGCCAGGAATAAAACATTACCGAGCGGTCGATCTTTGATCTCAAGACTCACACGCGCTAATCTCATAGACGATCTTCTGACTCATCGTATATCTCGGAGTTATTGCCCCTCGATCTACGAATTCGCCCCTCGTGCATCGCGTGACATGCGGAAACGATCGTTTTCGCGTCGAAACGAGGCTGCGAAATTTCATCGCTCTTCCTCGGCGTCCGAGCGACTCTCGCAGCTTATGCAGCGAGCAATCTTTGATCGCTAGAGTCGTGGGCGCTAATCTCATAGACGACCGTCTCTGACTCATCGTATATCGTAATTGCCCCTCGATCGACAAATTCGCCCCGAGTAGACATTTTTCGGCGTGCACTGAGAAAAAAAATTGCTAAATCCAACAAAATATGCGGTTACAGGCAGCGAAATAAATATTTTGCAAATTCGACAAAATATTTAATTGATCGAAGCAACTGGTGATAGAATTAAAAAAATCTCGATTAGCATTGCCGAATATTTTGTCCAATCTGCAAAATATTTATTTCGCCGCCAGCAACCGCACTTTTTGTTGGATTTAGCAAATTCTTTTCTCAGTGTAACACTCGGCGCTAGTCAGGCCCTGGTCACGCCAGTGTCATCCCTGTCCGGGCCGGATTAGTATCCGGCTTGGCCCGTTTGTAACGCTACGGATTGTCTATCAGGGGCATACATGGAATTCCAAACGATTTGGCGTATTGACCGAGAGGAGAAACGCGCGGAAAGCGCGCGAGGAGCCCGGGACACATGTACACATATAGCACATACCCGCGTTGTTTGGAATGCAAATTGGCCAGCGCTGAGTGTGTCCGTGTCTGTGTCTGTTTCTGCGCGGTTGTGTCTGGTATCTGTGGGCGTAGATACGTTCATACATCTATACGTCTCCGGTTGAGTGGCTGCAGCGCTCTCGTCGAGTCCCCGTGGGAACGAATATGGAAATTGTTCCTTTTATTATACATCAAGTGAAAACTGGTGTAACGCGAGAGGCGCACACGCATCAGGCGCCTCGGCGGGAATTCAACTAATAATAACAACCTGAGCATCGAGGCACCGGAGGCAGATCGGACCATTGGGATCGCGGATAGAGCGACCGCGGGAATTCAGCGCATTGAATACGCGATGTGCGAGTGCACAACGAGCGACACGAGAATATAATGGACGCGGATGTATCGATCGGTTATATCGGATGTAACGCAATTCGGGAGACGAATGGCGATTGTTCGCAACGCTGTGTACATGAGATGTATAGATGTGTGTATGTGAATACGTATAGAATGCTCGGTTCGATAGAAAAATCAGCCGAAATAATGGAAGACTCTCACCCTACGAGGCACGAATACGAAATTCAGGAGAGAAAGGCGGCGAGGCAGAATATAGGAGCGAAGTGTATACACGACGATTCAGAATTGTTTTTCGGCTTTCCGGTGCTGCAGACATTGGCGAGTGGGTCGTTTGAGTTACCGGAAGTTTAGTATAGTCCAGTGTCGTTTCAACGAATTACTGATAATTATTTGGCTGCAAGAATTTCGAATTGGAAGGAATGAGATCGCAAAAGGAAGTGACCTACTTTACCGGCGGTAGAAGTCACAGCCCGATCATCCCGAATAAGTATGTAAATCGACTATGTTTAGACAAACGAATTACTAAAAAAAAAAAAGAGCAGCTTTATTCAAATCAAATCGCTCACCGCGAAAATTGAAGAACGATTCTGAATCACCTTGTACACACGCAACGAGCATATAAGAAAACTTCCGCGATGTGTATGGAACGTCGTCGTTATGTATAGCGAACATATGGGATATGCACGGAATTCGAAATGCGAACGGAACGAGAGAAGACAGGTTCTGACCCGGTTCCACGGTAGTCACGGCCAGGGTCAGCGTCTGGCCTTCGAATGTTTTACAATGAAGTCCATTGTGTGTGTATAGATATACGTTCGCGTGTGCACAACGTATACGCAAATATATACTACGAATGTATATATTTTGCAGTGACTCTCTTCTTTCTCCTTCAACAGCTGCGATTAGAATCTGCGCAGTTTCGACTTCCTTCCTTTGCCGTCGTATTTTCTCGGTATTCCTGTCCTCTTTATCGACTGTAATGCAAGCGTGTTTCCATGGGAACGTAACTTCTGCAATTTTTATACGGTGTCTCTTTCTCCGGAGAGAGTTTACTGTGTATGTATAGGTATATATTATATACAGCTATAGGTACAACGCACACAACGTTATACAAAGTATAGGCCGCTACTATACTGCACTCGATGTACCTGCGCCATCGATAACCTTTATCACGCCTCTGGATCTCTTCGTGTTTCGCCTTTCCCGGAGTCCTTTTACGGATTGCGAAGGAACGAGCGTTACCGTCGCCGGCGACGCTCGTCGAGCGTGGAAATTGTCGCCACGACGGAGTCGCAAGACGCACACGAAGAAGTGGCACAGGTTTCGACCCACTTCGGCGCGGTCACGTTCGCGGTCAGAGGTTGCACCTCCACCTGCGCGACTTGCAACCGCCTCGTCGCTGGTGTCCCGCGTGAGAAACGGATTTTGGCGAATTTTTTGTCGATCTATCCTCTTCGCGTACCTGCAACTCGTAATATTCCAGATTCTAGTGAAACTCGTTGTACTGTATTTCAATCAAATGTGCAATTCTTTTGATTGATTGACACTATTTTCTCGCGTAAAAGATTTTTTTTTATTGTATTTTCGCCTAGAAATTGATCCTTCGATATTTCATCATTGCTTGGGTATTCAACAGTTTATTTGTCAGGGTAAAATTATTACATTTCCGAGCCATTATTTTCTCCGCGCGATTTTCTCTGTGCGTAGTTTCTAAAGTGATCTATATGATGATGACAGTGCTGATGTTGCGGCTGCGAGGCTCATCTCCTGGGAATGCAATTACCTTGGAACACCGGCTCGATCCAGCTTACGGCGCGGGACGTGGGTCGCCCGCGTCTTCACTGGGCCACGGCCATGGTGCACCCCAGGCGACTGCTCGCAGCTCCGCGATGTATATAACACAGTGCGGTGGGTAGTAAACCGGGAGCTCGTTCTTCGCTCGGGAATCCGGGATGAGGCGCCGCCGGGTTTCCCACAGGACGAGTCTTGTGACCCGCCAAGAGTTTCTCTTTCAAAAATTAAAATCCTTCATTATTATCATATCTCTATTATTAATGAATATTATTATTATTATGACAGATGTTGCAATGGCGGATAGAAATACAGTGAAAGAGACTGAAGTGAATGCAGCTTTTGTATAATTTACGTTCCACTGATCTGGAATCCTCTCGATTACAGCGGCGAGTAACAATTACAGCGAGTAACAAGCCGTCCGTGAGTTTGATCTGGGTTAATAGATTTCCTTTTATGAAATGTACGAGTTTTCGATAATTAAATTGCGCCGTGTTTTGTGATTGCGCGCACTACGCTCAGTTCCGGTCATTGCAATAACTCATATCCTGTGGTAGAATATTCGCAGCGTTACACTCGGCGCTAGTCAGGCCCGGGTCAGGGCCGTATCATCCCTAATCCGAGCGGGATCAGTGCCTGGTTTGGGCCGAATGTAACGCGAGGTAATGATTGTAACGATTTTCTACAAGGGTCGAGGTTAACCGAAAATAATGTTCATGCGGTCTACGGGTCCAGGATTCGTCGTCATATCGCAGAGACACATTCCTATTGTCGAAAGTCGATGAGACGCGCGGCGCTTGACGCAGAGCGGACGTGAACTACCTGAAGAGTACCGTAAAAGAATGCGCATACTATATAGCATATATGTACGACCGTATATATATGCTGTGTAGCATATATGCACACGACCGTATGGGATGTAGTAGGCAACGCGAGAAGAGAAGACGAGGAGCTCCGAAGTAGCCGCGAGAAGAGAGGAAGATAAAGGTCTGACCCACTTTGCGTCGGAGCGCTGGCTGCGACCTCTTAGGGTCGGGTGGTCCTCGTCTTCTTTCGACGAAATCGTGTTTCCCTCCGCGGCAACGGGATCAACTGTATCGCCCGTGTAATACGGTACAGGCCGCCGATGTTGTCCTCTTCGTTATTTCGAATCGACGTTGTAGTGTATCCCACGCGTCGCGTTATTAATCGGGCGCGATTGATCGAAAATTATTGATTGGGCACGAAAAATCCGTCCATCGATTTTTGAGCACACGGTTCACGAATTGCGGTGATTCGCGATGTGCATCGCAAGTCGCTTCGCAATCGAGGTAAATTTGTAAAAAAAAATATAAAGAAGGTGTGAGATAAATTGACGAAGGAAGCGATGAAAAATTGTTGCATCTCGACCCACTTTCCCATCAGGTGTCGCGCGCGGACCGATCGCGGATCGAGTAATCGCGACGCAGCCTCCATGAGCGACGTCGTTCTATTTTGACGAGCAATCCAGTTTATCTGTGATTTGCATTCTTTTGGTTTGGAAAACTCGTGGATAACGTTTTGTGGAAAGTGATGCGTTTCGGGTTCGTCGAATAAACGGCTTTGTGCAAAACAGTCCTGAAAATTCTTGAGAAGAGGAATTAACAAAATAGCGGAAAAATACCATTTATTTTACATGACATTTTTATTTGAGCGATGATCCATATTTTTTCCTAATCTTGTTGATAACTTAATTTTTTTTTTTTTTTTTTTTTTTTTTTCAAAGTCAATGCTCTTACAATGACGTTGGTTTTATGCACGTGTCTCACGTCTCGAAATCATCGAGATCTAATCTCCTCGACCTTCGCGTCGCTGACGCCCGCTAGCAAAATCTTCAATATGTCGCAGATGCGCTTATCCGTCCTGTTTCGTCATCACTGTTCGCCGATAAATCAACCGTGGTATCAGTCTGCGGTTTCCGATGTTCCGAGACCATGGAACCGGCGAGACTGCATCACGATTACTAATTACACGGCATTCGGTACACAACTCGTGCGCTCCTCTGCGTCTCTACATACACGTATAAATAAAATATACCTTACTAGGCTAATCACACGCGCTGGCGCTCGTGCCCAAGATACTTTTGCGCTGCTGCGCTCTTATAAAGTTTTAAAAGGGTAATTCGCAACTGAAAAACCCTTGTTCAGTTACTTTTGAAAAAAAAAAAAGGAAATTTGTCGTTTTGCTTGTCAGAAATCGTAAATCTGGCCGCCGGGCCGAAAAACGCCTAAATCGGGGTCACGAAATTTATTTTTTCAAAATATCGACTTTTAACCTATACCATCGTTCTCAAGTCGCATATTCTACCCCTGAAAACACTGGTTACAACCCTTTTTTAGTTGATTTTGAAAAAAAAAATTTTTTGGCCGAACAGTTTGTCAGAAATCGTAGATCTGGCCGCCGGGCCGAAAACCGCCCAAATCGGGGTCACGAAATTTATTTTTTCAAAATATCGACTTGTAACCTATACCATCATTCTCAAGTCGCATATTCTACCCCTGAAAACACTGCTTACAACCCTTTTTTAGTTGATTTTGAAAAAAAAAAATTTTTTGGCCGAACAGTTTGTCAGAAATCGTAGATCTGGCCGCCGGGCCGAAAACCGCCCAAATCGGGGTCACGAAATTTATTTTTTCAAAATATCGACTTTTAACCTATACCATCGTTCTCAAGTCGCATATTCTACCCCTGAAAACACTGGTTACAACCCATTTTTAGTTGATTTTGAAAAAAAAATTTTTTGGCCGAACAGTTTGTCAGAAATCGTAGATCTGGCCGCCGGGCCGAAAACCGCCCAAATCGGGGTCACGAAATTTATTTTTTCAAAATATCGACTTTTAACCTATACCATCGTTCTCAAGTCGCATATTCTACCCCTGAAAACACTGGTTACAACCCATTTTTAGTTGATTTTGAAAAAAAAATTTTTTGGCCGAACAGTTTGTCAGAAATCGTAGATCTGGCCGCCGGGCCGAAAACCGCCCAAATCGGGGTCACGAAATTTATTTTTTCAAAATATCGACTTTTAACCTATACCATCGTTCTCAAGTCGCATATTCTACCCCTGAAAACACTGGTTACGACCCTTTTTTAGTTGATTAAAAAAAATACGATATTTGATAGAACTGTCAAAGTTATCAAGGACAGATGAACCTGGACTCGGTCTGAGAGTCCCAGCCAATCACAGCTCGAATAGTTTGCTAACAATGCTTTCCGTTCTATAATGCTTTTTTTAAAGGAGGGAATAATAACAATTGTATTATTATTTCTGAATAATAATCGCAAAGTACGAGTGTTCCGCACTGAATTTGGGTTAATTCTCTATCTGCAAGCGTAACGATCTATTTCGTATACAAGTATACGAAATACAAAATAAAATAAAAAGTAATTACGCTTCTGCTTATTGTTATTATTATTAATATTACTATTATTATTCCAGCGACTATTTTATTCCGTTTTTATTCCTCGATGATTTTTCTCGTGCTCCGTGGACGGTATCACGTTTCCTCTGCTCCGGCACGTATAATGCAGAAGGTTCCGTCTCTTTGAATTGCACGTCTGTCTCTGTTGGAAACTGTTGGAACGAGCGAGACAAGGCAGGCGCGTTAATTGGTTAATTGGAGAAGCTCTGCCCTAGGGCCAGTCGAGAAACGTTGGCTGTGTGTATTACACGGTAAATGCGGCGACCACTATTCCGGACTGGAAATAGTGGACACTCGCGCTGCTACGACCGCCACAGGAAGACGAGTCCGGTGTACAGTTGACTGTACATGCTATAAGTCTATATTTGTAGATAATATATATACATAAATATACATGGAGAAATATATATGTGTGTGTTTGTGTTCATGCACTGTAGACGCGATACTCACACGTACGAAAGAAGCATGTGGAGAGGCTCGACGCCTGGCCGAGACCGTTATCGATTACGCATTCCTACGCCATCACCTGTGAGCTCAGCGTGAAACGCCGTAGCCCATAAGCGTACCTGTATTGGTGTATATATGCTGTGAAATAAGGAGCCTTCGGAATCGAGGAAGACCTGCCGGGTCACAATTGGGACTTACGCAGCATTCCTGGCCCAGTCGTTGACCGACCCATCGTGACTCAGCGGTCAGTGACGAAAAGGGTGGCCTGATTAAAAATTCTAATAGTACGAAAAAAAAAAATGTTTGATTTCATTAAGTTTAAAAACCCTATCCGAGATTTCCCTCTGATTCCGAAAAGCCCCGTTGTTTTCCTGAAAAATCTTAAATTCAACGAGAAAAACGCGAAAATGAATTTTTTTTTCTTGAGTTTTTTTCTGACAAACCGCCAGTTTGTCGGAAATTTTTAATAGAAGGCAACTACACTGAATTCCTGGCTTTTTCCACTTGCCACGCGTTCCCCGGCTCCACGAAATTTCGAATGCAAATCCTTCGAGCCGTTTTGTCTGTAATACCCGGCGTCCTGGCTTTCGCGGGTCAAAACTCATTACACCCCGCGCGGGCTTTGATAAAATTTTCAACAAGCAGACCTGGAGGCAGGACTACAATTTATCTCACTCGGTTAGTAGCTGTCCGACGAGAGGAATTACAGCGAACGGACGGAAAATTGAGATATACCTTCCGAAAACACCGCTCGACTTGGACGCCACAGGGACTGAATAAACCGCCCGATGAAAAACAAAGCTTCCTCCGAAATCGCGTGGGTGCTCAATGGCTTTTTAAATAATGATAAAAAAAATTCTGCTAAAAAAATGTCGCGCAGGTTGGCTCGAGTTATTATTTCCCACGGCATAAACTCGGATGTTATTAATCCCTTTCCCCGTAAACGACGAATAATGCGCGTCGGAAACACCGGAATAACCGGAAAACGGAACAGTGAGAATAATAAATGAGAGTATGCAAGAAAAATCTCGCGTATGCTCGAACGTAAAAAGTGCGATGTTACAGCGCGGCGGACATAAGTTTCCGGAATTTCCGCTACGAGTTCCAATTCCGATTACGGTCGTCACGACCGCCTCCGTGTTCGCCCACCGCGTTCGCCACGATCCAGGGAACTTTTACATCAGCTTCGATGAACGTGCAAACTCCCGAGAATCCCGCGCGCACGTTCGCCAACTGCAAAACATAATCCACGAACAGGTCTGCGGTTGTGCGTTGTAAAAAAAAAATCCTGGAAATCTTTTCGAATAAAATCCCTTATATCAGCGAACAAGATTGTAGGACGAAGCTGCGACTCTCCTTACGGCGGGATTCATATGCTCGACTGTTCGGTCCGCAATTATCAAGTCTGAATTAATTCTTCATGTTCTAGTTGCAACCTAATTGCTCGTAGGATACTTTAACGTTATATATGTAGCTCACTATGACGCCTGCGCGCTTCGCTGATAATGTGCATCTTTTTTCCCCGTCTCCCTGTCCCTAATTATTAGACTTAAATTTGCATGGCTTGGTATATTTTTAAAAATTTCCTTATCTAATAATTCATTTTTCCTGTTATCGATATTTTTTTCGCGGCAACATAAACCGAGTCCATTCCCCGTTAATTAAATAAAATATTTGTCCATTATTTACCCAGCGAAAAACATGTTATTTTTGCGTTAATAAACGTATAATAAAACTGTGCTCCATTAGTAAATCCGTTGCTCGTTTCCACAACAAATTTAAACGAATCTGAAACTAAAATATAATGCACTCAACCTCGAGTTTATTTTCAAGTGGCAGCAACATCCCTGCAACGCGTTAAAGTGCATGAATAAATGAAATATGCGGCAAAGCCGCTCTCGACGTGCCAAGCGACGTTAGACCCTGCCGACAATGTAACAGTATCGTGTAATTGCATTAAAAATAACAGGGCAGCGGGCGCTGCGCGCGAGATGCGCGGTGGCGTGGTCGCGTCTCGAGTTTCATCGCGTCTGCTGCTGAATGAACGCAGCGAGTGTGAGACGAGAGCGAGCGAGTAAACTTGCACGACGCAAGAAGGAATCAAAGAGTCCGTGGCGGCACTGCGGCCCAGTGAGTGGCTGGGGAGGAGGGGGGAGGGGGGGGGGGGGCATGACGAGGAAAGGGAGGGGTAGGGGGAGCCGCACACAGAGGAGCATCGGGCTATCCGAGTAGGACAGTGTGTCGCCGTCGTGCACGTTGGGCCCGTTCCTCCACGTGACCTGGCCACTGGCCCACTTTGGTTTCTCCACTCTTGTGCTGCGCTCGTGGCTGGTGGTGGCTACGCGCCTCTCCTGCTTCTTTTACTTTGCCTCCTCCTCCTACTCCCCCCCCCCCCCCTCCTCCTTCTCCTCATCCGTCGACAATCCCTTCCTCTCGCTCCGCACGTATCCCCCACTCTTTTTTAAGGCCCCGCCGGTGTGTAGACCGTTTCTCTCTTTAATTTTCCCCGTACCTGCGGGAAGCCTCTTTCCCCAGATAAATCCTGACCATACGTTTTTCGTGGCGGATGCTCAGGACCGGACTCTTCAACGTCATCATCTTGTCTCACTATTTCTCGTTTCTTTCGTTTCTGCTTCTGTCTCTGTATATTCTCTATATTCTGCTCTCTTGCTGCATCAGTCTGTTGGTGGCTGCGAGATCCGAGTAATCCGCGCGATCATGAAGACAACGACGACGACGACGACGACGACGGTGGCAGCGGCGACGACGACGAAGAGTCGGTGCTGAGGCAACAGCGACAGCAGCAGCAGCCGCTGCGACCACCTCCACCGTTTCTCCGTGGCCGCTGCTACCACCACCTCCACCTCGACCCATCGCGGAGAGCTCTCCTCCACCACCGTTGGTCCCGGGTTCTCGCTCGCTCGCTCGTTGCTTATGACTTTGCCATGCAATTCGCTTAGGCCACATGCCATGCCGTAGCAGCCGAGCACGAGTACTCGGCGGCCAGACAGGTACCATCCACTTAACCAGCCGGATGGATAAATAGTCGATAGTGATCCCCCGGTCCCGGTGTTCGTCAACTATTCTCGACGGCTTCTTCGCGCGTTCACTCTTCCTCGTTTCGGGTCCTCGTCGCGCGTTTTAACGTCACGATTTTTAATATCCGCGCTCTTTCGGGGGAGAGACAACGACGAAGACGACGACGAAGACGACGACGACGACGATCGAGGCCACGCGCGCGAGCTGAACCGGCGGCAGCAGCGCAGCTCAGTCAACCCGGTGGATGCTCGGAGTCGGATCAGTAACGATCGGCCGGTTCGATCGTCGACATCGACGTTCGGTCTCTGCCCTGCGGGACTTGGACACATTTATTTGGAAAACATTTCGTTCGCACGAGACAAGCGAGTTCGGTCGTTTCCGGTGCGGAATATTCAGTGAAACAGTGAAATTATTGTAACGAATTATTACAACGAATAAAAGGAAAACGCGAGTGACGAGAATTGAGATCGGTTCATGACATGCAGAGTACTCGTTGAACTTGAGGAGGAAAACTGTAAGAGAGGATCCGGTGGCTGTTTGAACGACGACGGGACGAAGTTCCACCACGGATATCTCGAGCGGAAGATAAACGGTGAGTTTTGCGCGCGAGGCGCTCGACGAAAGGCGATACTATAGCTATATATTGACTGTAGCCACCCGGCTTTTATTCCTTCCGAGTCTCCGGGTCGTCGCGCCTCTTGTTTCCCGCGCGACAATGACGCAGTTTTGTCACTGACGTCCGCCAGTCGCGAGGGAAACTGGCACGAGTCCCACAACGACGATGTCGCTGTTGGGCGAGCAGACGACTCGAACGAAAGTCGTCGTCGTAGTCGTCTGTTTTTCGTCGCGAGGGCGGAAGTATCACGCGGAAATTTATGAGTACTCGCGACACTCGACACTCGCAAGCCGGAACGTTCGTTACTCTTGGGATGGTTTACCGTCAGGCGATCCTGTGTGGAGTTGGTGTTGGCTTTTTGCTTGACTCTAAGCTTTGAGATTTTTCACCGAGAATAGAAATAAAGCCGGTCGTATAGGACTCGCATATTTTCAACTCCATCTGCAGCACTTTTACTTAGAACAAATCAATTTTTTTTTATGAAGTAAAATTTTCTTTTATTAAATCAGTTATTAAAAAAATACAATTTCGAAAATACTATGTGACGGATAAAATGAAATAAAATGAAAATCTACCGGCTTTTTTGGGCTACGATTCACAAAACTGACTCTACTAAACTTCTGATGGATTAAAGTAATTCAAAGATCGAGTGAAGCAAAGATGAACAATAATATAGATCGAAACCTATCCGATCGCAAGTCCTGGAATATCATATTTCCTTCGATCTGTCGTCCGCAGCAACAGCTCAAAATCACGATCGAAATTCCGAAGCATCGGGCATTCTTTGGAAATCGAAACTCGCCGGCCGCGCGTCTCCGTCTCCGCCTTTAATCCCGCCGTAACGGAATTTAAGGAGAAACTAGAAAAACGCCAGATAGAGAAAACTGACCCAGATCGCGGCGGATAAGAGTTTCAGTGAAGGTTTTTCATGGCCGGTCAGCCGCACGATAACATTTCACGTGCCCTGAATTATCATCCATTATGATTATTACCGTATGATGCACACGGAGCAGTATGATAAACATAGTTTCACTGATGTCTGCGTGGGTGGGAGGGTAAATAGAACGTTTCACGGGCATCGCAATTGCCATGCAATTCGGACCTGAAAATCGGTCTGCGTGCGATGTGCTCGCCCGGCCGAGTGTGCTGACCGTGAAGACTGGGCAAGAAGTCACGACGGGAGAAAGCAAAGCGGAGCACCGAGCGTCGTGCGCACGCGCGCGCAGAGTATTCCAAGACCCCGCGGGAAGTGATGAGAATCGCGAGCAACAGAAAACGAAGCATCGGAAATCGAAGCGTAAAAAGCGTTTCTGTCTCGGCGACCGTTTTGCACGGTTCGTCGATTTTATTTCGTATTTTAAAACGAGTTATTTGCGGGCGGAGAGACAACGAAGAATTCTTATTATCACCACAGATATTTTTTAAAAATAAATTCGTGTCCTTCCTGCGGCTTCGACGTCGCTACAGCGAAACACGCTGCGAGCATTATGTTACTTCTTTCTCGTCGCGACGCGACGTCCTGATTAACGAAGACCCGGCGCCCTCCTTTTCATTCCAGATTCACTACCTGTTCCTCTTTCGCGTTCGGTTCAGTTATAATACCCGCCGGTCGTATGCGTACTTACGCCGTGTACCCGCCGGTCGGCGCGTAATGTACGCAAGACACATCGCGGGCATTCAAAGTATTATTAACACACTTTTTTGTACCCCACTCGCACGCGCCGGGCACGCAATTTTCGTCGCCAACTCGCGCGACACTCCTTCCTCATTCGACTCTCTCGACTATCCGCGACCATTAATTATTTTTTCAAATTTTATTTCGAAAAAAAGCCTCCAATTATTTTTCAAAACGACGGTCGTGCTTGTCTAATGTAATTTCCCGATTCTTTAATTTTGTTCTCTTGACCGAAATACGAATTGACGTTTTTGAACGTAGCCGTTTGCTCGTCGCAACTGACGGTACATTCTCCGTCTCACGCGGATTAGCTCCGTAGTCGCTTACGCATGATACAAGCGTCGCGAATATTTTCTGCGCGTGCTGCGAATAATTTATCAAAATAACTGCAGCTCCGACGCGTTGCTAAACTCGTTAGCGCGAGACAATCGTTCGTTTTGATATTACCAGCCGATTATCCGTTGCGTTGTGACGCTTAGCAATAGTCGGGATCTGGACGAAAATGTGGCGCATGGGAATTTCGATTATAATTATAATTACGCAAACGGCAAGCGACGAGAACTCCATCAATATTGATGTAGGGTTGTGGGGTGAAGTCGTGGATTCCGTTATGTCGACTGGAATATAATACGTTTTTAATGCCTTCGATAATTGTTCGCATACACACGGATCACGTGACTCGTGTGCGCAGACGCGGCGCGGGCGCGTCTCTCGGAGTCATCGCACGCGCTCGGCACACTTTTTCTCGCGTCTCGGCAGCGAGATCGAGAGGAACCGACGCGGAATTCGTGTTAAACGGCTCCGAAGCGCGCTCGGCTTCTTCCTCGTCCTACGTTGATCTCCCAGCCGCCGTCGCCGATGACCCCGCGAGGTGCCGTTGCCGCATTATACCGCGATGATAGCTATGGAAATATCGGCTCCCATATAACATTTCTCCGTTAACTCGGATTTACCCGCTAGTCCGAAGTACATATACCTACCTATTTCATATTATACTTGAAACGCGACGCAAGCCACTCTAACGAGGACCAACGCTCGGGTCTCTCCAGCCGTTCGCTTATACAGTTATCGGCCGGTACGTCCCGTTTTTTTTTTTCGATATCGAACCCGGTGTTGATGAAATCACGACTCAAATAATAGCGTGTCAAATAATTTACGTGCGAAAAAAAATAGTTGTGTGGAATAGAAGCGAATGAACCGGACTTTGAAGTCTCATAGAAAAGTAATTTTTTATAGAAGGTGCGAATATTGAGCAGCGCGAGTATTTTTTTTTCGAAGGGAATTAAAAAATCCGTCGTACGAACTAAAAAGCAAAAAGTTTTGAGCTCTCAATATTTTTCGCGAATCGCCGAAGCCTCTGACAAACGAGTCACTTTACTCTGTCGTATCCGCATAGGGACGTATGTTTCATGCAAAAACGACCGGATCTACCTGAGCTGCCAATAACTATGCGGACGGCGTGTCCTTGCACGAAGTGAGCAAGCGGAAAGGCAACAGCGAGTTATTGACTTGGCTAGGATTAACGCGAGCCAGCGTGTGTCTCGCGATAACGGTGCGGTCCCCGTGGATACACGTCGTGTGTCACTTCGCACGTGGTCGACGCGACGAGAACAGCTTTACCCGAGACGCCTCGCTCGCGGGCCGGTTCAGGCTTATTACAACACGCGACGCGGTTCATCGATTGTGTTAATTTCCCGGAATTTAGCACTTCACATCCCTCGTCGCCTATTATCGCTTCATCGTCGCCTCTGCTATCAGGTGAAAAATAAATAACAATAAATAAATACAAAATAAAAAATAAAAATAAAATATAAAATAAATAAAAAGACGAGCTCGACGGTGAATGCAATGAAATAAAGAATTAAAAAAATAAAAGATAGCTGTCGAATGACTCGGGCGACAGGAAGCATCTCATACCAGCTGCCTAGTTGCAGTTGAGGTTAATGCCTAGTTGGACAAAGTAAAGAAATGCGTCCCGATGAGCAGGTGGACGTCGCGTCGCGGTTTCTCGCGCGGATAATTGCAGTGAAAAAGGGAAAGAGGAAGAGAGAAGACGACGCGGATACGTAAGGAGACGCGAGAGAAGCGCGCAGGAAATCGCGGGCGATGAGACGCGATCGCCCGAGAGAGCGCGCGAGCGCGCGCGCGGGCTCGCGCGCGGTGTGAGGCCAAGCAATCGGGTCACCCAGATCCGATAATCGCGGTGAAGCTGACGACGAGCCGGCGCGGTTGTGCCGATGACGCCCGCGGCAACGACCGCACGAGCTTTCTCCCTGCGCCTCTCATCGTCGTCTTCGTCCTCGGCTCTCGGTCATTTTTCCGCTTCTTGAAGGCGCGTATATATTTTTTATTTGAAAATTTGTTTCTGCATCACTCAACTTTTCAATGACCGCTGAATAAAAAAAAAAAAAATTGAATATCAGATAAAAAATTATGCAATGTAGTAATTATTTCAACGAGAGTTAAGCTGAATTATTTAAAAAATTTGATGAAAAACAATTAGTTGGGCATAAAAGTGATAATTCCCAATTTAATGTGCTGGATGTCCAACGCTGGATTTGCGGGATTTTTATTATTTCGAGTTTACTTATTATTCGAACTGAATATTTTTTTTCTTGATTTTATGTTTAACGATTCGAATGAAAGCGCGTATCGTGTATCAAGTCATCCTGCCTTGACTTTCAGAGCGCCTCATGGCCAGGTATACGAGTCGGGTGCGAGGCCACGCGACCCTGACCGTGGTCGAGAATGCCTTGGCAGCGTCACGAACCCGGTGGCGCGCGGCGCTGCTGCTGCGCGTCGCGTCTGCCGCGCGAGTCCCCGGCGCGAGTGCCGTAGGTCTTCTCGGGGCTCCGAACAGGCTCACTGCCGTTCGCCGTAAGCCAGGCCGGAACCCGGCCGGAGCGCGCGCGGCCGATGAACGCGGAAGAATTTTCGAGGCTCCCGACCCGCGGAAACGGTCAAGGGACTCGTGAGGCTGTCGAGGGGGACGCTGAATTCTTCGCTCCTCCCTTGGCGCACACGCCGAGAATCCAGAGGAGAGAGAGAACGAGAGAGAGTGAGAAACAGAGAGAGACAGAGCATCCTTTATCTGAGACACGCAGCGAGCTCTACGCCTCCGCCTCTTAAATCCTGTTTCATGCCTCGTGAACTCGAAGATCTCACGAAGATCTTCGACGACTTATGGCTTTTCGTGTAGATCCGAGCGAGAGGATTTTCCGCCTTCGGGAGCACGGATTACGCCCACAAATGTTAGTCATTTCTTCGAGGAACGCGAGAGTTTTTTTTTCTTAGGTACGTTCGGGAAATAAATTTGTTTACTTAATTTATTTCCTGCAAAAGCATCGGACTTAAATCTCGCAAAGTCGCTTGATTTGTGGAGGCGCTGCTTATCTCGCTGAGAAGACTCTCGACGAAAGGGGAAAAACGAGCATACCAACACGCGCGGACGTAAACTCGACGATCCGGCGGATCCGACGTCAGCTCATTCGATCCTCGTTCCGCGCCTATCCGCGAGTTTTCAGCGTTGTTGCCGCTCTCTTCAATTTCATTTCCGACGATAATTCATTTTCTCATTGAATCGCCGGTGCACTTATCTCACGTAATGATATACAGCATCCTCGAAGGATGCTGCGCGCTGTGTATTCGCTGTGCATTGTTCATCTTCGTCCTTATGACAGCCACAACCGCATTTTATGCACATCCGAGTCGAGTAGAATATAGTCAGGACCTTCTGAAGTTTCCGGTGACAGAAGAATCCAACAGATTAAATTGCACGACACGATCGACGACTCGACGACGATCTTACGGCCGAGACGAACTGACAAATAAATTGTGCAGAGCTGTTGTTTAATTGTCATGATCCTCGTAGATTATGGACGTCACTAATCGAGCCAGTCAAGTCGTGTGTCGCACGGGAAAAGTGTTCTTCCGCCTGGAGGACGAGTCAAAGTCTCGACTGCGGTTGAACGAGTGGTAAAAGTTGGCACGTACAATGGAAGAAGACTTCGATGAACGAAAGTTAACGAACGCACAGCGTCAACGTTCCATCCGCAACGTGTTTTTTATCGCGTACCGAGCTACAATGCATCAAACGTAACGAGTTCCCACGACGTAACCGCTTCCTGTGTTGTTAACAACCTCAGCTGCTTGTCTTCCAAGATCAGTGATTCGTTGATCTTTCGACGAGTTTCAATGATCGCATTTAGCGCGGTAACATCTTTCGTGAAAATCACTAAATTTAGTGACGTTTTACAAGTTTTGAAATTCGTCACACAATAAGTGCGACCTGATCAGCGGCCGCCGGAGACTCGTACATCCGGTGATGATCTCGTCGTCTTGTCCGTTGGACGAAAAGAGGAGAGCGAGGAAGAAAGAAAAAACAAGGGAAAAATGTAGTCGTACCAGTAGGAGTGGATATCGGTTGCTCGTTCGTAGCTTCTTTCGCTCGTAGAGAGCCCGGAGGCTCGTTCTCGGAATGGGGTAGAACGGGGAATTGGTAACTGGGTTACCGATGTGTGTGCGCGCGCGCGCGCGCGTTCAGTCTGCGTCTCGACCTGCGCACTATAGCTGCTGAACACTATAGCCGCTGAATGCTATAGTGTGCGTCTTCTTTCTTTATACTTTTTTTCTCGCTTTTCTCACCGCTACTTCGTTACCCTCTCTGTCTCTTTAATTCTTCTCCGTGCCGTTCGAGGTGGCAGAGTAAAAGAGAAAGAGGGAGAGGGAGAGAGAAAGAGAATGAGATAGAGAGAGCCCGTGCGCTGTATGAGGAAACGATCTTCCTCGCACTTCACGCTCTCGGTTGTGTGTATATAGTTACCTCTCCGCCGGGCTCGCTTGCCTCTCCGTTTAGTATATCCTCTATATATGTCATAGCATGACTATACTCGGTTACGGCCGGCGCGTAACGGGATTTTCGTACGAGCGTGTAAACGCGTGCGTGCGCGCCCTCTGCGAGCGGGTGTCGGCAGTTGGCGAAAGAAATACTGCGGCTGGTCTTGTCTGCTAATATGCGTGCGTGCGTATGTATATATGTGTGTGTGCGCAGTGCTCACGCGTGTATTTGCAACGCGCACGAGGCTTCACGATGGCTCGTGGACACGATGCGTGCCGAGACGTTGCCGCGCGCGGACCGCGAAAAATTTACACGCAAACGTTTGTCGCAACACGTGTCGGACGCGAGACCGAATCTTGCGCATTAACTGAGGCCTGCAAATCGTGAAAATCGACTCTCTCGGTACGGATATGAATAAGTGTAAATTCAGTTTTAACCCTTTTTTAATTTATTTGGGGAAAAAAAAATCGTTTTGTTTGTCAGAAATTCGAGTCCCGGCCTCCAGGATTAAAAACTGCCCAAATCGAGGTTGCGAAAGGGTTTCACCTCTTTGCTAGTTGATTTTGAATTTTTTTTTTTTTTTTACGGTTTGTTTTGTCGATCATCTTCGGTATTGTCCAGCCACATCTTTTTCCGTACGCGAGCTGCTGCAGCAACGGCCAACTGGTGCTTCCACTGTGTTGTCGATAGGAGTATCTGAGGCGTAAAGCGAGTCATTCGCAGTGATTGCACCCGAAGAGTTCTCTTACACGTTCAGCGGTTCGTCGTCGAGGTGTGCGGGCAGTAAGGTGTAGGTAGGCGTGGATAAACTGCCTGACGAGCGGTACCGCGAGCGCACGCTCGACCGCAGCGCGCGAGCAGCGTCGATCCGCGCGCCTCTCAGCCTCGACGCGACGACCTTGAATTTTTATATTCGTACAGGATTTCCTGCAACAAGAATTCACCGGGTCGCGCGTTGGAAAAACGGGAACGGAACGGAAAACCAAGACTAAGACAACGCAGTACGAAAGTCGAAATTCTATACGTACAAATTGTTCCACGTTGTTACTTTGTTTTACTATTTTCTTTCTTACATCTTTTATTCTTTTTTTTTCAGATGGCTTCCGCAAAGCGTCTCTGCGTGTTCGCGATCGCGTGCCTCACCGCAGTCTCGGCCTTTTCCATCTCCTACACACCCCACACCAGAGGTATATTATATAAACACGTATTTATTTATTTCGTTGTCCCCCATAAACCACGAGAGGATAATATTTTTAACAGAACGATGACGAGAAAAAGTGCGTGTTTTCGCGCGCGCAGACGGACGATAAAATGTGTCGTGTCAGGCTCCGTATTAAGTCGTGCAACCGTGTATCTGGACTCACGGCGCTTGCGTCACTGTCAAATGGGATACGTGCGCGATCCTCACGGAATATTACACATGGATCTACCCTCCACACGTTGAAAGGGAGAGATCACGAAGATATCGCATGCGCCGTTTCAACACGCTTTTTCGATCAGCGTTATTTTTTCGCTCCCTTCTTTTGCTGAATTCATGGTGATGTTTTTTTTTCAACCCTCGAGAATACCGTTGCACTATATGGCCATCTTAATTTCAGTGAGTGCACAGTCGGGTCCGCGAATTACAAAAATTAGCGTAAGCCCTCCGTGGGTCAAGGGTGCTCGGTGGGTTATACGAACGTTCGATGAGTGCATACGTATGGGACATTCCATGCCAGATTGCTTGACTCTTATCGTTAATTTGCGTATTTGACAAAACGCACACTGATTTCGTATCTTGGCTCGAACCCTCGTTTTTGTATAATTTACCATTGTTTGAATTGATAGAGTTCGAATAATGAATTGAAATTTTTGGACGTCGTGGAAAAATCGAATTTCAAATAAATTTGATAAAAATTCAGTGGTCTATTCCATATAAACCCACAACAAGAATGACATACATAAGGGTTGACCTTGTCGATAAGCCGCGGAACGCTCGTATGTATATAGGTCAGCATATAGCAGGCACGCTTCCGTTTCGGATCAATGCCGGATGTCGCCTATGGCGGTAGTTAGAAAATACCTGTAGCTCCTGACGCCTCGGCGTTTAACAATTCCTCCCGTCGGTTAATGCGGCAGAAATACGGTCTGCCGCATAATCTCTCGCTCCAATAATTAACGCCCGTCGGTCTGTCGAGTCGAGTCAATGGGACGTGAAGAGATGGAACACAACGCTAACGTTGGTCAACCCTGTCTACCTATCCATTACTTAAGCTACGGTGTTTCTCATCGGAAATGCATCTCTTCAATCATCACGAAAAAAAAAAATAATTTCCAACCTGAGCTTCTTATTAAAAAAAATTGCAGATTTGCATCTATTCTTTTTTCCGCATTAAAAAAAAAAAAGAATGCTTCGGAAATAATCTTTAAAAAAATGGTGACACTCCAAAAAATCTGTTAATTCAAATCAATTCATTCGATTTTTTAAACATTTTCGCTTATCTTTCTTCATACATTCGAATTTCGCGGCTGAAGGAAAAAAAATATCGCGAGTCAAAAGAATAAAATTTAAAAGGACCTCAACGCTCGCCAACGACTTGTGGAGTAGGTCACCGTAACTATAGACGATTCGTAGTTGAATTCAGTAGCGAAGCGAGTACAGACCGAGCGCGCGCGGTAACGCACGTGCGAAGCCTACATGACTGCTCGAGCAGTCGACGATGTACAGGCACACACACGTAGGCGTTCTTCACGCTGTAGTAAGTAACAGCAGAACACCAGTGGTCTGCAAAGTATATATACGGGCTACTCGGGAGCACTCACCTACGAAGCATAACCGGCGGGTGCGTGCGGTCCGAAGGTGGTGGCAAACTGGTTGCCAGTATTTACCGGAGATCGAAGTTCTTTTCCTCTCCCTCTCTCTCTCTCTTCGCTCACCTGTGGCGATGCCTCTGAGACCGGCGTTACGATCTCCAGCAGAGCGCGCAACGAGCTCGTTACACCGTTGAGACTTCCTAATGCGCGTGCGCGCGCATTATAACAGACAATAGATCCCAACACTCGGGGGGATCTATAGCGCAACGGCAACGACCTTCCGCGATTGCTCGCACGCTTCTTTCTTATCACGCATCCTTATCGGCATCCCGCATGCCGCTGTCTCGCCGATGCAGTTTTATTGCGTTCTTTCCACGATTTCAAAACACTTCTACGCATCTAATTATAAGAAGCCAGAATTGTATTAGTGCCAGAAATTGCAGCATAGCAATTCAGAACCTGTTTGGATTTTTTCCCAATTATTACAATGTCGCCTAACAAAATCTATCATACTTTCAGTACTCATTAACGTACAGGTAGAAAACCTTGTCTTTATTTCAATATTTGGTTTCAAGCTAATAGCGTATTTCGAATGAGTAAAGTATTTATTATTTCTCTCCCGAGTCCCATTTTCTCAGTCTAGCAAAAGACATCGGCACGAAAAAGTTTTCGCAATGGTTCGCTGATGGCCGTCCGAATAATAGCTACAAGGAATCCTACGTCAAAAAGTTAACATTCGAGCTCCTCATAACTTTTAGCCATCTCTTGTGCGGACGTCAGATACACAATTGTCATAATTTCGATAACTCAATATGTTGAGTTACCTGGGGCAGAATACACAGAGGCGCCGCGCAGCTGATACGAAATTCCGCGCGCGAAATATGGTCACACGATTATCCGAACACGCCGAGCGTCCGAAGAAAGAACCCGGCACCGGCATCGAATCTGGGACTCGCGATTGACCCGAATACGCGAAGCGAATACGTGTCTCGCTTTCGTTTCTCCCAGGCGACTCGACGACGTCTCGCGTTTGACCCGTGCTTCTCTCCTCGGCCTCTCGATCGGCGTCGCGGCCGCCTCCGGGATTTTCGATGACTCGTCTCCGACTCTTCTTTGTTCATCCGTGATATTTCTATAATGATTAATATGTTTTTTCCGCCTTTGCACTCGCGGTGTGTCGATATAATTCGATCAGTGACTTCGCATACTTGAAATCCGTCCAATTTATTTCTCTCACTTTCACGCTGATCCACTTTTCGTCCGCTTTACCTCGAATTGGGCGTCATTATGCTTCCCACGCACTCGTTACGCCCACTGCAAAAATAAATATAATTATTCGTCTAATTTTGTATCTTTAATTCCAAACCGCGTCTATTTTTTATCGTTTTTTCGTCCACCCACGATCCTAATTATCCGTGTTCTGCTTTTTCCCGCGGGTAAATAAATATATTTATGTCACTCCGTGCGTAAAACGCGATATTACGCACGCTTCGCGTGCGTAATACCGCATTTTCCGACGTCGTGGAATAAAATTTCGTACGATACGCTTGCGAAAAACCTTTTTTGGACTCGTGTGATTGCAGCACTCGCCTTCGGCTCGCGCTGCAAACTCACACTCGTCAGAAAAAGTTTTTTCGCACTTGTATCGTAATGTACTATTCCCTAGTGACTCGTCCACAATCAGTTAATTATTTCGTTCACTTTTTCTCACGTGTTATTTTATCTCTTTCACATTATTGATCTTTTTTTCGGTCAGCTCATCGTCCTTTGTCTCGGTCATCGCCATGTTTTCAGGGAATTCGTCGCGCCCAACTTCAAAAAACAAATAAATAAATTACACTGTCGTCACGAACGCTTTTGACTAATGCCTTTTTCTCTTTTTTTTCGTCACGCGCAGGAAGAAAACTCTTCGGCGGCTACAGGATAGTGCCGAAGGTGTGCCAGCCGACGAATCCGGCGAGGATAAAGTCGACCGAGCCGGCGATATGCATGTTCAACTACGAGTGTACCAGGCGCAACGGCGAGGTCGTCGGTGCCTGCATGGACGGTTTCCTGTTCGGCGCCTGCTGCCAATTGCCGCCCAAGGACTCGTCCAGCGACGCCGCGCCGTCGATTCAGCCGAACTCGGCGCTCGGCACGGAAAATCTGTTGAATCTCCACGAGATCGATCACGTGCCGGACATACCGATTCTCCTGAATCCCGACGGCACTCCGGTCGGCATGAGCAGTAGCAGCTCTTCCGACCCGTCATCAACCCCAAAAATCACCTTCCACAGTTCGTCGAACGATCTCAGCGACTCGCCCGGCAGCTACACGAAAATCTCCACCTTCAATCCCGACCGTTCGACCTTGAGACCATCGTCGTTCAGCGAATCGCAGCATCACAACGACGCGATGGAAAACGCCGAGAAGCCGCAGATTCAACCGGACGTGAGTCATCTGGAGGCCGATTTTCCGGCGCTTCTCGGTCAGCAGGAAGTCCTGGACGATCTCCGACTTCCCGGACTCATAACCCACTCGGACGCCAACAACGATATTCAGGAAAATCAGGAAACCATCGGTGCCGTAAATCCCGTCACGACTCTACTGAGTCCCGATCAGATTCTCCAGATCGCCGATCCGGTGGACCAGCTGCCGGCGCTTTTCGCCCAGGGTCTCGGGCAGAATAATCACAGCGGCGCCGACACGATGCTGCTCAACGCTAACGGCACTTATCTCAACGAGAACAACAACCCTGACGAGCTCTTCCGGCCTGGAAACGTCACCGGTGACAAGATTCACGGCAAACCCCAGTCAACGTCCCACACGACTTCCGGTTCGTCTCAGCACCAGGGAAAACCGAGCACCCCGATGATTCAGCATTACGCGAATACTCACAGGATCACGGGAACGACGCCCGGGGTGAGATACACCAGCGCAACTCCCCCATCGACCGAAAGCCGGACACCGACGAAAACGACGAATAATTATCCGCAGTCAACTGCGCAAAAGGAACGCGACCCGAGCTCAAAAACGACGATGCTGAAGATCGACTCGACGACCCCGATGTCGTCGACCTTCAGCGGCGGCGACGACGACGATTTCGTTCGAGTGCCGACCATCACGTACGACGTTCAGTCGGGCAACAAGAAGAACGACGAGTTGGATCGCGAGGAAATCGCCATTAATCACATAATATCAATCCTCAACGCGACGACCCCGAGCTCGCACACCAAGTACACCCAGCAGATGCCGCTGGGCTCGTCGTCGTCGATTCACACGTGGACGAACGTCGACGAAGAGACCTCGAGGCCTCCGACGTCGCGCTCGCCGGAATCCAGGCCAACGACGACGACGAGGACGACGACCACGAAGACCACCACCGAAACGTTTCCCTACACTTTCTACAAACCCGGAAGACCGTCGACGTACTATCACTACGACAGCTCGCCGACCCCGGCGTCCGGACCAGGTTCGTCCTTCGCGACCGCCGCTTCCTCTTCGGGTTCCTCGAATTTTTACACCTCCAGGACGCCCGCGGTGACACAGGGCTCGTACGGCAGCTCCGCTGGTTACGATTACTCGACGAGACCGTCGACGAATCCGCCGGCGCCGACCGTCATCGTCCTTGGGCCCCTCGGCACCGAGTACACCACCGTGACGACCCAGAAGCCCGCGTCCCGACGACCGACCACCGTCAGCAGCTCGATAAGACCGAGCATCGTAACGAAACAGCCGAGTATCGGCACGACGATAACCCACAACATCAGCACCGTCATATCCACCAACGGCGCCAACGTCGCCAGTAACAATCACGTCGTCTCGTCAAGTTTCATCAGCGTCAATCTCAAGGACAACACGAGTCCGAAGCCGAGCGATACGGTCATTCTGCAAGAGACGGTCGTGTCAAATGCCGACGACGACACGAAGGCGAGCAGCGTCGTCACGAAGAGACCATCGACCATATGGACCACGTTGTCTTCGTGGTCGGACAAACCGATTTTTCAGTTGAAGCCGTCGAAACCAGATTTCCACTGGCCAACGGAGAAGCCCAATCAGACGCTGGTGTTCAAGAAGACGACGATCGCGCAGAGACCCGCGACTTCGACGACGACGGCAACGGTCGAGAAGGTCACCGCCGCGTCGACCATCTGCGACGAGGAGACACCGGCGCCCGACGATCTTATCAATTTTCCGCCCGTGAGGAATCCTAATCTGACGCAGCAGGAGAAACCGACGCTGGTGCAGACGTTCAATGAGACCGACGACGCGTTGCCGCAGCTGAACGAGAACGAGATACCGACGCCGAGCTTCATCGAGGACGACGTGCTGACGAACAAGGTCGACGTGTTCGTCAACAAGATCGTTCAGTCGCTTCAGAGCAACTTTCAGGATCTCAAGGACGTCGTTTACACGAAGAAGAACGTCACCGCGTCGACGACGACCAGCGCCATCAGCAGTAGCAGCCCCACGAAGAAACCACCGACGAGGAAGCCAGCAGCGAAGCCAACGCCGACGAAGACGTCTCAACCGACCAGGAAGCCGCCGACGAAGAAGCCTGCCAGGCCTACGCAGAAACCTGGGAGCCAGACACCCGCGAAACCCGCGAAACCGACGACCTTGAAGCCGCGTCCCACCAGCTCCGTCAGTCCGACCACCAAGCGACCTCAGACGGCTCCGTCGAAGAGGAAACCAACGAGGAAACCTACGACGACCACCACGACCACGACGACCACGCCAGCACCTGAAGCCGTGGTCGAAGACGTCGAGGAACCCGTCGACGAGTCCTCGGATGTGTCGACTGAAGTCGAGGAAACGACATCACACGCACGAGGTGGTACGTGAAGCTTTTGCCATTTTTTTATTGTACATTAGAAAACAATTTCGTCTCCTTTGCAATTCTACTTTGTATTGTACGCGAAATATGAATCAAACGGCCAAAGGTCAATTTTGTATTACCTGATAAATAGACCATGCCATTGAAATTGATCGGCAGACAAGATCCGAATTAAGATTCACAATGTAACCGTTGCTTCGTGTCAACGCCTGTCGAGCACTTTTTGAACTTTGAACGAAAATTTCGATTCCGTTGATCCAGAATTTACCCTTGAAGTCTAATTGTGTCCCTTGTCTGTCCAATCCAGAGTGCGGAGTGAGACCGTTGCTGAAGAGCGGACGAATTGTCGGCGGCAAAGGAGCGTCATTCGGCGAATGGCCGTGGCAGGTTCTCGTGAGGGAGGCCACTTGGTTGGGGCTCTTCACGAAGAACAAGTGCGGCGGTGTCCTTATAACGAACAATTACGTTATTACTGCGGCGCATTGTCAGCCAGGGTAAGGACATGGATTTTGTATTTGACTGTTAAAAAAAACGAGTAGGTGTGTACGAGTCTATGTACGATTGTCCGAGGAATCTTAATCGTTGTGACATTATCAGCTGTGGCTGACGCAGCGAACAAAGTGCACGTGAATCCACGAACAATTGAAGCGTTCAGGCTGCTCGATTTTCCTCAAATAAATGTCGTCGTTGAAACGATGAGCTTGAACTTGTCTTCCCGGCGAATTGCTGGAAAGACAATCGCGTCACGTACATCCAGTATCGTTGAATGTGTCCTCTATTCTTCCTTTCTCACTGTCCCCGTGTGACACGTCGAATTTAATACGTTTGCAATTCATCTCAGGTTCCTGGCGACGCTGGTGGCGGTTCTCGGCGAGTTCGACCTTTCCGGCGAATTGGAGTCAAAGCGCAGCGTAACGAGAAACGTCCGAAGGGTCATCGTTAATCGCGGTTACAACGCGGCGACATTCGAGAACGATCTGGCGTTACTCGAGCTCGAGAAACCCGTCCAATTCGACGCCCACATAGTGCCGATCTGCATGCCCGACGACGGGGCCGATTTCACCGGGCGAATGGCCACGGTCACCGGCTGGGGTCGCGTCAAATATAGTGAGTGACCTTATAAGACGCCGATATCTTCGCGGCACTTTGGTCGCGCATTCATCATTGATTTAACGTGACCTTTGTCGATTGTTTCTTATAGACGGTGGAACGCCCTCGGTGCTCCAGGAAGTTCAGGTGCCGATTATGGAGAACGCCGTATGCCAGGAGATGTTCAGGACCGCAGGACACTCGAAACTCATTCTCGACAGCTTCCTGTGCGCCGGTTACGCCAGCGGTCAAAAGGATTCCTGCGAGGTAAGGACGCTGGGATGTGCCAATGAATGATAATTTATTCTCCTAGGAAACTTCACGTTCCGAGCGTGTTCCTTAGGAGAAACCCGAGATTAGACTTGTTAGCGATTTAAATTTATCTGTGAATAATGTTTGGTTCAACTTTGACTTTGGTAAATTTCGTGACGTGACGTCAATGAATCTCAGTATCAAACCTTAAAACTTTTAGAGCCTTCGACCGTGGTTCAGTATACGGATTCCAGATTTCCATTTTTTTTCACAAAAGTCATATCGAAGAAAAATGCAATTTATTCTACAATTTTTACTATCGGTTTCTGGTGGTTTTATTATCAGTGACGCCGTTATGAATATCTGGGTACACATCTGGAACGCATGTGTTTTTTTTTACTACAATCATTATATTCCACTCCGTTAAACTAAACGACAGCCATTACAATATTGCATGCGCCTCTGGATACTCAGCGCGATAAATATCCGGTTACGCAACCACTATAACTCGCCCAGCCGCGTCACAAATCGTTAGCGTCCCTCGGTGACGGTACATCAACATGAAGCTAACTCGTGCAATCTCTCGTGTGATACACAGGGCGACAGCGGTGGCCCGCTGATGATGGAAGGACCCGACGGCAGATGGATCCTCGTGGGCACCGTGTCTCACGGAATAAAGTGCGCCGCGCCTTATCTGCCGGGCGTCTACATGAGAACCACGTTCTTCAAGCCCTGGCTCCACAGCGTGACCGGAGTCTAAAGTGCCCGATCCAGGGCAATCGCGGGACGCGCAAAAATATATTTAACGAAACGAGACGAAAAGAAAAAAAAACGAAAATTAAATAAAAAAGAAGAAAACGACGCCGGGGCCTCGTTCCGGGTCACGTCTGCCTGTAAAAATGTACAAAGTGAAAAACGAGAGAGGGAGAGAGATGAGAGCGTACACTTAATGAATCGAATCGAAATATAGTATAGCATTTCAATGTAAATAATAAACATAGCATAAGTCCACAAAATAATATAAATATTTATACAGTACTTTAAATAATGATATACATAAAATAGATTTATTTATATAAATATACTATTACGCTAAGCATCCACGGAATATAGAATGCACGTAATCGTCTAGGTGCCTATTATTTATTATTTATATTGTTGTCTCGAGTACGTGTTTTATTTATTAAACTTATTTTTATACGAGATAATACTTCGAGCGCTTGCCTTGTGATTAGAATTATTATCACCCCTCAAAACCGCGACGTGGCAGGATAAGCCCTTCGTCCTCGGACCTTCTATCGTATCTACGAGTAACCTGTGTTTATGCCGTTAACTTAAGTGACAGCGGTGATAAAGCATCGCTCGCGCGGCGAGCAAGTGCGCGCTATGTGCGTGTGCAGCTGCATACAGGTAAATATGCACAGAGAGCTGAGGGGCTGATGATGCCAGAAGCGCCCTTGAACCTCGGTTGGACCACACAGCGTTCATATATATACATATATGTACTACGCACATTATGTTTGTGTCCCACGCCTCGCATTCGGCCTCCAATATTATTCCATGCATCCGCGAACGATTTTCGAGCTGATTGACGCGTGCACAACGATAATCAAACCGAGGGAAGGGGGAGGCCGAGTGATGGCGGGGGAGGGAGTGGGGAGGAGGCAGCAGAAATGGGCAACTTGGCGTGCGGTTGACGTTATGTGTTTCGCACCACGTACTTTGGCATTTGAAAGGGAGTGGCGGATGGGGTGGCGACGATGACGTTCCTGCGCGCCGACCGGGGCTGCCGACGGCGCGCGCGGGGCGAGTAGAGAGCGTAGTCTCGCGATTGTGTGCGCGCGCCCCTCTGTGTCGCGCGACCCATGTATTTCCATTGGCGACCGTGCACACAGCACGTAGAAAGGATATAGGAACCCACCACCTGTCCACCCCTTCCTGCTCACTGCCCCCTCCCCACCTCCCCCAACCCCCCTATATGTATAATTTCGCGATGGAGTTTCTGTGTATCTATATACCGCGCATCGGACTTTCCGAGCCAACGGACCTGAAATTTGTTCTTCGAATCTAACCCAAAGGGCGCGCTCGATTTTTCGCAACAGCGTTTTCCGACGCTGTGAAAAGATCTTTGGAAATTATAAAAACTACTGGAGTTTTATTTCCCGCAAGTTTGCTTGGCGATCAAAAGTTGAAACTTCTACGTTTTTTATTGACTTACGTGTTGAAAACCGCCCGAATCGGGGTCACGAAATTAATTTTCTCAAAATATCGACTTTTAACCTATACCATCGTTCTCAAGTCGCATATTCTACCCCTGAAAACACTGGTTACAACCCTTTTTTAGTTGATTTTGAAAAAAAAATTTTTTGGCCGAACAGTTTGTCAGAAATCGTAGATCTGGTCGCCGGGCCGAAAACCGCCTAAATCGGGGTCACGAAATTTATTTTTTCAAAATATCGACTTTTAACCTATACCATCGTTCTCAAGTCGCATATTCTATCCCTGAAAACACTGGTTACAACCCTTTTTTAGTTGATTTTGAAAAAAAAATTTTTTGGCCGAACAGTTTGTCAGAAATCGTAGATCTGGCCGCCGGGCCGAAAACCGCCCAAATCGGGGTCACGAAATTTATTTTTTCAAAATATCGACTTCTAACCTATACCATCGTTCTCAAGTCGCATATTCCACCCCTGAAAACACTGGTTACAACCCTTTTTTAGTTGATTTTAAAAAAATACGATATTTGACACAACTGTCAAAGTTATCAAGGACAAATGAACTTGGACTCGGTCTGAGAGTCCCAGCCAATCACAGCTCGAATAGTTTGCTAACAATGCTTTCCGTTACTCATGAATGTAACGTTGCATCTGTCACGGTACCGAAACTAGTGTTATCATTTTTCGAATTGAACATTGCCATCGCTCAACTTTGAAACGGAGCTCGCATTGTAATGTTCCACTATCGGAATTGAACCTTCGAAGGTCGCGAGTGAGTTTCAATTACATTTTTTTTTTGTTTTCAATTCCTAAAACTCATTGAGCAAACGTGAATGAAATTTTCCAAGCGCTCCGAATGAAATTTCGCTGGACGTGACACAGAATCGCCCGTACAACAGGTACATACTATGTACATGGGTGGAGGGGGTGGTGGGGTGGAGGGAGGTGAAGTGCACGTAGCAGTAAAAAACTTTGATGGCTGGCGAGATAAACGAGGATGGAGAGAGGGAACGTTGTACAGGTATAGCGCATACAGGTACCATATATACAGGTAACCATGTACCTGATTCCAGAGCAGCCTCGGCGCTCCGGTATATGGAGCAGGAAGCGAGCGCCAACGGGAGCCAACGGGGGATCCGCCGGTGCTCTCGCCGGATCAATACGAAAGTGCGCGCCGGGCGAGAGAGACGACGAAAGCAGCGAATCCTGGAGAATGGCAACACCACGCCGGAGCGCGCGGAAGAGAGAAAACGGTTCAAGGGTCGCGCGCGAAGGGTGAGACGCGCGCGAGGGAGAATCGACGGGGCTTCCGTGCCACCCACGCGGTAACCGGACTACCCGACACAGGTGCGCGTATAGCTACGAGAGCTGAACGAGGTAAACACTGGTGCAAGGTGAACGTCATCATCCTTTCAAAACGGAAAATCGCCTTCGCCGTGTACCACCTATATGTATATATACACACCCAACTACGACCCTCCATGGCAATCTGTTGCTGCGATTGACCCTCGACTGAAAAAAAAGGCGAGACAGGAATTTCCATTGACAGGTTGACGGGCTGACGGGTAATCGTGCGTCGACTTGTTGAATTTTTTAAAACATGATTAAGTCGAAAACATCTACGATTTTTATTCGCAACTTGAAACCTTAGAATTTTCAGAGGCGGAACGTTTATTTTTTATTATTTTTTTTTTCCCGGTGTTACAAGGGAACAAATTGGTGGAGCTGTTGCGAACGGTGGAGAAGATAATTACGGACATTCTAGCTTAATTGCGTTTGTCCTCTCCAAGAGAGACTCTAACCGATTACGATCTTTAACCGAATTTCACTAATTTTAATGCTACCGAGCTGCTTCATGAATGTTAATTTTTGTTATCGCGAATTTAAACCACGAAATTATCTCGCGACAAGGTCGACCAAAGGGTGCAAATTACGATTTTTTTGGTGGACGAAAAACAGCCAACGTTTCGGGGGAGACTGAACATTGAAAAAGATGAAATTTCTGTCGCCCCAGTAATCCATTACAGTACAATAGCAATACACCCAATCATAACGAAATGACATCTTTCGTCAATGGAAAGCGACGACTCATGTTTTCAAGTATAAAATAAATTCTTTTTCTGTCTTTCCCGGGAGAGCGATCGTTCCTGTGAACGTGAATGACGGGTAATGATAGACGATTAGAGGGGTTCAGCCCGGGCCCGGGATGAAAGAATACGAGACACCGACGCGAGGGCGGGAAATCGGGGGGTGGGGGAGCCGACGGACAGGGGGAGGGTGGGAGTCTGATGATAAAAAAGTACAGAGCAGAGAGTACAGGAAGAGAGGGATGGTGCGCGCGCTGTGAACGCATGCGTCGAGTTTTGCGCCTGACCGGTGAGAGCCGAGGGGAGGGAGAGGGTGGCGGGAGTCCCGTGATCCGGCGCGCGAGTATAGATTGCTGCGGAGGGTCGCTTCGTGCCTCAGTCAACTCTCGCAGCAGGTACCACCGAGTCGACTTGTCCGGAGCGCCTCCGTCCCGTTGTCCTTCCGCCAAAACGCATCTCGGCACCTTGGAACGCACTTGGATTTTAAATTCGCACCGTGTTTAACCAAAACCATCGATCGAGGCGCGTACGTATTTTGTAAGGAACATCGTCATTCGTAATTTCCGCTGGCATTCAATTCGCAATACAATGCAATTTTTTTTTTTTTTTTTTTTAAGTAACTTGTAAGATTCGATTGTCGCTAATTGCAAAATTTTCGTTTACAGAGCGCCGAGCAGCCAGAGAGAAAAAGAGAGAGAAAGAGAGAGAGGGAGACAGAGGACGAAATCAGAGAAAGAGAGAAAGGTAGAAAGGACACAAACGCTTCGAGAATGAAGTCACACGCGGGTGCGATTCTCACGATCGCGATCGTGGCGAGCATGCAGCACAGCCCGGTGGACGCCTGGGGTGGGCTCTTTAATCGTTTCACCCCGGAGATGCTGTCGAATCTTGGATACGGCGGGCACGGAGGAAACTACCTCAACCGGCAGTCTTACCTGGTGGTAGGAAGATTTCTTACTCTTTCTCTTTTTCGCTTTAAATTATTCCTACATTTACGTCGTGTATATTCATTCATTTAATATTTGGTTTATTATTGTCATGATTGAACGCGTATAAAAAAAATAAGCCGCTACGTCATTAATTATCGGTGTCGTCAATTGTCGCGTCACGGTAAAATGACGTTATTCACGTAATTAAGCGGAGTAGAACAGAGCGAGACACACGTAATAGAGTCGGATGTCATAGGCGATCGATATAGCGTCCTTTCTCTCTCGCGCGCGCTGCACTCGGTCGCGTCCGGCGAAGCCGCCGGTCTCCGTCGTTGAACCAACCCCCCGGTTGCCCCTAAGAAATTGGACGCAGGAGAGAAAAAAGGAAGGTAACGAGCGGCAGAAAGAAGACGTCGTCACGCAGGGGGGGTTTTCATTGGACTCGCGGGGTCGCCTGGAAAAACACACCTCCGGGCCGTTCTCGTGTTATCTCAACGAACTGCAGTCTCATGCATTTTTTCTTTTTTGCCCCCCGGAGGCGCTACCCACTTTCTCGATGACTGCGAGGAGAAATATTTCTTCAGCAATCTCGAAATTGAATTTTAATGCAACTCGTATAATTTAATGGACGTTGCCTCTACTAGGTTTCCAGTTTCGTATTATTTGTATAAAACTGCAAATTCATGAAGTACGAAGCGGTTATTCTCAGCCTGTTATTTTTTCTACGCAGTCCTGATATTTATTTTAATACGGAGTCTGAAATAGCTCTGCGGGGTTAACATTTCTTTTTTATCTCTCATTTCTGATAGACACTTTAACGTGAATAACGTAGTTTTACAAGATACTTTGTATAAATTCATACGAAATATATTGCCCATCGGCACTCAAATGCATTTATCAATTAGCAGCAGCGTCCGTTATCGGGCAATTATGCCAACTCCTTCGGGGAATCCTTGGAGGCTGCGGAACCGGATGATGCCTGCTACCCAAGAAAATGCACGGCGAATGAGCATTGTTGTCCGGGCTCCGTATGCGTCAACGTTGACGGAAGTAAGCAATTCTCCGAGCTATAAATAAATCTATAGCCGATTAATCTTCTGCTGTTTCGTCGATACATCGTTTCAATGCATCTCACGTGATACTTTTTTTTCGTTCCTTCCTAAAGCCATCGGTTCCTGCCTCTTCGCCTACGGACTCAAGCAGGGCGAGCTCTGCCTGAGGGACAACGACTGCGAGACCGGACTGATGTGCGCCGACGTGGCAGGAGGCGAAACCAGGTCCTGCCAGCCGCCGGTAACGTCGAACAAGCAATACAGTGAGTACAACTTCCTCACGTTTCCCGAGAGTCCGCGGATTAATTGTATAATAATCTGACGCCGCAGTCGAGGCGTCGAGGTTGTGTGCACGCGATCTCACAAATTTTATGCACTTAGATTAAGGAGACTAGGCGCCGGAAATTTTCGAAATTTTTAGTTTTCTTTTTTTTTCGTATTCTGTTACTAAAATCTTTTCTAAACATTTTGACGCAAAGCAGACAGGAAAATTCTTGAAATTGAGATTTTTTTTTTTAATAAATAAAGCTTCTAAGTGAAGCTGAATTCAGCCTCGGAATTTCATAGCCAAAATTCTAATAAAACGTTGCAGAAAAGAAAACGTATGTATGTTGTTTCGTTTCTTCACAAATGCCATTTGAATTTTCTCGTATTGTTAGCCTACTTCCCTTGCTTATTCCTCTTAACGATACTGGATTTGAGCCGAGATATAATAACTCAGGGATATCAAAAGACGGCGGGAGTGAATGCACGGCCCATTGCACGCAATGCCCCGGGGAGTCTGCAGCGAAATCGAGATCGGGTTAATGCTAATTACGTTTAATATCACGATTGAACTTGCGTTATGGATTTTTCTTCGCTCGCGATACGTTTGACTTAGTGATCTTGTAGATTTTAGCCAGCGTAGAAGATTAGTTCATGCATTTTTTGTATAATTTTTTTATAATTGAAATCTTTATTTTATTTTTATTTTTTTTCATTCGAGAGGAAACTTAATGACGAATAGAATCCCGCAAGGAAAAACGCGGTATCTCGATTTTTTAATTGTTCACAGAATTAAAAAATCGAACTTTCGAAAATCGCAAATTTTTCCAATGAGTACTCTTTGCTTTTTTGCAAAAAGAACATTTTTGACTTTGCAAAGTTTGAAAACCCTATCCAATTTTTCGCTGATTCCGAAAAATAGAAAATTTGATGACAAAAACACGAAAAAGTGCGACGCGAAATGTGTGTACCGAACACGTCTACTTTTTCATACCGCAAGAGTTTCACGGATGTTTCTAACTTCGCAGGCGAGGAGTGCAACATGTCGGGCGAGTGCGACATAAGCAGAGGTTTGTGCTGTCAGCTGCAGAGGCGCCATCGGCAAACGACGCGAAAGGTCTGCTCGTACTTCAAGGATCCGCTGGTATGCATCGGCCCAGTGGCGACGGATCAGATAAAGTCGGTCGTGCAGTACACGTCCGGGGAGAAGCGAATAACCGGGCAGGGCAATCGTTATCTCTTCAAGCGCGGCCTCTTTGTCTAGACGATCGATCGATCGCCCATCGCACGACGACGACAGAGGGCAGCTCCGTGTAAAATCAAATTCAACTTAACTGTCGTGAACAGCTAGATTATAAGTAGATAGATTCTCGTTCTCGAACATTCGATCGTTCGGTTATCTTCATCATTTTAACATATATTTTATTTCGTTTCGTTTTGATTTGTGTTTTCCTTTACTTTTCGTTATCCCCGAAGTATTAAATATCGTCCGACAGGATTTTTGGGTCTTTGGAGTAAAGCTCAATTGGAGAGTGGAAGTGGCGTAAGGCAACTTGAAAAATGTCCGAGTTCAAGTGAGAAACGAGAAGAAAAGGAAGAGAAAGGGAGAGGGGAGAGAGTGAGAGATAGAAAGAGTCAAAGACGGCTTCCAATTTCCTCACTGAATAATTGCGACTGAATAATACAACACATATCAGAGTAGCGCGTTTACTCTTTAACTAATATGTTACGATACATATATATATATAAAATTATACATAAATATATATTATTATGGTTAAGTAAGTCAAATCACGGGAATTTCAATGCACAAATTAAGCGCTAATGTGAGAACGGACCCGAAAGTATAAAGTAGAGAGATAGAAAGCGCGCGAGAGTGAGAGAAAGAGAGGGAGAGAGAGAGAGAACGAGAGAAAGATAGAGAGCAAGAGAGAGAGAGAAAGTGGTTCTTGGTGCTTCGTCGTACGCGTCAACGCGCGTAGGAGAATTAATAATTGTCCGTTGGAAGAATAAAAAAATGAAATCGTAGTATCTTCCGAATAAACATTATCAAAAATCTGCACTGGAGTTACATCGACACTTTCCCTACGTGACGTTACGTAACTGCGCGTATAACGCTAAAGTCGCGTTTAAGGAGAATAAAGAAGACGAAACATTGACAAAAAAAACAAGTTAAAGATAACGATTAAACAAAGCAAAAAAAAACATATCACGCGAATGCCTAAAAGCATTAGGGAGAGTTTGAACTATGAATGTTATTGCGAGATATTCTATTGAAATTATATTTTTATCTTCGATTCATATGTATACTTAAGCTCTATATATATTTGCATAGTATTCATATACTTTCTTGATGCGTATATACGACATATATTATATATACATATTATACATTTAATTATACACATATAATATACTTATACATATGTACTGTTGTACAGACGGTACAGACGCGCGCAAACACCCGGGTTGTTGTTGTGTTACACCGTGAACGCAAACGGTACGGCCGAAGTGTATTTACGTATACTACGACGTATGTACTACGGTCTGTTTAAATCGTATAAGCTCTCCATGTTTCTGCCCTTTGGCCTATTACGAGCGTTTACGGTTTGACCTTAGTCCGACCTTGAACGTCTATCGGTCTCCCATCACCCGCCCCTACCCCCTGCCCTCTCGACGTCCTTCAAAGGTCAAGGTTATATACCCTTTTTCCAACCACCTTCCTATTCCGCCTTACGTTGCTCTCTGACTATATACCCGACGTGCAGCGTATTTTAATGTGTTATCTTCGGTCCGGTCGGGCATCGCGAAACCGACACACGGTGGGCGGATGATCCAGACGTACAAAGTAGCTCCGTACACGAAATACATATCAGTAGCCCGTAAGATCTCCAATTTCCTGAGAAGGTTCGCGAATCTCGTCACACGTATGAAACAGCGGCGCCTATGTTAAATCTCATTTTTTATTTTTATGAATTAACATTTTCAATGATTTTTTACTTGCCTACCAGGAACACTGAATTTTTGCGAATGACAGAGCGCGCTCGTCGTGATTGATCCCAAAATCATATTCACCCAATCTCGTGTCCATTGTATACGTGTATGATACATACTGTCGTTAACGGTGCTGCAGCCACTTGTTCAAAATTACGTGATAAGCGCTTCGACAGTGGACGCGTCCTTGACCGGCTATTGTACCTCCGTTATATCTCCAAATCAAATAACGTCTCTCGCGTGACTAACGTGCGAAATTAAACGAAGGATCATCCCAACCATTGAGATTTCCGTATTTAAACAAAATACATCAACAGTTCAAGGACGTTTACAAGATGTTCATAAAAAAAAAAAGCTGGAATGTAAAATAAATTTCTTATCAAGGCCGTCCACTGTCGAAGCGCCTGCGATGTAATGTTAAACGCTATTGTAATGAAAAGTAAACAGAACGAAAAATGTATCTTAGCGAACCAGGGATTTTGGCCTCTAGGCTCCGAGTCGAAAGTACCTCTACCGAGTAATTAAATTGTCGATCCACTAATTATTCATCATTGTTATTATGATTACAATTATGGTTATCACTATGTGTATGACTTATATGTGTATAATTGTTCACGATTGTAATGACCCAAAAAGGAAATAGTTAAACGTGAAATACATAACCGTACAAAGAAACCGACATTTTGTTTCCTATTCCTCCATCATTAGACATTTATTTGTACTTAAATAGTAAAACGTCTTTTAGCGCAGATGAATCTTTTCGAAAACCGGAAGCTCGGGCCGTGGCCATAGTTACTCGCGGCGAGAGACCCGAGAATAGGTGGAGCCACTCGCGCGGCGGAACAACTGCCGTCCACTCGTCGTGCGACAGCCCAGCGAGACGCACAAAGCAAGATGGTGGTACCATCCGCCGAATAGAGTCGCGTGATCCAACGTAAAAAATCCGTCGCGCACGAAGCCCTAGTATTTCCCGAGTGTCGATTGCCCGCTGAGCCAACGAAAATGTCGGCGATTCCGGGATCCATCGCGTTCGACGAGTACGGCCGTCCGTTCATCATTCTGCGGGACCAGGAGAAGCAGAAGCGGCTAACCGGCAACGATGCGATCAAGGTGAGGCCCCCTCGAAAAATTTTCCGTCGTTAGGCCGTGAGAAATTTCGCGATTTCGACACGTCCCAGTGGCGAGATGTCATCGGACTTTCGATTTTTTCGTAAGATCTGCGAAAACAACGTCCCGATGACGTCTAGTCGGTAAATTTCACATTTTTCCGTTTCCTTTTCTGGGCGGCCACGTGAGTCAGGATAATGGCGGCTCTGGCTCGCCCGAAGTTATCAGTTCAGCTTATCGCTCGTCGGCGACTAATTTTCGACCGGCGAATGAGATGTTTGGTGCTCGGGGCGATCGATGCTCTGTTGCCAGTCGTGAGTATCCTGTTTTTTCGGATACTCGCGGAAATAAATGTTCGGAGTTGAGCCGGAAGGGGAGGGGGAGGGGGGAGTTCGCTTTGCAGGAGAGTTCCGTGCGTGTGAGCGTGTGTTGGGGCCCAACCGCGTTCGTATTATGCCCATAAAAGGAATGTTCCAACGGCGCTCTCGGAACTCCTATGGCTGCGCGATATATTCTCTTCATAGGTCCCATCGACGAAAATAATTTGATACGAGGCCTTGAGTAGCCTGAACAAATGAATATATGCATTAAAAAGCATATTTCACATTATTCACGATTTTCCGTTTGCAGTCCCACATTTTTGCAGCTCGCACCATCGCCAACATTCTCCGAACTTCGTTGGGACCGAAGGGCCTCGACAAGCTGATGGTCAGCCCTGACGGCGACGTCACTGTCACCAACGATGGCGCCACGATTCTCAAGAACATGGATGTGGATCATGAAATTGCCAAGCTGATGGTTCAGCTTTCGCAGTCGCAGGACGACGAGATCGGAGACGGAACCACAGGAGTCGTCGTGCTGGCCGGAGCACTGATGGAACAGGCCGAGCGTCTTTTGGACAAAGGCATTCATCCCATCAGGATAGCTGACGGCTTTGAGCTTGCCGCTCAGTGCGCCACCAAACACCTTGACAGTATTGCGGAATCCTTTCCGGTTGACCCGAAGGACCTGCAACCCCTGATAAAGACAGCCATGACAACGCTTGGCTCCAAAATGTAATTAGGAATTTCATCCGTTGCATTACATTGCTTTAGTTTTTCTTCTATTCCATTTTCATTTATAATTTATATATTTTTTTCTTTGACTTTACAGCATCAACAAATGCCACAAACAGATGGCTGAAATCGCCGTGAACGCTGTAATGGCAGTCGCCGATCTCGAGAAGCGCGACGTAAACTTCGAGCTCATCAAGGTCGAGGGAAAAGTTGGAGGTCGTCTCGAAGATACGATGCTCGTGCGCGGTGTCGTTATCGACAAGGACTTCAGTCATCCTCAAATGCCTAAGGTAATTCGTCAAGTCCGTTGCAAATGCGGATTTAATTTTAGAAGTCCTAACAATAAATAGCAAGGAGAATTGCAGCCGATGCCCTCGATGCGCCGATCTGACCAGACACCTTGCAAAATTATAATTGCAGTCGAGATATTTTTATCGCTCGGTTTTTCCCTTATTAATCGAACACGATTCTTTGCTGCTACACAATATTCATTTTTCAAACAATTCCCTTAACTCGAATTTTCAAAGATTTAGGTAATCAATATTGCAAAACTGCTTGCAGAGGTTGGAGAATGTCAAATTGGCAATTCTGACCTGCCCGTTTGAGCCGCCAAAGCCAAAGACCAAGCATAAGCTCGACGTAACGTCCGTCGAGGATTACAAGAAGCTGCGCGAATACGAGCGCGAAAAGTTCACCGAGATGGTGGATCAGGTGAAGGCAGCGGGTGCCACGCTCGCCATTTGCCAGTGGGGCTTCGACGACGAGGCGAATCACCTTCTGCTTCAGAAAGACTTGCCGGCTGTTCGATGGGTCGGTGGACCCGAGATTGAGGTGATTTTTCCACAATTTTTCATTGGATTTTTCAATTAAATGCCCAATGATGACAAAGCGCAACGGAGGAGGGCGTGGCTCGTGAAATTTGGTTGCACGATCACGAACCGTTCGCCGAATTATCCCGGACGGCGGATGTAATGTCTGTCTTCCGTGAAAATGAGGAGAATGGCGCGAACGTCGATTTAATGGATCGGGTTAATGCAGTGGCTCCAATGACCAATGATTATGAGAGCTGAGGGCTTGAACTTTTATCTATTCAAAATGAATACTGTGAAAAAAATTACATTCGACCAGATTAACGACACACTCTTAATGTTTAGTTGATCGCGATCGCAACTGGCGGCCGCATCGTACCGCGTTTCGAGGAACTCACTGCTGACAAGCTGGGCTTCGCCGGAGTAGTTCGTGAGCTCAATTTCGGCACCACGAAGGACCGCATGCTTGTTATCGAGGAATGCAAGAATTCTCGCGCTGTCACCATCTTCATCCGCGGAGGCAACAAGATGGTAAGAGCCTTCGTATTTTCAGATAAACCAACCGGTGCAAGGAGAATTACGGCGATGCCATTTTCAATGCGTCTAACCGTTCAGACACTTTGCGATAGTAATGCAAAATCGTACTCATTTTTCGTTTCAAACTCTGTTATTTGAGTCGAATATGATTTTGCGACATTAGTTCAATAAATTAACTTAATCGAAAAAAAAAGAAACATAAAGAAAATTGCCAATGTCATGTTATCTTTTTTCCAGATCGTGGAGGAGGCGAAACGTTCGATTCACGACGCTTTGTGCGCGGTGCGCAACTTGGTGACTGACGAGAGGATCGTTTACGGCGGCGGAGCAGCGGAAATTTCGTGCGCTCTCGCGTGCGCAGCTCATGCCGACAGCATAAGTTCTCTCGAGCAGTACGCGTTCCGCGCGTTTTCCGACGCTCTCGAGGCTATTCCCATGGCGCTCGCCGAGAACGCCGGACTCTCAGCCGTCGATGCCCTCGCGGAAACGAAGGCACTTCAGCTCTCGGAGAAGAATCCCGCTTTGGGCATTGATTGCATGAACCGCGGCACGAACGACATGAAAGTACAGAACGTGATCGAGTCACTGAAGAGCAAGACTCAGCAGATACTGTTGGCCACGCAACTCGTCAAGATGATTCTCAAGATCGATGACATTCGATCTCCGGCCGATCCCAGTGATTACTCCTAAATCAGATCGTGTAACGTTTCTCATATATTTAATACGAAACTGACTTAAGAAACGAATTATAAGAGAACAACTCGATTAATTGTAATTTACACTGTTTAAAAGCTAACCCTTATTCTTGAGCTTCATTCGCCCCTTTTCCGTTTTACTTCATAATTTCTCCAATTTTCGTTACACACGCAACGCGCATTTTTATCGATTCCACGCATTTTGTCAGTCTACGCTGTTGCACGACGTAGACGTTAATTTATACGGCATTAAACCAATTGTAATACTACGAACGTTGTACTTTTTTATTCTCCTTTCCCCCGCATAAATTACCAGCAGCCGATGCAGCGTTCGACGCGTATCAACAAATAAAACAGCAGCTGTATTTTCGTCAACGATAATTTATTATATGTTTAGGAACAAATAAATTTGTCACATCGATTCGCTAGGTGATGTATCGTGGAAATAGCAATTATCTCAGCTTGCAATCGGTGAGTCGAGAAGAGTCGCGTGAACTCGTTGATTCGCGTTCTCTTGCCCGATTATCCTATGTGTGTATATATATATATTCTATGGAACGTGATTGTAGACCAACACGCAACCGCGATCACGGATCGCGTTGACGCGTTGGCAAATGGAATTTTCGATTTAATTCATTCATCAAATGGCACAAACTCAGCTCTGTCATAAATCTGACAAATCGATAACGTAACAACAATATATACCTCTCTTTCATGGGCCATGAGCCCCTCCGCTTCTCTCGTATACAATAGCTCTTTCTCGTATAACAAAATATACAATTCATTCCTGCGCAAATTTCTCAACTCTTTCTTCGTTCCTTTATACACGCGCATTACTTTACAAAGTCCTCTATCTCGAGCCTTCAATACGGCGCAGCTACAATCGTCGAATCAATTAGAACCCGTGCGGCATAGAATCACCAAAAAATAGATGTATGTATATATATAAATATATATATATAATTTGACTGGAATCGAGGAATCAAGTATAACCAATGAATCGCGATGAAATTGTGATAGAAGCGCGGAACACTACGATACGCACTATTCAAAGGAAGTTTTTCTATTAGCCTATCGGTCGGCGCTGCGCCTTATTTGTTTCTTTTCTTTTTTTTACTTTACATATATATATATAGCTATAGCATTGACGCTTACGTTAGTACTTTTTTCTTTCACTCGGGCGCTTAAATATATTATTTCTACATCACTTGTCCTCTGAACATATATATGTATATATATTTTTAAGTATATATACACATATATGCGAAGTATATTCTAATAACAAACATTTCATATCTCTTCGCGTCGTTCACGCTAAACTGGAAGTCGTTTCGCAAAGATATTATCTTTCTTGTGTTTCGTTTTTCCTCCAAACTTTTCATGTTTATGGCATAAATGGGTATTTAAGTACTGCGTAATTATGCAATTTCTGGATAAATACAAATTACTCGGCGTAAAAAAAAATATATAAAACGTGTGTGTCTGTGTGTGATGTATATCTCGCTGATCACTCCGAGAGTTGTGTTTCTAACGTCTTTCTATTATCCAGCTTCGACGCTCTCGAGCCCAAACATCGCATTTTCCGTATGTTCGGCATTGTCCTCTCGTTCAATGAACACTTTCATCTAAGCGATTCTCGGCTACTCCCGGTAAGCAAACATCAACTTAAACACGCAATTTCGTCTCACCGTATGCCCGCGCGTATCTAATACTTTTTTTCTCTAGACCTTCTTGAGCATTGGTAGATGCAGAACTTCCGGTATTTCGATGTCTTCCAACCGAATATCCGATGGGTTGAAGGGGAATCTCACCGGATAAGAGTACTTAAGGTCCATAAGTAACTGCAAGCAAACAATCATTATTACAATTATTTGTTCGCGATGTAGGCAATACAGCCATCCTACAATTAGTTGGGTGCGATTAATGGGTTCTTACCTGTTCGTTGTTTTCACGCCGTTGTTCCAATTTCTCCTGAACCTTTCGTATGAACGACACAGGTACTCGCGTCTCAAACTCGTCCGCTGGTGTGTAAAGATTGAGAATCTTCACAATCTGATTAGCCGTGAGCTTGTTGCACATATCGCACACGGAGTTCACATCGTCGTCGTTTTTCCGAGCTTGCAACAGCTGAGCAGCTTGAATGATGGGCTGAAGAGCCTCAACCGCCGGAGCCAGTCGTTGATCTCTGGCCCACTGCTCGAGATGGCTCAGATTGTATCTTATCTGCATTCCCTTGGTCCAGTGACAGAGCTCGTTTCTCAGGAGCAAGTTGTTGAGCGCACTGGCGCACATGAAGTAGAACAATTGTTTGAAAAGTTGCATGACTATTTCAGGATCCACGCCGTGATACTGAAGGGTCTTGTGCACCGAGCTCAATTCATCGAGAAGCTTATCGAGCTTTTGTTGGGTCGACTTGCGTTCCTCGCCGACGGAGGAGGATCGCGCGCGGCCCGTGTCCTTCGAATTCAGCCCGGATATCGCCTCGTGCTCCAGAAGAGCCGGTACTGTGAGCGCCTGAATTCTCTCCTTGAGATGCGTGACGATGTTGTTGAATATCCACAGCGCGACGTTACTCAGAACGACGCGGTACTCGCCCAGATCGAAATTTCTCAGGCACTGCTCATTCTGACGCGGCGTATTCTCGATCTGGAAGGGCTTGTCACCGGAATATTGCTTCATGTTGTGGAGAAGCCTCAGAGTATTGCTCAACCACAGTACACCCGAGTCAAAGTCCTCCCGTTTCTTTATTACTTTCTTCACGGCATTCAGGTAGCCCGTCAGCAGAGAACGAACTTTGTCATCGTCGTTTATGCAGTCTGTGTGCCTTATGCACATGAAGAGTATGTAGGCCGGAAGTCCGGGAAGCAGAGTCACTGCCACCCTCGGTTTTAAGTCTGCAAGAAAAGTAGAACAGAATTAATGAAAATGAATTACCCGAAAAATTGACTTATCAATATTTTATACACGAATGAAAATGCAATTTTTAATTACTTATGACGAGATGTCGTATCACGATCGTAATATCTTCTTTCTTGAATTCAAACATGCCCTCGTAATCGCGTTCCTTTTTGCGAATGGCGGGCATGTGGCTTCCGCTGTCTGCGGACGAGTGTGTAGTCGTCGAAACGACGGCGGAATCGTTGGCGGATTCTGTGCTGTCCGGCACTGCAATAAGATAAGTGATAAGACGTGTCTAGGAGTTCGCTACTCCAGTGAAATCGGAATCGGAGATGAGTCGCAGTGGAGTTATGGTCTGATAATGCGAATGAAGTGAGAAAGAAATGTGACATGTGACACTGTTCGCGACCATCACCACTCACCGACTCCCCGGTGCATTATATGCATCATATTAGGACGATCTCGAGATTCTGGGATATCGTCTCCCTCGCCTTTCGTGAGCGTGAGTACAACAGTACCTTGCATTTAACACATTGGCAAATATCTAGTTGAAACTGAAATAAAAAGTACTTACAACCAGCATCTTTGAGCCGTCTCGCGAGTAGCTTGCACTGTTTCTTGAATTTTCGGCATTCCTCCGCGATCTTGTCGTATTTCTCTTGCAGTTCCTGGATATAATTAAAAAATGTTGAATTTGCACGAGATTGATTTTCGTCGCAGACCTAATGTATCTTACCAAATTTTCCGATGTTAATCGCGTTATCTCGTGCTGCATGTAAGCTTCATTCTGAGTCTGCGGTGCTTTGCTGAGATTAATCGAGAGCAATTTCTGTTGCTGGAGAATTTCGTCTTGTAGTCTATCGATCTCCCCACGCCACTCGTCTCTCTGCGCTCGCCAGCCCTTTTCCTTGCTTTGCAGCTCATCCTCCAGTTGCCTTCAAAACAAAATCGGAATGCGAGATTAGTTGACGCTCGGTACTTCAATTAGACGTTGTCAATTCTCCCGATTGTACGTTTTTATACTTCAGGGTTCTTGTCGGTTTTTTTTATCGACTAAAAGATATAACGGGTCTAAAGTATCTGCTCAACTCACTCTCTCGAGGCCTTTCGTTTCGTTTTAAGTCTACTGATTAAGACGAATTGGCATGCACAAACGATAAAGTATGGTGATTAGAAATTACACGATGGGATTGCGTGAGACACAAGACTTAGGGAAGATGCTGGTTTCTTTCTTTTCTCGTCTTTTTAAAACATAATAATTGGCATTAAACTGATTACCTGTTAATCTTTTTCTGTGCTTCGAAGGCCAGTATCAGTTCGCCGTCCTCATTGACAATATCGACGTCGCGACCGTAATTCGAACCCAGACTCTTCATCCTTCGCGTGTGATCAGCCAGGACGCTGTGCAACTGGATGCACTCTTCTCTTCTTCGCTCAAGCTCCTCTTGAAGTGCATCGAATTGTCCTGAAAGCATAGACGATTTTATACATAAATTCATCTTATTTGTAATCCTATTGTATAATCATTCTTAAGTACCCATGAGTTGATGCTGCGCCGTTGTAGAATCCGCTTCGGCGACGGTTTTTCTAAGGGATCCAAGATCCTTCTTCAACTGAGCGTTCTCCATCTCCAGTTCCTGCAGCTGTAAAGTGTAAAGTTAAAGTTTAATATCGGAGAAACCATTCGATACGCCTCAGTCGATAAAGAAGCAATCGAGGAATATATGAAATTTCAATATTTACCCTGAAACTATCCTGCGTTCTGGATGTTTCCTCAGGACTGTCACGCTCGAGATCTTCGACCATTCTCACGAGTCTGCCGTTGGCCTTCTCGACGTCCTTCAGTTTCTGCTGAAGCTTGAGAACGAGCCCAACGTCGACGGGCGGTTGTGTAGGTCCGTTCGTTTCCGGTGGCGATTTACCAGCAGAATGTGACTCGCCATCAGCAGGACTGTCGGAGCGTTGCTGATTCCAGTCGATGGTCTCGACCCTCGAGTAAGGAGTCGTCGAAGAGGCCGTCGAACGTACAGATCCGTATCCAAAGTCCTTCAGCAGCGAAAGAATTAACAATCTTATCTTATCTGTTTTACGGGTATGAAAATATATAGACAAATGAAAACAAAAAAATCTTACGATATTCTGGTCGTCTGGAGGAAGTTCTGTCGAAACGATTTGTCCGCTGCCGCTGGAAGCGTTGCTCAGTGACCTCGAATGTCCAGGAGCATGAACAGCCAATTTTTTCTCGAGCATTTCCGCGTGTTCCTCCAACTCCTGGTACTCCTTGAGTAGTCGCTGATAAGCACCACGATCTTGATCCTGATCCAGTAACAGCAAGTCTTTCTCCTGTTCCAACCGCGTCTTGAGGTTCTCCTCGGCTCCTTGTTGATTCGACTTGAGCCTCTCGCTCACACCCGACAAATCCTTGCGCAGTTTCTCGTTTTCCTCTCGCAACTTTGCATTCTCTTCCGCCTTTAAGAGAGCCTGTTTCTCCTGTTCGTGCAACATATCCATTTTCTCGTCCGTCTCCTGTTTCAATACCTCCTGCATTTTTTCCAACTCCCGATCTTTCTCCAGTAAAATTCCATTCAGCTTTTTGTTCTCCACCTCGACTGCCTTTAGCGTTTCGAGCCTCGACTTGAGATCCACCACTTCGTTCTGCACTGTCTTCAAGTATTGGTTTTCCTTCATCTGCAAAATTTAAAACAAATACGGTAATTTGTCAAATGTTCGAGTTTATTTGAGAAAACAGTATAGAAACGATGAACTCACGATCTCGTTGATCCTGTGCTGCATCGATATGATCTTCTTCTCAAGTCCCTTATTGAGTGTCTTAACGTGCTCGACGCTTCTGGCCTCGGCCTTCAGCCTACGGAATATCCTTCTAGCCAAAAACTTCCTGACGCAACACTGAACGATAATGACGTCGTTGATCTTCTTTTTGCAGGCCCTTCGCACGAGATATCCTCTCGCGAATCTTTGTATCGTCATAGCCGCGGCGTTGTCCTTCATCAATTGATACCTCTTGCGCGCCATGAAACCGCGTCCGTAGGTTTGAAGCCCGGAAATTGTGCGTTTGATGCGCAGGAAGCGAGTTCTGTCGAGCCAACCCTTGACGCACGATTGAATCTTCACTGCCGCTCTCTCGCGACGCACCGCCTGCGCCTTTCTTCGCGCCAGGCAGCCTCTCGCGTGCCTCTGAAGCCCGAGTATCGCGCGGCGTATCTTTCGATACCTCATTCGACAGATCAGACCGCGAGCTGTTTTCTGTATCATCACGCAAGCGTCTCTCTGCCGCTCGCCTCGCAATTTCTCCAAATACGCCACTTGCCCGGCGCGAAAGAGAACTTTCGTCTTGCCGAACTTGAATTTGTCCTCGTCCTTTATATAAGTCGCGAGAATTCGACGACAGGTCTCTCGCAGATCGTCTCGACGAATCTCCTTGAACTTGCAGAGGCAACGAAAGCGCTGAAAGAATTCGGCGTAGGTCCGTTGACTCGGAAATCCTGCTGCCGATATGCGAATCGTCTCGAGGACACCGCAAGCTCGTAGCTGTTGGACCGCTCTTATGGGATTATACTCGAATGCTTCCTTCGTGTCGTTCGGTTTGATGCAACGAACGTAATGCGGCGTTGTCGCGTTGAGAGTCGACATTAACATGTTCAGGGAGTCGCGGAATTGAGATCCCACCTGTTAATCAAAAGGGAATAAAATCAAGTCTCTCTAGATTCGATAAATTTCTGGTAAATAAGAATCTTTATAATTATTGAAATTATTTTGTGTATAATGGAATGTTATGCTCTTACCGTTTTCTTATTCTGCTTCGGTGTGCTCGCCACCGGCTTTTGCGCCGAGATCTTGATCTTCACGTTCGGTACAGAGAGCTTTGGATCTTCGTCGCAGAATAATTTTTTCAACAATTTGTTCTGTAACAAAAATGGAGTGTTAACCATATAGATAACGTAGAAGTGGCGGATTTTTTGTTGTGGTTTAATCGTCACTCACGTCTCCGCCCCTGAGAACTTCGATTTGCTCTTCCATAACGGTGTCTCTGTTCTTTTCGAGAAATCCTGTCGTCTGATACTGCACCAGATCGGCGAAATGGTGAATCAAAAATGCCATAGTTCCGAACCGCGGTTTCTCGAAATGTTTCGATTTTATACATTTCGTGTACAGCTTTTCTGCCCAAGATGCATCGGATCCTTTTGGCATCTATAAATACATTCGAAAAAGCTACCACTTATTATTCTATACTCGAATAATTTACAGATAAAAAGTATATTTTTTTGTAAGCTTACGCGGCACTCCTCGTCTAAGAGATCGAGAATTCCCAACTTCGTTTCAATGAGGTCGATGCACGGTTGATTGTCATAAAAATCGATGAATGTCCACTCGATCTCTTCCTTCAGATATTCCTCCTGTTCCAATTTGAATACATGTTGATTGAACTGCTGCTGAAGCTTCTCGTTGGCGTAATTGATGCAAAATTGTTCAAACGAATTAATCTCGAACGTTTCGAAACCGTAGATATCGAGCACACCGATGAAGCACAAAAACTTGCTCTGCGTCTGCAGCGAACTGTTTATTCCATCGACTATGAAGTTGAAGAGCTCCGCGTAGATGTGTTTGGCGAGAGCGTCCCGAGCACCGTAAGCTTGCTCGACGTTCATCGGCTTTAAAATTACGTCTCTCATGGAAACGATTTTTCTATGGCACAGCCACTTTCTCATGGAGTTGACGTCAACGCCAAGAAGCTCCGAAAACGCCAGAAGATGTCTGTCCGAAGGCTGCGACACGAAAAATAATTCATTTACAAATTGGAAAAGTCACGAATTAATTCATACGTTAGAGTTGTGCGGTGAGAGAAGAGTTTACTCACAGAAATATGACTGCCTTCGGAATCGTCGCATTCGCCCGTCGCTCGGACATCGCTATTCGTTATATTTACATTTCCTAAGTGAAGTATCGCCGCCAAAATGCGAAACAAATCGTCCTGTTGTCTCGCATTGAAGCCGAGCCTCGTGAGCGCGGCGATGGTTTCGTCGAAACAGGTCACGTCGTCCACCCCTTTGATCACCGAACTGTTACCCTGATTTAGATAGTGAAAATTGTCTCGGTCCTCGAGATACAGGTGCTTGAAACGAGATCGCTTTTCGCCCTCGTAGTGTTTCGCGGCAGCGCACATTTGATAGAATATGTGATAATTTCTCTCCTCGTTGGCCTGAAACATGACAAATAGTAAAAAAAAAGTTTCTTGGGTTGGAATATTACATTAAAGAAAAAAGAACGGATTCTCTTACCTGAAACACGACTCTCGACTTCTCCAGAAGATAGGTTCTCATACTCGCTCCGGTGAGATGATAAGTTTTGTTAAAGTGTATCTCGATGAATTTGCCAAATCTCGAGGAATTATCGTTTCTCGTTGTCTTGGCGTTGCCGAACGCCTCCATCAGCGGCGACGACGCCAGCACCTTCTTCTCCACCTGTGTCTCCGTCGAGGAGCCGCCGACCGTCGCGAAATATCTCATCGCATATTTGGCGGATACCGTTTTACCGGCGCCCGATTCGCCCGATACGATAATTGACTGATCGTGACCTTCTCTGAAACAATAGAAACAAAACGTGAATTACGATAAATCGGAAAAATTGAAGAAATTATTGTATTAATAAATTTTTTTATTTTATTTTATTTTTAAGAAATAAAATATTTCTTCTCTTTATTATACATTCACAGCTACCTTTCGAGTTTTGTGTAAGCTTCCTCGGCGACGGCGAATATGTGGGGCTCGAGATCGCCCATCGCCTGTCCCCTGTACGCCCATATCGTGTCGTTTCCGTAGATCGGCAATTCGTCGTACGGATTGAAGGCCACGAGAACGATGCCGCAGTACGTGTATATGCAGTGTCGCTGAAAGCGAATCTGCAGATTGTAGAGAACCGCGGGTTCGTGAAGAAACGACAGAGACGTCAGGTTGTTCTCGCCTATGAGAATATCCGGATTTCTCAGGGGCGGAAGATCCGCGTCTGACTTTATTTCCAGCACTTTCTTCTGATTCGAGTCGTCCGTGTGGACCGACACCGTCGCCTGATTCGCTTTGTAATCCTCCAGGAGTACCGCGCCCTCCCATATCTTGTCCGGATGGGGCACCCATACTTTCCCACCCTGAAAATAAAAGAATGTGTTAAAATTTATACAATTAATTATTATCTATAGGAAATTTGTCGTTTTGCTTGTCAGAAATCGTAGATCCGGCCGCCGGGCCGAAAACCGCTGAAATCGGGGTCATGAAATTTATTTCTTCAAAATATCGACTTTTAACCTATACCATCGTTCTCAAGTCGTATATTCTACCCCTGAAAACACTGGTTACAACCCTTTTTTAGTTGATTTTGAAAAAAAAAAAATTTTGGCCGAACAGTTTGTCAGAAATCGTAGATCTGGCCGCCGGGCCGAAAACCGCCCAAATCGGGGTCACGAAATTTATTTTTTCAAAATATCGACTTTTAACCTATACCATCGTTCTCAAGTCGTATATTCTACCCCTGAAAACACTGGTTACAACCCTTTTTTAGTTGATTTTGAAAAAAAAAAAATTTTTGGCCGAACAGTTTGTCAGAAATCGTAGATCTGGCCGCCGGGCCGAAAACCGCCCAAATCGGGGTCACGAAATTTATTTTTTCAAAATATCGACTTTTATCCTATACCATCATCCTCAAGTCGCATATTCTACCCCTGAAAACACCGGTTACAACCCTTTTTTAGTGGATTAAAAAAAAATGCTATATTTGACAGAACTGTCAAAGTTATCAAGGACAAATGAACCTGGACTCGGTCTGAGAGTCCCAGCCAATCACAGCTCGAATAGTTTGCTAACAATGTCTTCCGTTACTCATGAACTTTTTAAAAGGGGGATTACAATAAATAAAAATTGAAGAAATTTAAGTTTTTATTAAAAAAAAAAAAATTAAGTGCTCGAATAAAAAACAATGAAAGAAGGTTTCGTGAGTAAAATCCGTGTTGGACCTTCGGCCCCTCCACGGAAAAGGCGTGCGCATGTGTCAAACGGTAATTCTTTATTTCCCCACCGAAAGCGGTAAAACATTATGTAACGAGGTTCAGGTTCGCCGCCTACAATGGGTCGCGGGGCTGCGCGGGAGCGTCAAGTCGACGTTCTCTCGTCGCAGAGAGCTGCGCGTTTAGAATAGCCCGCCCGTAATCGCCGAATAACGGTAAGGTACCGCACGAACTGAAGAATTTACCGCGGCCGAGAGAGAAAATACGCGCGGTGGTAACACAAAGAATGGTCACCAAGCGCGCGGGAATACGGGTCACGAGAAAATCAAAGACCAGTCTCTGTCGCCGTTCGGACTCCCTCGACGATCCTCCGCGTGCTCGCACGATGACCGCATGCTGGACGGCAACGAGAGTCGTCAACCTTGTTTCGCGGACTACGCAGAAGCCAACAGCAATAGGATACACTATATAATGAATCTCAATGAGAAAGGAAAAAAAAATCTCATCGAACTGGTCGACTTATGTAAAAGTATTTACCGCGTCAGGACGATCGAGGTTTCGTTTCGTTAAGTTTTTTTTTTTTCATACACGTGGAAAATTGATTTTGACGCAGCTTGCAATTTTCCCTCGCGAATTCATGACGAGAATAAATAAAAAATAAATCGTACCTGCAGCTTCTGCAAAATACTTAATTGAAAATATCGTAAACTTTTATCAATCAGCTCCTTAGTTGGCCTTTACACGTGCTTTTCATAGTTTTTTTTTTTCAATACATTCGATGCAAAGTTGATGAAAATAATAATAAATTCAAAAGATGAAACATTAGGTTATGACCATAAATTAATTCTGCAAGGTAATAATTAAATCATCTAGCGAATAAACGTCTTTTTTGTTTGCACTGTAATGGCAACGCAATTCACGTGAGAAATATTAATCTCGGTAATCGCTAACGCGAAATGAATTAATTGTACGCGCGTTTTGACGCTCTGCCGCGCTCAATTAAATCGTCGGGGCACCGGAGCGCGTAACTCGCGGCGCCGCAGATTAGAAATGCAGCCGTGAACTTCGCGCTGCAGCGATGCACACGCGCTGCTTGACCAAAGTGGGATTACGTAAAGGGTTGCTCTCCTGGGAGGCATCGGCGACGTCGCCGTCGTTTCGCACCAAGGGAAACGCGGGCGACTCCTTTCATCCGAACCCGGCCATTCTGCTCCGTTGACGTCTGCCGTCCGGTCGACACCGACGACGGTGAAAAGCGGTCGATCGACTTTTAGACCCGGGACCTCAACAATTATCGCTTATCTTTCCCGCGCACCTCCCGCGATCTCTATCACACGTACGACGCGAATTTCTGAGAACTGTTACCGCAATTTATGCTCGCACCGGTAATTCGCTTTACAACAGAAACGCGATACGTGAATTGACTCCAGCAAAAAACGAAATATGATTACAATAAATGACATTGAAAAAAAATCGTGTTATTATTTCGTAACTGAATGCTTTTCCAAAAATAAACCGCTGTTCGTATCAGAAAAATAATCGCACAGATCAAATGACCCACGTGAATTGAAATTGATATTTAAAAACAACAGCGTTTCACTCGACTTCCGATTTTTTCAATTACTTTACAACATTTTGATAAGACGAATTATTGATATTCAAGACACGCGCTCTCAGCGAAAATGATGTCGCGAAAATTACTACGAATATGATAAAAATGTTCATGCAGAGAAATAAACATTTCCAGAGTTATAGTAAATTTTACGAGATCGCACGCAATGTTGCATTCGACGCGAACTTGTCGGTTAGCGGAATGAAAAAACTTACGTAAAGGTGTACGACGCACGCTAGCGCGGAGCCTCTGTTCGTTCGCGAGCGTGCGAATTTGCATTGACACACATGTCGTCGGACGCACACACAAAGTGCAAAAAAACGAGGAAAAAAAGGACAGCATCGAGTGTGGGATGGAAAGCCACACGAGGGTGATGAGACAAATCGTCGCCTGATTGAGCGAAACGCGCGCGTGTCGGTGCCTTCCGTGCGCCAATGGCATTGCGCGAAAAAAAAAACAACAACATCGCAGTTTCATTACGAAACGTAATTTCAATCATGATCATCGAGCCCAACGAATTACATACGTATCGCCATTGCGAAACGCACGTGGGGAGGCAGAAAGGGAGGCAAAAATGCAGATGTCTGGTATTATTGTTACGTTGTCACGTCGTCCACCTTGTGGACTCCTTCGTTACGAAGTTGTTTATCGAAAAGAAAAAAAAACATGACGACGTTGCGATAATTAAGATATTCCATAACGAGGCTTCGCGTAACAACGATTCCGAACATGTTTTTCATCGTTGCAACATTCTTGTATTTTTTTTCCATTTTATTTTCACATGCTGACGCGATGTGTAGTTTCGCGTAATGTGTAATTCCAGAATCGCCGTAATCCACGGGAGTAATTTATTTATGTACGCGAAACTCATCTGATCTCTGACACGTTGCGGGTTTACATCGTTGCACACGCGGGTGAAGATATACCTTGCACAATGGAGCCGGGAGAACTTTCGCTCGGGCCACGTGGCGAGCATCGAGGTACTTATCTAGCGTCGAGAGGAAGATTGTATTGGAGAAAAAATTAATGCTCGCACAACTCTGCCGCCGACGCGGAAGTTCGGGCGACGAAAGTATATATCTACACTGGAAATCGCTGCCGCAGGTGCATCGCACTCAACATAATTTGGTCGTGAGAATCTGCGAGACAATTTGAATACAATTTTTTTTTATATACACCAGGGTAAAAAATGCAGATATTTTCTCATCCAAACCACATTTCACTTGCAGGGAAAAATAATTTCCGAAGCATTCGATCGAATATAATATCGCAGTGATTTGTGATGGATACCGAACAATTTTCTCCACAAATAACAGTACATTTTCTCGCAATTGCCGTCGCCTCTATATTCTTCTTCAAAGCGTCTGCGATCGCCGATTCCCGTCGACGACGGGAATCGGCGACGCAGGCATCGGAGATCATTGCAATTAAAATTGAAAAGCTCGATCAGCGAGTTTTTCTTCGTCCGTTGCAGGCGCAGACGCAATGCGTTCGGTCGACTGCGGCTGCCCGGTGACTCCTCTTCGGAATAACTCGAGCGTGTCTGGCTCGGAGTCGCTTGAGTATAGTAATTCGCGACTCCGCGCTCGAAACCGTCTTCTCGAGTTCTTACAACGTCGGGCATTCCGGGAGAAATATTTTCCCAAGCTTTCTAGACGATGCCCAGTGAGCACCCGCCAAGCCCGCCCGAGTTACCGCGGGTAACAGCAATTATTATTACGGGACGCTCGCGAAGGGAAAGAAAACCCGACGAGACTCGGTGCAAGTCCCACGCGACGTTTGGCCCTTTATGAGAGTTTCCGTTTAAATAACAGCTAAACCGAGCGTCAGCGATCGAGATATATTTTACATACAATGTGGAAGAAATTCGAGCATCGAGAATCGAGGTCGTCGGGTTAATTAAAATCTTCTGAAAAACGTTGCCGCTTCCTGAACAAATGTCTTCTTCATCGACATTTTATTTTTTGACTTATGCTATCATTTTTTAATTCAGCGTCTGAAATATCTTTTTGAGAAAAATGTAATTTTTCGCTTAAGCAAAAATGTTACGCCGGTAATTGAATGATTAAAATGCCTTTCGTGGGCGTCGCACAAGTTTCTCGGCTTTTCGTGCGAGGACCCTTCACGCGCATGACCAGACCCGAAGTATCGAGTGTTCGTGCGCGCAAAGACGATGCAGTCGAGTGCATCATTGATGGGCCGTCCGGTGCGGAAGGACCGATCGTTCGATTGCAAATACGCGATGCGACGAGTCCGAGCGCCTAGGCGTATATCAGAGCCCGAGGCAAGAAACGTCGAAGGTCTATAGAACGATGCGCGTGCAATGCTACGCTAGACACACGTATTCCGAATACAGAGAACGAGAACTGGCTTTAGCCTGCCGCTTGGGGTTGCTGCTAAATGCGAATGCGAATGCGAGCGACCGCGCGCTGCTTCCCCGGCGCGGACATCCATGCTTTGCCAACCGACTACCGATCTACGGCTTCCCCTCGCGGCGAGGCGCGCTCCCTGCACCCTGACAAGTCGCTACGCGCTCCGAGCTATGCACTGCGTACCTTTGTCTTTGTCGAAATGAAAAATTTATTTTTTGAAATTGAAAACTGGCCAAACCGAGGTGACGGAAATTTTCTTTTCAAAATATCGACTTTTAAACTATTATATAGACGTATATTCTACCCCTGAAAACATTAATTTCAACCCTTTTTTAGTTGATTTACAAAAAAAAACCGATATTTTACCGAACTGTCTAAGTCATCATGAACAAATTAACGTAGTCTCGGTTTGAGAGTCTCGACCAAACACAGCGCGAATAAAACGATGACAATGCCTTTGGTACTCATGACCTCTCAAAATTACCGTCGTGGCTTCTTGCGTAAAATGCACTTCGCAGGAAGTTTCCATTACGGAACTTTTTGGTGCGTGACACGAGACATGCAGATGGAATTTCTCCGCATGCTACTTTGTTCCCCTCGGATTCGAATTATGGAAATAGGGCTGAAATTCAAGTCGAATTATTATTTCGTCAGTTTGGACAAGCGATTTTTATCCTAGAAAAACAAGGAGCTCCGACTTCGAAAAATCGATCTTTGTCCAGTGTCGAAACTCCGCCACTGTCAGTAGCATGGGCATTGACCTTAGGCCAACGGCGCGCAGTAACGAGCAAAAAGGCCGGGTAAAAGCTAAACGGAAATTACAAAGATAAATTTATCGTTTTCGCTCGACGGTCGACCAGGCTCCTCGCAACGACTGTGTAATTCATGCGAACAACGGAAACTCCACCGTTGTCAATATTTATCATCAACCGCTCATCGGGAAGTACATTTTTCCCGTCCAGATAAGTCTGGACTCATTATTCTCTCACCGTGCGAAAATTGCGTCTCTAAATACGAGTCGACTCGCAAACTTTACAAGGAAAGTCGAAACTTCGTTAATTCCATCGCCGTAACGTTTCCCTGAATATTCTCCACGGACTGAACGGAAAAAAAAAGTTCAACCCTTTGAATTTCAGTTTTCAATGCAACCGTTAATGATGCATCGATCCGCATTCGACTGTCAAAGAAAAGTGTACCCACCGCGCGTGTCTCTTGACTCGAAAACGCACAAAAAAGTCTCATTAGCGAGCTAACATAATTTCGATTCAGCGATATAATCAAGAGGGGGGTGGACGTTCGAACGCGGCGCGTATCTTATCAGCGCTGGCGAGGCCGCGGCGCGACTGCGATGAGTCAACGCGTGTCGAGTGTGCACAACACAGAGTAGAACAGACAGAAAGAATACATAACTGTAGTCTCTCGGTTACGTGTCCGCGATCGGCCCCGTGTTATACGTCTTTTATATTTTCTCTTCCTTCGTGGGTCATCAAAATCGAGCTACTCTTGATATCTCGTCGAGATTGTGTGCGTCAGGTCAGTGAGTCGCATTTCACGCGCTCTGCCCTCGCACTTGGATCGATCTAGTCTCACGCGGAGCGTGGCACGATTTTTGTACCGACGAGAAACGGGAGACGCTGCAGCGTAAGATATAACATATATTGCATCTTGTATATATACAGGGTGATTCAGAATGTTTTTGTCAGCCGTTGAGGAAAAATAGTTGACCATCTCGGGAACAAAGTTACTTAGCCGTTTTTCGTAATTCGCAACATTTATTTATTTACAAGCATTAGAAAAAAAATTAACCAATGGGGACAAATAAATGAATAAATATTGAAAAAAGACTATTTATTTATCGTATTTATAGTATTTTTTAAATATTCGTTTACTTACGTTCCCATTGGTCTACTGGTTTATTTATTTATTTATTTGTTCCCATTGGTCTATTTTTTCAAATTTTTAATAAATAAATATATTGCAATTTACAAAAAACAGCTATATAATTTTGTTCCCGAGATGCTAAACTATCATTCTTCAACGGCTAACAAAAACATTCTGAATCACCCTGTATATGTATGAAGTGCAGGCCTATAAAATGCTGAAATAAGGTTGGAAACGCCAGAGACGCGTGTGTCAACAGAAGCAGCAGCAGAGGTGACCCCGACGGCGCGTGTGCGCGGCATTCAAACGGGGTCAAGTTTTCCAGGAGGCAAAGTGAACCGAGCACCGTGAAATTGCACCGCAGTTTTCCGCTCGTTTTTTCCTCCCCCTCGGGCGCTCCCAGCGTACAGTCTGCCCGCGCGTCGATTCCTCCTCGGTTGCACGACGCCCGAGCAATACGCATACACAGCCCCTGACAAGTCCTTTGCGAGAACGCGCGCCAGTTTATATTCCCGCGTATGGGCGGCCGAGTCACAGAGCGCGCGCCTCGAGAATTCCACGGGCGAATTCCCAGCGCGATCGGTCGACGGCAGAGAAGAAATATATATATGCCGCAAGGCCCCCGGGGGGGCCGACGACTCTGGGTGCGAGCAACGCGGAACGACGTCGTGTACCGATCCTTTTCGCGCCCGCGCGACCCGAGCGACGACGGTGGGAGACGGAGAAAGAAAGAGAAAGGGTTCGATGACTGAGCCCGGAACCCGGCGCCCGTCGAGAAACAGAGAGAGAGACCCCGGCGGCCACGTCTCGGCGACTCAGACTCAACTTCGCTCGGGAGACACCGGGAGCGACCGATCGCACGGACTCCCGAAGCGATCGTGCGAACCATCGGTTTTCTCTCTCGCGAAGAGAGAGAGAGAGGGAGGGTGAGAGGGCGACCGAGCGCGAGGAACTAACTCTCTAGTCGGGTTTATTATGTATAACGAATAGACGCGAAATCGACGCTTTCAGCGAGCCTCGACGTTCGCGCGAAAATATAATTAGTTTCCGCGAAATATTGTTCCCTATTCCCGAAAATGTGTTGAGTTTTCATAATAAACTGTTCTGCGTATTTATTTATTTTTTATGGTTTTATAATAATGATAATAATCGGGGGCAGTGGAGTCGAGTAATTGAGATAAATGAATATTTAATCGCCGTCGTTGGCTGATTTTAAATCAGCCTCTATAATTCGCATACGCCGCGTGTGAGAATAAATAAAAGGCTCTCCTGAGACTCTTTGTCAGATTGAACTTTCATTTTTTTTCTCGGCTTTGCGCACAGCGCTAATTGAATAGTGTGTGAAGTAACTATATTTATAATCATAGCGGAGTATGTGAATTAAAGAGACACGAGCGAGTCGAGCCGGAATAGAGTTCGGAGTCAATGCGTATAGCGTCCTGTCTGTTGTTTTTGTTTCCGTCTCTCTTTCCCTCTGTGTATCCTCGAGTTCGCGCGTCGTCCTCAAGCCCACGAGATTCTCTGTCTTCGGTGCCTCGTCGCTTTGTTTGGTTTACTGACCTTCGTGGAATTCAACGAGGCCTCTCGAGTATCACTGACCATAACCTCTCCCCCCCAAACCACCGTGTGACTTGACGATACGCTAACTCACAGGTGTACACAGCTGTTTTTTTTCGTGAGCTCGTCAGTCGAGTCGAGAGTCACTACGACGAACGATTCTCAATGATTCTCATTTCCTCGGCGTATTGTCAAAAAAATCGCTCGGGTCAACAGACAGACGATTCAACTGTCTCTTCGCTCGAGCAATTTTTTTGCATTACAACTACACTGACGATTATTCGCAACGAAAATACGACAGGTTTCTGAAAAACCAAAAACGTTGATGAATGGCGCCAATTTCGGTTGCTTCAGTACACTGAGAAAAAAAATTGCTAAATCCAACAAAATGTGCGGTTGCGGGCAGCGAAATAAATACTTTCCAAATTGGACCAAATATTTAATTGGTCGAATCAACTGGTGATAGAATTAAAAAAATCTCGATTAGCATTGCCGAATATTTTGTCCAACCTGCAAAATATTTATTTCGCCGCCCGCACCGGACCTTTTTTTTGGATTTAGCAATTCTTTTTCTCAGTGTAGTGAATGTGTGCATCATTAGCGCCGAGCGCGCTCGGTGTGCGAATAAATTCCCGAGCAACCCCAGCGACTATAGCTCAGAGAACCGCGCGCGATAGGCCGAAGGTGTATATGACCTCGGGCAACCCGCGTCCGCCTGACCGAGTCGCGATAAATCAGCATCGCCGATGGTCACACGCGCGCGCGCGAAAGTCCCGCGGCCGTGCGATCGCCGTGCCCGGGAATACGGCGAAAAGCCGGTTTTTCCCGCATATCCGCGTTAGTCCCAAGGTGTATCCCCGAGGTGCATAACCGGCCGCTCGAGGCCGGCAGGGGTAGACGATCGCGTGTCGAACAGAATCAGCATGCGCGAATCTAACACCGACGAATCCGAAGCGCGAATCTCTGACCCAGATAGTATTTAGGGGGTGCGAATGAACGTGCGGCGCGCGCGGGCCTAGAATCCACCTGGGGACAATCGATCCGCCCGCGACAGGCGGATATCGCTGAATCTCGCTTATATCGAGCTGTCTTTCTGTATGTCTACACCGAGGACACCCGCGAGGAGGCGGCGCGTGTACGCTGGGGGTCTCTCTCGCGGGCTAAATAAGCCGCGATTGCGGAGATTGTCCGTCGTTATTGATTTTACTTCAAAAAAGGAACACACGCCAAACGGGGTTGAGGCTGCGGCGGCTGCGGTGCATCGAAGTCGCGCGCGCAACGCGAGAATCCGAAGAGCGAAGAAATCGCGCAGGGCTTTGGTTGAGGGGTGAGTCGCGAGGAATTTGTGTTACCTTGACGTAAAGCTCCCTCGTTGTCATCGCGGCTCCCGTCGGTCCAGGTGCGCAACACGCAGCAGCAGCAGGTAACAAACCGCACGGCGAGGGACGTGTGTGCCCGCCGCTGCTTTTCTCTCACTCACTCACTCTTGCGCTCGCCACGCGCGCGCACTAACACAAACAACACACGCGCCACACGGAGCAGGTAGCAGTGATACACATAAACGCGCGCACCCGCACCGCCGCCACACAACGTACACGCGGGTTTCACGATTGACGTTCACCCGTGAACTACGGCATTTGCGGTGCACATATCGCGCGGCGACTCGTCGTCCCCCGGGGCGGCACGTCGAACGCGTTCTCTCACCGATCTCGCGGTTTTCGAGCGAACATCGTCGGTCCACACACGATTTCTCGCAACCCTCGCGCTAAATTCGTGCGACTTATCGTCGTTCGCCAGTATTTCGACCTCCAGACGAACCTGTCACCGCATTTTAGTCGCGCTGTTTTTTTTTTTTTTTTTTTTTTACGTTCGCGGTGAATTGCCGGAGAACTGTCGGATTGGGGATTTTAAATACCGTCTCCGGCTGGACGTTTCCCCGTGACAGAACGAGCAGCAGCAGCAGCAGCAGCAGCAACAGCAGCAGCACCGCGACGTCGCACTCGCGCACCAAGGCAGCTCGCAGCTGGCGGACTCGCTATCGGCTTAGATTGTAAGCCCCTCGCTCGCGCCCCACCGCTGGCGCCTTAACAGGGCGGCCAACGTTTGGCGACAGGCGCGCCAACCACCGACTCCCCTCCCCCCCACCCGTCAACCACCTTTGGCCTTATGACAACATTGATGTTAAGAATACGCTGGCGACATCAAGCGGCAAAATCAGAGGACCCACCAAAGGTTTCTGACTCGTGGAGCCTCGGCCGATGGTCACTCGTTGCAATTGATTTTTTTTTAAATGATAGTTTTATAAAAACGGGTCAGGATTGCCGAGTTTATTAATAGATCTATCGTTTCGATATTTTATCTCGATTGAAAAATCTAAAGTTACTACAGTCGATATTGCAGATTTCTCGTTATCCAAATACCGATTGGGTTCGCGGGATGCGTTTTTCACATGTTTCATAAGCGAGTGTTTCGCATTCTGAATGTCAATTGGCGTCGGGTAAAAATTGATGAAACGCTTGTTCTCATTTTCGCTGTTTATTGTAATCTTCTACACTAATAATATTAATTATATACAAATGACTGTCTACAAAAATCGCACATACCTAAATCAACCGTGTTCGACAGTCGATGACCTTGCTCAATGTAGTCAAAAGCAAAACGAGATATACGTATACCGTTTTTTCATTGATTGAGAAAAAAAATTGGATCTACGCTCATTCATCGATAGGGGTAATGAAATCTTGTTTGTGTATCTGTTGCAAGCAAATTCAAATCAGCGACAAAAAACGTTTCCAAGTCACGATGACAATGGTTCATTAGGGTATTCATGTAAAAAAAAAACCAAATCGTATCGCGCGTGCCTATTGCAATTAATGAATATCCTATTACTAAGTGGGCATATACCAAAGTATAACAGTTACGTTAATGCGCTTACGCTAAATATAACCATCGCTCTAATGTTTCAGTGTTATTCATCCATATACATAATATATGTATTCACATATACATATAATATAGATTATAGTCTCTTATCAATTTTTTGTATACTCGTCAGTTCTTAATAGTCTGTGTATTACACAATAAATAGCATATCATTAATATACCTTTTTTGTTTATTTTTTTAGCGGTTTTATTTTTCACCAATTTCATTTATTCCTCTCCTTCCCTCAGTTATCGATATATGTATACGTGATGTCTTAATACGCTACTCAATGTGGGGAGCAAAATAGGAACTGTGGTCGCCTGCTGTACCTATAAAGTTCACTCTCATATCTCGACTAATAAACATCCGAAAGTACCGAATCGTGATATTATTATTATTTTAATTAGAAAAAAAATGTAGTTCTTAGTTAAGAAATAAATAAAAAATAAAACTAAACCTTAACAATTAGTACGAGCTCGAGAGCGAACTAGTGCGGTGCGCGGATTCGCGTACAAACAGGCCGCAAAAAGGCACCGAGCCCCGCAACACACTTAGCTCCCCGATCATGGATGATCGTTCAAGCCTACATAAGAATAATAATAGTAATGATAATAATAATCAATTCTACGGAAAGAACATCGCCGAAAAGTTCTCGTCGTGCATCGTCGCAAAATACGTATACAAGTGTGTGTGTGTGTATGTTTACTTCTCGAGTACGGACGGATGGAAGTTTTGACCGTATACTGTACGTGAAAAGTGCGGGGGTGGTTCAGGCGTCGAATCGATTGAAAACGTCGCGCGCAACTCGCGTCGTGCACTCGCCACCGCGAAGCCACCCCCCGAAAAGCTTTTTAGACGCCCATCGACGCCGCGGCGTCGGGTTTTCGGCGATTTATCCGAATCCGCGACGAGAGTCTCTCCTATACGTTCTCCTCTGACGTCCTCACGTTTACGCATAATTAACTAATCTTATTTTAATCTATTCGTCGTGTCTATCCGACCGCTGCCGATGGATGCATAAAACATTAACAAATAATTAACCCTTACTTAGACGTATTTTTATAAATAAGTTATTTTTATATCTATGTATTTATATATATATATAGATCTCGTATAATTGGTACGCAGAATCGCGCCACCTTTTCCGTTTTTTTTTTTTTTTAGTATACACTTGTTTATTTTTCCCCATCAATGTATGATTAGCACTGACACGCGTGCCTCGTTATACGTAACGCGGCGAAGAAGAAATAAAGAAAACAAATTAACTTACCGTAAATAAAAAAAAAACGTGGGAGTTGAAGAAAATCAAATAAATGCGAATAACTTTGAGGATAAGTAATCTCAATTTTCTAACACATTTATTGTATTCGTATTGGCAAGTTGGATGGCTTACATGTTTAAAAAAATGGCAAAAATAGAATTATTAAAGGACGAACGTAAGTATTAACGAGTAGTACGTGCGAGGAATCGTTAAAAAAAAGAGCAAAACAATGGAAATAAAGGGATGACGAAGGAGGACGATGGGACAGGGAAGGAAGGGGCTCGCTGTTAGGACAGTCGAGCGTATTTTAGCAGGAAGACAGAGAGATGAAGATAGATAAATAGACTGTATGAATATTTACAAGAAACAAAAAAGACAGTGGATGGTCCTGGAGGATCGCGATTTTCGTGCAACGTAGTTGAACGGAAGTGAGAGAATGAGATTAAATCGTAATTGTAAAATCGTACTCGTTAAAATTATAACATTAATCAATAATCATAATAATTGTATGAAGTGACGTGTGATAAAACGTAACGTAACAATTATTCTGAAGCACCTTAATAAGTAGTGACCGTACAAATACGGCCGGAGTCGCGTTCGTATATCTCTCGAACGGCCCCATTTCATTCTCTCGCGTCAAGCGATGGATGCCCCGGTCATCGGCCAGTGTATCAAATTAATCGACAGATTGTATTACAATTTTGCAGATTTTTTTCATTTCTACGTTCAAAGCACACACACAAACACACACACCGCTCGATGAACGGAGCATCCAACTTAATCCCACACATAGTCGCCACGTCGAAATTGCACGTTGAGTTACATCGCCCCGTATTACGCGAGTTAACGAAAAATAGTTAATACAAGAAAAAAAGAACATCGTCTCGTGTTTGTTTTACTCCGGGGCTTTTGTTTCGCGCGGTGATGATGAATTTTGATATAGAGAAAGGGAAGAGAAAAGAAGAAAAAAAAACGAAGGGAAAAGAAGTTGACAATAAGTTCCGAACTAACCGATTTAATGCTTACGATCTTGTTGTTCTTTTTCACGCTATCTCTATCACTAGGAAACTATCTATACGTATTATAATATACCTATTGGTTATGACGCGTCCCTGATTATGTTCTCTGTAAATATCACGTGAGTGGTTGGGGGGTTGGGGAATCGGGAGGGCTGTCTTGGGATTATTATTTTCATATGCAGTGTACACTATATACACTATGGGAACATGTACGCAATGAATACGGATTTTCGTTTTAATGCGCCCACGGGTTTTTTTTTTCTTCGAGTTATGATTAGGACAATCTTTCATACGTCGCTCTCTCTCGCTGACTTTTGCTCGCTCTCATATTCTCAACGCATATTCTCTCGGTAAGAATCCGCCACTCGATGACGGTATGTCTCGCTAATTATTCTGGTAAAACGGTAATAATAAATGTAAAAAAAAAACTGACGAATCAACTCGTTGATAATGAATTATCCCCCGTTCTGTTCGTACGCTCTTGACTGTCCAGTGTAAGTACATTTGTATTGCATTGTCGATTTGGAATTCAGCACTGTTCATTGTCACGATACGGCCGAGCTCCATGATACGTTGGCAGTGCATTTTTTCATTTTCTTTTTTTTTTTTAGATAATTATAACTCTTGGTTTCAAATGGTTTGTTCTCATTTATTCAATCACGCGCTAGCGCTCGCTCGGCCGTGACGCGAAGCATGCGACCCTTAAAAACTAAGCAGTGGAAGTACATCTCGCGTATTGGTATATGTATAACGTGTAAATATTTGTTTCAATGTACATTATAATGCGTGCGTCGAGCCGCGATATTTATATTAATATGTATAATGGTTCGCGGCTCTTTATCTTCACTCGTTTCTCTCTTTCGTTTTACCCCGTATCGGATATTACAACGCCTTCGTCTCGGTGATCTCGTATGAAGTGTGTGAATTTACATAAGTATCATTATCGTTAGGTATGTAAAATAATATTATGAAAAAAGACTGATATATTTTTTTAATAATATAATGGAGGTAGCTATTGGTGGTTTTTCCTTTTTAATCTCACCCTCGCGTCACACTTCGTCGCTGTCATCTCGGTCGCGTCCTCGCGAACTCGTTTAACTTTTGCGGTAATTTTCACGACGACGTGTGTACAAGTCTCGTATCAAACGCGATTTCAATGATCGGAGAAAGAAATTAAAAACAAAAACACAAATAAAAAGAGCAGTAAGACGTTATTCGGTCTCGTCTATCGTAAACGTAAAATCATGAAGGTTCACATGTTTATAGTTGTAGTAGTAGTTGCTATCAAGTATTTAATAGTATATCACGGCCTGCCTGCTTTAGTTTTTCCTGAGTTTGTTATTACATTTATGAATAATAATGTATTTACGATCGTGCATGTTTTTATTAGGTTTTCTTTCTTTATTTTTTTTTAATAAGTACCTGAGTCAGCAGCCACCGTCACTGCTCCCTGCGATTTCAGTATTTCGCCTGAAATGGCAGTGAGAAATCGAGAACGGCTGCTCGCACGATTTGTTTTTCTTTCATTTTTTTTATATTAAACTATTGCAATACTGTAGTTGGTTGTATAATAATTGAAGATGTTGACTATTGCGGACTATTATAAGTTAGTGGTGCGGCGCAGGGCAATGGCCGGACGGGATCCCAAGGGGGTGGCGAGTTTCTTCGACTTGTCACATATCTTGTGTAAAAATATATATATAATATATATATCTATGTATATATAATAGTTATATACGAATATATATGGACTCATTGGACTCTCTGTGTGTATACATATAGCTATATAAATACTGTATAGTAGAAAACTATTATCGCTGAGGATGAGGAGGACGTTTGACTCGAATCTCTGTTTGGGGTAAAGTGCGCGCGCGCGAAATCTCGTCCACCCTCGGGGCTCACCCGTCGTCACTTGCCAATCGCGTTTACACCCTGCGCCACGTCGTTGGTTGAACCTTGGATTCATTAAATATGTGGTATTTCAATTGATGCAGCCATTACACCTCGGATTAAACTCAAAATTAAAAGTTCTACCATGTATTGGCGAGATTGAGTTAATATGCGGATTTGTTCGAACGTTAAATGTACATACTTTTTTTTTGTTACTGCGCATGTTTGTTGCGTACGTAATTTTTGTTCAATGCGTGTGATCTTTTTCTTTTACAATATAGGAAACGAAAACAGACACGTACAGTCAAACCATCGAGTCAACAGTCAGAGAACACTATGGCACTAAACGATTATTTCCTCGTTTATTTAATTAAGTATTTGATCCGATTATATGTCAATCGTTTTCGTTTTTTCTTTTTTCCTCGGCGACAACTCTACTAATTAATTTCGTCGGTGCCAAGAATCACAGCGGTGAAGCCTGCAAACCACCCGGTTTGTTTTTGCTACATCCGCATCCTCCCAATGATCCCGATGAAAATTTGTACTTTGGAAGATTCTCTTTTTGCTTTCGTCTACGTTATTGAAAAAAAAAAACGTCTCCTTAAGTAGATTTCTTTATTACTTACTCGTGATTTATGTATCTATTTGTTCATTTTTTTATTTTCTTCATCTTTTTTGTTACTCTGTCTCGTTTCGATATTTATCATAGGTATAGAGAGCTTCAAGGCAAGAAGTGGTTTCTTTGTACCGATTATAGACCTGGATTTTAATTTTTCACAAATGCCTCGATCGATCGCGACCTTTCCTCTTCGTTAATTTCCCTTTCTCTCACCGGGCCATTTCTTTTCCTTCGCCCCGATCATCAGTATCCGGCCTCCGTGTCTCCAATTCAATGTATTTCTCTCACATCGCCCGCTCGCGCTGTGGACGCAATTCACTGATCTATCAATTACAATTTTAATTCGTATACGCACCCTACATATATGTGTATATATATATGTAAATATTTAAACCACGGGACTCTCGTATACTGTTGTACGTACGTATTTTTTTTACCATACTATACACATAGGCTAGATACAATGTTAACACAAAGTCGAACAAATAAACGAAACGAACACTTTACGAATTTGCGAAAAACAATAGTGCTCACGTGTTAGATCATCCACAGTCACGGGAGCCTCACAACGTTCGTTGTGAACAAAAATATTACGGACAACGCGACCAAGCGCGACAGCGTCACATTTAAAATTCATCGTTCACGATCTAAAACGAAACAAAATAAAAATGATAAAAAAAAAAAACAAAAATAAAAATCGCTGCGCGTCATTCTTGTCAGCAATCGTACTAACATCGCTTAATTCTACAGTTAGTATACTCGGAGTATTGTGTACAACCTATCCTACGTGTAGAATCTAGACTATAAATTTATATCTTCACTCTTATTCTATCACACTCCCACTCTCCCTCCGACATTCATTGATCATCTAAACGTTATGTTTATTTTCTCCCTCTCTCTCTCTCACGCATTCTTAGTAGTCTCGCACATTTTCACACTTTCACGCACGCACGTGTATTGCTACAGTGTTTCTCTTCCCGTCTATACGCGCATCTTCAGCCGTGTAATAACAACTACTACACGTTTACGTTTTCATTTCTCTCTAGCCTACGAGTTAATGTTATTGAATTTTAGCTCGTGTATGTATTATTAGTAGGAACCATTTTACAACTACGACAAGTCGCCAGAGTTCCAAACGCCGTGCGAGTAAGCTGGAAGTTTCCTTCGACCTCGCAAAATGTGTCAAACGAATTGTTTGAATTTCGGGGCGAGAAAAAACTTCGCACTCATCGCGAGCGCTGAACTGAATTAGTCGACCACTTCCAAGTACGTCGTCGCGCGGGCAAAAAAAATGCGTGCGACGTATTTATATATGGCAAGAATATTCACGTTCGTAGCTTCAAAAGTAATTAAGGAAGGGGGACTTGGTGATGGGAATTTTGATAACCCGAGGATCTTCAATAATTTCAAATATCAAAGTGAATAAATGAAAGAGAAAATCATTAAAAACCTTGATCTGTTAATAAGCTGTTTTAGTTATCCAACGACAATTCGTTAAACCACAAAAAAAGCGAGTAACGCTATGAATTTCGAGGGAATTTCGGAGTGGACCGAGGAGAGGGATGATTTGTTAGTTGTTTACTCAACTTTTGATTTCTCTCGTCATCTCTCAGTTGATTCGTCGATCGTCGTTTCTTCGCTCGGAACGCTTACATCGACGACCTTCGAGCTGTTCGTTAAGTTCACAATGCGAAATTCTCTCTTTTGCTTCGTTCCTGCGAGCCGTATTTCACGCTTAGACGTAGAAATCGTGCACGATAATCGCGGGCGCAATAATCTCTGTACACGATTCTCATCGTGCGTCTCGCCGAGTGCACTTTTTCTTCGCGTCGCCATTTCGTGTTTGCGTATCTACGTGTGTTTTACTCGTGGCGAATGCATCTTGGATAAAGAAGCAAAGCCCAATCCCAGCCCTACGCGTATTCGTATTTCTCTTTAACTGTCGTACGTACGTGCCTGCAGTATACTCAACTTCACTACAAATCTAGGCAATATATATTTTCCTCAACATTTATATATATAATATAATAATAATAATAATATTAATAATAATAATAATATTCTCTTCGCCGCGAGTGTCTGAAAGGCGCCACTTGTATTTTGAAAAAATTATAAAACGATGAAAAAAAGACGAAAAAAAAAAACAGTTGCACCGTCACGTGTCGTGGCTCGTGTGTTCTGCGATCTAACGTTAGACGCACGTGAGCCTCGCGGTGGCGCTTTTCGTCACTACGTGCCTCGCGGGCGGATTTTGATATCGATCCGGTCGAAAGAAAAAAACGACAAATGAATAGTCTCGTTAGATTTCTTCGTTTCTTTTTGTTCGGTATCGTTCCGGGCTAGGCTCGAAATCAAAGGACGGTGTTCGACTCCCTTGCTTCGTGATTTTATCTCGATCTAAAGTACCTAACTCCGCGTTAATCGCGTGTTTTCCGTTGTGGCTCCTCTTCTCTTCTCTTCTCTTCTTCCTCCTCCTCTTCTTCGTCATCTTCGTGTCATCATCGTGTATCTCTCTCTTCAATACGTCGCGTTTTTTCAGCTTCTCTTCTCTTGTCTCACTATTTTCTACGATCTATCGTTCTATTATGTGCACTGAGGTAGACGGATGGAATATTTTTTGGGGAGTGGTTATTATCAGAGGTCTGTGTGGTTATCGGGGGCTGGGTCGGGGGGGCGGTAGTGCCACTGGGGTTATTTTTTTTTCGGGGAGGGGGCCACGTTCAATCCCATGAACAGGGCTCGGAGATCATTCTTCCTTCGTAACTTCATACGTTTAACGATAATCTTGTCCCTGCGTCGGCGCACTCACTGTGTACATACAATTTTGTATGCCTGTGTGTGTGTGTCTCTGCGAGTGTGTGTTTGTGTCTTTGTGTGTCTGTGTGTGTGTGTTTGAAAACGTGACACGCATTCATTGAAAAATATAGTAGTATTATCTGAGGTAGTGGATGGATTGATTTTTCTTATCGTCTTCGGCTTGATCTTCGCGTCATTCTCTCTCGACAATACGGATATCTTCTCTCTTTCACTCGGCTTTGAGGGCCTCGGGTTCCTCGTTCTCGCTGAAATCGTCCTCCTCGCCGCCCGACGAGTCCACCTCGTCGTCGTCCTTGGGATTCTGCCCGGCCGAGCCGCCGTGACGATCCTCGTGCACGACCCCAGGTCCTCTTCCCTCGTCCCGGCCGATCATCGGATAGTCATCGATCCCGCGACTCCCGAGCTTGTCCATCGCGCTGCTCATGTGGGCCATTTTCGCGGCGTGCGTGGCCGCCACGGCGGCCGCCTGCTCAGGGCTCAGTCCCATAAGACCCGAGAGCCCGGAATTTTCCGCCATGAATTGTATATACGTGTCGATTATCGCCGAACCAGTAGCGCTGTTGTGATAACCCGGGTGACCGGGCGGTTGGAGCGGCGCCATGTTGGGCTCGCGACTGCTCGAATGCATTATCGACTCGAGGGACTTGGCGGCGATCGCGGTGGCCGCGGCTTTGCTGCTGTTGTGCGGCACCTTCGTGATGACGGTGTTGTTGTTGGGCGTCGGCGATCCGTACCTCAGGCTGAACGGCAGCGTCAGGTCCTCGGGATCGTCGCCGCCGCAGACGGAGCTTCCGGCCTCGGAGGGCGCGCCACCGCGCGGCATCTCCAATCGTACGTCGCTGCGCCGCGGCCCCGTCGGACTCGCGCGCGCCCTCAGCTCCGCCGGACTGACCTTGACGCCGGCCTTGGCGAGTAGCCGCGACGCGAGCTCCGGATCGAACGGGCTCGGCATCGGCAGCACCGGCAGGTCCTTCGTGCTGATGCCGCGATGCTGGCGCGACATGTGCGAGTGCAGAGAATTCCGGGACTTGGCGACCGTGCCGCACAGCACGCACCGATAGCCCGGGCAGATCGTGTGCTTGTCCTCGAGATGCGTGCGCAGCGTGTGCGCCGATCGGTAGATCTTGCCGCACTTCGGGCACGGGCGGGGATCCGTCGCGCGTACTCTCATCATGTCCAGTCCGCGACGTGCAACTGCAATGAGAAACAACGAAATCAGTAAATGCAATGATTATTCAAGCACTGGGAATTTTTGTCACTACGGGCTATGTGGATCGTGGATTAGACAACGGGAGCCGATGGACCAGGTCCACGGCGAGTGCATAGAAAGATGCGAAGAAGATGGAGGAGGTCTCAAGGAAGTTGGGGGGAGGATTTCCTCGAAGAACTGGCGGTAGCAATGCTTGAAACTCGATTCGGATTCTGACTGAATACCTTTTTATTGTACAAAGCGTTACTTAAGTAGTAGAACCTCATCTCGTGTATCGTGTATATATAGATATATGCATATTCATTTTATATATATATGTCTATATATATAGATATAGATATATATTTATATAATAGGCTAACGTCTCTCTAAAATAGTGCGGTTACGATACCTCTATACATCGTTTTGACGCGCGACACGTCGATCGCAATAATGGCATGAGGCATCTTTCAATAACGCGAATTATGCGAAAAAATCGAAAAAAAATAAATGTAATAAAAAATACTCGGCTAAAGCTTTTCTCGAAATAATTTGTATGTTTGCATTTTTTCTTTCTCTTCTCACTTCGTATATTGTCTCCTCTCGACAAACCGCGAAATATTATAGGGACTAGCATATGCCACTGGTGCGACCAACGTTTCGTATACATTATAATAATATAATGCTCGTTTGTTTTGTTTTCTCTCTTTTTGCTCTCATTTTTATTTATTTTCGTATTATCTCGGTGCTGACTGTTACCTCTCGCTCGCGCATTCCGTTACAATTGTACAATATCTTCCTATGTGTTTATTATTTATTTTTTTCTCTTCCTCGCCCGAGCAACGAAAAACGCAAGACTGTAGAAAAATAAGGCTTAGGCGCTCTCTGCCGTTTCGGCCGCGAACCGATATTCGAATGCGTCGCGCGCGCGCTCGTCGCACAATCGTCATCCTCGCGCTTTCCCGAAAGCAAAACTCTATCCGGTCGATCGAAGAGGACGGAAGAGGCGAGCTCGTACGCACGTCGCTTCGTCCGCTTCGCTAGACATCTTTTTTTTTCTCTTCTCTTAAAGCTACGCAATCGTCATCGTCATTATTTAAACGTAAGGCTGGCTTACTCAGCTTGGAGGAACATTGTTTCTTAATTTCTCGACAAAAATTATCGGTGGTCTATCACCACTACAGCTTCTCTCTCTTTCTCCCACTCCCTTTCTCACCTATCGACAGTATTTTTTTTCTCGCTTCGTCGTCGAAAGTACGCTTTTCGTTTGCTTTTCTTTATACTTCATTTCTTCAACGGATTCATTAATTTTTTTTATCATCGATCTACGTGCGTGATCCGCGATCGATCGCTCACCTCATCGCCCCCGTCTCGAGCGATTCTACTGGGAATACTGCTTGCGTATACTTTATACAAAATCGACGCTCGTGTATACAATATTTATAGAATATTATTAATAATCGATTTATATATAATATATGTATATATATTTCTCGTATATATATACCCTCTTCTCTCTTTTTCCCTCTCTCTTTCTCTCTCCCTTATTTATATACTCTTCGGCCTATTTACAAGTGTGCGTTTGCCACAGAGGCGGAGGCCTTTAATTTTCCGGCAGGGGGTCAGGGGGGTCAAGGCCAAAGTCCCAAAAAAAGTCACGCGAGCAGATTTTCATCCGCGAACCCGGGGAGACGTCAAACTCGCGACCTATTATACACCTCGGCTCAATGTGAGCGTTTTCTGTTTCTGTTGCCAAAGAAAAGAAAGAAATATCATCAACCGTCCTGATTCTTCTCTCCCTCTCTTTCTCCCTCTCTCTCGCTTTTGCCGTATTCTGCAAAATACACACAGGAAAAATTAACCCAGTGCCCTTTATTATTTTCCCTCATCGTCCCCCCCCCCCCCTGCTCCCCGGATGGGAGGCTGCGATAGTCGCCGATTACGAGGACCCGTCGACCCAATCTCACACGTAGGTCCACCTGAGGGTCTTGATCTGCTCCCACTGAACCGGGTGCTTGAGTCGCATGTGATTTCTCACGCTGTTCGGATGCGAGAAGGTCTTCGCGCAATTGACGACCGGACAAACGGGCGAGTCGCGCGGATAGTGCTGATCGAGATGGGCGCGCATGTCGGCGATGTCGTGGAGCGTCCGGCAGCACAACGGACACGAGTAGCCGTGCTGACGATGATGTTCGCGCAGCATCCGCTGCTGCCGAAAGTCCGGCTGCTGACTGCTCCTCGGATACTTGCTCGCCGACGTCGAGGCCGTCGAGGACGCGCTCGTCGTCGTCGTCGCCGTTGACGTCGTCGTCGCGGCCGTCCCGATCTTCGCCTCGTGACGCTCCTCGTCTTTAATCTGCCGCAGTAGCGCCTGTCGCTGATGTTGCTGCTGCTGCTGCTGGTGCTGCTGTTGCAATTGTAGCTGATGCTGAATCTGCTGGTGATGGCTGTGGTGGCTGTGGTGGTACGCCCCGCCCTCCGCCTCATCGAGCCTGTGATCTGCAACCACCACCAGACCAACGTTACCACCAGCCACCACCGCTCATGCACCACACGCCAACGCAACTGCCACCCCCCCCCCCCTTCTTCCCCTTCCCACCCACCACCCTCCCATCTTTGAGCTTTGCTCTTGCACTTTTATCGGCTTTTTTGTTCGTTCGTCCCATCGCGGACAGAGCGAGCGAAGAGAGGAAGAAGAAAAAGATGACGTTGACGGTGATGACGATGATGACAATAATAGCAATGGGGACGCGACACAGCGATGACAATGAAACCCTCGGTAACCCTCCGGCAACCTCAATCTCCACGGACTTCGCGCGAGAACGAGTGAAACCACCAAATTAAACATCGCGACCTACGTTACGCTTATTACGCTACCAAAAAAATCGCCTCGGTGTCTCGACTCTGCTATTTTTTTTTCATCCACCCCCTTTTTTCCATATCTTTTGTTTCCTCCTTTCAGACTGATCTCCTCGCGATTCTTGCTTCGTTCTCACGAGCGCCGATCGTTGCACGAGGCAACGCGAAATTTGTTCTCGCGAGGATTGGACCCCGCGGCACTTGCGGGAAACGAGGCCGACACTCAGGGCAACGAGGGCTGATGCTGCTGCTGTTGCTGCTGTTGCTGCTGCTGCTGCTGCTGTTGGCTCGGATTGTTAAGGCTCGGCCGCTGATGAATCCCGTGCGCCTGTAGCTGATGGTTGATCAGATAGTGCTTGGTCTTGCATCGCTTGCCGCACACGTTGCACTGCGGCCACGTGTCCGGGGGCGGCCAATTCGAGTGGACGTTTTTCACGTGCTGACGCAGGTTGCTCGGCGACGAGTAGCTTCTGCCGCAGTAGCGACACAGCGGCCGCGCGTCCTCGTGCCTCAGGGCCGTGTAAAGCCTCGCGAAATTCTCCACCGCCTGTGCCTGCGTCTCGCTCGCGCTCGCTGCTGCTGCCGCGGCGGCGGCGGCCGTCAGTGCGCTCTCCTCCCGCTTCGGCACCACCGATCCTACAACCAGGACGTGCCCCGTCAGTGGATTCTAACGACTCGACCCCTCTCTCTCGCCCTCGCTCTTTCTCTCAATTTATATATATTTTTTTTTCATTTAACTCATTCAAACTCACGTACACGTTTTTCTTCTCTCAGTCTACGATCTCTCTGTCTCACTCTCTTTTCTCTCTGTCTCTCTGTCTCTGTGCGATTTTTCGTACAAAGCTTTTTTGGCTTTTCCCCATTTTTCCACAATTATCATTATTGTCATTTTTGTTCTCCCTCCGGCGCCCTCGAAAACGATTCGAGGACGCACACGTGTCGAATCCCGCCGCACGTTCACCTCTTATCGCACTCTCTCCGTTCGGTTAAGCGTGCAAACGCGAGACGCGTGCACGTTTACGCCGACAGCGAGTGGGACGAGAGGAGGGCGAGGGTGAGATAAGCACAAACACAGAGAGAGAGAGGGAGAGAGTGAGAGAGAAAGTGAGTGGTGGAGAGAGAGAGAAGATGAACGTTCTCCGTCTCACGCACGCTAATACACACACGCAATGACGCACACACACACGCACACGCGCACACTCACACACACACACGCACAGACACAGGCTACTCTCGTACTCTCAGGGCATGCCCAGTTGTAGGATGGTGTTTTTGGTGGTTACCAGAAGATATAAGCTACGGTATACGATTTTTTTATGTCTGTCGATTTTTTGTTACTTCTCTGCGGCTAAGATTTTTGTTTGACACGCTCTTCAGAGAATTTTTCGTTACACGCACACGGATCAGTTTAATCGGGCATTTCAACGCATCAACGTACCAATGTAGATGTGAGGGGTAGATTTTTGTTTGCGAGGGACGTTCGGAAATCAATGTTTTCGTGAATAACAGGTGCCCCACCCCAAACTGCGTCTTGTGTTTGTCTCGCGGGTTCGGTATTTTTTTTTCGTAGAGGACGGAGTCAGAGGCAAAAGTGTGTTCCAGCGGAGGACAACAGAGAGGGAGAGGGGATGAGAGACAGAACCTCCGGCAGCAAAAGGGTGAACAAAAAAATGTGGGATAACGGTCGCCTTTTACGTCTTTCCACTTGCAACCCCCTTTTTTCCTCGCGTCCTCACGAGCCATCGACGAGAAAGATGGACAGGGGTGGAGAATAAGTGAGCCTGTTGGAGGGTGTGTCTGCATGCGAGTGAACGAATGAGAGAGAAAGAGATCGACGGAGAGAAAGAGAGAACGAGGGTGAGAGGAAGGTAGAGAGACGAAGACGAGAAAGAGAGATGGATGGATGAGACGAAGACAGATAAATCGAGAGGTGGGAGTTTGACCGAGAGACAGACAGAGAGAGAGAGATTGAGCGAGTGAGAGAGTAGGAACAACGTAAGAACCCTCGTATTGATCCACCCTGTACTATGCCTCGTTGCGACTATCTTTCCTACGAATCGCTAACGCCAAAGCTTCGCTTTCCCTCGCCGCTCTCTCTCTCTTCGTCTTTCTCTCTGTGTGCCCAGCAGCACCCAGAACCCCCACCACCCCGTTCGCTCGCTTCCCTCCCACACTTCGCGGCTTAGTTACGTAAGATAAGGGAGGCTCGGGCGGGCGTCTCACTCGCTACTTTTCTCTCCGCCACCCCCGAAGACGACGCCCGCGTTCGTCTTGCTCTTGTCAGCTGGTACGCGAGAAATTCGCGTTGGTAATTCGCGAGAACCTAGCACCGTGAAAAAATGGCGATAGAATTTTTTTTTCGACGATGGTGTTGCTTTGAATTGCCAAAAAGTTACAGATAAATATAAAATGTCATCGTTTCCGTTATTTTATTTAAAAAAATGAAAGAAAAAATATTTGATTACGTAAAGTTTGAAACTTTATTCGATGGCAAATTTTCCGCAAGTTTCGAATAGCACCATTGTTTATCCGAAAAATAAAAAATACAGTACATCATGAAAATGGTTTTTTTTTCTCGAATTTTTTTCTGACAAACTGCAAAATTTCGGCCAAATAAATCGACAACAATGGTTACTCGCGTACTTTTTGATAGTGGGAACAAATATTGTTCTGCACGCTCGTCTATTGATTTTTTTCGTTGATAAATAGTACCAGCTCGGGCGCGACATGAACTCTCGTGAGTAATTTGCGAAATTGTAATTATCAGATGTGATTGTCGATCAAAGGTGTCCGGTGGAGGCGGAGAGGATTGGCACGAGGATCGGGAGATAAAGGGATGAGAGAAAAGAGAGGGAAACGAGAGACCAGGGTGATTTATGGCGGACGGCAGGAAACATCGTAGCCAATCTATTAGAATTACCGAGTCCCGTACACCGAGTTCGAACGTTCTTGCCGCCTCTTTCTCTCTTTCTCTCCAGTCGCTTGATAAATGTATCGGCTTAGCCGGCGAGCGTTGCCGGATCGAGAGACCAGCAAGTCAGAGTCTTTGACCAGAGAGCAACCCCCGACAGAGCCTAACCCAGTTGAAACATCGACGCAACGATGTCCGCCCGCGTGCGATCGCTTCCACATCGACGATAAGACGAAACGTTAAAATAAAAATCCCCGAGAAGAAGACGGCGAAAAGCGTTCAAAGTTAAATTAGTTACCATCCCCTAACGAGGATTGTAATCCAAGGAGAGGACTTCATCGAAGCCTCGAGGAGTACAATCCTGAGATAAAAAAAACCGGTGAAAAAAAAATAAAAAAAGAACTTCAAAGGTACAAATTACCCAACGAAAATCGTACTGCCGGCGGATAACGAATTAACCGTGGCAATTTGGAGCACGGGGGGCACAGGTCGGCGAAAGTTAAATTGGTTACGGGTGAACCGCGCGGGCGCGACGAGACTCGAGAATTCGTTCGACCGTTCGGTTGGCACGATTGACGCTGTGCGCCAGTCGGAGCCTTGCAAGACGTGCAAGTCGACGACGACGACGTCGAGTAAGAGGAGGATTGTCGTGTGTGTGTGAATTCGTGAGGGAGAGAAGGAGAAAGGGGCCGAGAGAGAAGAGGATCGAGCGAGAGAGGGACCGATAGTCAAGACAAGAGCTGGCAGGTTCGGACGAGGATGAGGCAGGGTACGAGCTAAGTTGGACGGCGGGATTGCGAGGTGGCGGCGAGGGGGTAGTTCCGGGTGTGTTATATAGCAGCGGCGGGGAGAGAGGAATAGAAGACTCGATAGCAGCGGACCAGGGTGATTGCGCCAGTCCATTAGCGGCATCGCTCCCGATGAATTGGGTTGCATAGGACGCCCGTGAGCGAGAGACAGCTGAACGGAACGGAGAGAGGCTCGCGGGGGCCACCGGGCGAAGACGAGACGAGCGAGCGAGAGAGACAGAGCCCGAGGCTGCCCTGATTGGCCGAAGCGAATTAGAGAATCGATCGAGCGTTTTAGTTAGGCGGCGACCACAGCGAGCGTACACGCCGCCTACACCCCGAAGAGACAGAGAGAGCAAGAGTGAGAGTAAATGTGTATGAGAAAGAGAAATAGACAGTGAGAGTGTATGTATGTGAGAAAGAGAAAGAGAGAGAATCCAGGTCGTGCCAAATTACGAAGAAACTCGAGTACTCGCTGCGCCGGTGTCTCGTGTCTTCCCTTCAGGTGGTGGGATGAGCTGCAGATGGATTGAACGATGAAGTTTCGAAGGGGTTGATTAATCGGGAAGGGACCAGCGTCACGGGGAATGAGGGGAGAGGGGTGTGGGTGTGTGGGAAGGTGAGGAGGGACAATAGAAATTCTCGTCTCAAATTAATTTTCGATTTTTCCCCGTTTTGTAATTTTTTCACATCGACGCGGGAGAGCCGCGGGAGGCAAAGGGCAAAATATACACGTGAAAACGAAAACACCCGCCACCCGGGACGAGCGGGTGTTATATACGATTAAGGCTTATGACAGGCGTCGGGAAGGGGACACGGGGGGGGATGGGTTGATGTACGACGTCGGGAGGAAAGTTTAATTTAGGTAGCCGAGGGCCACACGCGTTCTACGTGCGCAAGCGGAAGTTCTCCCTTCTTCGTATATTCCCGGCTCTCTGCCGGGCGCGCAACCCTCTGGACGCGGTGAGGGGAAGCGGGGTGACCCGCACCCTTTTGACCCTCTCCTCTCGCTCTCTCACTGTCTTTCTCCGTTATCCCTGTCGGTTTCTCTGTCGCTCATGGTCTTCGGGGTTTCTCGCGGTCGCGCTCGTACGCAGAGACCGTTTTAACGACCAGTCCGGCTCTCACGCGAAGCCTCATTCAGGTTCCACGCTTCTCTCTCTTTATGTCTTTCCTCTGTCTCCTCTGTCTCTGTCTGTACTCGCTCTTTTTGCACAGCAACCAAATCAGAATCAGGTTCAAGGCTCCGTGACTGATCCAAACTGGTTTCGATAATACCAAATTTTCCGTCCGCAAAGCGACGAAATTGTCGCAGCATGTTTCGTTCTTTTTTTTACTCTGCGTTAGTATCAGTGTCGAAAAAAAAAAATGTAAGTGCATTGAGCGCAGGGCTGCCAATGAGAAGTTGTGACAGCGTCGGAGGATGAATATAAAAAAATGAGGATTTTGGCGTCGGTGATTGTCGGGATGACCCGGAGGTGACGCGAACGTAGACGTATGGGTGGCCGCCTCGGAAGGAAGCCGCAAGTAACGGGAAAGGCAGAGCTTCGGTGACCGGCAAGAAGGATGTGGGCGTCGTTGGTGGTGCTGGGGACCAAGTGCCGGGCCCCCCCAGATCAATGCGGACATGTGCGAGAAATTGCACGAGGATCGATCGCACAACCCTCCCAACTTCGCTCTCGCTCTCTCTCTGGTCTCTTCCGTCTGTCTCCCTCGCTCTTACAATCTCTCTTAGACTTTTGCTCTCCCGCTCTATATATACCGCACGGCACTTTACCCTCCGAACTCACGCCCTGGCTTTGCACCATCACTCTCGACGACCATATACCTTTTCTCTTCTCGTCCCTTTCCTCATACGCTCTTTTCTTTTTTTCGGTCAAGCAGCCATTTTTGTTTTTAAAGCGCCAGACTGACGCGTTGCGAGAATTTTTTTTTTTTTTTTTTTTACAGAAATGTCATTTGCGTATTCAACAAAAACGTCTGGCGTGAATATACGGAATGTTACTTCCTGAGTGGCAGGAAAACTAAATTACAAAATGCCGAGTATTGTATTTGTATTTCGCCTTTTGTATTTCACCTCGTTTTTCTCTTCCACCAAAAATTCGGCTTGGCTCCTTTTCGCCTGCCCGGAAAAAAGCGACTTTGACCCTCCGGAGACGGCTGAGGCTTTCCACATTTTTTTCTCTGTCATTGTTTCGACACTGGACACACGCATCGTATTTTCAGAGGCCGTGGACGTTATCCCGAGGGAAGCGCCGGGGGGAGACGGGAGCACACGGCGAATTGGGCCCGGAAGGTCAGACCCGGAACGACTGGTCGTCAAAAGTGGAGAAACGTGTTGAGAAGACCGCGTTGGACTGGAGTCGGTGGTCAACGCGTCCACGTCGGACACGAGTGACGTGTGTGGCTCTCGCGTGAAAATTGATGGCGAGTTTTCCGCGAAGCCGATGGGAAAATACGGAGGGCGAAACGCGCGTCGAGCGGGACACTCGGACTCCCCGAGGAATATCCGGAAGACTCGGCGAAGAATTTTCTCCGTAAGAGACAAGTGCGCCGTCGTGATATGTGCGACGATCGACAGCTTCGCCGCAATTATTTCGCCTTTTTTTCTCTTTTTCTTTCGTCTCATATTTTCGCCGCACTCAGTCGATGGGGAGGGATAGGGAGGGATTGACGAGTGACGCGCGGAGGATGGGGTGAGTGGGTCGGGACGAGCAGATCGAACGGAAAAGAAGCATGAAAAGAGAGATGGGGGGTGAAGGTGGGGGGAAGGGTAAAAGCTCGACGCGGTGGAAGCCTGGAAGCATCGCCACCCGGCAACTTGCCCATTTCCCACCCCTCCTCCTGCTCGGCCGCGCCAACCCTATCACTCTGTCTCGCTCGCTCCGGGGAAATTCAATCAAACTTGCAAAGCTCTCGGAACCACGACATATAGCTCTTCGTGAGATGGTTCGCCTCCTCGGCGAGGTTACGCTTCTCGTGATCTTCCTTTTTTCGTAAAAGCGAAAATTTCGTGACGTTTTTTTGTTCCTGATCTAATAAAATAATTTCTCAACAAAGCGAATGATATTTTTTTCTTTGAATGTGACCGAACGACTGTATGAATGCGAACGAAAAGACCCGCCAAACGATTGTTTACTTTTTTTTTTTTTTTTTTTTTTTTTTTTTTTTTTTTTTTTTTTTTTTTCCTTAGCACAGAGAAATTCGGGATCACCGGAAGCTTCGCGTTTGCGAACGTTTTCCGACGAACGTGCGTGGGCGATTTGACGAGCCGAGCGCGAAGGGTGCGACTCTGGATGGAATCAATGTGCGGTCGCTCGGCCGAAAGTCAAAGCGAGAGACAAGAGAGAAAACCCGGTCGGCGCATTCGCCGCGGTGCGACGTGGGTGTGGACCGAGGGGAACGCGTGTGTGTTCATCCCTTATGTCTGGTCACGTCTTTAATATAGGTTGCCCCCCTCCCTCCTCGCTTCCTTCCACGGGATGCTCACGCATGCACGAGGGGCGTGTGAGCCGCGCGCAGAGTGTACGCGTTCGTTTAATCAATCTTTTTTTTTGCGCAGAGGGAGACGCCGCTTGGCCGGAGATCAGCAGCGGCAGCAGCAGCAGCAGCAGCAGAAACAGCATCGACTACGTGCTACACGCGTTGCATTCGTAAAATTGGACACGGTAGGCGTGTTGCCCCGTGACGAGTCCGCGTATGGGAAACGACAAACGTATACGCACTTTTTTATATCGTATAATATCGATGGAAATACGAAAAGGGCAAAAAAAAAAGGAAAAAGAGGAGGAAAGGGGGATAAAAAGGTGGAGATGCTGCCTCGAATACCCAACGGGAATCGTCGGTTGTCCGCGCAGCGCAATATCGAGCCTTTGCACCCTCGGTACTACTCTGTGTACATCCCCCGTGCACCCTGTCAGACCCTCGGCAACCCTCGTCGAACCGATTGCTCTAACTTTCTCTCTCTCTCTCTCTGGATCGACTCTTAGCTGTTCCTCTCTTTATCTCTCGCTCGCTCTCTCTCTTTCCCTCGCACTCACTCACTCTTTCTCTCACTCTCTCTGTGGCCTGGATTTGCGAGGGTGAATTTCTCGACGGGGTGAAAGAGGAGAAGGCTGAAAGTCGAAGGGAACGCCGCGCGCGGTCATTAGAGAAAGGCGAGGATAGGAAGCTAGAGATCCGACTGCGATACGGGCTTGGCCGACGGGGATTGGCGAGCCGAGCTGCGCGCGCGGTAGCTACTCGATAGCCGGATAAAAGAATGAATTGGAGGCGAATGACGATAAGAATAATGGACGTCGGTGCGGCTGCTCGACGGTGGAGGGGATAAATCGACGGAACTCCACCCGAGGAATTATTAAAAAGAGGTAAGGAGGGAATAAAAAATATAAAAAAAAACAATTAAAAAAAAGTTCATTACGGGAGGAATGAAGAAATTAATGAAACGCGTGGCGGGTGTAATGGAAAATTCGTTCGTTCTTGATCGTTAAAAGGCCGGCGGCTCGAGAATTGGGAAAAGGTTTATGCAGGGAGGAGCGAACGACGAAATGAACGAAGAAATGTTTGAGGAAGAACTTTTGCCTCGGAGAAAAATAAAAAAAGGTCGTGTACAATGTCCTCACGTTTTTCCTCCCCCTCGTGATGTCCTCGTGTCCCCCATCCGAAATGCCGTCTCTTTCCAGCCGCACCCGACGAGCAAAGGATCTACCCGGGGTTTTCTTTTTCTTTTCCTATCGTTCACGCGTCGCGCTCTCTTGACGCTTCACGTCTCCTCGTTTGCCCACGTTTGCCTCGTACGTTTTTCCCGGCTGTATTGCGAACATGTCGGTCACCCGGCGCGCGGGTAAATCCAGGAGGAGACGACGAGAGCGAGAGAGGAGATAGAAAGAAACGAGCGCCAAAGCGCCGAAGGTTTCGCTGGCAGGTCGATAAGAATCGGCGGAAGAGCCAAGGAGGAGTCGCGGAGAAGTCGCACAGAAGCGGGCACAACCTTATCGGGATCGAATCCCGAGTGATAGATGACCCTAATCCGAGCCGGTCGTTGCTTCTGCTGCTTCTGCTTCTGCTGCTGCTGCTACTCGCACAACCCGAAACTTCCCTTCTGCTCCGCTCGCTGAGAAAAAAAATCGGTTTTGCAGCAGTGAACCGGGCAATGGGGATATTGCCCCATTCGAGAGCCAAAGCGTTGCCTTATCGATTACCATTTCCTTCTTCTCGCTCGAACTTCACCCGTCGTACGCATCGATAAACAGGGGGGCCAGTGCAGAGTTCAGGCCGAGAGTATTGTGTATGATTTTTTTTTGTCCCGTTCGCCTCGCACAGGTGAGAGCAAATGGACAAGCAATGATTCGGGGAGTTTGGAGAAAAACAAAGTACAGGCTGGAAGGGGGCGAGAACCGAAGGGGAACGGACATGAGCGTGACGAAGGGTGCACAGTGCCGAGAAAAAACGATTGAAGTCCCCCCTCCGCAGCCACCATTACGCGGAGACGCGCGTGCAGGGGCGTGGGAGGGTGGTGGGAAAAAAAATAGGGGCAGGAGGGTCGACGGTCTCTTGGCGAACGATAGATGGAAGAGATTCGTGGAAACAGTTGCCCCGCGGAATTGGATAAGCCACGACGTTAGCCCGTTTCTCCAGTCTCGTCTGTCGCATCTCGTTGAGGGATGAAAATAGTGAAGGGGCAGGGGATACGCTGCCAGAGCGAGAAGGACTCTCTCGACTGGCAGCAGTCCAGTCCTGAACAAATGCAATTTATAATTTAGGGTAGCAATATCGACGTTCTATTTATCGATACGTAAACATAGATTTTTAAAAGGCTTCTCGGCTACCCCCCTTCGCCCCCGGGCGACGAGAGCAATTCTACAGCCGTGGCATTGCGGATAAATGAGGGTGCGGCGGTTATAATAAAAATAAACGGCTCGATGCCCGCGACAATAATATCACGGTTCGCGTCCGGCAGATTGGTCTCGTCTGGCGCGGGCGCAATCCTACACAGCGAAGCCCGTGCACCGCATGCGAAGAGCGGGAAAGCCCTCGCGAACGGCGGTGGAGAGAAAGAGAGAGAGACTCGAAATCGAATAGCACCGAGAGAACACTTGAGGGGGTGGGTCGAGAGACAGAGACGGAATAAGCGAGGGAGAGAGAGAGAGACTGATGGGCTAGGGTGAATAGACGGGAAGAGTTAGGAATCGGCGAGATCAATACAACGCTCGTACACTTTTTTTCGGTCTTTTCACTCTGTATCGTTCCATCGCAATCCCCAAAGCGCGCGGTTTACCCCCTCTCCGCCCCTCCCCTCCTCACTACTCCCCTCCTGCTCTCGTCTCGCGTATACCTGAGGCCCGGAGAAAGCGACGAGGAGCTCGTCGCGAACGCGAATTACCACGTCGCCGAATTAAATTGTCGCTCCGACGAATTCAACTATTACGGTTTCACCGTCGAATTATTTATAGCTTCACTTATTTACACATGTATATGTATATATATATTTAGCCCCGCGACGGCTGCTTCGTCTGTGCCGAATCACGGCGCCAGCCGCCTGTTCCTGTGTTATACTCTTCGCCACTCTACCCCGACCCCACCCCACACGTTTTATCGACTTCGCGGAGACTAATTAGATTTCGTCTCCGCCAATCGAAATTTCCACGAGCCCCTCGCGCGCCTTCCCGACGGTACTTGCACACCCCTTCACGTTGCCCGGCAGCGCGATTGAACAAATGGGATTTCGGCGCAATAAGAGTTACTCGTTCGTCGAATGTGTTCCATGAGGAAACTCGGTTTCTGTACATTTTGCTCCCTGCCTCTCTTTTTTTTCCATCTCTTCTCACTTATATGTCTCGCCTCGCGCACTTTGGAATTCCACGGTAGGCTTAGAGAACTAATAAAAAATATTTACACCAGTGGCGGCAGTGAGCCGACGGTCCTATCGATAAAAATCCATCGCGCGCTAAACCGATCCAGCCGTGTCTTCGTCTCTCGCTCCTGTCCCGATTATCAACTCCCGTTCAACGTACTTTCAGCGTATCCACGAACGATCGATGAGAATCTGAAGGCTGCGCGAGAGCCGTCGCGGCGGCGATCGCGTTGCATCAAACGAAACCCGTCGACTCTTTGGTCCAACGTTTGTATCACTTCTTCTCGTCGGTCCAGCTCTCGGGCGAGGCGTACTGCTGGTTCAGATGTATCTGTCCGGCGTTCGCGGCTTGTTGGAGCTGCTGCGCGAGTGTGTGCGACGACTGATAAACGGGATAGCTCTTTCGCTTTCTGATGCCGTGCATCGACAGCAGGTGTATCTGCAGATACTGCTTCGTCTTGAATTGCTTGTTGCACACGTGACACGATATGTACTCGGTCTGTACGGTGTGAACGTTGACGATGTGCTGCTTGAGATTGGAATTGTTCGAGTATATTTTCCCGCACTCGGGACACTTCGGCTTGCCGTCGCCCAACGCGGGCTGATGGTGATACGGATCCCGAACTTGATGCAAGAGACCCGTTATTGCCGCGCCGTCCCTGTGCTGCTTCTGCTTGGCGCACGACTGCAACATCAGATTCAACTGTTCGGTCGTACTTTTCACCAGACTCGTGCTCGAACCGCCCGCCGTGACCTGTTGCTGAAGAGTCTGCAAATTGTTCTGAAGCTTCTGATGCATCGCGCTCAGTTGCTCGCTATTGAGACTGTTGAGAGAATTGAGGGCGGAGAGCGACGCGGTACTGTGCTGCTGACTATCGAGATGATGTTGCGGTTGCTGCTGCTGCTGTAGCTGAAGCTGCGACTGCGGCTGTTGCTGTTGATGGTGCGGCTGATGATGGAGACGAGACAACGGGGAAGAGGTCGTCGACAACGAGGAGAAATCCTGCTTCGAGGCTCCGTGAACTCCTCCGTGGCTAGGATGGGTTCCCGTGCCGGCGAGGTCGTTCATCGTCGCACTGGACGACCCGCCAGCGGTAGCCAACCAGCCGGAACTCGAGCACGAACCGTCTCCTCCGGAGGGCGGCGGCTGCCAGCGCCCTGGAACCCATCAGCCAATTTCAGTCCTCGGCCAATCTCGAACGATCCCTTAAACACTACGTCATCCTTCTCCTTTCTGTTTCGCTGCTCTTTGTTTTTTTTTTGTGTACACGTTTATATTTTGTTCATTATCGTCTTTGTTTTTAACGCATTTCACAGCCTCTTCCTCGCTCGCCTTCTGCACTCTCCTTATTCTACCTCGATTTGCTCAGATGTGATTTGAAATAATTTGCTTGTTTCTAACGAAACCAATTGCCGTTTTCTCTCGCTCTCGCACCTTTGTATTTCTCTTCGGAGACGATGTGTCCGTTTGCCAATGTTTTTTTTTAATATATTTTAAATGTTTTTATCTCCAAGTGTCAGTGTGCCGGGTATGCCCGTGATTTGTTTTTAACACTCGCGTGACCCGATCTCGTTAGACGGGTGTTTATACGTGTTTAATTCGTGTTTACAATATTTTATGTATTTTCTTTCCCTCTCCATGCTCGCCCGTGTCTCTCGCTAATTATCGGAGATACTTCTTCCCTCTCGCTTAGCAATTAAATCCAATTCACCGCCTCTGCTCTTTTCGTTTTTCCTTTTCGTCTCTTTTTCTTTTTTTGTAAAATTAATTATGTGTTTCTTGTTCTCACGCGACGAGAATCAACGAACCCGAAGTGGCTCGGGCAAGCAACTCCAGTCGTTCTCTACGGTAATATTGAACGTACACGCTACTCACCATTCTTCGGAGGGAGGGGAAATCGTGGTTTGGAGCATGAGGAGAGGAGCAAGTGAGCGCGGAATCGCAAAGGCAGAAATCAAGGGGCCGGGGAGGTTTCTTTGTGAGAGGTACGAGAGTTCCATGCATTCAACGCAACAACGAGAGACCAGAGTCGTAGGAACGACGGGAGGATACTAGTCAGGGGGGCTACGACCGTTAATGGTGGATAATATTATTTATATATTGAGAGTAAAAAAAAGAAAAAAAAAACATGTAATCGTCGATTAGAACGATTCTTTCGTTTCTGTTTTATTGCTCGGCACTCACCATAGTTTGGATCCTGATTCGCCGCGTGGATTCCCGAGGGTCCTGGCATCAGTCCTGGAAACAGATCGAATTTCTCTGTCAAGAATAAATACAAACGGCGCGATTAATTATCGAATTTCGATGGAGATTCGTTGCAGATCTTTCATTCGGTTGTTCTCAGGCAAAAGCTTTCGTTTCTTCTTACCTTGCAGACCCAGAAGCGCAGCGGGAAACGTGCTTCGATGGTGTTCCATGGAATCGTTGAGAATATCGCTGGGCTCGGTTTTCACGGAATTGAGCATACCGTCTTTCGACATATCCTCGTCGTTGTCGGACATGGAATTCGAGTCTTCGCCTGTCGATTGCGCCTGCAAAAATCGACGCAAAAAAATTGTGAGAACGTCTGCTCCACTTTTTCGAATCCTTTAAAAAGTCGCCATCGATAACGTTTTGCCGATTTGTTCGGGGAAACGTCAATCGCACGTTACCTGCACATTGTTACTCGGCGTCGTGTGTATCGTCGGACCTCCCTCGAGTGCCTGACCCAAAAGCGACTCCTGAAGTTCGGATTTCTGTTCCACGTGGTTACCCAGCGGCGGCGAATAACTCCTCGGTCTCTTCTCCGGCGGCGGACTGAGCCCGCTGTCGTTCAGGTCTCCCCGTCCGTTGTCCTGCCACGGATTTCTTGGCGTTACCTTCACGATCGAACGAAACGTAAATAAAAGTGAAAACCCAAACAAACACAAAAAGAGGATAGGCATTTTTTTATCACAGAGGAATTGCGGTTTGGCGGAGAGGAAAGAAACGCATATGAGGGACGATGAGCATGGAGGAGTGCAAACTTACGGGTGAACTAGCGTTGTTCCCGCTGGACGCGGAGGGCGGTGGAATCTTCGAGGCCGCGGAGCTGCTGTTGACGTCCGCGAGACCGCGAACCTGCAGCATCTGAGCGGTTTTGAGGAAGGCCGAAAGTTGCTCCTGCCCGACGTGGACCTCGCCGTGGTACATGAAGCGCAGAAGTGACTCCATGTCCGACGAGGCGACGTCTCGGAGAATCACGATGGGATGCTGGCACGGATTCGCCTGTAAAACGAAAAAAAAATCCATTTACAATCACAATCCCACACAATTTTCATCTATAAAAATACCGTGTACCCTATTTTTCGCTCAAAGTCCGGGTGCGCAAAAAATAAACAAACACAGCAACTATCGATCACCCGACAATCGATTAACGAACTGCACGCAAGCCAATGGGCTTCAATCCAGTTTTATCATTCGCGCGAATTTACAAGCAGCGAGACAAACGTCTCGGGCGTTTAAATTCACTGCGAAGTCGTCGGCCAATCGTCGGGTCGATCGTGGGCCGAGGCAAGATGGAAAAAGTTTTCGCCTTCGCTCTCTCCCTCGTTCTGTCACGTCGCGGGAGCAAACTTATGATCACCTCCGCCGCAAATTTATCCCGAGCTTCAAGTATACATATATATCTATGTATATAGCCCCGGATGAATGTAAGCGACTACAAAGGTCGCGCGGGAAATTTTCAGTGCGTAGGAATTGGAGCGCGTGCGACATGCAATCGGTATTGAACTTTCACAGTGCAAATCTCTTTCTCGTTCTGTGCCCCCGACTCGTTGAGTCGCGACTCCCGCTGCGTTCTCGCGACGCTGACGAATGAACGCGAGAGAGCTCGAGCCACGTGGGTGACGACTGATATTCAATCTCGCGGGAGTCTCGGCGTCCCTGGACAATTATCGGTCGCAACGTTAATCGCAATTAATGACCCGGCCTGCGAGGCGCTCCTGCGTTGGCCTCACTAATATCTCGGCGCGCTGCGAACGTATTCCGGGTGTCGGTTTATAGATCGAGGCGACGGTGCACGCCCGCGCGATTAATTCGACTTGGTACACACGACGAGAGGAGATCGATAGCGCGTGCGATACCGCGACGTCGACGACAGCGACGAGAGCGACGACGAGAGTCAACGGTGAAACGAAGCGCAACGAGCGACGAGCAACGGAGAGCAGCGAAATATTTGGGACCGATTTTCGCGTGACCTCGATAATGATTTGACTTACGGCCGGAGCTCAGATTTTTTTTTCTCGCGCACCTCAACCGTCGCCTTTGGCTGGATTATTATAGCTGTACAACGTCGAGCGATGAAAGGTAAATTAAATAAATGTATAATTTTGTCTACCCACAAAGTCAGAGTTTAGCATAGCTTGCGAATATTAGTGAAATAATTCCCGTAGAATTTTTTTTTCTCCGCGGTTTTACGCAGTGCGATCAAATCGACGCGACCAATCCGCGCGCGGATTAATCGTAAAACCGCGGAATTATCGATTCGCCGAGCAATCTCGCCGTCTCCGGCGACGACGACGACTGATATAACGCGCGACCGCGCGACACCTGTGTTGCACAGGACAATCCGCATGCTTATCAACGCGAGCGATTGGCGCAGACAGCGTTGGTGGGTAATAAAATAAATGAAATATAAATGCAACGACGAGCGGAGAGTGAAGTCGATGATCGCGGCGCGGTCGCTGGTAGCGCAGGAGGAAAGGAGACGCGAGAGAACGCGAGAATGGAGTCAGGGACGCATTAACCAATTCAATTAACGTGTCGCAGACAGCCCAGAGCATTCCGTCAATTAGAAGTAACGCGATTAAAGGATCGGATCGATGATTAATCGCGGCTGTGACGCGAGCGGAATATACGCGACGCTCGGAACGTTTGCGGATGATGCGACGACAGGTTCGCGAGGGGGCGAAAAAAAAAAAATGAAACGAATAATTCCCACGACCGAAAAGTATGAAAACGTAACGCAGCGTCGATCAATCGGCAATTTTACGTTATTTCTCTTTCCAGTGACGGTTTTTTTTTACCGATCATTCGCCGTCATTGCTCGGTGCTCATACACGAGTTCGGAATTCGATTTGGATTCGAGGACTGTAGGATGTGGACTCGAGGCTTGCATGTAGCTGCCGACGTTGTACGGGAATGAATTAGTGATCTGTCCACCCGATCAACCGGTCCTGCGACGCACACACAGACACAAATACGAACGGACACCGTCGTACGTTTCCTTATTAGAAGTTCAGAAGCGATTTTAGAAAGCGTTTTCTCGATAAAAAAATATCTTCCACGCACACGAGAGATCCGAGGCGTTCCATACCAATTCGGCCTAGCTGTGACGATCACCAGTTTTAATATTCTTCGGGGTCACGAAATTTATTTTTTCAAAATAACAAATTTTAACCTATACCATCGTCGCACATTCTACCCCTGAAAACAATGATGTCAACCCTTTTTTAGTTGATAAAAAAACGATATATGACGGAACCGTCAAAGTTACTAAGGACAAATGTGCTTGGTCTCGGTCTTAGAGTCTCAGCCAATCACAGCGCGAATAAAACGATGACAATGCCTACTTTACTCACGAACTTTTCAAAGAGGACAATATTCGCACCACAATTGAGTTGCCGGTTACATCATTGCAGTCGTCTGGGGCAACAACGTGTCGCACAGTTAAAATCAACCGTGCGTGTACTTTTTTACGCACGCGTCGCCAGGTCCGAAAGCGCGAGACGAGGGTGCGCACGACAAACGGAGCGCGCAAAGAGAATTCAATTATACGAAAGTGCTTACAGCTCGTAGCAGGTATAGACGGAGCCAGAGGCGATGGGCGAGCGAGCTTCCAATAATCAGCTATAGACGGTGGTATATATATATATATACACAATAGCGATGATGCTCGCATGTACGCGAAGCACCCTAACTAAAGCGTAAGTAGAAAAGTAGATACGACTGCATGGTTTCTGATCCGGTTATGCATTCGCGAGTGCGCGCGTTCGCCGGTCATGGCTTCTCGCGCAAAACCGAGAGAATGCGCGAGAGCACGCCCCGCGGGGCTATCCCCGAGATTCTGGGCGATGCCGATGGAAAAAAAGTAGCGTGAGACAAGGTGCGGGCGAACGAGTCGATATACCCACACATTGAGTGGTCAATATATATACATTCACGTATATGTACATATAGTGGAGTACCGCGCGCTCTGCACATAACACACGAGTTAGGCGAGTGGGTGCGTTTTATACTCCGCGTCCGAGCGATATAAAATCAAAGGGGATTTGCTTACTACTTTCGCGCTTTCAACACACTTCACTTCCTCGGCTGCGTATTGCGCGATAAGAGCAATCGAGGACTCCGAGGAAGGTCGACGTTATATTAGAGCAAAGCGCAAAGCGACGGTAAAGCGTAAAATTGTTTACCAGACGGCGGCTCTCGTGATAATCATAATTTCTCAGCCGTTTCAATGTTTTTACCTGCATTTTTTTATCTTTCAATTTTTTTTAATTATGTAAAAAACGTTGGTCAGACTATTAGAATTATTTTTTTATTTTTTATTTTTGTTTTTTGTTCCAATGTACGTAGCGCGGAAAAAAATGCAACGCGGAATCTTCAATCAAACGCGAGAAACGCGCTGCGTGCGCGCATGCGCGCCTACATACGGTATAGGAATGCGCAACGAGCAACTACGCACTTCCGTTGATAAAAATACTCGCAGGCTCCGTAACGCTCTCGACTCTCCTTTCTCTCTTTCTCTCGGTGCGCGTCGCGCGCCCGTCCGTCGAAGAGCTCTCGCTGCGCATAGCAAAATGCACGACAAAGTCGATGTGCGCGAGAATTACAGAAATAAATTCGAGTGAGCGGCAAAAAAAAAAAGAAAGAAAAAACCGCGAGAGAAAAAAAACTGACGCGACGCCTGAGGGGATTCGGGGAGACGCGTTCATGAATATAAAAATGTACGAAATATCTCCGTCATCTCCTGCATTTCCTGTGCTCCCAGTACGAAATAAATGTTTCTCGGTAAGACGCGGCGGCCACCGCGTTCCCCACTCTCGCCGCGGGTTCACCCAACGACAAAAATAAAATCCTAACGATCTTGCGCGCCCCTCTCCCGTCGCTCTCCCTTTCCCCCGCCGCCGTCTATCGCGCCCTCGTAGAACGTGCCATGGATCACGGCGTATAAGACGCGCACGCGTATATATACATAAATACATGTGATACACGCAATTCGCGCTCGATGACGTAGGAGCCTTTCATTCCCGACGGCCCGCGGGGTGGAGAGGGGGAGGGGAGAACTCAATGAGACTCCGCCAAAAAAACGTTCAAGACACATCGTTTCGCCTAGAAGACAACACGTTCTGTTTCAGATTTTTTTTTCGCAAATGGACGCAATGAAATCGTTCAAAAAAATTGCATTTAGAGCTCTAAACTTCATTATTTTATCATTATTTAAATATGATTAGTCTTGTAATTTTTATATTTCGTCTTCTGAAAATAGATCAAATGAAATCAAAAATATTTCAGGTAAACAAAAAAAAATTGAATATTATTTTATTTTGTGAAAATCGTCAGACAAAATGGTGTCATAAAATTTGTTGTTTCAATTGCAATTCCTAAACACGGCTTAATCATTCCGTCCGTTGTCAACGGCGAGGATCCCTCGAGGGATCTCGTCGACAGGACGAGCGGCGCGAAGATTTTCTGTGGAACCACAGGCCCGAGGGTGCGAGGAAAGGACGCTGACAATTAATCGCGTTAGGCTGGGCGCTCGAGAGACTCAAGCCGCGAGTGCGCCATAGACACATTCGGAGCAACGAGAAATCAGAGAACCGAAAGGCCAGTTTTACACGCGCTCGACGGCAGCGGCGGCGGCTAGACGTGGATGAGCAGCCGCGTGCGCAGTCGTCGTGGCTCTCGGGAGAGAACAGATCCGCTGTCTCTCGGTGCAAGCACCACACGTGCACTCGATATAGATCGGGTGGAACAGGCTCTAGAGCCGAGCGAGCAGACACCCGCGGTGCCGCTGCCTCGCTGAGCCAGGAGACCAGCAGCAGCAGTAACAGCAGCAGTGGCACCACCAGGCGGCCTTAATTAGTCTCGGCGAGACAGAGAAACGTAGATCGGACTGGCCGGGGGAAGGGAGAAAGACGGGGAAACGGGGGGAGGAGGGAGAAGGGAGCAGTGTTAAAGGGAGGGGAGTCTACTTAAGCGACAAACTATGTATATTCAGCGAGTACCGTTCGTCAACGATTATGTGTTACCTCAGGGATGTCGAATAAATGGTAGATAGAGACTCTTATCGTTTCTCACACCGGAGTCACGTAGGCAACGTATACGCATCGCTGCAACGTACAGGCGCTTCATCTCCGCCTTTGCGGTGGAGAAATCGTCCGCTGTATGCATTACTCGTCAATCGGCGTTCGAGAGTTCCTCGAATTCCAAATGGCCGATGCGACGAATATTTGTCCGTGACAACGTTAATTGAACGCCCCGGACAGCGATATCGTTTCGTTGCTCACGACTCTGTGTATCCGAGATTTTTTTTTTTTCTCTAAACGACCCTGTGCCATATTTGTGAATTTATTTTCCCAACCGACCAGAATTTGGATCCTCATCAATTGCACTCAGCATTGGAGCAATGTTGCAGCGATCATGAGAAATTAATAAAGAAATGTAATTTTAGTTACAGCAGCTGGAACGAAAAAATATAGAAATAATTGTCAGGGAAAAGAAATCCAGAGCGCAAGATAATAATCGTCTCTCGAGCGAATACACGCAAAGCGTTGCAGAGTCGTTCCCGATGCAGTTGTCTAATTTTCAACTCTTCCGGGCTGCTCCGAGCGTCCCGTTCGCTCTCTGCTCAGCTGAGCAGAGAGTGGATTCGATATAGCAGCGGCAGTATAGTATCCCCACTCCGTGGCGGACGCGAGCTACACGAGGGGCTTCCACCTAATTCTCCCACTCTCGGGCGGCGCGAGCAGCGAGCGAGCAGCCTCTTTGAGCTTGCCTCGTGTCCCGTTGATTGGATAGTTGAATTCTTGAATTACATCCTAACATATATAGTAGCGGAGTGCGTAGCCCAACGCGTACGCACACCGCTTATGTCCCACTCGCTCGTTTTATCTTTCTCTTCTCCGTCCTTCTCCCTCTTCCTCTCTGTCCCTCTCTCTCCTTCGCTCACTTTACCTCCCGTACGCCACGCATTTTATATATATATTTTTTTATCTCACTACACACGCTCCTCCTATCCGTTCGGGCTCTTTTTCTAATATAACAGCGGGAGAAACCGTCGACAAACCAGCACGCGCTTCGTACCTCGAGAAAGATGGAACGCGCCGCGCCAGCGACGGGCAGGACCATTTATTACCCGGCATTAATGCGAGGATGCGCGCGGGGCGAGACGGCACGAACAACGACGAGAGGATGGAACGTATTTTTTATGATAAATCAATAGTCGAGAATAATAATTGCTTGTTGGACGAAAAAAAATTCCAATAGCACCAATTACGTGCTTTACAATATCATCCAAATGCGAACAGTTCAATAGTACAAAAAAATAGTTAGAATCGAAACAATATAATGAAAATAAAAAAAAGTTAATTTATTTCCCTAGTATCAAACCTTAAACTGCGACGAAAACGCACCGAAAGAAAAAAACAAAAAATAACGTGTTCCCTATGTTTTTTAATTTTGTAAAAATAAAAAATCCGCCTTGCCCCATCTCAGCAAATCACCAGTGTGTGTGTGTATATAGTTTATAGACACACTCGCGGGTACCGAGTAGACGCGTGGATATAGTCGGCGCGGTACGGAGCGCGCGGCGGTTCTCCCTTTGCGTTGGCCGAACGAGCGAGTTCGCTCTTATTTTTAGGTAGCGGATCATTCGGCGGCGGGGGATGTATATAGCTAGCACGCGCGCCCGCTCTCTAACCCTCGGACGCACAGCGCAGACGACGACTGCGGAGAGGTTGCGCGCGTGCACGCGAACCACGCGTCCCCTCCCCCTCCCCCACCCTCCCCCGCCGTTTCGCGGTTTTTAGTAGTCTGGCTCTCTCCGCGTACACAAATATTGTTCGCGATTCTCGCCGCGCACTGCGTCGGCCGTGCAATCGTTGCTGCTGCCGCTGTACTTTACATTTGGGTACGCGGTTTACACGTGCCGCGTCTGCCGTCGCTGGGACGACGACATAATATGCTTTCCCGAGAATCGGAGACCGGACAGTCAGTACGCGTGTAGCGCTTCGCGGTGGGCGACGGTATAAATAAGTTTTCGGCCCCTCAGGGATAATCCACGATCCCCCCCCCCCCCCCCCCCACACTTCTGCTTCGTCGGCCACATGACACGCACATAGCGAGTGTACTGTACTCGCTACTAGCGGCGCACAAACCGAGACGGTCGAGGCGAGATTAAGACGGCGGCGGAGAAAGTGCTTATTATCGCACGACGCGGATATCGCGCACGCGGCGAATTAGAAATTGATTTTTCGAATCTCTGTGCGCTGGTTATTGGCTGAGAGAGGCGCACGGAATATATTTCTAGTAATGGAAGTTCGTAGCTGCATCGCTCAATGCATCGTTTTGAAAATCGAGCGGTGTTTTGTAACGCTCCGCCGATTAGCTTCTCGGATTTGGGGACTTAATTGATTTCACTTTCCTAGAATTTGTTTTATCGCTACTCTTGAGCCCCGACGGCGATATTGCCGTAATGACACCGAACTTTCAATATATATTTTCTTTAAATATTGACTTCTGGCCCAATCTCAACTGTTTCAACGACATTGAAATAATGTCATGACTTCAATTTACACGCCGTCAGTATACACGAAAACTGCATTATCATTGCTTTCCTCGCAGCGCATACTTCAGTTGCATTTGTTAACGGACGTCAATGTTGTCCCGACATCCGGTGTTGTTCTAAAATTAGTCGAAACTCTTAGTGCGTCTTGTCGATGGGTAATGGGATTTTTTTTCGTCTGGCTGCGCCGAAGCTTCGGGCGGGCCTAAGTATCGATCCCTCAAGGGAGTTGACCCGTGAGTATCGCGCGACGGGTTCTCGCTATTTTCTCCTGGGGGATTTGTCGAGGATATTACGGAGTAGAAAATATAAGGGGAGTGGACGCGGGAGTGGGAGGGGGGCCAAAGTGGCCGTCCCTCCCCTCCTCGCCCATCCAAAGTGGAGGGGGGAGAGGGGAGGGAGCATGAAACGCGCACGCATTAATTAAGGGCCGTTAGCGTGGCGTCGATAAAGCTTTTCGTCGCCCACGCACTCTCGTTTATATATATATATATATGTGTTTGCCTGTATACATATATATATTCCCCCACTTCCAATAACATTCTATTTCTCCAATTTAGTAGCTGCGCGCCAGGCTCGCGTGCGCGCTCGACGATTCGACGTGATTGCGCGCAAACGCGTAATGCACGAAACTGCGTGTATCGTGTGCGCCGTCTGTGTACGTATATATAGGTGGTACAGCGAAATTACCAGTGTATGAGAGAATTAACGAGGGGCCACGAAGCGCGTGCCTGAGCGTCTGCGTCATCACGTTCGTTACTCATCGACTGCCGCCGAGGAGGCACGGGGGGAGGGGGGAGAAGCAAAGAGGCGAGAAACGCGCCAGGCTCGATCATTGATCCCGTTCGTCGCGGGTTGACACGCGATCTAGAAATCAGCGCAAGCGTTATCTCCGCCGCTGCAGTCTCCTCCGCGGCGTTGATTAACAAGAGACCGAAAGAAATAACTGGAAACAGGAAAACGCGACGAAAAATTCGAAATAAATAAATCAGGAAAAAATGGATAAAAAGCGAGAGACTTGAGAAATGAGGTGCGGCGCGCTTCGAGATTTCAAGCTAAATCCTCCCTGACACTTCGAGAAGTTAATGGGTCTCTTGCGCTACAATCGTGGCGCCCGCGCTCGCGCCGGAAACTATAACGCTATCGTTTTATACTCGCGTACACTACACGAGTCGTGTGTATAGTGTATTTTCAGATCTGTGTGGTAAATACGAAAGCGGTCGTTTAACCGGTGGGATATATAGTTTAAGGAGAGCCACGCGCAACTATTTTGTCGGGCTCGTATTGGTGGGAACGTGTATGTATATATATAATAAAAATTGAGAAGAGAGGCAGAGACAGTGACAGGGAGAGAGGAGGGGGAGGAAGAGGGACGCGTGCAGCTCGAGCAACGCACTGCGTTAGGCGCACGAGCGAGCTGCACGGAAAATAAAAGAAAAGAGGAGGGTGAAGCTTATGCACGCGCTACCCGGGTGCACGCACACGCACGTGGGGCCAAAGTCCCGGCGCCGTCGTCGCCGTCGTCGTACCCCCGTACTCGACACGCACTGAACGGCCACCTTTAAATATAGAATATGGAGCAGTGGTACGGTACGTTTGTTACCGCCGACACACGAGGCGACGTTACCCGGCGATGCGGATTGCGCAAGATTCGTCTCGTTACACCTCGAGTGACTCTCGTTAGTACGCGACTCCTCGAAACGAGCGTTTTCGGGTTTCTCTCCCTCTTTCCGCCCCTCCCTTCTCTTCCACTCGGGCTCTGAGAATTATTTTAGAATTTACGAGATATTTCGGTATTTCGCGTTACTGCAATCGGACCCATTTCCGTTTGAGTTTACTCTTATTTTTTTTGTTTTGTATCGCGATAGTAATTAGTGATTGATAAGTGTTTGACTTGATATCGCATTACTTTGGATAAAAATATTTATTTCGGGTTTGCGATAAACAGCACCGCAAATTATTTGCTCTTTGAGTCGGTTGGCACAAGTGTCGTCAATGGTGCAGAAAGTTTGGATTTCGTGTAGACAGCGATACGATTTTTTAAAAAATAATTTGTTGCTTCTACGATGTGCGTAAAGTGTACCTGATGCGTTATTTAAAAGAATGCGAAAGTACCATTTTTTCCAATCGCTCTACCAGCTTTTATACTTCGGTTTACGCATCCTTCGCTGAATTGCAGATTGGACGAGGGTCGTGTTTTTTTTTGTATCATTACATTTCGAAGCTGCTACATTCGATCTTCGTTCGTGACTGGAATTTCGACTGACGACTTGGCGATATTTTTCTGTCGGCACGCATGACTGTAAACACGTATTCGTCGTCAATTGTACTGCGTAGTAAAATCGCGCCGAAGCCGAGGAGCAAAAAGCCTGCCACGTGTCGGTCAGCCTTAAACGGCGCAAGACGCGCGCGTGTCGCGAGAATATTACAAAGTGTCCAGTGGTTATAGTGAATCGCGGGTGCCTCGCGTTATTCGTTAGCACATTAACGCTCGGCGCGACACAACGAGCGACGGAAAATTTCGTCCGTCGCTTAATATAGAACGCGTAATGCTCGGCGACCGAAATCCGACGACACGCGTAAGAAAAACAACAGCAGGGATATATTTTGTTGGTATTCATTCCGGAATCTCCGATCCCCCGGGTCCAGCTAAAGAAAAAAAAAAGTCGTGGTCCACCGCGTCGATTTTCTCGCGACCGCGTCGAGACTCCCACGGAATCTGAGAGGAAAAAAATGCGTAAACATGAAGACGAAAAGACTAAAAACGAAAGAAAGAGTACGGAATTGTTGGGATTAAAATACGGCGCGTGACTTATTGTTGGAGTCAGCGCGCGATCTCCGCACTCGACGATCCTATCGTTACGACTAAGTAACGCCCAACAGTTAAAATCAATTAGTGCAGCGAACGCGTCGATTAGAAAGTCGACCTCTCATACGTACAAGTTCTGCAGTTACTTCGCCTCCCTCAGTTCCTCGTCCGTATCTCGAACTAATACAAAACATTTTTCCGCCAAAAATATATATAAAAAAAAACTCTGACCCCAATCTACATTTCATTCTATCTACGAAAGTCTTGGCGCGAAGTGAAAAATATACCAAAGCGCATAGATTGTCAAATTGTACTTTTAAAAATCGTACACCCGAGCAAATCCGTTTTTCACCCAAAATCGTTGTCCCCGAATCTACCAAATTTCCACCATATGAAACGGCCACCGAATTTTCCGTCTTCGTGACGATGCGGGACCGACGAAGCAGCGGCCTTTGGATCGTCACGGTCAGAATTTCGGGAGCCGAGTGTCAGTGTCTGTCGACACTGGCGGAGTGATGGATGGTTACTCGATAGCAGTCGTCGGTGTCGTCCTGTGCAAGAAGACGCGGCAGCGGAGCAGCCGACGCGGCACACGTGGTTTTCCCTGAGCTGGACCCCCGCAGAAACGAGTCTCGTTCGTTATACGCGGTGGTTGTACAGTCAGCGGTGCTTCGTCTGGCCAGCGTTATTATGCAAATCAGGCCGGAAGTCCTTGCAGACGGGGGGCACCGCCTTCTCCCTCTCCATCTCTGTCTTCCCCTCTTTCTTCCTCTCGTTTCTTCTCCTTCGTCTTCTCCAATTTACACCGCCGTCTCGTTCGCCGGACGCGACGCCCCCCGCGCGCGCGGACTATCGACTCCCGGTGGTGGCACACGAGACACACGCCACTTCTGCCGTGAGTCCCGGACCTCGCGCACGCAGTCGACTCGACGTCGACTCACCGGGAATTCCCGGTACACGTGAACGTTCGCCCGGAGGCGCGCGCTCTTCGTTTTTTCGCCAACCCCCCCGCCCTCCCCTCCGCGCGCGCGAACTTTCCAGTCTCGATTTACTCGCGACTCACGCTACTTCGAGCAATTACGGCAATGTAATTATTACACGAAGAACCCTCGGCGAACTGTCTACCTGCGCGGCATCATTCCGATCGCGTTGACTCACGAACGAGCGTCTACGAAAATTTATTCCAAAATATATATATATTTTTCTATAACACATAATTAATTAATATATAGGCAATACAGTCGTAAAAATTGTAAACCAACGTGCTAGTTTTTTTTTGGTTCCACTGAATAAAGGAAAAAAGAGATTTCGGAGAATTGCAGGTTAATTAGGACTTTTGCAGTGCCACGTGACGTATCGATAATAATTTACTGACCTTGAGTAACCTCCGGAAATAGGGACTGCACGCGGACAGTACGACCTTGTGCGCTGTGAAGCTGCTGCTGTCGCAGGCGAGCGTTACGTCGACAAAGTCCTCCTGGTCGAGTAGATGCCTGAACGAGTTCAGGATGCTCGACTGAAAGTCGTTCCATTTCAACGAATATTGCTGCTCGCCGCTCGACGAGGACGATGAGGCCGCCATGGCGTCCGTCCCCCCGGGACCCACGGCCGAGGGCACCAGAGGTGCTATCGTGCCCGCACTGACTCGCCGCGACCCTTCAGTCTCTTCGCCTTTGCGCACTTCTCACTTTCTTTTCGTTCAGCCTCTCCGCTCGATTCTTCGATTTTATCCCTCTCTCCTTGGCTTCTGTCTCCGTCGGCTGCGCTGTCTCTTTTCCTCTGCCACGAAAACAACACTCTCACTGCTATCTCTGTTCCTTCGATGCTGCTGCGGCTCCTCGTCTCGCAATATTCTCGCACACTGACCCAGCTGCAACGGGAGAGGTCAGCGCTCCGTGTATCAGACACGAGATAACGCCGGTAATTTGACTCCTATCGCGATCGTCTCCTTCGCGTTAATTGCCACTGACACTTACGTTGTACAGAGACAGTTGATAGAGTAAAAACGAGGCGACGACGAGTCTTGTTCCTGAAACAATCGAGCATCGTATTAGCGTCTGTTTATTATTTCATAGAATTATCATCATTATAGGATTGAATAGGAATTTTTTTTCGCATGTATATGTATACTAGGCTAATCACACGCGCTGGTGCGCGTGCCCGAGATACTTTTGCGCTGCTGCGCTCTTATAAAGTTTTAAAAGGGTAAATCGCAACTAAAAAACCCTTGTTCAGTTACTTTTGAAAAAAAAAGAGAATTTGTCGTTTTGCTTGTCAGAAATCGTAGATCTGGCCGCCGGGCCGAAAGCCGCCTAAATCGGGGTCACGAAATTTATTTTTTCAAAATATCGACTTTTAACCTATACCATCGTTCTCAAGTCGCATATTCTACCCCTGAAAATACTGCTTACAACCCTTTTTTAGTTGATTTTGAAAAAAAAATTTTTTTGGCCGAACAGTTTGTCAGAAATCGTAGATCTGGCCGCCGGCCCGAAAACGGCCCAAATCGGGGTCACGAAATTTAATTTTTCAAAATATCGACTTTTAACCTATACCATCGTTCTCAAGTCGCATATTCTACCCCTGAAAACACCGGTTACAACCCTTTTTTAGTTGATATTGAAAAAAAAAATTTTTTGGCCGAACAGTTTGTCAGAAATCGTAGATTTGGCCGCCGGGCCGAAAACGGCCCAAATCGGGGTCACGAAATTTAATTTTTCAAAATATCGACTTTTAACCTATACCATCGTTCTCAAGTCGCATATTCTACCCCTGAAAACACTGGTTACAACCCTTTTTTAGTTGATTTTGAAAAAAAAAATTTTTTGGCCGAACAGTTTGTCAGAAATCGTAGATTTGGCCGCCGGGCCGAAAACCCCCCAAATCGGGGTCACGAAATTTATTTTTTTCAAAATATCAACTTTTAACCTATACCATCGTTCTCAAGTCGCATATTCTACCCCTGAAAACACTGGTTACAACCCTTTTTTAGTTAATTAAAAAAAAAATACGATATTTGACAGAACTGTCAAAGTTATCAAGGACAAATGAACCTGGACTCGGTCTGCGAGTCCCAGCCAATCACCGTTACTCATGAACTTTTTTAAAGAGAGCTATATCTTTTTTATTTCTGTATCTCACGAACCTGATCGGTGATCACTTTGGCGATAGTTTTTGTTGTCGTTGAACCTTCCTCTTCTCCTCCGAGTTTCTCGCGTTTTTCCCAGTGTCGTCGAGCTTCGATCGACCTCTCGTCGCGGATATCACTTGATTTTCCGCAACGCAGTTTCCCTGTGAGCCTGCTGTGCCCTTCCGAGGCCCTCGCGACGCGTCATACCGTCGACATTTGACTCGCGGCAGGCGTTGATCGGCCACGCGGTGCTGTCGTCAGACGCCCGGGACGTTTCCTCCTCGACTCTCGACCACCGCCGCTTCCGCTCGACCTTAGACCTGACTGCTGCTCACCCGCTGCGACTACGACGACGGCCTCGCTTAGCATGCCCCCGTCCGTCTGCTGTGCTGTGCGCGATTCTCTCGTCCTTTGACTCCTTCGACGCTCCCGCTGCTCGACTCCGCTCGACTCACGACGTTTTCCCTCTACGCCTCTCGAGCCGCCGCCAGAGTCTCTTCTCGTTTCTACAGTAACAGAAAAATACACAAAAATTATACCAGAATTTCATGGCGCAAAATTGTATTTATTCGAGTCCCCCCAAAACCGCGTCGCGCTGATTTTACGATTTTAAGAGCAGAGAATCGCGGAAAATCGCCATTTTTTAGAGTCGATTATTTCACACGTTTTATTTATTTATTTTTTTAACGCATCTTCCACGACGACTCGTGCGATGTGCCTGATGTGTCCTTCTTGTCACTCGAGCGCCGATTATTTTCCGTTCGTGTTGTTTCGTTTGTGTGTTCAGGTTTCGATGAACAATTAAATCGTTCATTGTTTTTTATTTTTTTGCTACGTTTACCGTCATTATCTAAGAACGAAGCGACGAGAACTCGGCTCTCCAGCGAGCGAGAAATTCGAAGTAAAGCCAGACGCGTGGCGTATGACTCGGGTAACGAGGTCCAATACGGAGAGTAATTCACGTCGCTGGAGCGCGGGCGCGGTTATTAAAAGGTCGTCAACCGGTAGCGGCCGAGCGGAGCTCGAGCCGCGTGCACGCACAGTAGCCGACCGTAATATCACTCTAATAACCGGCTGAAAAATCGTTGGAATGCTTCGTACGACGAAGAAACTATACGTTTATTCAGCAGCTTATTCATTCTCTCTCTCATTCACCACGTGAGACTCAAAAGGAGAAACAGAGACAGAGGGACAGAGAGATAAAGAGGTGCATATACAGAATCGAGCGAGCGAAACGAAAGATCGTTATCGTGCATCGCAATCTCGTGCGGCGCACGTGAGTCGAACATGCATGTCGGTAATATTGCGTCGAGCGAAGCTCACCCACATTTTCCATCTCTCTCTCTCACTCTCAGCACGCAGTCTGTGTACTTTCCGAACTCGCGTACGAGATACGCACAACACACATACATACACACACACACATGTACAACGATTAATACTCACAGGAATATATTTAAGAAAATAAACATAAAATCGTTTTAATAAGCCGAGTCGTATTGAAACATTTAGGATTTATTTATCTATAGCCGCGCGGCGATATTTTTCCGCGTTGTAGCATAATCGCCGCGGCGGACTTTATACGCACGCAGCGGTTACGTGTATTTACGCATGTACGCGCCCGACGACGACGATTACTTTGTCAGCAATGTGTTTCCCGCGCTCTATCTCCGTCGTCGTTGAGTTTCGTATACGGCACGGCCGAGACTTTCGTAATAGCGTGCGAGCATTTATTATACCCGGTGTGCACGATCGCAGAGGTGAAAGGCTCGTGGCGAAGGTGGCTCATTATGCCACCATAGCGCGGCAGCGGCGGCGGCTGAGCTGCTCGGTGTGTGTCTCGATGATCGCCATTCAATTACTCCGGGACTATCGTAGCCGGGCTTTCGTAGCTTTCGTACGCACACACGTCGTGGACTTATTATACGGCAGCGCCGCTCGCGCTCGCGATTGTTAATTATACCGCGAGCAGCGCGTATCTGCGACTCTGTGCGCACGCCCGATAATATCGCGGGAGCACGCACCGCGTCGATCCGACTCAGCGCCGAGACAATCCCGAGTCACGCAGCTTCGATTCCACGTAATGTCACCGCGCCGCTGATTGAGAATTATCGCTAGGCTCCGTTGACTATTACCGGCAACCGACAAAAGTGCAAACAAAGTTAGATTTCAATTTGTTTGTCATTAGGGGAGCTGAGGCGAATTGCGCGCAGACGGTGAAATCGCGAAGAAGTCAATTTGCTTGGAAGTGAAATTGCTGACGAGACATTTTTGATGGATTTTCTTCGAACACGTTTGGTCGAATAAAACGTGATGTTGTTTTTTTACTTGCAGTATTTTTGTTCGAAGGAAAAAATCGCAGATTCTTTGGAAAATGCGTATCATTGATGTTTTTTTTTTTTTTTTAAAGCAGCGACGGAAATCGTAGGTGAATTTTTGTTTCGTGACGCCGGTGCCGAGAATTCGATACGTTTTTTTTGGTTCCAAACCAAAAAATACAACGTATGCTATACACGTGTTGTGGGTATAACGCAGCGCTCGGAGAGCGGATCGATTTGCCGAGGGAGAGGGAAGGTGTGTGGCATACGAGTCTCTCGACGAGCGGCGGAGACGCACGAGAAACGACGCGGCGAAATGTTATTCAGGGGCATATGCGAGAGTCGGAGAACGCGGCTCTCGATTCATTCATGCGACACAATGGAATCGCTCTCGGCTCTTCTACAGCCGCCTTCTCTCTCTCTCCGTCGACGCGCACCTCGTCCACGCACGTGTTACGTCGGCAATGTGCACCCTCCTCTTCGACTCCCTCTGCACGGAGAATCGTAAATCGATTCACCGCTCGCAGCTCGGTACCCGGAGACTATCACCTGTCCGGCTTTACGACTGGAATACAAGAACACAAAGGTGCTGCTTGCATCTTGCGTAGAAATATATTTGAAATGTATTCCAATTTAAAAGATAAATATAAAAATAAAAAATTTGTTTCGATATAAAAAATTGTACGAACAAAAAAAATGATTTTCGCCAGTGCGATAGTAAATATTTCCCGAAGCCGAGGAGAGAAATCAAAACATTAAAATTTCGGAATTTCTGTGATTATTGTATCGTCTGTATTTTTGCAGACACTCTCGGCAGATAAGCCGCGATTGATGCGACGATAACCGGGGAGATAATGAGCGGCGGTGAAAATAGCGCGACGAGCGTGAAGATGCAGCAAGTCGAGACTCGCGCGGCGTGACTGGAAGCTCAGAGAGTCGATTGAACGCGCGCTCGCGTCTGTACGGACAGTCGAGAGAGCTCGTGGGTCGCGCGGTCGTTCGGCTGCAGTTGAGATTCAGGAATGTCGCGAATTCGAGGTGTGGCACTTCCCGAGCTGAGGCTCGTCGCTTCTCCACCTGCGGAGCTCGAGACACTCGTTACTTTGTGCGTTCGTGCGCTTTTTCACCTTCCATCCGCGCGAATATAATTTTCCCCGCATTGTTCAACGAATATTAAGTGATAAGGGAATGTCTTCTTTTTTTGTCCAAGCCAAATCGTCCTTTTTCGTAATCCATAATTTTCAACCGATTCTGCGATTTGTTGTCACCGATTCCTGAACATTTTTTTCTACTTCTTCCAGCGTAAATTCGAAAATTTTTTGGACAAATTTGGTGGGAAATGTCCCATTTCATTTTCGACTTGCGCAGAGTCGACGAGAAGCCGATTCACCAGCCTCGGAATCCCCGAAACGAAACGTTTAATTGCCGCATTTGGTATTCGTGATTCAAAGCGGATAAACGAGAGATGGTAAATCACGGGAGAGCCGCTTGCCAGGCGGCGGAAAAATGTGGAGAAACGTTGTTTGTAAATTAGAGAGGAGCGAGAGGATCGCCCGAGCCGATAGTGGAAAATGACAAATGCCGCACGGTTGAGACGAGCTGCTCGCGGGGTACCGAGAGGTGCGCGTGGGACACTCCGCGGTTGCGTTAGAGTGCGTATGTATCGGGGAAAGGCGATACGCGCATTCCAGTCGGTCGGGAGACGTCACAGGCCGCGTGGAACACTCGCCGGGTGAGCGAGCGAGCGAGCGACACCCGGAGCACTCACTCTCGGTGACTTTAATCGTACGACGCACACGAGAAACTTACGAATAAGCAGTCACACAAACACACATAACCTAAGTTAATGGCCGTCCGGTATTCCCACGTAAATTTCAATGAGACTACACGAATAGCGTACCAGCTATATACAGAATAAGAGAGGATATACAGACGACTGAGAGAAGAAACATAGATGCGTGTAGCGCGTCAGATTAGATCCGGAATTGGGACACGATTGTAGCGTACCGAAAAATTAAAAGAAACAATTTTTCGACTCCCGCAGGAAGAGCGTTGTACGACTGACGCGTGGAGCGTCCGGAGGAGGGGGAAGGGGAATCGCCCGAAGCGGATATCGAAATAAAAAATAAAAAACATTCTATCGAAGTGATACATACAACGTCCGTGGGTTGTTTGAAAAAAAATCGTATATATTACGAGGAAAAAAAAGGACCATCGATATAAATCAAATACGAACGCTCGGTTGTGTCATAATTAAATCAATAAATAAAAACCCGGTGTTCTCGATGCACGGTACAGAGTTCGATTGTTAATATGAATTTTTTTAAATAATATAAATGGGAACATATATATCACACACTGTGACGCGCATGCCCGAAAAACTTTTGCGCAGCTGCGCTCTTTAAAAGCTTTATTAAAAGGCTTAATCGAGGTCACGAAATTTTTCTTTTGCATCGATATGGCGCGAGGCGTCCACGTGGTAAAAAAAAGCAGTCGCAGCCGCGGTGCTTACATCGCATTACAGTCGGAAATAGCGTGGAAAGCCTGCGGTCGCGCTGCTTCTGCGGTCGAGCGCGAGAAACGCGCATGCGCAACGAGAAAACGCAGACATCAGCGCAGAGTATACCTCTGCGCATGCGCGACTGCTGTAGCCACGCGCTAAGAGGTTAGGAACACACCGGCGGCGACATTCGGTCGCCCGCGGAAATATTCACCTACTCCGCCGCTGCGTTCCGCTAACTGACTCGCGGATGTAAACACCGCGCGGACGTCTCTAACAAGTCGCGCGAAACTCCGGGAACGGCGCGGCTGACGAAAATCGTGGCCCGCGGGTGACTCGCCTGGCAGCCGCTGCGCTTGCGTGTGATTCGCCGAGCGGCCGCTGCGCGCGCTGGTGTCGCTATTTTTTTCCTCTCCTTCGCTCAGCGAGAGAGAAAGACAGACCGAAAAAAAATAAGGCTACCCGGGAAGCCTCGCAAAGTAGCAGAATGTCCCCGTCACGTTTCGTCTCTGGCTTGCAAATGTCGCGCGTTTCCTTTTTTCTTGTATTTTTTGTTGTTGTTTGTCTGTTCGCATCTCTCTCCGCGCTCTCTTTCTCTTTCTTTTCCTCCATCGCTCCGCGTCGTTTTCATTCCCTTCGCGGCTACACGCAATCTTCCCTCTGGCCGTGCGAGGGGCAGACCTGGCTTCTTCGTCTTTCTCTAAGCGCGCGAACCGCGTCTCCTCGTCTCCTTGTCTCTCACCCTCCTGACTTCCATTCAACGCGCCGTCTCGCTCGTCTTTTTCGCAACAAAACGCGACGTTCGGAGGCCGGGTGAGACGCAGAGGCAGGTACGGGGGGAGGGTATAACCCTCGCCCCGTCTTCCTTCGTCCTGTCTGCGAGGCGAAGCTCTCGCTTTTGCCCTCGACTTTCGACTCTCGCGCGTCGTAACGCTCGGCTCGTTTGTCAGCGTCAGAGGAATAAGGAACAAGACGGAGGAGGTGGAGACTGAGACGAAAGAGGCGAAAGGGAGAGAGAGAAAAAAAAGTAACCCGTTACAACCCCGGAGGTTGGCCTCTCCATTAAGGCGACGCGAAATTCTCTAACGCGATTTTCGCGTGGTGCTGCTGCGACCCACGCACACACAAAATTTCACTCTTTGAGCTCTTCGCCTCAAGAATGAATCGCACATTGATGACAAAAAAATACAAGTCGCTCACAATTCTACTTGAGAAAAAAAATGGCGCAACATTTTTCGCGCTGTAACTTCGGAACACATTTTTTTCCGCGCTAAATAAGTTTCCACATTTTGTTCGAAACGCTCCACGATTTTACGACCGGGATGGAAAGTCCGATCCGCGAATACGTTTGTCATCGGAGAAACGTCAGCGAGAGGCGTCCGCGAGACTTTCCGTGACAACCAGCCGAGAGAGGCTTCGCAATTTGTCAGACATCGAAGAGAAAAAAAAACATGTGCCACGAGTAAAAAAATCGTAGAAAGGCCGCGATGATTTATCGCGCTGCTTTTCGGCGATCAAAAAGGCCACGGTCAGCGCAGGCAATCCCTCAAAAATATCGGTACTCGGTAGTCGGTACCGAACTAATGTGTAAGCAATACTTGCTATATCTCTCTCAGCTGTTTGAAAAATAATAATAATAAAATATACATATATAAATACATAAATGTGCGTGCGCGTATACCAACTTGTAAACGACAGGGAATAATAAATAATCGAAGAATACCCGGCAATATAATCCCGCGGTATGGGCATGCGCTCTCCGCCGTTTACAAGATTTCCGGTTCTTTTACGACTCTCTAAATTTCCATCGCGCGGCCGCGTCTCTTCCATAAATCTCTTTCTTTCCTCTCAGTCGCCGGAGAACGAAGGAGGCATAGCTGCTCCTGTACCTCAGGCGCCCCGGTAATACGGTAATGCGTGTGCGTGTGCACGGTCACTATGGTTACTCGGGCGACTCGGGTGGTTGCGGTGCCCAAAGTAATACGCGAAGGAGGCTACGGAAATAGGCGCACAGGAGGGGGATACACCGAATGTGTATATATAAATGTATACGTGTACTATGTACACCTATTTCCAGGTAGATATTTTCACCCACGCTTGGACGCTGCTCGGGACACGTTGCACAGACACAGACAGCACTCACGCACACAGCCACACACACACAGGGAGCGGATATTATACCTGAGCGCAGCGAGGCAACGAGTACGAGAATCTCCGCGAGGCGAATCTTCTGGGACCATTAATATCTTCGCCGGCGCAATTATCGGGCCAGCTGTCCCTCTCTGCGAGCCGCGGAGAGCGACGGCTTCTCTCGCTCTCTCTCACCATCGGAGAGCATGAAATAAGCTTAGCCTCTCACTCTCTCTGGGTTCGAGAGAGTGAGGTTGAGCTCCGCCATAGCCTCGACGCAAGTCCCGGGGACTCAGGTAACCGTCTCGCCTGTGTCCAGGGAGGATGCGACTACGAGGAAACTATGCCGGGAACCCGAGTTCAACGCGGACTTGGGTAACTCAGGTAAAATTCTGTACTGCGGAGCGCAAAGCGCCGGAAAATCGTCGTTACTGCCGTCGCGTGAATAATCCGAAAATGAGAAAAAATTGAAAATAATGCGAATATGGTGCGAATAATTTATTCAAAATGCGAGAAGAATAAACGGAACGGGTTGTAAAAAAATATTCGTATACGCGACGTGTATAGTCGTCGCGTTTTACGACCCGTTATTGAACAACGTGGGTGTGACGATATTTTCAGGGAGCGATAAATCATCTCTGCGTCGCGCAATGAGATCATCGCGAGACTATTGTTGATGTCCTAATTATTATATTTTTTTTCGACAATATTGCGGTAGCGATAGACTGATCTCTGGATTGGTTTTTCGAGATTGTCGCTATCGATACTGCGCCGATTGCGCCGCGAACGACGTTTCGCGTCTTGTGCCGTGCGTACAGGGAAAAATAGCTGTTTAACGCCAACGCTATAATCAATGACCTTTTCGTTTCGTCCGTTTGCCGTATCTTTTTTTACCTCCACGATAAATTGTTCGACGTTATTTCGACTCAAAATTCCTTTCCTTATTGGCGATAAATAAAAACCCGACTGTAAATTCTGATTTTATTACCATTTAAAATCGGTTCTCCGAGAAATTAAGTTTTTTTTTTCGCCAATCGTCCTAATTCGTTATTTCGCGAAACGATTCACGCGTCGATATCGTTTTACCTATAAGATTTGTTATTCGCGCGGCGCTTTATCTGCGCAATTGACAAATATTTATGTCGCGTGAGATTCGTCGCTCGGATATCGGAAACGGTTGAGGAATTTCGACGCTGAATTCGCGTCGCGCTCCACTGTGATTCACACTATAACCGAGGATTTCTCTCCGTATTAACAGATACGCGCGACGAGGAATCGACGACGAAAAATCCGATCTGCGGTTATCGCCGAGCCGGCCGGCGGGTAATAAACCGCGGCGTTCTTCCTTTGTTTACGGCGGATCGAGCGAGTGTAACGAGCGAGTGAAAGCCGGTCGAGCGCGAGCGCGCACCGTTTGATAAGGGACAGACTTGGATTATTGCGCGCAGACAGTGAGAGCGAGAGCAAGCGAGAAGGACGGCGAGATCGAGACGAGAAATTCGGTATTATCGATTAATTCGTCGATAATAATTGTATTTTCGTCAACTCACCGTCAGTATCGAGCTGGGATCGCTCTCGGTGTATTTTCTGTCGTCACGCCGAGCGCCAGGCGAAAATACCGGCTAATCGCTCGCGACAATCGTACGTACACGACGCGTCGAGTTGAACACCCATCAGCGCTGTACCCGAGTACCGAGCATTCGTCTACCTACGCTCGCCGCGTAATCTCTGTGTTTTCATTGCGAGTTTGTTATCCTCTGTTTGCCGGGCGTACCCCCCACTCCCCTTCTCCCCCTCTCTCCTCGCCGCCGGCATCGATAACGCGCCTGAGCGCATGGGATTACGCATTATTAGGACCGCGCGGTCAAAAAAAGGAAAAAAAAACTCAACTGAGATAAATTGTCGCGATAATAAGCGAAACACCTTCAACGCGGACGTACACGTCGACCGGTCACCCCGCCGCGTATAGGAATAGTATATATAACGGAAACAGCAACGGCCGCAGCGGCCGCGAGATAAGGAAACAACGAATAATTGGAAAAGAAAAAAAAATTTAACTCGCGATGCCAGATAACAGTGTTGATACATTTATCGACAGAAATTTGAGCTAATCACGCCGAGCGTAATATCGGATACGTGGATGAATGATCGATCGTACTACGCGCCACTTGGGTCTCTATCAAAATAAGCAATAATTGTTTCCATTTATGAATATATATTTTTTTCGAGTAGCAGTTTTTTATTTTTTTTTTTTTTTTTGTATAGCGTTTATGATAGGAATACGGAATGCTGATAGGCGAGAGAGAGAGAGAGAGAAAGAGAAAAAGAGAGAGAGATAGAGATGGTAAAACTCCATATCATCTCTCTTTCTCTTTCTCCCACGTTTGTGTTATGTGAACAGTCGTGTGTGGCCTGTGCAGCGTGTGTGTAATATCTCAACGCGTCGCGCTGTGATATTACGAGGGCGAGCGAGAAGCGTGTGAGTCAGTCATTGAGGGGATGCGAGCGTTGAGCGATGCGAGCGCTGTATTAGTCGCTTTACCGCCGGAGAGAAACAGAGAGGAAGAGAGAACGTGAGGACCAAGCTCGTTTATACACACACAATAACACGTATTATATACATAGGCACACGCACAGGTTCTATGGTGTACGAAAGGTGGAAGAAGGGTCGTGGTCTTGTATCGATCAAATAACTAGTAGCCCTTCCATCCGGGCAAGACGAGTTAGGCAGAATACTTCGTACGGTACAACACCAAACACCGTCTATAGTGTAACACTCGGCGAAGTTCATTCCTCGCCGCGACATTTCGACAAAATAAAAAAAAAAAAAACGAAAACCCAGTCATTCTCAAAATTGAGATTTGGATAATTATTATAATCATTGAAAAATCTCCTGGAAAGTCAGTGAACACATCTTAGCGGCGCAAAGGCGCTGATTACCGAATTACTATTTTTAGAGGGATCGATATTTTTTCACACAGAATTGATACATTTTTGTGACTCGCGAGACAACTTTGAAATCGTAAGAGCAGCAGCAAATAAGAGGCTGACTTGCGCTGTCGATCAATATCAATGCGCACAGGGTGAAGAGATGATCGAGAGGCCATTAAAGAACGAAGCGAAACGACGGAGAGCCTGAGCGAGGAATACGCACTCACGTGGTTCCACCGCCTCGACTCTGCTTACGTTAGCACAAGTTGTAACGGAGAGCCAGTCAGCGGCAGCGGCAGCAGCGCGACGTGCTCTTCCTCTACGCTCGAAGCGCGGGGAACGGGGACGGCGACTCGCGCGCCTCCACCGCGGCCAGGAAGCTCGTATCGAATTTATCAAAACACGACGGGAAGCTAGAGCGTAGATACACGGGAGTAGAGAGCGCAAAGAACCAGCAGAAAACGTGAATGAGGCCTTTCTTGTTTTCTTTTTTTTTCTTCCTCTCAGCATTTCCCTTTTTCTCCCGACTCTGTCTCCCTCGTATCCACGGCGGCAATCTACCGAGGAAGACATATCACAAGAATCGATAACAGAGGCAAACACAGCCGAATATAAATTCTGTTGACACATCTAAAAATTGCGTCTCGCCTATTTTTAACGCAATTCCGCAAATATTATTTCCTAATCAGCTTTTCGGATCGAGGATAATCACCCTATTTCGAACGATAAAAATACGTCTCCTTTCATGTCCAAAATTATCGGCGACGAAATTGTCATTCTTACGCAGCGGACGTTATTTACATAATCAATTGTTTTTTTACTAAGGTATTTGTTAAATAATAATACGAGGAAAAAAATTTGAAAAACCGTTGAGCATTAACGTAAGTGCAAACAGTTGCAGCAGGAAATTTCATTCATTACGGCGGGCGGCACTTCCGCCGCCGGACTCATTGATTCCCCGCGCGTTTGCGTTTCGATCCGCGAAAACAATAGCGACGTCGGCGTCGGGTTCCGCGTAAATTTTGCGCTCGCGCTCGGGGCGTCGCGCTTGTCCCCTCGAACACGCGGATTTCCGAGGACAGTTCGCGCCGCCGGGGGGAGGGTGGGGGGGGGGGGGCTTACGCACACTCTGGTGGTTCGGATGCGCGGCGAAGACGCGCGAGGTGCGCGGGCGCGGCGCTTCTCCCGGCGGAAAGCAAAGTGGGAGATGGAGAGAGCGAGCGAGAGAGACGGAGAGAAAGAGCGAGAGAGGCGGAAATAGAGAGCGAGGGACGGAAATAGAGTGCGAGAGAGACGGAGGGAGGCCGGACCTACACGTCGACGATTCTCGGCGCGTCGCGGCGGCGCACGTGCCGTGTGTGCGCCCGGGTGTATGCGTGAACGTTGTGTGGCTCACCCGAACGCGCGCCGTTTGCGTTGCACGACTGGATTTATTGATCACGCGCGTCTCACGCGACACGACGGACCCCGAGTGCTCTGTGCACAGTGAAGAGGGGTGAGGGAGCAGGAGAAAAAAGACCTCCGCGAGCAGCACCAAAAAATCCGATGTTCTCACGGCGCCCCGGATAGATAACGATCTCAAACGCAACTGCACTTGCAGTGTCGCCGCATGCAAATCAACGCGGCAAAAACAAACTCCGAGATATCGACGGGGAAAAAAAAAAAACGGTGATTAGCTGATACAAAGAATGAGAAAATTTATGGAATCGCATTAGTCGTTGCGACACAGTGTCGACAGAAATGTCACATGCAATTCGCGTAAGAAACGAATTTGCAAGACGGATAAATAAATAATATAGAGAAAAACGCCGGAGTTGTTTATGAATATAAAAGTCCGCGGTTTAATTAAATGACCCATTAGCGAGTGATTAGCGACTGAAATGCCACGAAACGTTTCGCGTCAGGGTCTCGAAAGATTGAGAATCGCAGGGAATAAAGTGTCGCGCTTGGAAAAACTCGCGCATTAGAAATTCAGTACCATAAAGGTGTGCGCGGTGTGTGTTATGTGTGTATCAAAGGTGCAGTCAACAACGCGTGTAACGGGCGTTACAAGTGCGGCTTGTAAAAACAGGCATACATCTAATTTATTACGCTGCAATGATAGCGCGCTTCGCGGGATATTGGAGGATAGAAGATAAAAAAAAAACGCGAAAATTACCCGAGTGATCTGTGTCGATTGCGGCAATTATCGAGAAGTGGCTTACAATGTTACGAAGTTGCGGATAAACGCGAGTGCGCGCCACGCCGCGACATCCGAGCGTTGATGTTTTATTCAACGCGGCTCGGTGCTGTGCACACGCGTTCTCACTTATGAGTTTACGAGTTGCATTTATGTATCTCTGTGCGCGAAACGACGCTATATACGCGGTACACACGCGTAATGCACCGCGGCGAGCGAGCGCAAACTCTTTGCGCGTCACACACGAGGCGAATCGACAGTTGCAGGACATTTGCGGAATACTCGATAACGCGCGTTCTACACTGTATTCCGATCGCCTTGTTCAAAACCGGAATCCACGACGATCGAGTCACCCAATAATAATAACAATAATAAATAATTACAATAATAATATTAATAAGAAAACCCTCTCAGTGCGTCACGAAATTGCAACGTGAAATATATTTGGTGGAGATAAAACCGAAACGAATCATCGCTGCTCAATGGCGAAATGGCAAAATTACAAACTCGCCTACATTGTCGTGTGTTTTGTTTGCCGCACGGGATTCCAGGAATCTGCGTGTCAGCTTCCCCCTCGCGCCCGGCGACGAACTCCCGCAACGCGAGTGCCCGTTCGCGCGAGCGCGCGCGCGCGCACCAGACACTGACTCGCGATCTCAAGGTCGCGCGCAGCACACAGCGCCAAAGCGCGACCGGGCGAAGAATAATAAATCCCAAGTAGTTTGCGAGAGAGTGACGAGGAGGAGGCGCTCGCGCTAACCGCGTCACTGGGCCGGCATGCGAGAGAGTGCAGCTGCATGGAACGTGTGTGCCACGGACGCCGGGCGCGGGAGAGACGCGTAGACGCGTTTCGAGGCCCATCGCGTGCGAGAAAAGGAGAGAGCAATCGTCGTGCGGCGAAGACGACAGCGCGCGCTCTCTGTGTACAGAGGCGAAACGAAAAAAAAGAAAAGAAATGCAAGACGAAAGAAAAACACGGACGGAAGCGAGAAGCGATGGTGAAATTCACTAACCGACATTTTTGACAATGCATTAAATAATTTTTAAAAAATACATAGGATAGATGTACCGTTAGTGGCCACTGTACCTACACTGAAAAAAATGAACGGCTCCGGCAACAAAACAAAGTATTGCTACATCCGTATTTCTTACTGTAGCTATGAATATAGTTGCATGAGCAACGCGTATTTCTACAAGAGGAATATCGTATTGCTGCACATGTATCCGTTACTGTAACTATGCGAGGAATTAAATAGAACGATACGCGATGTAGTTCTTGGAGAATTTTCGGTATAGCTGTGGGAGCTATACGCGCCGATGCGAGCGCTATACGCGCCGATGCGAGAGCTATACGCGCCGATACAGGAGCTACGCGCGCCGACGCAGGAACTAATAAACGCTCGGTGGGGAGCGGCGTGCGCACTACGACCGGCATCGACTCGCGCGGCGTTGTTTCATAGGTTATAGCATAACTGCTAGAATGAGGTAGCCATCGTTCAGTTCCCACAGCTATACCGTTTCGCTCCTGCAAGCGAACGACATAAAGTGAAAAGATTCAGCTGTTGGAACTGAACAGTAACACTGTCGTGCGGACAGATTCCAAGAGAGCTCCGGCAGCCAGATTTTTGGTTGTCAGAGCCACTGATTTTTTTCAGTGTATTGTGGCCATTAACGGCCATTAATGGCCATTTATTAATTTATTCTCGAAAATATTTTTTCCCCATAAAAACGTGTTCATCTTTTGAACGAATTCATGTAAATTCACCGATTGACTTAGTCGATGTTTTTTATGCCATTAAATGTGTTGGTTTATTCCTTTGAATATGATGGCCACAATCGGCCCTAAAGTGGCCAAAAACGTCTACCCTATGTTGAAGAAAAAAGTGCTTTATCGACGGCAGCCTTCGGGCGGGGATTTTATTTTTGCCATCGCACACCTCGACCCGCGCGAGTCAAAGAATCGGGCTGATTGAGGATCGGTGCGAAGGACGTTGCAATTAACGTGCGGCGAGAGCGCACAGCCGCCGCGTAGCGTGGCGAGCACGTTCGGACCGCGCGCGCGCGCGCGTTCACCGCGGGCTCCTGCAATTAACTTTAACGAACGGGCGGCCTTGCGATTAAACTTAATTAGCATCGCGGTAATAACTCGTTAATAATCAGCGATAGATGTAGCATAAGCCAGACAGAGGGCCAAAACGATATATATATATATATATATACATGTGTGTGTATAATTATGTTCATGTCCATATATAGACATAAAGTTATATGTGTTGTGTGTAAATTGATGTACATTCGCCCGATTGGAGCGCATGCATGTGGCGAAATTGAACACCTTGATAGCGTTTATTACCACAGAGAGATAAGAAAAGCCCCCTCCAGCTTTATGGAAAAACAAAAATATTGGTAGATTTTTTTGTGTAACACTTTACGGTTAATCTGACGAATTTCTGTCGATTTAACCATTAGTGTCTGTGTATGTATGTCCGGTTTGTGTGTGTTTGTGTGCGCGGTTCTCATATTTACGTGACAGGACGTGACGAAAACGGCGAGAAAAGAGCCCAGGAGACAGCAACTCGGGTCGTGATTTTTTTCGCGCAGAGCACAGGAACGACGAGGCGATATATAACCGACGTACGGAACGCAGCGGCCGAGAGCCGAACGGTCGAGGCACCGGTGAGTCCGGTTAGGTGCGCTGCTCTCACCCTCTTTCTCTCCGTATCCCTCTGCGCCTCTCTCGGGCCCTTCTATTTCTCTTTCTTTTCTCTATCTCTCTCTCTCGCTGTGTATTCCCAAGTAGAAAAACGACTTTGCCTCGGCGGAGCCACGACGTTCCCGGCAACCGGAATCACCCGACTGCAGAGAGAACGGACAGAGAGCGATAAAACTAATCGCGCGAAACACTCTGAGCACAATTCATCGTCGTCGTCGTCGGAGATCTCGTTGCGAATATATACGAGTCGAACGATGTGTATAAACAGACTGCGAGGAGAAGATGAAACCCCTTCCTCTCTGTCCACCGCCGAACGCACTGCAAAACGACGCCTCGCACGAATCCACCGCACGCCCTTCCGGTCTTGCTTCCTCCTTCAGCGTATTTTATTTTTCCTCCTCACTCGGTCTTTCGCTCTCTTTGCGTTTCCGACGATTCGCGCCTGTCGGGCGGACTCCTCTCCTCGCCGGTCCGGCGGATTGCTCGAAATCTTTTGTTTTCAACGATTCACCTTGACACGACGATCGTCGTCCTCGTCGAGAATACAAACACACAGAGGCTTCGAGTGTGCGTGCGACACGAGTGCAGCTCCCGGCACATTCGGCGATGCGGAGAGGAAACAGCCGAATGCGCGCGTAATGGCTACCGGCGCGAACGCGACACTGCGCGTTTACGAATCCGCGATATATATGTATATATACATATTTTTTTTTTCGTGGGTTCTTCTCTCCTCGGTTCGCCCTCGCGTCACGTCGCCACTGGCGCCTTTTCACTCGAATCAACACAAACGGCGCTCGGGATTTCTCGTCCTCGTGATTCCTCTCCGGCTCTCAGCGGTCAAGGTTTCTCGGCCGTCGTCTCCGTCGGTCTCGCCGTTTGCTCTCCGCTGGTCGGCGTGCGTCTCGTGTGTGTTCACCGTCGGTATTCCCCCGTCGACGCCGGGCGAAACACGCGCAGCAGCAGCAGCAGCAGCAGCAGCGAGTTCGCAACGCGACTCAAACGGACGGCGTGATCGCTGCAACCGCCGTGTGCTCTGCGCGAATCGCGCGACGCGAGAGGCGACAGAAAAAAACGACAATACTACCGATACAATGAAACAAGAATAATGCAAAACAAACCGGGTCACCGTTTGCCAAACACTCCCGGATTATTTTTTTCGCCGCAGTCGCCGCGAGACTCAAAACTTCGTTCCCCCCACAGCCATTCGGCGTGTATCCCGATCTCGTCTCCCAACCATCGCTTCCCCAACCGCACACACGATTCTCTGCTCTTTCGCGATATCACGCGGATTGCACGTAAGCCGACGGCAATGTTACGGGAAAAAAAAATAATAAAAAAAAATAAAACTTTTCTCGCGCGAAAATACGAAGCCGACGTATTCCCGTAATTTTCTTTCTCTCGAGTAAGCAAAACACACACTGGTACTATATATACGTATTATCCTCGGGATGCAACTTGGTCGTCGAAGGCACGAGATCGTTGCGGCGCAAAACGCTCGCGCTCCGTGTGTATTACGAAGCGTCGCGGGAAAATGCGTAACGCAAACTACGGGCGCCCGACGGTTAGAGGCATTGAACACGAACCTGATTGCGGGGCGGCGCACCGAATTATGGGCTGCTATGCGCTTTCGAAGCCCGCGCCGCGCTCTCGGCGGCAACGGCGGCGGCACACCACGGGCAATCCCCTCCCCTATCCTCCTTTTGCTATCTTGCTCCCGCGCTCCCTCGCTATGCCTCCCTCTCCACTCGCGCGCGCAGCTCTCCGCTGCTAACCATCGACGAAGCCAGCGGCGTACTTACCCTCCCCTAGTTCTCCGTCGCTCCGTCCTTCTCCTTCTCTTCTCCCTCTCTAGCAACAGCAGTGGCAGTGGCAGCAGCAGCAGCCCCGCGCGAACGGTCTATCCCGAGCACTAGTAGTCTTCGTGCTCGCTCGGCGCTCGCTATTGCTCTCGCTGTGGGTTTCCCCCACCACTGCGCCGCCGCCGCCGCTACCGGCAGTACGTACGTCTTTCTCGCTCGGGCATTACCTCCACTACTCGGACTAGACGGGCTCCGCCAGTACACAGAGCGCGCGCGCGCGCGCACACACCGTACGCGCTGTCTCACCAACAGCGGCGGCTGCGGCGACGGCGTCAGCGGCGGAGGCGGCACAACTCGGCTAAGCTCTCTCAGAGGCTCATCCATCTCTCTTGCTGAGAGCGACGAGGAGGGCTCTCTGTCTCTGTCTCTGTGTCCGTTTTCTCTGTCGCACACACCACAACGACTCCTCTTCTCTCGCGCTTTCTCTCTCAATCTCTCCTTCCTTGCCACCCTAGCTCACTCGCATCCGCCGCCGCAGTCCTCACTACATTCTACACTCCACACAGCAAAATGCGCTCGAGTTACCGCTCGCGCTCTACTCGCCTCTTCGCTTCCCCCCCCCCCCCCCCCCCCGCCGCCCGCGCCGCAGCCCCGTCTTCGCCCTTCCTTTCTATCTTTATCCAAGTGTGCCTCTTCCTTTTTTTTTCTCGCTGTTTCACCAAAATAGTTCGCACTCGCTCGTTTATTCCCCGCGCCGGGCGTCTGTCGGTTTTATTGCACGCACTGCTCGCGAAGACCGCGCGCGACGTGCGCGGAGAGGTCGATCGCGGTGCGATGGATTATTCGAATGGGGAATTGGGAAAGATGCGCGTATGCACGGCGACTTATCTGGTTTTTCCAGGTGTGGTGATTACCTGAATTACGAAAGTAGTTTTTTTTTTCCCTAAAAAAATCGATGCATCGATCTGTCAGTTAGCGCATCGAAATATCAATGACAGGCCATTATTTCGATGAGCGAATTTTTTCAAATAAATCGCAGCAAGCGCGACCCGGATTGCCCGGTCGAGGCTGCTATAGGTATCGACTCGACGCGCTGCTACTCGTCTTCGGCGCAGCTTCTTCTTCCATCCCATTCGCACTAGCGCGCAGTCAACTCGTCCGACCTCCGCGATAGTGGTATAAGCGCATTAGCGCGCCTCACTCGTCTCTTTACCCCCTCTCGTTCCTCCCTCTCGCTCTCTCTCGTTTCGCGACTCTCGGCGCTCGTACCACGGGCTTTCCTTACTACTCCCCACCACCGCGTCCCGTGCCCCTATTGTCAGCCTCCGTCTATCGCTCTCTTCGTGCCTCCCCTCTCGCGGCGAATTCGTACACCACTTCCAGCTCGAATTTACGCAAACGTCGCTCTCGCCGCCCCGTCCGTTCGTATACACTGTGGACGGTGCGTGCGAGATGCCTTTTTCTCCCTGCTTGCGACGCGACGCGCCGCTTTCTACGAATACTCGAATTTGCCCTTCGATTCTCAGTCCAGCCGCTGTATTTTTATCATTTTCGTCTATGACATCTAATTCGTATTTTTCGGTACACAAATTCTACCGAGGGTCGAACTAGGAAAAACGTGTTTATTTCAATTCCAAATTATCGACCGAAAAATAAAATAATACAGCAACAAACGTAACTGCGAAAATTTGTGCATTCGCCTCATATTTCGGTGTCCAGAGCGAGGCTCGGACGATCTGAAAAAACTGTCGTTCAATTTGACGAAATTAATCAAAATAACCGGCGACTCCCTTTTCGCTTCTCGTCGGTGGTAAAATCGACTCTCGTTACACCCTTCGTCTCTTTTTTTTATTCCCAACCCCTCGCTGCACTCGACGCGCCCTTAAAAAATGCCGGAGTACCTTGGTACACCCCTCGTCCAACCCTTTCGCCGCTCTCTCGTATTTGTACTCTCACTCGACGTTTTGTATCTGCCGCTCCGCACCCAGGCGCGTCCCTTTTACTCTCTCTTTCGCCCTGCGCCGCGTCTCGTTCCACGTATCCGCCGGCGCGTTTATACATCGCCCCGTACATTTTATTCGCACGCGATATCTCCGATTGGCCCTCGTCGCGCGCGCAACCACCGAGTTTTATGAACTCAAACGAGCAGCGCTACGGCCGATATAGGTGTGCGCGTCCTCGTTCCTCCTCCCTCCTCCCCCCTCTCCACCCCAGTCCCTCTCGCACCCGGCATTCGCTCGACGCCAATTTGGCTCGTGCCCTACACACATACACACACATACGGAAACACACACGGAACACACGGAGAGACGGACGACGTATGCCACCTGCTCCACCGAGAATCGTCTCGCGTTTCTCCTTTTTTTTCTTATCGAATAAATGCTCATCGCACGTATACACAAAACCCTTTCTTGGACTCCCCTCGTGGTCCTCGAGGGTTTCGTACCCCATCGACAATTTCGCGGCGAACATTTTTATTATTATTATTTTATTTTATTTTTTCGCTTCCATCACGAACCTCGAAGAGCTGGCGTGTAAGATAATTAATAAATAATTTATATAGAATTCCGCGGACACGATTCATTAAGACTATTTTTTTTTCTACTGCTTTATTTTTTTCTTCTTCCTCTTCTCGTCTGCCCCTTCGACTTATCTTCCACCGCGTCCAGGTATAGGGATATTGGTGCTCAGTATCGACATTGTACCTCATGCACGCGATATCTCGTTTCGGGGCAATTTTGTCCCTCGTTGCGATTTCGCTCGTTTTTTTTTCTTCTCTCTTCTCCTTCGGTTTCTCTGCCAGTCGAAATTTACGCAATCTAGTGACTTCTCGGAGCGCTCGTTGCACGCGCTACAAAGTCGACGGATACACGGAAAGAAGCTGCCGGGGTTTTGCGTGTCTTGACTGCCACCTGCCCGATCGCGCAGTCTGCGGAATATCGTCTATCGTTTTTTTCCTCCCCCCCTTCCGATCCCTGACGATTCTCGCGTGGCTAGGATTTTGGGAGCGTGCCCTGCGTTCGACTGTCTGTTATCCCGGACAGATATGCAATTGTCTTATGCTTTCCTACTATAATCGCTCGTGCGTTTTTTTCCTGCGCGTCTGACGCAGAAATCACGCTGTATTATCTCGGACAACAAATTAATACCCAATTAACGAAAGTATATACGTCAATCCGCGTGTCACCTTCGGGTATAACGATAATACGGGTAATTCCATGATACCGAAAAAATACAGGTGCACCTTAATAGTGGATTTTAACGACAATTTAATGCGTTCGCTTTATCTTCGTATATATGTGTGTATGTATATATATCTTTTTTTTTTACGAGTACAAATGCATATAATTCGAGATGTCGACCAGCCCAGGAAATAAACGCAGGTGATTATATAAATTAAAAAAAAAAAAACGATGTGGCCAGAATTAGAAAATCTTTTCAGGTCAGTATTTTTTTTATTTTATTTTTTACTAAATACTAGGAACAATGACGCGCGCTTACGCGCGCGGTCGGATGTTAGTCAGGGTAGGGAAAAACCTTGCCATTTTTTTGGCGAAAAAAAAAAATTTTCGATTTAACGAAGTTTTAAAACCCTATCCGATGAGAAATTTCCCGCTGATTCCAAATATGACAGGTTTTTGCCTGAAAAATAAAAAATTTGAGGAGAAAAACGCGAAAAACGACTTTTCACTTTTTCCCAATTTTGGTATTCTACTAAAATCGGTGTAATTTTTCTTTGGATCAATATAATCGAGATTTTCTTTTTGCATTCGAAAGAAGACTCTTCAACGAAGAGAACGCCACCAGACGGAACGCGATATCTCGATTTTTCGATTTTTTGCTGATTTTTAAAGTTGACTCTCAAAAATCGCAATTTTTAGAAGGGGTACCCCTTGCATTTTTTGCGAAAAAAAAAATTTTCGATTTCGCCAAGTTTAAAAACCCTATCCGATGGCAAATTTCCCGCTGATTCCAAAAACGTCAGGTGTTTGCCCGAAAAATCGAAAATTCGAGGAGAAAAACGCGAAAAACGATTTTTTTTCTGACAAACTGCCAAATTTCGCGATATTAAACATCAAACTGCTGCCGGTTTCCCAACGACCAATCAGATGCTGAATTAATCGACGACAATGGTTGCTCAGGAACTTTTCATTTCTCCCGTGTGTCACTGTGCAAGCGCAAAATCGCGATGTATTCAACCCTCAGCCACCAGCAAGCAGCACCGACCGGCGCTGACGACACGACTCGTGCTACCCTCTGACTCTCGGCGCGACGCACTTTTCCCGCCACTTCGCCGGACGATCGATATAGGTCGGCGCGTTGCGCTCGAGCGGAGCAATTGGTAAGGAGCACAGCGGGTAGTTGGAGCGATAAACAGTCGGGCAACCGGCCGCGAGCGTCGTTAGGGGTGGTTTTCGCCCGACTCGCAACTCACCCGACGTCTCGCGCGCCCCCCGAGCGATGGCGCTACGAGCTTTGACCTCCCAAACAACCGCGAAAGTGACTTGTGTCATTTTGAGAAAAAAAAAATTGTAAGCTGTTTATTCTCTTATCAGGTGAATTTACGGTGTAGCAATTCGATCACGCCCTGAGCTTGTGAGCAATCACCAGCCGCAGATCGGACTGCATACGTCACTACAAAACGAATGATAATTGTTTGGTTGCGACGCTTCAAAAGCACACTCAGCCTCGAGGTCTATACAAGGCCGTCGTGCGGTGCTCTACGTGCTCGTTGTCACATATGTTTGCGTGTACCAGGAAAAAAAAGCAATTAGTAAAATATTCCACTGGATTTGGGTGTCATTGAGCTCTCGCGGCCTTCAAACTTTAAACCATTGGAAAGCGATGTGTATGTGTCAATTTCAATTTTAAATACTTTCCAAAGAAACATATGTTTGACTGCACTCGATTCGGTGATTATAATTATTTTCATCACGTGAGATTTAATCGATGTGTCAAATAAAAAAAACCTTTTACATATATAAGTATCAATGTATTTCCTTCGCGAAATGTTCCAATTTCGCTTTTCATTTTTTTCAATGTCCTCGCCCCGGAAGCGCCAAAGTCACCGCATCCCAGCAGTGGTCTCATAAAAAAATGTGCCGCGTGCGGAAGCCGCAAGTAGTGACATTTTTCCCGAATAATACAACAAAAACCCAAGAATATAACGAAAAAAAAAACTCAAAACAAAAAAGCGATAGCACGTGCGAGTGCAGGTGACGCAAGGGAGAAGGTGTCGTCGGCACGTGTCCTCTCTCCGGAGTCTCTCGGAGTGTCCTGCAAGGAACAAGCATCAGCGGCAGTACTCTCGGCCGCCGCTCGTCAGAGCGTCGGGAGGGGTGGGGGGAGGGAGCGCGGCCGAGAGGAGGGGGTAGCGCAGCACGCGCCGCTGGCGCTGCGCGCGCGCGCGCGCTTCGCGCCGGCGCGTGGGGGCGTTCGGTCGGTCGGTCGGTCGCGCGCGCGGTTATCACCAGCACGACGGAGAGGCGGCCGGCTCGCATGCGCCCCCGCCCCGATCGATAAACGAACAGCCGGGTCGCTCCGCGCGCGGCCCGCGGATGACGTCACCGCGCGCGCGCGCGCTATCAGTCCCGAGCGCGCGCGAGAATGTACGATTAGCGGGCCGAGTGTAGCCGATTTATCGCGAGAGGGTGTGCGAGCCGCGCGCAAGCCGAAGAGAGCCACCCCGCGCGACTCTCGGACACGCTCGTCGTCGTCGTCGTCCCGTTCCTCGTCGCCGTCGGTCGTCGGTCGTCGTCGTCCCGTTCCTCGTCGCCGTCGGTCGTCGGTCGTCGTCGTCGTCCTCGTCGTCGGGGCTGTAATCGCGCGAGCCCGAGCTGCGGCACCACCGTCGCGCACGGGGGTTGCTGCTATCACGGCGCTGCTGCTGCTGCCGCCCCCGACGCCGCCGACGACGCTGCTGCTGCGGCTAGCAGCTACGTTAGCTCGGCGCAGCGCAGCCAGCAAACGTTCGACCGTCGTCTCCGTTCGACGTACTTACAACGCGTACGACTCGGTACACACACGGCTCGAATATACATCGGAGACGCGCGCGCGCGCCCCCTCTCCGTGTGCTACTCGGTCGTTCGTCGAAACGCGAAATAAAATACGTCGTCGTCGCACACGGCGAGCGACTCGACGGCTCGGGAGGAGAACGGAGGAAAACGGAAAGATAATTTGACGAGAGAGAAAAAGTATAAACGGAAGTTATCGCGACTCGCGAGACGACTCGTGTGAGTGTGTGTGTGTGTTTTTCGTTGTCCGTCGTCCGTCTCTCTCTCTCTCTCGCTCTCCTCGACTCTCACCGACCGTCCGACTCGCGTTCGCTCGCCTCGATTCATTGATTGATAAGCGGGCATTGTATTCGGAAGCAACGTGCCACTCTCTGCGTGGCCGATTGTGTGCGTGCGTGTTGCCCTCTGTGTGCGTGTCTGTGTGTCTGTGTGCGTCAACAAACGCGCGACCTGGAAGCAGCAACGAGGCTCTACGGTGAGACAGAGACGGGGATACGCGTATATACGTATATATACGCATTGGCGGAACGTCGGGCAGAGAGAGAGAGCGGGAGGGAGGGTGAAAGAGGGAGAGGGAGAGTGGAAAAAGGAAGTCAAGCGAGGGAGAGAGAAGGAGAGAAGTGTGCGAGCCTTTTTCTCAGCAGTGAGTCGAGCCGACGAAAATATAATTTTACCTTCAGTCGATTTCCACGAGAATTCCACGCGAAGAGGAAAAGCAAAAGAGAGAAAGAGGGAGAGTGAGGGGGTCGGAGGGAGTGAGAGGATAAACGAAAAAAATTCAGAATCTCCCAGTGGCCGTAGCGGTCGGTCACCACCGAACCTTCCTGTACGGGGCATGGCCTACTCTACGCTCTCGCCACGTTGAACTCGTGGGGGTCGATTCGATTCTCCGCAGAGTGTGTTTCCCGGTAATTTCGTGCCGCGCGCGGCAATCGCGCACGGTGATTAAAACTCCGGGGTAATCTCGCGCGGTTTCAGTGACAAATCCGCGGCCTTTACGCGACTCGCATCGTTGCGAACGACGTCGGTGTCGCATTGTGTGTGTATCTGTGTGTGTGTGTCGCACGTAGCGAGGCTAACGCTGCGGCTGTCGCTGCTGCTGCTGCAGAAGTTGTGCGTTTCCCTGTAGCGCGTGACATCGAGAAACCGAGGAGATCGCGAGACTACACCCGTCGTCCAATTTGCCTCGTTCGATAGGGTCGTCGTCCCCGAAGCACAATATCTGGTATCAAGTCCTGTAAACTCGGCGCCTGGGTATAAATATATACGTATATATTTGTACATTATACGCGCGATTTCGTGAGAGAAGTCGTAAGAGTCGTGAGAGAAGCACGACGGATCTCCTCGAATACCCTCAGCGCAGCATCGACGAAACGATGAGAAAGGACGTTGAGCAAGGACTGATCTAGTCGACCGCGAGAACGTAGCCTCACCTAGTTTGTTGTTTTCTGTCCGGTATCGCGCGATTCGTATCTGTCCGCAGTGTCGAGCGCACCGCCTTTGTGTTTCCGGTCGGGTGGTGAGGGGGGAGGCGAAGAGGGGTAAAAGGAAGGACTCGTGTCACGTCAGATGTGATTATTATTGGCATGTGACTGCGTTAACGATTTTCACGAAATTTTTTGCGACTCTTCGTGTGGGTTTTAAATTTCGTACGATGAGATACATTTAGGAAAGGCCGAGATTTTCGGGATTGGAGACGAGGATTGAGAGACAAAATTAAGAATTGAGCGGTTTAAGGGAGTACTGGGTATGGGTGAGGGAGAGAGATGGAGCGAGAGAGTTTGGAGATGACAGTCGAGGCGGTTGCAACGCTGCTGCAACCCCCTCGAGGGCCGCGCGGGGCGCAGCTGAGCTCGACCGGGCGCGACCCACAGCCCTACATTCGCGGTCTGCGGCGCGACCTAACCTCAACTCTCGAGCCTCTCCCACCCACCGCCCCTCGCGAGCGCGCGAGCAAAAGTCAGCCATACGCCCTTCGGTGCAAGTGCACCAATCCGTATAATCCGCGTTCGAGTGCAAATTTACATCGGATTATATACTTGCGTTTAATTTGTCGCGATATTTCATCATTACGCTCTCGTGGCAGTTGGTGCGTTATCAAATCGAAACACGGGACGTGATTCAGCAGCCCTTGAATTTTCATTCGATGCGTTGAGATACGTGGATATTATTATTGTTATTTTCATTCGTTTCGGTAATCAAAGTTTTCACGAAATCGTTCGCAGTAAGAGACACTGAAATATGGTTCAATTGTTATTTAATTTGCATATAATTTTGTAAGGCGTCTCACAGGGAAACTAATTATTCCCATTTTCCAGCTCATATTTTTTCTCTAGTTTTCTGAACAACCGCGGCGCGCAGATAAAACGCGGATGCAATGTATTTATCGCGCGTTTCGAGAATTTCGATAAAATAATCGGTGACACACCGACTATGTGGAGAGGGGGGGCATAGTTGCAGTTGAGCAAGTTTCGAGCTTGCAGTCTCAACGTTTTGATTAATGAATAAGAGATGCGTCAAGGCAGCGGGGAAAACTGCCACAACTGTGATCAATATTCACCCGCGCGGACTGCGAGTTCACAGGGGATTAACGGGCAATGCCTACATGTGTCTTTGCCAAGTTCACAGTTCTTGAGGGTTGCGCTGGCTCTCGAGAGCGCTTCCGACCTCGAGTCGATTCGTCTGCCGAAATGCATCGACACCGTTGTTCTCCTTTTTTCCACACGCCATCCAAGCTTCTATTCAATTCTCATTGTCTGCGTGACGGAAATAGTGACAATTGCTTGCTATTTATGAATAACAATTATCTATCGGATAAATTCCTCGTTAACAGCCGCTCCGTCAATTTACCGACGCCAATCCACCCTCAAAATATTTTTATTACTCACAAAATTATTTAACGTATTTAAAAAAAAATAAACTAAACGTCACTGTTCGTTTCAATCACAATCGCAATGAATGAAAAAGCCTCGCGATTGAAAATTGCTTATCGAGTGTCATCAGACAGTAATTAATGACAAGTCGAGTGATTTCGGCAGACGGTACAAGTCGACGTGGAAAGAATGTAAACACGACGTCGAGCCAGAGAGTTTTACGGACGAGGATGGGTGGAGGGTGGGGGGAGGGGGGAGGGGGGAGAGATGGAGGCTAAGGACGCGAAGAAGGTGGAATGTAGGAAGCCTGAAGTGTCGATCGGCACACGCGAACGCGTCTGACGATTGTCGAGAGCCACGTGTCGCATTCTTCGAACAAGAGGGTTACACGAGGTCCTCGCGAAAACGTTTGACACAGCGATTTAATTGAATTATAGGCCCGGACGCGCGCGCGAAGATATCGTAGAAAAGAGGGCGCAATATGTCGGGGCGACGAGCACACGCGGAAAATTGAGTTTGCATGTGGGGGACGACGACGTCGACACTTCGCGTCGATACAGACACGACGCGCGTGTTGCACCGATTCGCCGCTGGTTGAGACTGAATTTTTTCGCGAAGCCCGGGATAATCTCTCACGATTTTTCCGTCACTCTGTTTCCCTCTTTCTCTCGGCCCAAAGGCTTCTCAACGCGTAGAGTGGAATTTAGCCAAAAGTTACCGATATATTTATACCGATTTTCCATCTGGTTTAAAATACGATCAAAGCGGGTTATAAAATCAGGAAAATTTCTACGTATTATTTAATCATACACATCAATCGTTCTTAGTCGCTGATTCGAAGTCATTACATTTTTTGTACGATCAGTCGCTGAGGTGGAAACTCGGTATCACGATATCTGACAAAAATTCCTGCAGTTAGCTGACTTCGCATGACTCTCACGCCGCCTGGCGGCGCAGCCAGAATTAAAGGCCAACTCGAGAGACAAGCGAACAGTGGCGCCACCTGTACCGAAGGAAATGATTAGTCGTGACATAACCAAAGAACGAATTAACACGACCTATCATAACCCTCCTTGTCTCGTGGGGTCACCGCTGTACTGAAAAAAAATGTATAGTTGTGATTACCAATCGTTGGTCAGAGCTACCAATATTTTAGTAACCGCAACCAATATTTTGGTAGATGAACCAATGATTGGTAATCGCAACTACTAATTTTTCTCAGTGTGTCAGTTAACTGTAGTAATTTTGTTCTCAAGCGACAGTAACTAATTCCAGACTCCACTCACTCTCCGTCTTTCTGCCCTCTCAGAATTCCATCGTCTCCCAGTGAACAGCAGTGCACAATAAAAAAACCGCAACGAGAACATCATAAATCTCAGAACCGAGAATCCCATCAGCTGCGACACCAGAAATCGTCGCCTACCTCGCGCGCAAGACACGTGGATGTAAAACTTCGCGCGCGCCGCTTGAAACGAGGGGAAGTGAACGGTTCTCGCCCGGGAAGAGACACGGATAATCGTCCATAATCGAGGGGAGCGTCTTCGAGGTGGTGTCGCGGCGGGGCAGCGTGAGGCACGGCCGGAATCGTTATCCGCACGGCGACGAGCGTTGCAGCGCCGACGAGGCGGCGGAGGAGGACAAGGAATACTACGATAGGGACAGAGGTTACGGGGGCCGCTACGACGAGTCACGGGGGCCCGGCGGCAGCAGCAGCGGAGGCGGTGGTGGCGGCGGGGGAGGAGGAGGAGGCGGGAGACGGGAGGCGAGCGGCTCGCGGGCAGGCAGATTATCGGGGTCAGTGGTGCCGGGCTATCGGGAGGGTGTCGTCGTGAGGGTCCCGCCGGCGGGGGTCGTCGGTGGCTACTGTGATGTGGTGGAGCCCCCCGGCGGGCCGCGCGCGCATCATCATCATCAGGATCACCGGTACCAAGACCAGCAGCACCATCACCAACATCCCCAGCAGCATCATCGTTCCGAGCAGCATCTCCACGGTAGCGGCGGCGGCGGCAGCGGCGGCGGGAATTCGTCGTCGTCTTCCCGTCGTCGTGTCGTCGTGAGGGAACCCGGCAGCAGCAGCCTAACGGCCCGTGGCGGCGGTCTGGCCGGGGGTCCCGAGGAGGAGGACAGCGGCGGCGGTGGCAGCGGAGGAGGATGGTGTGACCTCCGGCGTCATCCCGCCCGACGGGGAGCCGGTGGGGGTGGAGGTGGCGGCCCCGGCTACGGTCCCGAGCGGCTCCTGCTCGACTCCGAGGACGAGGAGGAGCCCAACTCGGGCATGTCGTGGCAGCAGCAGCAGCAACAGCCGCCGCGTGCTGCCGGCGGTGGCGGCCCGGATGGTGCCCATCATCGGGGCGGACCCACCGCCTCGTCCGCCGCGCATCTGCCTCCATCCTCGTCCGCTCGCGACGAGCGGGACCGCGACCTGAGGCTCGTCGTCGGCGGCGGCGGCGGTGGCGGCGACCCGGGACGCGAGACCCTCTCGGCCCGCGAATCGCGGGAGCCACGGGATCTCCGGGACACTCGGGACCACCGTGACATCCGCGACTCGAGGGAGAGCTACGCTAGCGCCTCGCGGCTCCAGCATCGCGCGACCGACCGCGAACAGGACTACGAGGACTACGATCCACCGCCCGCTTCGCGATCAAACACGGCCGCCAACGCGTCGTCCGCCATCACCAATAATCCGGTGAGAATTTTTTTCGTCATTCTCTGTTTATGTACTCAGCTTGTACGTTTTGTCTGAGAATTTTTTGATGGTAGAAATAATTTAGAAATAATTCTTCAGGTGAATGGGACCAATGTGTCTTCATTGTGCCCACGAGGCATTCGGCTGATGACAATTGGGGCACTTTCTTTTTGGCTCTCTGCTCAGCCAAATTGAGCCCACTACTTTGGATCAGCTCCTGTGGATTTTTTTCAGCCTTCATTCCCCAAGAATGTACGATTTTATTCTGCAGCTCGTGCTCCAGAATGAGTATAATGGCACGAGAGAAATAGAGGCTGAAAGGTCTTGTCCTATTTTTCTCCACTACTTCAACCCTTTGAAGATGTAGTTGCAGAAGAGCGAAATCTGCGGAAAGTGCTCACGATAGCAACGGTAATATGTGGCTGATTGTCTGAAACGTCTGAGAGGGACGGTCGATTGTCGCAACCGAACAATCGTTCGGTTGCCACGGATTCTTTCTCTCTATCAATCAGCTGTGTCGTCGAGTTTGCAGGAATAGGATAAAAGGTCACGCGCGTCGTTGGCGTTAACCGCGCCGGTTTTATTTTTCGATCTCAGGTCGTATGAGCTAATTTGTCGCCGGGGCATTATCGATATATTATTAAGGGCTCCAGTCGACATGGTTACGAGGCGAGCGCATTAGCGGATGCAAACCCCGGATATATAGAGCAGCGAGATGCGGGATCGATTGTAGAGGTAGGTCCTGCTGGCGACGTCGCTGTTGGCCTTCCAGCCCTCAACCAGCCTCTCAGACTCTGATTTCCTTCTTCGTCCTCCTACTGGCCATCCTCTCTCTCACTCTCTTCCTCTCTTCTCATTCTGCGCTACATCCCCGAGTTCTCGCTTGACAACCGAGCAAAACCGGAACGCTCAATTTTCCACGAGAGAAAAATATATTTCAACAACTGACGTTTCTCAAAACTCTCTTTTGCTTCTCGCGATTCCGTATCACCAATTACGGAAATTGTGGTATCTTGAAAAATTTAACTCAGCTGTTTTTTTCCAACCTACATCAGGGACGGAAGGATCTGTCGATGAATACCGCATTCGCCACGATAAATCCAATTTTCGTTGCTAAATCGACACAATGAAATAAAAATGTTCTTCGAGTATCGTAAAATATCGCCAGTACCCTCAGAGCGAACCGAGTTTCCACCAAATGTGTCAATTCCTGCTAAATAATATCCGCCGCATCCTATTAATAGTTGCCGATACCAGATTTTCCTCTCAAGCTCCGAGAGATTCTTGTCACCCTTCATACCTCCCCCCTTCCTACCCTCTTTCGTCGGTAATTTTAGAAAGAAATGTCAGTCAAACGCGAGGGGCGACAAGGAGATATCTAAGTCTGAAGTGAGAAAAGGAAAAGGAGTGAAAAGTAGTGGTTTGGGGTTGCGACGTAGAAGAAGCCGCTCTGCGGTCGGTTTGATCAAAGCGTCGCCTCTCCCTCGCACACTTCTCGGTCCAAAATGGAAACGTACCGTGCGCTATACACAGTGGCTGGTCTGCTGCTGCTTCGGTATACACGCACATATATATAGCACTGTACTAGCGGAGCCGCTGATGGAGCGCGAACACCAAGCGTCGGGGGTAGCACGAGACGCTACATAGACCGCGGTGCGGTCTTCATTTAGAGCTCCTACATCTTTCATAGGGACCGCGAATGAGCCTTGCGCAAACACTGTTATGGAGGTCTCATTTGCAGCTGCATTCAAGAAACACCTTCTCCCCCGCTTCTCGCGCGCTCGGCGACGGGAGGGGAGGGGGCACCCCTCCCCCCCTGACGCCGTCGCGTATCTTTCCTGGCTATCTCGACCACCCCCGGTATGTCTCGAGCAGCCGCGCTGCTCCTGGCACCTCGTCGTCCGGCTCGTATCACGTCCTACGCGCCGAGGACTAATGAAAGGGTGAGAAGCGCCCCCGGCGAAAGTGGAGCACGAAGCGTCTCAAGCCGGCGGGGCTCGATATATATCTGCGCGACATTGCAACCGAGATCTCGGTAGCACCGGGAAAATATCTCGTCGTTATGCGCGCCTGGTGCGGTATATATGTATATATATATTGCACCGCTGGAAATCGACGAAGCAGCCTCAGAATCGTTTCGCCGCCGGGTGTAAATTGAATTTTACATATTTATAGACGACAGAGCAAACCGTGCAGTTTGGTCTTACGTCCCCCTCTCCCCTTCTCCCCGCGAGTGTATCGTGCTTTATCGTTCTACTCGCGCCAGGGAAGGCGTTTGAAAATTGCAGCAAGCGAGATGGAGGAAATTATTTCTCGGGAAAGGATTTTTTCGAAGCTTTCGCGTTTCGAAAATAAGCTAAAATTATTATAGTCGTGACGTGAGTTTTTATATATTTTGTACCAGGAGACAAAATTTATCTGAGCTGGAAAAAAAGTGCCTAGCAGCAGTCTATGATTTTTACAGTCACTTGATAAGAGCCACGAGATTCTGTATTTCCTGCTCTCTCTCTTTCTTCATCGTCCTTCGTCGTCGCATATGTGCGGGGCTCCTCTCGTTCGGTCGCTGGGCTAGTGGGGAATCGCACGGCTCTCGGGCACGCACACGAGATTCGCGAGAGACCCGGTTCCTCCGTCGACGAATATAGGTCAGTGTACAAGCTTGCAGGAGCAAAAGAGCATCGGGCGCGGTGGATGCGACGACGCGCGAGCCGCAGCCTCTCTCGGCTCACGAAGATCCGGACGCGACTCTCGCGCGCTCACCGCGACGAGAACGACGGGACGAAAGAGACGGCCGAGAGCCCCGCTAACGGCCAAACGGGTTTTCACCAGGACGTGTTCACCCTCTTCCTCTTTTTTTTATTTTTATTTCCTTTTTTTTATATTATTTTTTTGTTCCCTCTGTTTGCGCTCGTCCTCCTTCCTCCACATACATAATGCGATCTCGTATACGCTCTTCGCAGTTGGCTGGCCATAAAAATTTCGCGACTGAAAAAAGCAGCAACAGCAGCAGCAGCAGCGGCAGAATCACGCGGCGCAGTCGCAGAGGTGGCCGCGAGTCTCGCAAACTCACTTCATTCCGGCTCTTTGTTGTCCTAGGCTGCCCGTGAAAAACATCATATAGCCTCCACTGCTGCCTCGGCTGCCTCGTATGTCCTAGAATGGTTGCTGTCCTCTATTAAAAAGTTCGTGAGCAACCATTGTTGTCGATTTATTCAGCATTTGATTGGTCTTTGGGAAACCGGCAGTAGTTTGATGTTTAATATCGCGAAATTTGGCAGTTTCTCAGAAAAAAAAAATCGTTTTTCGCGTTTTTCTCCTCGAATTTTCGATTTTTCGGGCAAACACCTGTCGTTTTTGGAATCAGCGGGAAATTTGCCATCGAATAGGGTTTTTAAACTTGGCGAAATCGAAAATTTTTTTTTCGCAAAAAATTCAAGGGGTACCCCTTCTAAAAATTTGCGATTTTTGAGGGTCAAGTTTAAAAATCTATAAAAAATCGAAAAATCGAGATATCGCGTTCCGCCTGGCGTCATTCTCTTCGTTGAAGAGTTTTCTTTCGAATGCAAAAAGAAAATCCTGATTATATTGATCCAAAGAAAAATTACACCGATTTCAGTAAAATGCCAAAATTGGGAAAAAATGAAAAATCGTTTTTCGCGTTTTTCTCCTTAAATTTTTTATTTGCCGGGCAAAAATCGGTCATATTTGGAATCAGCGGGAAATTCCCCATCGGATAGGGTTTTAAAACTTCGTTAAATCGAAAATTTTTTTTTTCGCCAAAAAAACGGCAAGAGTCCTCCTACGTTGGCTAATCCTCGACTGCGCACGTAAGCGTCATTCTTCGTAGTTGCTGTAAAAACATACGTGGCTAGATATATTTTTTCTTCGTTAATTTTCGCGGATGAATCTGGGTAACTCGAGGACGGCCCACCGAATATCACCGCTGCCTATGTCACCAATTCCGCTGCGCCATCAATGTATATATATATGTCTTCCAGAGTATATAAGGTACAGACGCACCTGCAGAATTAGAGGGTCGTTGAAAAAAACTGTGCGCTCGCGCCGACGACGAGAGCGAAGAGCGAAGCGCGCCGGTTCCTCCGCGGTCGGACGAGGTCGAAGAGGCGAACGCGCCGAACGATGTCGCGGCTGCGCGCGCAGCGCCCGCCGAATGGCGGAATTATTCTTCTCGGAAGGGCACAAAAGTCGCGCGCGGCGCCGTAGGATTTGGCGAACGTGGCCACAGGAAGAACGACGACGACGATTAGAAGATAGACGCGATTTTTTTTTTTTCGCCCGGCATTCGGGTTCAGACGCGCGTGCTCGACCCTTTTTTTACCGACACGTTCCTTATTCCCGAACTTTTGTCGCTCGGTGCAATTACTTCTGCGGATACCGCGCGCCGATCGCGTGCGGAGAAGCTCATTTTTTTTTGTGTTTGTTTGCGTTTCACTCCGAGAACAATCGTGCCCGGTGGAACCGGTGCAAGGTGCGTCCGCTCCCTCGCTATTAAAACGTTTTATAAATTCGAAACAGACGAGCGGGATATCTACGATCGATCGTTGCTTCGACTGCACGACACGATCTGCCGCTTCGTAATCGCAAATTTAATTGCCAGCCATGTTTGTTGTTTTTTTTTCTTCTTCAAACTCTCATCCTTCATTCTGTCGTCTTGCAAATCGTGTCTACGATCTTAATTAATTTTACCTCATTCGCAGTAACGATCACATTAATTTTCACTGGATTACCCGACTTTTAACCTATGCTGGTTTCAACCCTTTTTGAGATAATTTCGACAAAAAATATTTTTTTGGTCGTTTTGTTTGCCAGAAATTTCTGCTTTACGGACAGTTGAATTGCGCTTAAGCAAAAATTATACCGGCAAGACAGAATCAACCGAACAAATAAACCGAAAATTCTCGCGCAATCAAATCTGTCTCGTCGTCTGCTATCGAGAGGAATCGGGTTACCCGCCCATGGCTTTTGCTCGCATGAATTTCGACAAAGAGATTTTGCGCTCGCGACTTCACCCAGCGCTGTGTCTAGCTGCCGGCGAGAGGTATTATAAAGGAAAGAGTTGCAACCGCACAGTCGGGAAAGAGAAACCGAAACACGCGGAGTGTATATCTGAGTGAAATAAAGCGAGAGAGGGACGACTAGGCACGACGCTCGTTATGTATCCGCGATCCTCTGCGGGTCGTGTGTTGCGAGCGCCGGACGAATATTTCGTCTCATAAAGATCCTAATGAGGGACCGCCGGGGATTATTTAATGGCGTGCGCGGTACCCGCGGCTTTATACGCATACACACGTATGCAGATATATATTTATATGTATAGACCGTCCGCATAGCGCAGAATGTTGTGCACAGGGCGCCGTTGGTATTGCGGGACCAGGTATAAAAGTTGAGCTGAGTAGAATCGAGCGGCGAAAACAGGACGAAGGATCCGCGCGGGCTCGAATCTCCTCGTCTAGACTGTACGCTCTCTGCACTCTCGGTCCGCGGGATCCCGCCGCTTCTCTCACTCGGCATCAGGTAAATTTAACAGGTATACTAGCACAATGCGTACCACTGTGGTGTGCGTAAGACGAGAGCCGTAGCTACGGAGTGAAGAGGAGGAGGAGGAGGAGGAGGAGGAAGACGATGAAGAAGAAGAGGACGAAGAAGAAGAGCCGAGACGGATCGGGTCCTGCGCGAGATGGTCAGAGGACGCGGGTCCGCGTCTCTCTTGCCAGGTAAATCGAACAGGTACATATACCGACCGAGCGAGAGAGAGAGACAGAAAGACAGAGCGATATAGATGGCAAAAATAGAGAGACCCGGTGAGAAAAAGCGCAAATCGCACTGGACCGCAGAGGGAACTTGGCCTGCTGTCTCTCTCTTTCGCCATGATCTCTCCTCTCTCTCTTTGCTGCCAAAATGTCCGCCGAGCAACGAGTCTCAACGCCACACTGAATGGGCGAGGGGGCGTGTTTTTTAGGACTTCTCATGCGGGAGTGAGAGAAAACGCGAGGGATGGGGAGTGGAGAGAGGGGGAGGAAGAGGGAGGGAAAGAGAGAGAGCTCGTGCCATACCAGCTAGACAGCTCTCGTACATTTGCACGATGCTGGTGCGAGCCTCTCGATGATGCGCTGCTGCACTCGGAGCACAAGACACTCGGGACACAAACCAGGAGGTGTGTGTGTGTGTTTGTGTTTGTGTGATCACACCGAGGCTCGAGCTTGAGGATTTGCTTGGCGCGAAGACAAAGCGCACGAACAAAAAGCGAAGTTGGACGACTGGAACGGCGCGAGATGATGATCTCATGGCAGAAGAATACGAGAATAAAAATTTGCCAAATCGCAGTGTTCGCGTTGAAACAATGACATTGTCCGCACTGAAAGGAACATCATTGATTCGAAATCCAAAGCTTGTGGCCTGCCAAAAACGCAGTTTTGTCGAAATCGTGACCAAGGTCGAACGCTCTTTTTTTTTGCAAGTTTCTTGCCGAGTCGCACGGTCAAAAATGTTTTTGCCATCCAGAGCGCAAAACACACCGCAATAATTCTCTCCACGCTTCGCGCCGGATCGCACATCCCGGTCATTGTTGTCCCTAGGCGCGGGATTCTCGGTGACTCTTCGCTATTTCGCGTTTTTGCTGATATAATCCCCGTCGTCTTTCTGCCTTCCGCCCTTCGAACGGTAGAAAAAAAAATACGGTACCTACGCTGGGAGCCACTGAGTGATCCTGGGCCCGATGATGCTGGCCGATGCACTTGTCGTGGCGTCTCTTTCGGCTTTGGGGTAACTTGGCTCAGTTTTTCTAAAGAGAATGACGATCGGTCGGACAGTTACCTCCCGATTCCTTTGTGTATTCTCCGCGAAGCGAAAAAGGTAAGCGCGTCCTTACCCCGAGGGTGGCGAGGTGCCAGCGGCCGCGGCAGTCAGGATCCTCCGCTCTCGGCTCTCGGCTCTCCCTGCCGGCTACTCCGGCTGGTTATGTGTCCTTGGGACCACGCGGTTTATCATCGAAATCTCGTTTCTCTCGTCCTTGTCTCGCGCGCGCTCTGCTCGCAGTCCTCGCGGGGCTCGATCCCACAGCCGAGCCGAGCCGAGCTGGGCTAAGTGAGAAAAGGATCTCTCGCGTACCTGACGCGCGCGGCACTTGGTCCCCCTTGCGCTTGCCACAGGACTCGGCGTATCCTTGAATCCTTTCGGCGGACCGTAGCCCCCGTTACCGACGACGATGACGTCGACGAGGGAGCCACGGTGGATTTTTGCTCGTCCCAATTTTCGGCGCAGTATTGCCAATTTTACATTCTGTCCCTCGAATAATGCTCAACGTTAATACAATAAAAAAAAAACGTTGACAGAACTATTTTAATGGTTTTGAATAATTCACCCAAATACTTATTTTAGGCACACACGGAGAGAAAAAATGTGGGAAAAATAGCTACACTTGTGTGACAGTTGAAAAACATTCCGGAATTTTGGCGATTTTTCCCTAACTCGTAGACATATACAATACATTTTCTATCGCATATTCCTACAAGTATGGAAAAAATCGCTAGAATTCCGGAATGTTTTTCATTTTCCAAATGAGTATAGAGATTATTCCCATATTTTTCTCTCCGTGCAGTTCCTTTAATAATTCACACGATTTTTTCTTTAGGAGTGTCGCCCGTCGATGCTCGCCAAAAGTGCAGCTGCGACTGGGGCTGAGAGGTGGCATGCGATAATTATTAATTATTCATCGACCGAGCGTTTTCTCGCCACAGTCGAATGAGATATCCCACGTATTGTATAGGGCGTATGCTAGACTCGGCTGTATCCTTGCGAAACAACAGAGGAGAAACAGAGCGAGATAAGAAATTAATAATTATCCCTCTCTTCCTCTCTCTCGCTCTCGCTCTCCCTCGTCCCGCGTCTCTCCGCCGAACTCTCGCGGAGAGGATAAAAATGCTAGAGAAGAAATAGCGGAGAGGCCGATGGAGTCCGCGAGCAATTTGACGGTGAGTAACGAAGGGTCCGCGAAAACAAAGGTTCGCGTCGCCGGTCTCCTCCAAGGCCCAGCAATTGTTGCATTATTCATGCCCGTTTCTAGCAAGAAGAAGTATTGTGTTGGTGTTGGAGAGTGAAAGAGTGAGACAGAGAGAGGGAGAGAGAGAGAGAAAGAGAGTGAGAGCAGGGAAGAGATCGTAACAAACCTTTTGGTCCTCGTCTCGGGGCCCAGCCTTCCGAAAAATCATTTTATTTTATTTTTCTACCGCCCGAGCTAGACGCACCATTATAGCCACTGCGCGGAGGGAAAGAGAGGCGACGAGGAGAGTGAAAGAGAGAAAGAGTAAGGCGAGTATATACGACGCTGCCTCGCTACTACACTTACGAGGAGGGAACGAAAGGGAGAGCTGAGGCCCTAATGGCGCCCTTCTTCCCCTGCGCCATCGCCACTCTCTAGTCCCTCCATTCTTTATATATATACGTATATACGTATACATATATGTATGCGTATACATATACCACGACTCCGGAATAATCGACTCTACCGGGCCGACATACCTCGCGGTATTCTCGGAAACGCCAGTGGTCATCACGGCGCAAAAAGAGATTATTTAACGTCGCGCCGCGGCTTCTTTTCACTTGCAAAGCTCCGCGGTCAAGTGTCCCCCCTCCACTTCTCCCCCTCGCGAGGCTTCTCGACGAGCAAAATAAGTGAAATTAAATCGAGCCGAAAATTAGCCAACTTAATGAAAAAAACGGGAATCTGTCGGCGTTCATCGGAACAAATCGTGAAAATGGGTGAATTTCAAGAGGATACCATTTTTACGTGTCGAGGAGACAGTCGAAAATATTGACTCGATTGGCTCTCCCGAAAAATGCGGATATATCGGACCGCACGAGCGGTCAACGATTGGCCGAGTTGCAGTTTCTATTTACGCGGACTCGCGCGACGGAAGAAAATAGCTGCTGCCGCCGCTTCGACCGAACGTGTCACACGATTTACCCTATTTGCCGGGTATGTAAAAGTCGACAGGGGGCTGAATATCGAAGGGCTAATTCTGCCCAGGCCTCATCAATCTTGCCGCGTCGAATATCGGTTGTCTATAACAAAACTCGCGAATCGATGACAGCGGATGCGGAGAAGTGTAACACAAACTCCGACTCTCGACTCGATTCGACGTTGACGTATCGCGGATTTTTTTTCCGTCGGGTCCCAATGCGCAGAAATTTCCGAGAAACTGGCCGAACTTGGGTGATTATTGGCCGCCGGCGTCGACCCAGTTAATTTCCCAGTTTCGCCCGGAAAAAAAGCCACGAAACACGTGATAGGACGATTTTTATAAATAACCGATCGATATTGACCCCCCCCCCGGCAACCGGTGAATACGCATAATTATCCCGGGTGTGCATATCGCGGTCCTCGTCGCACTGGTCGACAATTGGCCCAATTACAATTCCTACGCCCCAGCCGCCCCCTCCCTCCCCTCCCCTCCCCGCCTCTGCGATAAAGAAGAAAATAGCTACAGCTACTTAGATCAAACGTCACAGATTATCCTATAGTCGCGGATCGAACGACGAGAGAGGGTTCGCCGCCGCTGCCGCCAGCGCGCACCGCTGCCGCATTGGTGTAGGTCAAGCGAATAGCGGCGCCTCAGCGGTGGCGGCGGAAGGAGTCGAAGTGCTCGAGGAGCCCGCGCGCGCGCGAGAAGCGAGCCAACGGGGGTTACACGAGGGTGAAGAGAAGGACAGCCGAGATTCGTTCAGGAGGAAGAGACGAGACTAAGAGAACGGTATACATACATACATCCGGTCAAACATAAATACATATGTCAACACATACGCAGACATTGAAACGCACATACGTACATGGACACTTACATCCTCTCTTAAAAGGATCTTGCTCCTTGCTCCTTGCTCCTTGCTTCCACTCTTGTGGCCAATAAGTACAGCCATTCAAAATGCGCGCGACACGTGACGTTTCAGCGGCCATGACATTCCGAAATCGATTTTATATATCGAAGCCGCTGCCGACCAACCAGAACGTTTGGTTGGCACAGGGGCGCTCGTAATTGGCCCTTATAGCGGCTTCAGATTTCGATATTCGACTTTCGATGTGTCATGTACTTTTTAAGAGTAAAATATATAAACACATACGCGTACATATAGAAGCATATATACATATAAATTCATAACCACATATTCGACGAATAGAAATATACCTACATACAACCCATGTACATGCACTATATAACTATATACATATGCATAAGCAGAGGTGCTCGTTTAGATGGCAGATTGGTCTCGACGCGTACGGCTCCCGCGACGAAGTTAAGGCCGAGCGAGAGTACAAGTATCGGAGTCTATGTCGGTATATGTATACAGTGAGAGACAGAGATAGGGAGAGGGCGAGGGGGAGTGGAGTGAGAGGGGAGGAGAGAAGCTGCGACGAGGCGCAAGTCTACCGGAACCCGTAGGTGCTGCGCTGCTTCTGGAAGCTGGAAGCTGCAGCGGAGCTTCGAGGTCCCGAGGACACCGAGCTGGTGGCTCAGGTGGAGTGCGGCCGAAAGCGCGGCCGATGGAACTTGGGCAAGCGCTGCCGGAGCTCGCAGCTCGAGCGTCGTCGCCGCTACCGTCGCCTCCGCCGCCCGTAGGACGTGACGGTCGACTTGGAAAGCTTTGCGGCGGCGGCAGCAGCTTCGTCGCACGTACGACCGGGGGAAACGCGCGCGCGGCGCGGACTTCGCGTATTATCGATCCTCACGGCCTAGCGGAACACCCAACTTTAGCGGGTGATACCACTCCACCGCCTTCGTTGCCTATACACACACACGTATATGTATATATATTGTATATATAGTTTGTATCCACAGAAACGTGTAGTAGGGCTGTTTCACTGGAAGCAAGTGACGGAGGCTTCCTACCGGTTTCTTTGTCACTCCGTTCTCTCGCTGTTGTCGTACTACGTACCGCACGTACAAACAAGTGCAGTATATGCGCCCTCTATGCAGTGGCGAGCCGCCGAGCACCCGCTTCGTCTTCGCTTCGTGTCCAACTGCAACTTCCCCCGCGATTTACGAGCCGTCCCGCAGAAACTTCCTTCCCCGTGTCCTATCGCGACGGGGGAGACTGGGGCTTCTTGCGTCGCCCGTTAAGAGCAGGAAATTGGGTCAGAAATTCAATTTGTTGGAATATACGTACTCGGCGCGATTTTTTGTTATTTTTTGTTTCCAAGTGTTTTGGGGAAGACGCTCGAGGAGGAAAACTGAAGGTGAGCGTGTTGGTCTGCGATTCTGTGCGAAAGTTCTAGCGGATGGAATGCTTCGGCGCATGAAATGTTCTGCGGATGAAATGGTTTTTTGTCTTGCATTTTGGTTTCAAGCGTAAATCAACGCCGAGAGGAGTTGACTTAGTCGAAAAGCTTGAAAACAATCCGAACGAGAATCGTCGATCCAACTGACCCCGGTCGCCCGTGCGATACGCGAGAGCTGAGAAACTGTCCGACAAACTTCAACCCCTAAGACTCTGCGATAGTATAAATTCTCGACTCTCCAGCGCAATCTCATTCACTTTATAGTCGCGCGGTAAACACGTGCTGCGCGCATATACATAAATGCACGCGGCGCGAGCGTTGCGCACGCAACGTAAATTAACGGCAAGGTGGGCAAGTTCGGAGACTTTCGCGGATATCGATACACAGTACATATGTACATCGGCACGACTGAAGCTGCGACGAGAAGTGCTCGGTCGGCGACGTAGACGCGAATATGTAAAGTATCCGCTTCGCTCATGCGCGACGAAATGCAAAAGGTTACAACCAGTCGTCTGCCTTTTCTCCTTCTCGCGCGGTATAATTAATTCGTGACGTCCGCCCCGCGGGCTCTAATCTATATAGAAGTCGGCGGAACAGCGACGCGAGCCGGAGCCATCTCTCTTATTAAAATTTTCGCTTATTAATACCGCCGTCATCTTGGAATTGACCTCGCCACAGTCGCATGCATAACGCGCCTCGTTACTATAAACGCGTATACGCGAGATTATATGGAACATGAGAGCTCGACCTGAGCGCCAATCCAATATTTATTCTCTCGCATTCGCAGTGTCATTAATTATTGCGTATATCACTTATTTCCCTTTTTATTTTTTTCGGAATATTTACATGTGTTTTTTCCGTTTGGATAAAACCAGGAATTGTTAGTTTTCAGAGGCGAATCGTCTTCGACTGAATGCAATTTTTTTTCATCGCAGAGAAACGGAGAGAAAACGAAACTCTGTGTCGTATCGTGCTTGCTGAGAGTGTTCTAGGTGCTACGACGAAAGAGATAGAGAGGAGAGGGACAAAGTCAATCGTAAGAACGAAAAGCATAGGGAGAGACCGGATAAGAGAAATGAGAAAAAGATACGCGCGAGAAAGAACGCGGCGGCGGCTCATCGCTAATAAAGAATTTATGGCCCTCGTTACTCCGGTACGGTTTCTACGAATTAACGTCGATTACCGTGCGCGCTCGCGCCCCGCCAGCTATGGTAAAAACGAAAGATAGGCCCGACCGCGGGCCTGGCAAGCTGACTGGCTGGAGGCCGGGGCTGTGGCTCTTCGGCCGGCCGGCAACCGGGCAGCAGCCCAGCCAGCCCAGGTAGGCAGGGTACGTGCAGAAAGCGATTAAGTGAATTCATGAATAACTTAAAAACGCGGTTTCGGGCGCGTCGCGCACACACAGTCGAAACCACGGGCACCTGGCCCCCTCCGCCCCCTCACCCCGCCCTCGTCTCCCTCCTCGTCCTCGCGCCCTCGTCGCGTCGAGCACATAGAGAACACCGACCGAATACAACGGCGCTCAAGCGTTCATGAACTTATGGTCAGTGTGGTGAAACTTTGTTGGATAAACTGCGGGAGATACCGATATTTTTGGGGGGGACCGAAAAAAGAAATTACAGAAACAGAAGGACGAAAAATTGAAAGAGGATCATGAAAAGGGGTGGGGGGTCGAAAAAAAAAAAAAAAAAAAACAGAAATAGAAGGACGAGAAATTGAAAGAGGATCATATCGATCCTGCGCTGCTGAGCGATCAATTTTCGGGTCTGGTGAGAGAGAGATAGATAGAGAGAGAGAGAGCAGAATACCTGAATTACAGGATTTCAATGCGATTCAAAATTGCCACTGGCGAGAGATAAAATTTTTCTATCAGCTTTATGGCCCCGCCGAGTCGTGAGGTCACTCTCGACGGATCTTAATTTATTCGAAAATATGTTCGTTCGACAAACCCTCGATTTATGCTTGTGCGTATATACTTCAACTTGAAGAATTTGCAAAAATCGCTTCGCGGCGATGAAAAGTTTCGCGAGGTTTGAATGTATTTTTTTATTTTTATTTATTATTTTTCTCAATGAATGACTCGCTTTTTTTATTTTCCACTTCTCCGATAGTCGGCTGTTTATCTATTCGCGTTACCGATTGATGACTTTTTCAAATCTGATATTTCAGGGACGCCGATCTCGTTACGTGTGCTCGCTGACACATTTGTACAATACGGAGACAACGATATGTTCCGAATCGAGATTGCATAGCGCGAGTATAGATAGCGGTGACACGTTACGTGTGGTGCGCTATCGAATGTTTTACGTTGCGATATGGCTCAGCCACCTCGTTCGTAATGTCCCTAATAATATTCGCTTACCGGTCAAGAGTTGAGAGAGTGAGAAAGACAGAAAAAAAATACGAAGGAGATTGAACTGTGCCGTTAATGCGTAGATAAAAATCAATCGCACATATCCGACGACCATAAACGAGCGAACGTCAGGAATTTTTAATGCGACGAGGCATGAAAATATGTCGGGACATTAATACGCGTGTGCGACCGGATTGTGTGTCTCCGTCCGTTCTCACTTGAAGAAAAAAATAAAAAATAAAATAAGTATATATATACACATATATACTGCCCTCTTCTCTGTTCCGTTTCGGCATCGGTGACGTCACTCCGACCGCGCACAATCGGGCATATAATAAAAATGACACAGCAAGAAAAAAAAAATAGATTTCAGTATCCCATAAATCTATAAATAAATATTAAGAACGAATGCGTATGTCTGACCGAGATACGAAGTTCGCCTAAAAAAAAAACTGCTCACATCGAGACCGAACATTAAATTTCTCGGAAATGCGAGGTTTTTTTTCTCGATTTTTTTTTAGGTTTTAAAGATTTTCGAGGCTGCTTTTAAAAAACCATGAGATGCGTGTATTTAATTTACGCTGTTAAAAATCAGACTGTTAAAAATGTAATTTAACAGCGATCAATTTTCTCGAGTTTAGTCGTATAGCTTGAACGCGGCTTCCCGTCCATCTCGGCTCGTTGCTCCTTCGCTGTGCGCGAGATCTCGAGTTACCGAAGCCTCGGGCTTAAGACTCTTTCTCATTCTTACGTGAGCTATGTGAGCTACTTGCTCTAATATTCCGCTGCCGCTGCTGCTCGTCCTGCTGCTCCTGTCACAATGTGTTTGGAGTTAAATAGACTCGCGAGCGACAGAACAGGAAGGAAGAGAACGGTTTACCGCGAAAGAGGCACGAGAGGAAACGCGAGGACGAGACAGAAAGAGAGGCTAGACAATCGCCTTAGCGAAATTAACAGGCGGAAATACCGCCGCCACGGCGCGAGCGCACGATGCCCAGGATTATTCCGCGTTTCGCCCGTTAAGTCGCATTACGAGTCGTCCAGGTGTTAAGCCGAATTACTTTGCCCATACCGATCGTCGTTGAACTTGTGCAAGCGCGAGTCTCGCTCGAGCGCAATTTTAAACGTGCACAAAAGATCTCAAACATTGACTGGATGCGCAGTAACATTCTTCTCGAAAAATGTCATTAACCGATAGATACGAAAAAAAAAAAATGAAAATAATGTATCCTTCGATTTGACAGCGGTCACGAAATTTATTTTTTCAAAATATTGACATTTAACCTATATCATCGTTCTCAAGTCGCATATTCTACCCCTGAAAACACTGGTTACAACCCTTTTTTAGTTCATTTTGAAAAAAAAATTTTGTGGCCGAACAGTTTGTCAGAAATCGTAGATCTGGCCGCCGGGCCGAAAACCGCCCAAATCGGGGTCGCGAAATTTATTTTTTCAAAATATCGACTTTTAACCTATACCATCGTTCTCAAGTCGTATATTCTACCCCTGAAAACACTGGTTACAACCCTTTTTTAGTTGATTAAAAAAAAAATACGATATTTGACCGAACTGTCAAAGTTATCAAGGACAAATGAACCTGGACTCGGTCTGAGAGTCCCAGCCAATCACAGCTCGAATAGTTTGCTAACAATGCTTTCCGTTACTCATGAACTATTTAAAAGAGGAATAATATTGCGGGATTGAACAAACGAAAAGTTTCGACGAATTACGAGAGAGAAGGCAACACCACCGAAACGTCACTCATCTCGGAGTCCGCCCGATTGTGGTGCGAGTTTAGCTCCGTAGCCGGTTCGTAGGAATTTCGACGCGACGACAGGAGACACAATTCCAGGGGTGCAGCATATCGTGAGCGGCCCTGAAACACGATTATACGACGCAAAGAAGGGACCGAGGGCATTGGGCACGCGCCACTGGCCCGGAAGATCAACCCTTCATCGGCAGACTATACTATTTCCAGAAACAGCAGCAGCAGCGGCGACGGTGCAGGTCGAGCTAACGCGGCAACTGAGACGATAATCTCGACATTCTCCGTGTCAGTCAACCGACGACGCAATATTCGCACACAAACTACAGCTGTTTGAGCGTTGATTAAAGCGGAAACCGTGATCACTCATATAAAGCTTATCGGGCATTCCACCTTTAGTAGGCCAACATATAATTTTTTTGGCGTTACGCCAGAAACGTCACACACAGATTTTTCGTCGCGACATTATCCCGCGCATGACGGCGGAATATCGACGAATCATTTAGAAACCCTCGAATCGCCAGAAATAAATCGGCGAATTATGTCACCGATAGAAATACCGAGAGAATTAATGAATTTTTTTTTGCGCCACGTCGTATCTTCGATTTTTCGTTACCCGTTTGCGTGCTACTTTTGACATGGAATGTCATTCGGGAGTTCGAATCCGTGCGAAATGCGCGCAATCGGATCGACTATAATTGCAAAATCGAGGCAACGATTTAATTGACCGAATTCAGACGGGCGACGAACGATTATTTATCATTAATCGAATACACAGGCGGAAGCATCGAGCGTAGTTGAAATTGATGATCGCGACGGCCGTCGAGGCAGTATTTTCGTTGATCCGGAGAGCGGAGAGGGGAACGTTCGATTTATCGCGTATAATTTTCGGGCTGCGACCATACATGACCAACGAGATAGCGATAACGATCTCACCTGCGGCTTCTACCGGTCCTCCGCTGCCGCTTCGTTTCACTTTGACCGCGCGCGACAGGACGCACCGAGTCCCCGTCGTTGTCCCCACGTGACGTCCTATACGTTTTCCGGTACAGCGACGATTCCCAGACTCGTGTGGTGATCCACGGACAAATCGCGAATCCAATGTACCAACCGATACTCATCGATTCCTCTCATTATACAAATTCGGAATCGTCGAAAAGTATCTGGTAACGAGTGCCAGACTCCGTACTTGTCCCGCAATTATCTGGGACTCGTTAATAGACTTGGGTATCGTTGCCACACATTTCTCTCCGCGTATCGATCGTTTCGAGGTTCGCATCGTCGCCGGTCCTGTCGGGTGTATGGAACTTAGATTCTTCTGTAAACTCGTTTTATGTGTTTCGTCGAACTTGCCACGACGGATAATTAATAACCCGACCATCGGAGCCGCGATAATTCATGGGCTTATTAATGAAGGATTGTGATAAATAAATAAATTGGGGAAAAAAATTGAAATGGCCCACCGCGCGGGGTTACCACCGGTGACTCTATCTACCGTTCGAATCCGAGGCTCTCGACCTTTCGTGTCTCTTCATTTTTTTTATACCCCACCCTCTCGGTGTCCGTCGTCGTAGCGTTCGTGTGTAAGTGTGTGTGTGTGTGTGACTTTTTTTTTTTCTCGTGCGTGAAACCGAAGAATGTAACCGAGTAGGTACCGCGAGTAGATATACGCAGGTATAGTGTACGTGAGATTCCGAAGATTCGGAGAGAGCAGAATCTACGGCGAAGCCAATCGTCTCGCATAGTCCGCGCGCTCCGGTGCCACGGGGTATGCACCGAGGCGGCCGTTCGGTCGGTTTTAAATCCGAGCTGGTTACACCACGGACGAACGAGGACTCTGCGGCTTTCGGGCGTGGAGAACGGAACGCGAAATCCTCGCGTATTCCGAGAACAAAGATTTCACGGGCGCGACTTTCTATTTCGATTTCGGTGCAAAAATCCAGTGCCGTCGAGAGACGCAACTGCTGACCGCTGCAATGCGCCGATATATTCATCGATCAACTGAGATTTTTCTGAAATCAGATTCATCACTTTGGGCAAATCTCCTGTGGACGATGTAAATTCTCGCATCTAACCTGGTTAACTCGTTTTTCTCGGTCGACCTGGGCTAAAAAAATTATCCGGCGCAGTGAGATTTTTTTAGAAGTTTACGTCGTGATGAGTGATTACTTTTATAATCCCTTGAGCACCGTCTGCACGACGAGATTGTTCGGTATCGTCGTTTCCAATATGTGAACGTAGCCACGCGTATCGCAAGATCCCAGTGTCGGTCCGGTGTGGTTTTTGGTGCCAACTACTTTTCGACCTAGGTCGATGTGTACGCTATAGCTGTTTATCCGAAAGCTACTTCAGGTTGTTCGCCTACATAAATCTCGATTCCCTCGATACGTACAACCAACCAACGGCAGGACATATATTTTATCACCGACATAGAATTAATACCGATGAATACATGGAGTATATTTTTCGAAAACACTACGAAAAGTCCACACTGGCAAAGTTTAATACCGTATATTTTTAACGGTGTGTAAGAAGGTAAAGTGAAAATAGGATAGGTACCGATATAAGCTCCTTTCGTTCTGCGGCCAACATTCCGTCTGTCTTCGTCTCTGCCGTCAGTAGAACCGTCGTTTTCTCCTCGTTCGAGCCGGTACCTTCGCGAACGAGCAAAACGCGCCCGCGTCTTGTTTCAACGCGAACGAGAAGCCGCGAGAGCAGACGGGTGGTGGGTCCTTGGTCCTTCGGATCGCGTCCCGAGTCCTGGCCGGCTCGTCTCGCAACTTTGCCTCGCCCACGGGCAACACTCCTCTTTGTTTAGCACGGAGCGCGCACTTTCGGCCGCTGGTCCACTCGTCGAGAAATGTCTACCTGAACCCGAATGGCTGCGGCTCTCTGCAACAGCGCCGAATGTCGTCAAGCAGCCAGCAGCAGCAGCAGCAGCAGCGGTCATACTGGCCCTGTGCCGCATTATAGGACGGTCGTTATTTGGGGTCCGGGCGAATTTTGAGGTTCACGCCTCTCGACGTCGTTTGCAAATAAATTAATAAAAATCCTCTTGAAATATAACATTTTTATTATATTGAACCCTCCGTCTACGGAGACTCCAATTTCGCCATTTAAAATACGTGGGATCTCCTTGCACCTTCATTTAATTTTATTTCGGGGCCCCGCACATTTGTCGAAAAATTTGTTACTATCTAAAATATGAGTGACATGTGAGTCACTGAGTGGAGAACAAATTTGGAAGCTTCTAGGAAATTTTTTTATGCTCAGTTTGATTGGTCGCAAAAAAAAATGCTATCGATAGACAATAATGTTCATCGCGAGGAAAAGATAAGTTGTGGAAGGGGTAGTGGTGCGAGAGGGTTGGCGAGGGGAGGGGGGAGAAAAAGAGACCCGGCAATTTGATCGTCCGTCAGGTGGCTTCTTCGTGACCGGGGCGCATTACCGGGCGGCTCCCAAAACGTTTCGGAAATTCAAATTCAAATGTGCGCGCGCGCTCGTTTTAGCTCTCGGTTTACCGAGAGCCGCGTATATAGTAGCTTCTTGGCTCTCGGCGCTGTGTGCAGCATATAGAGCGCATAGCTCCGGGCTGCTTTTCTACTAAACCCCCGTTTTTTGATTATACTCATTACCGCAACAGCAGCAGCAGCAGCAGCGACGGCAGCAGCAACGGCAGAAGCAGCGCGGCGCTTAGGCATATTCAGCCCAACACTACGACGCCCCAGCTATGCGTCTGCGATGCTACCCTGATCTCCCATTTTTTTCTATCTCATTCCTCTTTGCCTCCTCCGCCGTTCTGCAAATAGCCACATTGGACCACGTAGACGCTTCTTCTTCTTCTTCGCTATTATTCCTGGAAAGCGTAATGCTCCCCTCGCGGGAATATCGCGTATATATTAAACACGGCGAGAAGGTCTAGAAAACAACAGTCGGGATAAATGTACCACAGTCTATAACGAACAATAAAAAAAATTCGAGGAGAAAAATGCGAGAAATGATTTTTCGCTTTTTTTTCGAAATTTCGTCACTTTACTAAAATCAATGTTACTTTTTTTTTAACCAACGATGTATTAATATTCATCTTGAACGCAACAAATGGCACGACAATAAATGTACCGCAGTTCTTCAAAATACAAAAGCGATCCATTAAAACGGTTGAATTATAATTTTTAATTAAAAATACGCCATCAAGACCGGCACTTGGGTTGCGGTGTACGTGTAGCATTCGAGCCAGTTGGACAGTGTCGCGCGGCCGGACAAGAGAGATCGATCCAGGTGTGTAACGGTTACTCTCCTCTATTTTAGACAGAACTCGCCGTCTGTTCTGTGCGCAACTATGCGTGAGGTCTCCCCGCGTGCGTCGCTCTCTTTCTCCCTTTCTCCGCGGTCTCCGCCTCGCTCTCGCTCGGGGTAATTTAATATCGCGTTTAATCCAGCGGCATGTCGCCTTTTTCGTCGCTAACCGGTATATGGCCGAGCTCGATTGCGATTCACGTTGGCTTCGAGATGCTGGCACCGCGCGTTTTGTACACAGTCACGCGATCGAACGATCCGCGAGAATTACGTATGTATACGTACGTACGTGCTACACTGAAAAAAATCAGCGGCTCTGACAACCAAAAATCTGGTTGCCGGAGCTCTCTTGGAATCTGTCCGCACGACAGTGTTACTGTTCAGTTCCAACAGCTGAATCTTTTCACTTTATGTCGTCCGCTTGCAGGAGCGAAACGGTATAGCTGTGGGAACTGAACGATGGCTACCTTATTCTAGCAGTTATGCTATAACCTATGAAACAACGCCGCGCGAGTCGATGCCGGTCGTAGTGCGCACGCCGCTCCCCACCGAGCGTTTATTAGTTCCTGCGTCGGCGCGCGTAGCTCCTGTATCGGCGCGTATAGCTCTCGCATCGGCGCGTATAGCGCTCGCATCGGCGCGTATAGCTCCCACAGCTATACCGAAAATTCTCCAAGAACTACATCGCGTATCGTTCTATTTAATTCCTCGCATAGTTACAGTAACGGATACATGTGCAGCAATACGATATTCCTCTTGTAGAAATACGCGTTGCTCATGCAACTATATTCATAGCTACAGTAAGAAATACGGATGTAGCAATACTTTGTTTTGTTGCCGGAGCCGTTCATTTTTTTCAGTGTACGTACGCGCGAGGCATTACATGTGCCTCGGGGCACCGGTTACAAGTTTTTCATGCGGTGTGTGTATACAAAGTTGCAGCATTTATGCGCATGAAATCATGTTACTCCCACCACCCGCGAGCACAGCCGGTGTAACGCCGCGCGACACACACCGCGCAAATGTGGATACATTGCAACGAGAGCCGCAACTCGGCATAATTACACGTTCGGCTCGTGTCGATCACGAGCATTTTAATAATTACGTAAGTTAACGGACAGTCGCGAGGTTAAAGGTTCAGCGTCGAGCCGCCAGTCGAGCACGAACACAGATCGTTAAGTGCAACAAAGTTAATGCTTTGCTTTACTGTTACGCAGAATTTTTCTGATCTGACCGTTTTTTTCTCTCTTTCTCTGTGTCTTTTTTTTTCTCTCTCCCCTCTTCTTGTGACTGGAGCCAACGGTGATCTGTCCAAAATCTGGACAGTGTTGACGCGAGCCTGTTGCAATTTGAGAACCCACGTCCTTGACATGTCGGCCCGTCCCAAGAGATCACACAGCGCTATGCTGAGACTCGAGGGTAAAACGAGGCTGCGCTCGAGGATCTGTTTTTTTTTCGGATCGAGAATACATTTGAAATACTTGTCTTCAGGGAGAACCGAAGATTGTCGATGTCGTCGGGCAGAAAAGCGAGTTGCATCTTTTTTCTCAGACGGTTTTTTTCCCTAACAAACACGCGAAAGAAAAATCGCGGATCCGAATACGGCGCATAACCGGAAGGTCATTCGTTTCCTCTTAAATATTCCATATTTTTCACAAAACATAATGTTTTCGTATCTCAATTCTTGTTTTTATCTTTTCGTCACAAGATCAAACGAAACCTGTGAACCACATCGGTCGCATGCAAATACAAATTTTTCCACAATTTCTTGTAATCGCTAGAATAAATAAAACACGTTTTTCGTCTCGAGCTTCGAATCTCCTTAGCATACTATTGAATCGTTATCCCAGTTTCGTGCCGCAAACGCACTAAACCATCAATAACAAGTATATTCCCAGGCCTGGCGGTGTTCGAGCTGCGTCGAAGTCGTTGCAGAGAGCGCCAGGTCACGTTTCACCAGTGTGCCGAGCGCACGAAGCTGCTGTAGCAGTAGCAGCAGGTGAAGCGCGGAAGCGGATAGGCAGTTGCAGTGCGCATTACCAGACGCACTGCGCTATGTGATGTGTATAAGAGCTCGACGCATTGTCGAACTTTTCCTTTCGGCGGGGGTTGAAAAATCTCTTTGCGTTTTCAACGAGGGATCCGTTCGTCGTCGCGTTTACAGATGTCGATGAATTCGGGGATCCTCTCGGGGGCCTCTCGTGTGCACTTCGCCCGCGCTGCAACACGAATAAAGCGCCAGAGCTGCGTCCCCCGCTTCCTCTCTCGCTCCCGACAAATCGCTCCCGATAATCTCCGAGTTGGAGTGCGCGTCACGTTCCGGGTATAGTCGTGTTATGTCGTGCGCGAGCTACGTCGTGTGACGCCGCAACAACGGGTCGACTCACGGCACTGCATCCAGTGCATCGTCAACGGTCGCGTGAGCCTCGTGTGTGCGCACAACACGCTGTACAAAATTTTATACCCCCGCGTCGTGCTGCACCCCCGAATTTCGTATACGCTGCGGCGAACGTGTAACCGAGCCCCGAGCACGACAGTCTTCATGCGGCATGAAACTGCGCGCGCCCCGACTCGAAAAACCATACTGCACGCAGCCCCTGGTACACTGAAGATTTATGCTTCGCCACGGATTACCGCAGCAGCGATCTGCGCCGACAGTATTGGCTAGCTAACGAAAAAAATATTGGACACACAGTTAAAATAACGAAATGCGGCTGATAATAAATTGATTGGAAGGAGGTTCTTTTTCGCGTTCTATAAGTTTCAGTATGATTCAAAAAACGTTATTTGGGAAATTCCCAGGTTCGGAACGTCGAACGTGCCAACTTTTTAGAAACCAGAGGTTTATTCATTGTGAAGAACCAGATGTACTCGTTGCTCAGTGCGCTCAATGAGTGAAGTCTCGTTAGGGTGTCAAAGGATGAAAAAAAAGCTATTTAAAAAGTCTATTTTATTGGGATAGGCGTCTCACCCTAAATAAACTTGCATTTTCTTGGCCAACACAACTTTTTACTGCGTACAGTGGACGCCTGAGCCCCCAGGCTTTGGTGGTCAAACGAACTGCGGAGCCTCTTTGGGTTGTATACAAGACGAACGACGCGAATGGCAGGGCTACACCATAGACTCTGTGTATAGTACCGTACAGTACGCGAGGGTTGGTAGTAGAGCGGCGGTAACCACATGTTGCAACTGCGGGACTCCTTTGTCGGTAAGCGAACGCCGATTTTCGGCGCGATACGAGGCTCAACTCTCGCTCTCTCCGTCTCTCTGGCTCTCCTTCTCTTTTCGCTTCTCCCTGCTTTCCGCGTGCGTGTTATTAAAACCAGCCCCGCAAGGCACTCGAGCTGCTTGACTTCCTTCTGCCCGTTTTCCTTTTTTTTTCTTTTCTTTCTTCCTTTCTCATCGTACTATGCGCAGCGCGCAGTTCGAGCTCGTTACATTTTTAGCAATTCATTACTCAAGAGCTCCGCTTTTATCCTCCACTTTTCGGAAAAAAGCTCGCGATATGACTGAAAACTTCCTTTCAGCTTTCGGTATCACTCATTCCGGTCGGTTATTCCGCATTAATAGGTTTTCCCAATAAGCCTGAGTATCATCGTAAACCTTTAACGAAATTACTAATTTCGTTTCAAATATAATATAACGTATAAAATTTAGACATAAAATGAAAATAAAAATGTTAATTGATCGATATAGAATCGGTCGATTTTCAAGCTGATGACGAAGGTTAAGTACTGGTTGCCTCTTCGTACAGAACAGATCTAATTGCTATTATAATCCAAAAAGAATATACTAAACGAATTAAATGTAGTAAAATACAAAAAAAATAATATAAAAAAAAACAAAAATAAAATAAATGATAGTTCTTTGAAGAAAAAAAAAAGTTCGGCGATGTAACAGAGGCTGGAGACCGAGTGAAAAGAGAGCACTGAGAGAAAAGTGCCGATCCGAAAGAGGATCTAGGCTCTTTGGAATGCGGCACATGAGACGTTCATGCGAGTGTGTGTGTGTGCGAGGGTCTGCGCGACGGCTCGGTGAGGAGGTACGCGTCAGCGTCGCAAGGGTACGCGGGGACCCCGAGGAAGTGGTGGGCGAGGGGAAAGCACTACCGCCGCCGTATATACGCTTATATATTAGGATTTGACTTTGCAGTTGTGCACCACCACCGAGCATCGCCACTCTGGCTTTCGCTGTCTCGCTTTTTTGGGCCTCTTTTTCTACGACTCGTGTTTAACTTGCGAGAGAGACGAGATGAGACGAAAAAAAAAAATCGAACGAAGTTACAGGAGCGAGTGAGATAAAAATCGAAAGGACCAGAACGACTGAAAATGATAGAGAGAGAAAGAGGGAACGAGGAAAAGAGATGGAGAATGAGAGAGAGAGGGAAAGGGAGACAGAGAGCGATGCAGGACCAGTAAAAGTGACGAGGGTATGATGTTCGCTTTAATATCCACCAGCAGGTATATATTCTCTCACTCGCTCCGTCTCACTTGCTCCGCAGCTTCAACCCTCCCATCCTTTTGGTCCTTCACGGTTTTTCGGACCTTGCTTCTCGCTTTCTTTCTCTCTCTGTCTCTTCCACAATTTCTCCCACTCAAACTGCGCACTGACCAGAAACCGAGAGAGGTGGGGGCAAACAGAGCGAGTAGCATGGGAAACGCCCGCGCACATTGCTGGACCAAATGAGAGAGAACGAGAGAGAGAGGCGAGTGAGAGGACCAGAAGACCAAAGAAAAAGGAAAAAAATCGGGATCCATTTTTTTAGGGACGCAACTCCGCTTACCCAGTTTCATCCTGGTCATCCCACTGTCTCTCAACTCGTCCGTAGCAATAGAAAAATCGTGCAAGTGACCTCGGGCACAATTTTTTTCGAAAACAAAACAAAAAAAAAATAAAAAGCCGAGACAGCAACAATAAGGGCAGCCTGACGTGGTTTATGAAGATTTTTTTGAATTCGGGGTAGACGCGCCAGCTCGCCAAAAACCCATCCCTCTCCCGACGACCATGCAATTATTAATAACTTAGGTGAAGCGAGGCTGCGCTGTACCCGCAAAGGTTTTTCGAGAGAGGGAAGTAAAAAAATAAAAGCGTCGAAAAAAAAAAAAAAAAAAAATAGTAAAGCATTCGCGAGAGTCCGAAAAGTGTGCGCGCCGGACGAGGCGAGGTAGTAACGACGAAAAGTCGGTCTCTGTCGCTCTCGTCGCGACCGCCGGACCCGACTCGTTCGGACCTTTCTCGGAATCGTAAAAAAAAAAAAACATTTTTAGAGAAGTACTCGAACGTCTCTAGAGCCGCGTTGCGCCGCGAACAACTGGAAAAAATTATTTTTCCGGGGCCCGCACGCTGAGCGCCGGGGCCCGCCGAAGACGCCGAGTAATGACGGCCACGGGGAATGAGCATTTTTGTTTGAGAACATTTTTTTCACACCATTGCCCCCTCGGACACTTGAGAGTTTTTTCTTTCAAGTTTGCTTTTTCGGAGAACCCGAAATAGAGAAGAGGACTGAGAGAGAGAGAAAGAGGAGAAGAGGGGGAGAGAGAGAGCACACGCTTAGACCGTAATAACTATGGCACCCCATATTGCGTCGCCGTCTCGTTGCCCTGCCCTAAGCCCCATGTCTGACCACGGCCTCTCTATATTACCCGCCGGGTATTACCTATCCCACATCTCTCTTTTCTCTCAGTTTATAGTTTTAGTGCGCATTAGGATTATAGGCGAGACAAGGTGCGCGCACCGCGAGGGCACTAGCGGCGAAAACGAGGGCCCTCCCAAAAAGAAAAAAATATATATATAATATAATAAAAATAAAAAATACGTGAAAAAGAAAAACGTAAGAGAGGCGAGGCACGAGGAACCAGATCAGGCGGGTTTCGGTCGTTGCTAGAGGAGCGAAGAACGAGATGGAAGCACACGAAGAGGGGACAAGAGACGCGCGAGGGTCCTGCCGGGATTATGTTCGACGTTAATGTTTTTATTGTTCTTCGTGTGCCTAGGACCCGCTGCAAGTTTTCAGAGGTGCGGGCGAAACGAGCCAAAGAGCGAGTGAGATGCTGGAAGCGAAAAACAAAAACGCAGGCAGGAGATGAATAAAAAAAAAGGAAAGCAAGAAGAAGACGAAGAAGAGAGGACGACCGTGCCGATATCTTAGGGGGATCTACGCGTATTTTCACTTAGCAGTTACACGATACCGGTACGCCCGAGGTTGGATCATTAGTACCAAATGCTTAAGGATTCCCAAGTACTCTGACGGCCGGCGATGTTTTTTTGTCTTTTTTTTCCCTTCTCTCGTCCTCTTCTGCCTGCTCCTGCTCTTCTTGTTGTTTGACCCTCAGTCCGTCCTCTTTTATCCTTCACGTCGTCTACGCAGATGCAGCTTTTTGTTTCACCTCGCGATAATCAGCCTCGCGTGCATTCAAGTGGAATAACGTTGCTGTCTGGGAGGCAGCCGATTGGTCAAATCTGTGAACAGAAATGAGCTAACATTAAATAATATTTTATGTATACTTTTGATTTTATAAAAATTGAAAAAAAAAATCTGTATTTTAGCGACGTAGAACGTGTTGCCCCAAATGTTGCCCCATTTGACGCTAAACCCGAAGCTCTCGTTGGTAACTCTCCGCGAGTAATGGAGGCGGCGGGGTAGGAGGGGAAAAAACACTCCTGTCAAACAGCACCTTCGTCAGGGTGTCGTCTATCAGATAATTTCCGGGCCTCTCGCCGCAACGAACTGTCGGCTCAACGACGAGCCGGCGACTGTCATTTTTTTTTCTAACTCCCACTCTTGCACAGTTTCGACCGTGTAAATCTATATCTTCGATGGAGATCGGCGAGCCACGATACCGAGAGGTTGTCGATATACCTGAAAGGGCTTCCCAACCCCCGATCGTACACCCCCTGTGCCCTTCGCCCCTTTCGGTGCTGTGGGTACTCAAAAATCGTGAAATCCGAGGTAAAATCGCTGCATTAATGCGTTTCCTCCTGAGTTCGATCTTTTTCGCAGATCGACAGGTTTTTATCTTTATTTTGCACAGGGAAAAAAAATCAAAAATACAATTTTTTTCAGATGCAGAAATCGTATTATACAGCTTTTATCATTTGTCACCCGATCCAGGTGGCTTTTTTATTTGGGTCAAATAATTAGTTAAAAAAAAAAACATGAGGCGAATATTGAGGCGCATTATCGTTGAGGAGAATCATCGTTGGGTTTGATGGTATTTCAGAAGAGGTCGAACGGAAGGGCGTACGCCGCCGTCGTATCAACCCCGGATCCTCGCGACAACCTGCAGTTGGTGAATTTGTGCGTCCCCAAGAGAAGAAACGTCATCGTAAGTAATCCAATGAAACGAGACGCATAAAAGCAACCGAAATAAAGCGCTACTCTTCACGCCGCAAACGAAACGAATTCTCGCATTTTGTCTTCTTGAGCAGCATCACGACAAGCAAGCTCTCTCGCCTTTATCACGCCTGACGCAACTGCAATTATAACGATAAGATCGATGTATCCCAAAATTGGCCATTCACCAGCCGCACTCACTCGCTTCTCCGCAACTTCTGTTCCATAAGCACTTTCTGGATGAAAAAGAAACCATGAAAGAAAAAATTACATTTATTTCCAGAAAGTTGACGATCGACGGAACAACTTATGACTCTCATCTTCACGTGTTTCCACGCTTTCGCAATAATAACAAGTACATCTCTATCACTTATGTTTCCACGCTTGCACTATTTCACTTTCCGGAGACTTCTCGAGTCCCCGGGACGTTTTATCTAGCGCTCTCTTACTTCTCTTTCACTCGCTGTGTATCCGTATGCGTTTCTCTTCTGGTTCTCGGTGGCGGCAATAAAACTGCACCTCGTGCAATTTCTGTAATAGGAACGGGCACGTCACTCTTCGTAGGTATTTTTCACCGGCCGAGCAGCCGAGCTCCCGACTCGCCCGTCCCAGTCGTTACTCTCGTTGTCGTTACTGCCGCGATCTCCTCTTCACTCTCGCCCCCCCCCCCCCTGGCCCGCCCCCCGAGCACACTTTTATTCCACTGGCTGCGGGGGATTAAATGCACGAGAGGCGCGTGCACGACGTTCTAGCTTTAACACCAGCTCGCACCGATAGTCGCAATGTTAATGATGATTCGCTGAGCGACATTTGTTTTCAATAGACACATATGACAATAACCAAAATGATCCATTTTTCAGGGTTATTAAAAAATCAAAAATGGAAAGAAATGCATTTGACGTCAAATTAGAGATTCTGGCATCTATTGACTGAGTAACTACTAATCGGCGGTACATGCGACATTATTTTAACAGTTGCATCAATAAATTGATGATGACATGTAATTGGAGCTCATTACTGTCACAATAAAATATTCGGTGTCAACGATAAAACAGTAGCACGGAACAAAAATTTGTAGTTGGGTTTTGATGACAGTCGGAGCTAATACAATTATTTAAGAGTCCTATAAATCGCTCGACTTCGAATTGAGAATTAATCTATGACAAAAGCGCCTGACGAGGTGCAGTAAACATTCTCCGCTTAGCCGTGCTAAAATTGTGTAAAAGGCGAAAGCCACGCTCGATTGTATATTACAGGGGTGGTCGCCCCGCTGGCTTTTGACAATTCTCGACTGGCATTCAAGTGCAAAATGCTTCTACGCCAATGGTCGACTTATTTGTCAGTGCCGCCGGGATGCGTAGAGCGTTTCACGTCGCACAGGTATAGAGGATTCCAGAAGAAAACGCCGGGGTCCTGCTGGGCGCGCGTTGCGGTCAACTTCTTTCGCTCTCTTTTGCAGCCCTCACTTTACTCTAGCATTGTTTGCGCCACGATCGGATTTCTCAAAGTCACTTCTCTTTTTTTTTCTTCCTCCTCCTTTTTCGACCGGACAGGTAGAACTGTTCTCGCGATATTGCAACAATAGACCGAGAAAAGTCAAAGGAGCTTGCGAAGTAGAAAAATGATCCTTTCTCATTATTATCCAACTGTTGCACTACGAAGTCCGTTGTTTTAGTTGTTTCATCGATCGAATCCCTTTTTCCAGTTCGAACGAGATAGAATTTTGTATCGTTATACGCGAAATGTTGTCTCGTGTATTCTCGACGATAAATGCAATTCCGAGAATGTTCGAAAAATTCAATGACGACCGCGGGGAATCTTCGAGACCCTCCGGCGAGCCACGACTCGCCGGCGTCGTATCTCCGAATTTGATCTTATCTCCGAGGAAGATCTTCTCATTTCTCAGGTTATACGCAGGCGCACTGCAGATCGATCACGAAAAATTTCGTCGGTCTCGCGTGTCTTCGAAGTTGCGTACCGAGAGGATCCGTGTACCCTGGGCGTGTCAAGCTGTAATTTCCCCCAGGCTCGTTGGCCGCGCGGTCGCAGGCATAAAGTCTTTCGGTATCCTTTCGTCCTGTCTCACTCACACTCTCCTTAAATCACGACAGGTCAGACTTTGTACCTGACCGCGCGGGGTGAAATCGACCGAATCGAATTATCCTCGAGTAAAATTCGAGTCCACGTTGACTTCCTCCTTCGGCTCTTTCTCGTCGACCGCGTCGAGTGTCAGGTGAAATTCTGGTCAATACATACAAGTGGACCAACGAGGGGCATGCATACATAGAATATATTCTATATATAATATGTCCATGTAAAAATATGTATATGCAGTGCAGCCAGAAAAAAATGCTCCAGGGAAACATTCATTCCGCGAGCATTCGAGATCAGGTCCCATCGAAACCCGAAGCTATTCCGACGCAGTACTGCGGCCAGCAGCTTCCATGTTCGGGTTCACGCGCAAATGACTCTCGCCACCCTCGGTTCATCCGTCCGTCCTTCTGTTTCTGTCCCTTTCTAACTCCGCAGTGGACGATGCACCCAAAAGGGATGCTAGACCGTCTCGTGACCGCTCGTCCCTCTCTCGTTTGCCTTTTCGAAAGGAGTGATTTTTCTCCCCCCGATGCAAATGGACGACCATTGTGTCAAGTCCGACTCGGTCCGGGGGTAAAGCGTTGATCTTTCGAAAAATGCGAAAGTTAAGCCGCCCCTTCGGGGTCCCCGCGCGCTCCCGTGGTGTCCCCTCGCAGCCACCCCGACGCGCCGGGTCCAGAAGCAACTACGGAGCAACGCGTACCACGACGACCACCGTCGACCCGGGCCCCACTCGGGCCATTGTTGTAAATCTCTTAAAATAACGCGACCGATCTGCCGTCCTCATCCGAGTCTCTTGTCTCCCGTTCGCTTGCCTTTCTCTTTATCCTCGGTTCAAGAACTCCGCACTTTCGCTCGTTCTTCCTCTCGATTTTCATGCCTTCACTTCGGTCCACTTCACCCCAGGAACTCCGACGTCGCTTCCACTCATCCATCGAGGATGACTGCGACTGTCGCTTGTGCGTTTTCTTCTCGTGAGCTCCAGATTTCCTCTATTAAAAAGTTCGTGAGCAACGATTGTTATCAATTTATTCGTAAATTGATAACATGGCAATATTTGGTAGTTCTACTCTATTTGGCAGTTTCTAAAAAAAAAATCGAGAAAAAATTTCGGGCAATCAACGGTGCTTTACGGAATCAGCGGAATGTTTGCCATTGGATAGGGGTGTCAAACTTCACGAAATTGATTTTTTTTTTCGCAAAAAACGTAAGGGATAAAAATAATTATCGCGTTTTTTTTCCATCGAATTCGTCGAATAGTTTTGCAATCGATAGGATGTCGCAGCTGCGCCAAACTGGCCATCTCGTTTCCTCCGAGCATAGACGCCAGTGTCCAACTCTAGCGCCGCGCGCAATTGGCTCTCGCCGCCGGTGTATCGCCGTCTTCGTCTCGGCCTGAAAAATAAGCGACGCAGGCAGAAGCATCTCGCCGGAAACGAAGGAGGGTGTTTTAGTGCTGGTTTACGGCAGCCATAATACCAGTTTGTGGGTATAGCGAGTGGTATAGCCGGTCGGGTGGTAGCAGCAACGGTTCGCCCCCTTCAGGTATATAAGTATAGTATATACGCGGCGAGGTTGCGAGGTACGACGAGGCGCGGCATCTCGCGCATACGTCGGAGCCCCAACACACCGTCTAATATACGCGTGGAACCGTGAAAATTTTTCGGCCTCCGAAACAACACCGCTCGCTGCTCTTTGAGCAGAGTTTAGCGGGAAGCCCGTACGTACGAAGCTCTCGTAGTACTGTAAATACCGAAGGCATCCTCCCCTCCCCCCCCCCCCCACCCCCTCCAACTCGTACATTCCGACGGTTCCACTGCGTCACGACGCCATTCTTTCCTCTCCTCTCTCATTGCATCTGGTTTGTCATCGAATCTCGAAATAAATATTCGATGCGAATCCACGATTGCGAACATCTTTTTTTTTTCTCCACATTACCCAGACGGAGTAACGTTCAAGGATGTGACTTTTTTTTTTCGTCGAGTCACCTAATTCGCGGTACTGACCTCGCCCCTCGCTCAGCTCTTGCAGCCGGGTGGTCCTCGCTTCTGCGGCGCTCGTTGCGCTTTAAGCTTGTCGGTCGATATTCGTCTAGCTCGCGTACTCCCTCCTAGAGATCCCGAGGAGAGCGAGAGAGCGGAGGAACAAGAATGCACCATATGGTCCTTGAGTGGTCCCGCGAGTGGCCGTGACCGTGAAAAAAAAAATATGACTGTACCATGACCGTAGTGCAAACAACTGCGCCGAGACAACGGCAAAAAAAGGCAGCGTAATGATGCTGGGAATTTGAAGAAAAATAAATGAAAAGAAACGCTCGAGCGTGCGGAGAGGAAGGTCAGGGAGGACGAAGAGGAAGAAGAACTACAGCGACGTCAACATCAACACCACCATCATTACCAACGAAACAAACTACACCAACAACAACAATACAACGACAATGACAATGACAACGACAATGACACCGACAAAAACAATGGTGAATAAAGCGAGTCGGGAAACCGCGAGAATGGCGAATAAAAGACAGAGAGAGAGGATTCCTGGCAATTATAATTTTTTATAAGGGCTCCTCGCGTCGCGTCTCTGCCACTGTCCGTCCACTCATTATCCCATACACGTGCATCCCCTATAGACGTGTGCACACACTTCCGATTCGCGACAAAATTTGCTGGCACCATGCGCCGCATAGGACATCCAATAATACGACTTCTCGTTGCGACATTCGGCGTTTCGTTCTAGCCGAAAATAGTTCTGTGCCTTTTCGGTGGAGTTTTATGCTCTGCCCCCGCCCCCATTCGGTCCTCAATACTGAAGCTCCTCGCTACCCCCCCCCCCCCACTCTCACTCTATCCTTCTGCCTCGTGCTGCTTGCTTCTCCTTTTCGGGTGCTCAGGCCCAAAAGTACGCGCGTCTACCTACAGAGAGAGCGGCGGAGGCGAGAATGTAGGGCCTCTTCTCAGAAAATATTGCGGCGCGATGACACATAGGCCCCGTTCTAGAGTCATGGTACGAAACTCAGGTAACAGTAACGCATAATTATTGTCCTGAATCCACTCGATCGCCTATATAATAATTTGACGAAATACCGAAGTATTTTCATGTAATTTTATTTTTTATTTATTTTTTTTTTCACGTTTGAATAAAATTGTTCTTGTCTTAAAAAACGCGATGGGGTGTCTGAATCCTCCGTCTCAAAAGACAGTAGAAATAATTTTCTGGAAAACGTGCGAAATAATTTAAAAAAATAATACTAAAAATAGTGCTGGTCCACTTTCTGACGTTTACTGCACCGGGAATAAATTGCAAACGAACTCGCGTTTAATTTGTAAATCGTGTCTCATCGTGCTCGCGCAATTATCAAGAGTAACCGGCGGAATTCGGCGTCCGTAGTGCCTCTCAGCCCCGGACCAGCGGCGCGCGCGCGCCAAAACAAAACGAAATAGTGCAAGAGCCGCGCGCGCGCGCGGCGCTCAAGGACAACGACTATACGGAAGGAGCGGCAGAGAGGGAAGCGAGGCGGAGACGCGGCCTAGGAGAGTCGCGTCGGGGGCCCAGCGGCGAGGACCGCCATATTGCGAACAATTGAAACCGTTGCTGGCACCTCGGGCGGCGGCGGCGTCGGCGGCGGCGGGCAACGTCATCTTCCTTCTTCCTTTCGGCTCTTCCTGTTCTTCGTTCTCCTCCTGCGCGTCTCGTCGCGGCTTCGCGGCTGCAACCGCGAAGACCTCGCGCAGCCGCTGCTGCTGCCGGTGTCGTCCGGTTCGCGTGTCTCGTTTACCGCCCCGGCGACCGCACACTCACACATACGCTGAAAATTTCGCGAAAAAAGAAAAACAAACAAACAAACAAAAAAGCAATGAAATTAATACGACGAAATGAATAAAGGAAGGAAGGAGAACGCGGAGCAAATAACTAGCTCGTCATTTCCAGGCTGTTATGCAGGCCGAGTCTCGTGCATAGCCGCGCGTTCTCGGAAGACCCTCAAAAAGTCTACCATTCTCCGGCTTCTAGAAAGACGATAATAAAAAAAGTTGCAAAAAAAAGAAAAAGGATGATGGAAGAAGGAGGAGGAGGAGAAGGAAGAAGAAGAAGACAAAAATGGAGTAATATTCCGAGGTCTGCCGGGGACTGGGTTAACCCGGGGGCAGCCCTCTCGGATAGCCGAGAGAAAATTGGCTTCTCGTTCGTCTTCTCGACAAAATTGAATCACAATGAAACATTGTGCGCGGGGCGCGCAATTTTCGTAGCGGCGCGCGCAGCGTATCTGCGCCTTGTGCTGACACGTATATATATTCTCGCTTTTGCCGAGGCGCCGAGCTTACAGTCGATCTATTCGCTCCGCATGCGCAGCGACGATTCTCACGTTGCGCATCGGTCTTGTACGTCGGTTTTTGGCTTTTCGTCCTCAACTCCCGGATACCTTTTCTTCCGCGCGCGCTCGGCATATACATACCGCGCTCTTTTTGTTGCCAAACGTTATGTCGGGGTGTGCGCGCGTGGTAGGGCAACTTCTCTTCCCATTACCTCCCCCGAATTCTCCCCAACTTCTCTCTCTCTCTCTCTCACTCACTCTTGCTCTCCGGTTTTGTTCGCCCACGTTCCGCAGGCATGGAGCGCAGAAAACACGTACCGAGTTCTAGCTGCCTGTTCTCTCTGTCTCTGTTTCTGTCTTCCTTTCTCCCACTCCTCATATACTCTCCCTCTCTCTTTCTCTCTCGCTGGCCGCCGAGCGAACAAAGAATGCATTTGGCGCATTAAGAAACGTCCAGCGCGGAGCAATGTGCGTATAGCTCCGAGGTAGACAGAACTACGGGGAAGATTAGAGGGGACACGGTGGCGCAGGAGCCACGTGGGAGTGAGCGAGAGGGGGTGAGCCGAGCTGCGCCCGACGGAGGGGCAGGGGGGGGGGGGAGAAGAGGAGAACGAAACGGAAGGGGAGAGACGTAAGGCCCGATGAGTCCTGTAACCCGATGCCTGCGTGCACTAGCACTCCGGCACTCCGCCGCGGCACCTCGCCGCTTCTCGGTTTCGGGGCCCTGCCCCTTTCCCCTCATCCCTCTCTTCGTCGCCTTGCTCCCTCCCCTGCTCCTCTCCCCCCACCTCTTGCTTGCGGGCCCCGAAACCGAGCGAAGTGAGCACGGCGACTTGCACGGTATGACGCGATAATGCGGTACGCTTCGGTGGGCTTCGGGGGCTCCCGAAGGAGAAGGAAGGGAAGGAGGCGAAGAAGCTGGCGGAGAATAAGAAGTGGAGGGGAGGGGGACGGGCTGCGGGTGGAGGGGAGAGGGGCATCGTCGCGCGCTCTGCCGTACTGACCTTGACTAGGCCCAAAGTTGCGGTGGGTTGGGACCCACGATCCTTTTCTTTTCTGCGCGCCGAACGAGCGAGTGGAACGAAGCGAGAGCGAAGAACGGGCGAGAGAGAGAGATAGAGAGGTGGAAGAAAGAGAGACTAAATGTGTGAGAGAGAGGGGGAGTGGGGCCCTATGCCCCTTTGCCCTCCCCCCCATTCACCGTGCACCCGAGCCCTGTAGTTCTGCATTCGCAGACTCTTCCATCAAGGACATCACAAAAAGTACATTAGACGAAAACACGTTGCCATTATAGGCCCCGCGAGCTCCTCGGCAACTGCCCGACACATCCAGACGCGCGTACATACACAGAGCTTATATATTCTTGAGCGCAGACACACGCGGCAACGACGAAATCTAAACTCCCGCGGTTGCCGTGTGCGATCGCGCACAGACACCATCGAGAGGCATTTCGATCGTCTTCTCTCCGATCTCGGTTTTACTGATTCTCGCCGGGCGAGATTGCCCAGCCATTCTTCCCCGCTTCTCATTCGTTTCTCCGTCAATTCGGCGCAAATACACAGAGACGGCATTTTTCCGCGGCTGCTGTTCTCATCGATGCCGCGTTCTACGCGCTAAACGTGCGGCGGAAATAAATTGCGTGGCTTTTCGACAATTGTCGCGACCGGTTCGAAGCGAATTCGCTGCGGTTGGAATATCGCAATGGCTGCGCTGCGAATGTGACTGCGTCGAATTGACAACGTGGGACAACTTTTGAGTCCCTTCCTTTCGTTAGATTCGTTGCAAGCGTACAGATGCTAATATATACAAACGAATGGGTTAATCGACTTGACTACTTTTTTTTAGTCTTTGGTTGCCCAAGTGAGCCTGACAATTCGGTATTTTTTTTCGTACGTATCTCGAGTCTGTATTTCCAAGCGCTAACGAACGTGTGATAGAAACAAATTGCGTGTGGCTTTCGTCAATCGTCCTGACCGGTTCGGGCACTGCATCTGCCTGCGATTTCAATCGCGAAAGGACTCGGCGAATATATCGAATTGGCATCGCGCGGGCCAACTCGGTGTATCGCGGCGCGGTCGGTGTGCGTATAAGGCGGCTGTGTATTAAATGCACGCAGCCGGGGACCTTGAGAATCACCGCGCGGCTTTATTTCTGGCTGCCGGGCGCGAGAGACGAGCCCGGTGCCTGCACCTTACCCACTCGTCTCTGCTTCTCAAGATCAAGGCCATGTCCTCCCCCCCCCCTTCCCCCTTAACCCCTCCCCCGCGCGTGCACACTTTCCCCCCTGCGGGATGACTGGACTCTTTAAGCGCGCGACGCTCTTGCACCTTCTTCGCCTTTCGGTCGTGTTACTCCTCTTCGTTACTCACGGCGCGATACACGCGAATCACTTTAAGACCTCGACTCACGGCGAAGCTGCGTCTTGGGAATTAAAATGTTTGAGTAATTATATATCTGTAGATTTTTCGCAAATAGTGGCGACTTGTGACTAGAGAATAATCACTTCCCTTGCTCCGTCTGCTCAGCGACAGCTGAATATAAAACGACATATATAACATGATTGAATAAAATCACATTAATATTACAATTAACAATTAAAATGTGCTCGGGTGAAAAACGTAAAATTTTTACGTCTCCGCGCGCAATTTTTACGATTTCATCGTCGATAATTTTCGCCAGTGGAACATTTCCAATCAGATAAGATTTTAATAGTCGGGGTTACACACTCATCCAACCGTTCGCTTTTTTAACTCATTCCTTGGGTTTATTTGGTTCATAAAATATTCAATGTTACTCGTCTCTTCGAACAAAATGCCTCTGTTCTGATAGCAGTAAAGTATCCAAACGTATGATTAAAAAATGTATTTTATGCATAAATTTATTTCGAAAAAAGTCATGAAAAAATATATCTCTAGATAAAAAAGTTCTATAATTCAGTGATGAGTATTTCCGCATCCACTCGACTAAAAATTTTACTTCCGAAAACAAGGTAACTCGCGCTGAAATCATCACGCTGCAAATGTCGCGATGAAATCATCGGAAATTTTATCTGTGTCATTCACTTTCGTTATTACACACTATTCACCGTTGCACCAACATCGTCACCTGTTATTTTCCGCGAAGTGGCTGATTCGTAGTGACAGAAAAAAAGACCTTTCAACGCAAGGTCTCACCGAGCGATAGTAGCGCCACCATCGTCGGTGTAAAGTCGCCTGGACAACGGGACCCTTGAAAATTTTAATTGTCGGACGTGGCCATACGGTGTAATTTCATCGCCGAATGCCTGGGACACCGTTGCCGCTGCTACTGCTGTCCGATCGTATTCCTCGGAACGCTTACGGTAGGTGCACATACATGGGATCCCATAAAGAACGCGGGTGAACTGAGTGTGCCGGGTAAACAGGTTTCCATGTAAGGCATCTCCCTCGCTGATGAAAAATACACCTCCGCATTATGAGCCACTCTAAGCGACGTACGTAGGAAAAAAAGAGCGACGGAGACAAATGCGTTTCGTGAAAGTAAATGCGCACTGCAAGTTGTAACGCTTTTCACATAGACTTCGCGGTATTTATGCTCCACTCGCGGTAACCGCAGCGAGACAAGAGAACATGTCGACTCCCACGCGTTTGAATTTCGTTCGTGGATTAACGCGCCCGTTGCTTCTCATTTCAAACACGACAAGGCGAAACAACCGAACGCCTGGGCGTGCGTTTGTGATCAATGTAAAATTATACCGTACGAAAAGAAAAAACGGCTGATCATTTTCAACCACTCGAAAAGTTGGCACGGTCGTCGAGCCCCGGCGCCGAACCACTTTCCCACGGAGAAAACAAGAGTGACGGTGACGACGAATTTTTTCGGCCACTCATCGATATGACAAACGACGCATCCGCGATCGAGACGCGCAGCGGATGGGAGAATTGCAGTCGGAAGCGACTGTATCGACCGACTTGTGTAAATAAAATATCGGGCAAAAAGATGCCGCGTCATCATTTTGACGGGACGATTGTGATGAACATATGACGATCGACTGACTCGACAGGAGATACAACGGACACCGCGTCTCGTTCGGAGCTTCTTGTTTCTCTCACTGTGACTGTTCCGATGACTTATCGTTTCGTTATTCTTTATTCTTCTTTCTTTTCTATTCTCTCTCGTCACTCCGAATATTGGCACTGAACGCGTTTTACGAAGACCTGGAGGTCTCCGTGAAACGCTGAAGTTCACTTTGATCCTCGTCCGGTTGAAATTCAATCGGATTATGACATACAAAACGGCGGCCTGAAAAATTAATTACCGTTCGATGGCAATTAACCCCGATCGGGTGTCGCGTCCGTCCGCGGCGAACACCTTTTTCCTTCCCAGTGACGTCTTTGCGCGGCGGCAAAATATCGCATTCTATATATTGTCAATGTTTTTGCTAGTTTTTAATACACGACAAAGTCCGCTTGTTAACGCGTATTTTTTATTTCAGTGCGCATATAATATTCTTCGTCGCGCAAATTGCCGGGATTATAGAGTATATTATTCGGGTTTCTGCCGACGTGTCCTTGACATTAAGCGTGTTTATGAGATTGGCGCACCAAGCTCTCTCGGCGCAGGAGAAACAACGCGTTCGTTTAATTCGACGCGAGCCCTCGCGCTCGATGCATGAATCTCGAGTCATCTCGTCGTCCCAGAAAGGCAAAAAAAAACGAAAGAAAAAAAAATAGGAGAGAGACACAAGCGAAACGAGATAGTTAATTGACTCTCGGATAAACGCCTCGACCAGCCGAGAAATATCGAGACGAATCTCTTTCTCCGTCTCCGCTCATCTCTGTGACCCACTATGCTCGGGCCTGTTGGAATCAAACCGCTTCGTATCACTGATTTTCCACGAATTATTCCGTCGCCCGGACTAATTGACTCCGACGAATGCATTTTACGTCTTCTTTGTGTCGTTCTTTTTTGTTGGTTCGTTAAAAAATGCCTCAATACGAAATTTCGTATAAATTTAAAGAAATAACGTTCGTAATGCGATATAAATAGAATTTGTGAAAAATCGCGGTTGACCTCTTGACTATTGACGGATAACTGTTAAATCTAGAAAAAAATATCAGCGAAAAACAATTTTTTCGTTATACCCAAAATCGGTTCCGGAATTAAGAAAGAAAAAATACCCTCTTTTCTTCAACTGCATTCTCTATACTTACTCCAATAATAACGATAATAATAGTAACTAGAAAAAAACACCTAAACACAATTCTCACCGTTCGGAATGAGAATAGCGAAGACAGTTCTAATTCTTCAGTAATCAAATTTCTCGAAGTGTATGGCCAGAGGATTATTATCCACACACGCGTGGGTCGGTAGAAATTGGTGGCGCCGCTCGTCAGTCGGTGGAGCGCGGCGATACTCGCGGGTTATAATTATATATATATACACACGCGCGCCCCGGTGCCCGAGAGATCGAGCTGTCTCAGGTGGCAGAGCGGGGCACGCAGGTATTATCCTCAACGCGGGCCCCGTTGTGGCCCGTGGATATACCCGGTGCGGATACCCATATAATCCCAAAAAATTCGATCTCCCCGCGGTTCGTATCGCTCTCTCTCGTATATTTTAGTAGTATAAAGATCGGCGACGATCGGTTCGGGCCCGGGTACCAAACACTAGCCCGACTGAGGTCATTACAGTCGAATTTCTCGTTTGCGCAACGATCGCCCCGCGACCCCCCTCCTCCACCTCTCCGGGAATTAATGGTAATCGTCGGTCGAACTCGCGTCACTGCGTATCTCTTTCTCTCTCAATCGGCTGCGCACAAATACACATGTGTAAAAATATATATGTGCCTATGTGTGGATATATTAAGTGTGCGCCTATATAAAAAGAATTACACATATACAGACGTTAAAACGTTAAATGACTGAGCGTGAGTGAGTGCGAGTTGGTCGAATCATGTCTGGGTACGCATAAACCGAGCATTGAATTTATGCGCCAGCATCGGCTCGATGGACATTCGAGCCCCTCTCCCCCCCTCCCCTCACCGCGCAACTGAAATCATCCTGTCCAGCCGCGAGTCTCGCGGCCACTTACGCCGATGCCTCTACACCGCATTTTTTTTTTCAGTATAACGTTTTAATTTCATTTCTGATACGTCAATATCCGAGAATACACGCGGACGGATCTCGTTATCGAAAACGGCTTCGAAAAATGGCAAATTTATTTCACCCGAAACTCGTCCCCGAGAAATGAAGTAAAAGCCATGCGGCGTATAGCTGTTTCTTCATTTTGGTTTTATCGAGGGCGACCCCCGTGCATTACGTATGCGATCATCGTCGCGCGTCTCGTTCGTTTTTGACACGTGTGCGAATCGCGGAGAATAAGGTGAAACGATTATTTTATTTATTCTCGTTTTTTTTCTTGCTTCTTCGATTTGGACGCGCAAAAAGTGTTCACAATATCTTTCGGACACAGTTATTTTGCGCCTTGTTATCGAAATACCGCAAATTAAAGTCGTCTGCATAATTACCATTAATTTGAATTCCATATTTTTTCGGCATCCCACCCTTCCCCCTCTCGTGTGTGATTTGGTCAGTTGGCGGTAAATTATTATTGACAACAAAAAGTGCTCACATTGACTAGGAAATGTCGCGTTTATGCATAATTACCTCGTGAATCTGAGCCTCACTTAAGGCAGGAACAACACTCTTGGCTCGTTGCAGATGCGAAATTGCTTTGGTAATCTTCGTCCATTAGCCATTACTTCCTATTACCTTTTTTTTTTATAGGTTCCTTACTATATCACAAACGGAAAACACAGTGTACAACATATTTCTCTACATCATAGCACGAAAAGAAAACGATGACAATTACTCACCAACTTTTTAAAGAGGAGATCTTTGATTTGACTACAGATAAAACGATTTTGTCATAACTAACTGCACCATTAGCGATGGTACACCATGGTAACCGTGGTATCCGGTTCGGCGTTTTCGTAACGAGGCTCCCGCTGCTGCTGCTGGGCAGTATGAGCACCCACGTGTAACACGCATATGGCAAGAGTCTGCGTTGCTCAGTGCGTACTAAATTACTCTGTGCTACTCAGCCACTAAATTGTGGGACGTGTAACTGTTCGCGTATAGTAAAAGTCTCGCCGCGGTTGAAATATTGGGGACTCAACTGTAACTATACGTACATGGATTCTGCACTGCATCGCTATTACATTTATGATTTGTCAAGTCGAAACGATTTTGTAATATCAGTGAGTGCACCGCTAGAGTTTGTCGTCATTTCTGTAATGAGGCTGTTGGTGCTGGTGGCGCTGCTGTCGGTGCGCTGGGCAGCATCGGCACCCACGTGTAACACGCATGACGAGAGTCTGTGCCACTCAGTGCGTACATGCATCACCTCCGCCTCCGCGAGGTCTTTAGAGCTCGCGTTGTATATATAAAAGAGGGAGTCGAGAGTGAGCGATACTTCTGGGCAATGCGGGAAGGCGGAGGAGGAGGAGGAGAAGGTGGTCGATTCTCGGTGTAGGGCTATAAAAAGAGAAAGCTGCGGTGTCTCTCGACAAATTCTATATCATATACTCTGATAATGTGTACGCGAGAAGCTAGGAGGATATTCTTGCATAGCGGATGATCGATGTCACTAGGGAAATTAAAAATAATACGCTCGATACATACACACGTGTGTAATGAACGTGAGATGCGATACGTATTTACCTTAGAAATAATTTATCATATTTAAAGCCGATTTTCTTCAAATAAAAAATATCAACTGATGGGCGGTGGGAAAAATTGGTAGAGATCACCAATCGTTGGTAACAGCTACGTTGGTCACAGCTAAATTTAGTGAAATTACAAATTTTAGTGCCCGGTTTAATTTTTTTCTTTTAATCATAGTGAAACGCTAAGATTAAACTGTAGCATATGTATACGCATGGGATGCGCGTTCAGCGATGTCGAGCGTAGCGCAAGCCCCGCTCGAAAGATTCTATATTTGATGCGCTATAGCGGGGGGCGACAAAGCGACCTACATTTCCGGGAGTTGCGCGACCTCCCCACCCGGGGTTTTTCTCCCGGAGAGCAGCGTGTCTCCCGGCACCCCGAGAGCTGTCCGTTCGCTTCGAGTGATGCAACTCTCTACGTGCCGCCTCTGCCGACGCTGCTGCTGCTGCTGCCGCGAATGCAGTGGTATAAGGGAAACAGGTGCATTGCATGCAGGCCACTGGCGGCCGTCCCGCGCGGAGAGTGGGGAAGAGAATAGAAGCGAAAATAGAGAATGCGGAAAGAGCGGAGAAACGAGATGCTGGACCGACGTATAGCGGAGTGCGCGCCGCTCCAGCCGCTCGATTGTTTGCTTTGATCGTCTCGATCAAAGCGGAAGAACTGAAGAAAAATCCAATCTGCTCCTTCCACAGCCGAAAGGAGAACATTATTTTTTTAAACTCCATTTAACAAGCGTCAGCTGCAAAAAGAATGAATATGTCTAAGTAAAAAAATAATTATCAATAGATTATGTTTTCTTTTCGTATTTCGCTATAAATACAAGGATAACTGTAATCCATTGAATCAAAAATAAAAATGATATATTTGATGCCTAATCTCATGTCAGTGGGTGGTCTTTTCGTGGGCACGAGTCGAAAAATCCGAAATAGACGAAAAAGTTTCTAGCACGTGGAATCGTACTGCCAGCTCCAGGTTGGAGTCGTATACTGTGTGTGTGTCAGTGTACCAACGGTGTAAACGAGCATTGCGCCCGTTGGTACCGAAAATAACACGCGACGGAAACGACGAAGGCGACGACGAGGAGTCAGCGAAGAGATGAGGTCTGCGGCCTGGTGGCCGTTTTCGGGCACTCGATAATTAAATATGGAAGTAGTAGTCTTAGCATTTCGTCTCTGGAAAAGTACACGCGCGCGCTACGGCCGTGTATAGCGTATCTGCATCTGCCGGGCTATAAACCAGAGTCGGTTAGCAGCAGCCTCGCGCTGCTCTGGCGCCTGGGAGCAGCGCACACACGTTACAGAAATAATTCAAAGCTCGAAAGCACAGGGTAATACCCGCTTCTAGCCTTCCCCCTTCCGTCGTCGACGCCGCCGCCGACGTCGCTCGTCCCTTCGCCGGAAGTTACACTTTACTCTTTCATGGAGAAACTCTAGTACACCCACGTGCTGGCCTTTCCATAATTCGTCACCGGAATTCGTTACGAACTGCGAAAATTATTCCATCGTGCTTCCGACCCCTGAATTAAGCAATTGCAAATGTCGTCAATATTACTAATCGTATGTGTCTCGACAAGTGTCAAATAAGTGCTGCGTATTTACCGAAAATTATGTGAGTTCACGCTTTCATGAATATCAGTTTATTCCATGTGGCGATTTGCTTTTATTCAGGTTTGATTGTGCAGAGAACTTTTTTTTGCGGAATCGTTTTTTAATGGAAAACGATTGCACGTCCCTAAATTATATTGGGATATATTTTTAGCATTATACATGATTTTGAAGAATTTTTTCAAAAATCCGCCGTAAAGTAAAAAATATACAGCTTATTCTATGTTGCTGGATTATTATTACTTCCTTTGAGAGGGTTGACAATGTATAAGAAAAATCTGATGAGAGCGAAAATTTTTCCGGTATCTCCACGACCTCTGGTGGTATCCGTAAAGTTGTTCTACTGGGCAGGAATCTTCTATTTTTGTTACTGCTCGTCGATAAGGCAGTTTTCGCACGCTTCTCTCTGCTGCAGATAAAAAAATACCATTTCTCAAATGAATCGCCGCGTCCCAATGGTTCTACCGTCGGTACGTTACCACTTTTCACTAAAGAAATTCTCTTCGCTGTACTGATGACTTCGTACAGTGTAACTCGTGCAATTACACGATGATCTTTATCTAAAACATAAGACGAAGACGTTTCACTGATTGCTTATATCTCGTAAAAAATTATAATCTCAAGAGTCACGTTCACTGTACATGGAAGCATTTTTTCTTTAACTATAGATAAGAATTCTTCCTTACCGACGAAGAATCCAATTACAATACAAAATCGGTTGGTACGTTTGAAAAAAACTCAATCGGTACCGGGCAAGATTTTTCTAAACTTCTTCATTCTGTCACGAGAAAACATTCTAACATCGCGAGCAGATAGGATATTCCTTTCTCTCTCGGCTTTCTCTCGCCGTTTCGTCGTTCCCGGCGCCCCGACGAGCCCCTCGAGGCTGAGGGTAAAAAAAATTACGACGAATCGACTGTTCCCCGATGCTGGGAGCAGCGGAAAAAAGTGAACAAGCGAGCGAGAGAGGGAGAGAGAGTGTGAGAGAAGCGAGAATCGAGCATATGTTAGTGGCCGACGAAAATTTATTTATAGACGAGGAGGTCGCGGTGCGTTCCAAAAGCTGGTTAGCCGCAGCTAGACAGTAAGAGCGAGTCCGAGGGTACGAGACGATCGTCGTGCGTGCGTGCGTGCTCATGTGTCGTGGCGAGGACTCTCCTCCCGTGATTTTCGCCTCTGCATCGGCGCAGCAGACGTTCGGCCCTCCTCGCTCCCTTTGAATTTCGTACTCGGCGCGCTTTTCCGCGAGGTGCTTACGTCGAATAATCCAACGTTTCCCAACAGTTCCCCCCCCACGATCTGTCGTTCCCGGTGGTTATGATCGAGGTCGATCGAGAGACAAAAAGAACGACAGTGAGGGAGAGAATAAAAAAAATTATTAAACGAAATCGTAAGCGTCACGATAACTCAGAATAATTCGGCTGTTATCGCAAATTACGATGTTCAAGAGAAATAATTAAATATATAAAAAGCGGAGTCATTGATTTAATTGGGATGAGTTATCGAGCGAACTGGTGCAGCCTCCGGACAGGATAGTTATAAGGGGTCATATCGATTATTTGATTGAGGGATGTTGAGGGAAATCGAGAGAGACAGGTCGAGAGGTCTCGCTAGTTCCGCGGGCAGTTATCTGGGTGAAGTGCTCTGGAGGAGTGAATAGAGCGGTACAGGACAGAGAGGGAGAGATTTCGAGTCATCGTTGCCTCGGCTTCTACTAACTGTGCAATTGAGGTCACGCACGTGGTATTCGAACCGGGTGATTCCAAGTTGAATTTCGCGAGGGTGTTGACCGTCCCCGGTGGACTCCACACGGTATATCGACTCTGTTTAAGTCCAATGCAACTCATCTCTCGATGCTGATAGTACCGAGCTAAATAATCCGCTGCAGTTGAATAACAAAAAGGCGGCGAGTGGGCGCGCGCGCTCTATTTCGAGTTTAATCAAAATATAAACGAGCTAAATATTGCGCGCGTCAGTGGAATAGATGCATCGTAGCTCAGGCTCGAGCGATGTGTGTTGCACGCTTCGCTTCTTCGTGTGCTTCGCCCGAATGACGCGGACGATTCCAAGTTCAATAGGCGAGGGGTGTAATGATGAAATCGAGTTTTTTTTAATATGTAGTAAAATGCAGACAAGGTTTCGTGCATTGACGAGCTTCTGGCTAATATTCAATGACAATTGTTAATCAGCTCATTCGACTGTTTATAGAATTTTACGCGAATCCATTCGTAGACACGAGTGATTAAAATTAATAATGTGCACGGTAGAGTTTTTCGTGTCATTCGTGTCACGTTACGGTTTTCGTTTTGCCATATGCACGATAATTGTTCCGAGAACTCTCGGCGCGATGTCTATAAATATTGCAATCGTCGGTGCGTGAGTACGAGCCACTCGAGTGACTTCCATATGTCAGCGTTTGGCTTTGTTTCTCGACGACGCGTCTTTGACTTAACGATTCTATTAGCGCGAAGCCGAGTTTCAAAGTACGGAACGAATTTCCGCGAGTTAATTCACACGAATTACATCAATGACTCCGGTACATAAAATAAGCCGAGTGAATCAGTCGTCGATGTGTCGTTCCTCGAACAGTGATTTGTGACCCAGTTATCGGCAATTTCCGCGGCGAACCGATCGGAAATGCGATTCCCGCGGTGAAGCAGGAAGTCCCGGTGCGAGCGAGAGACATTCGCGCGGCGATAAGATCCTCGGTTAAATAAATGCGTGAGTGGGCGAATCCTCGTTTGCGCCTGACGTACCGGAAGTCGAGGGACACGCGAAGCTGACGAAAGCCCCCCCGGAGCGCCGCTCCCGCGCTTTTCCGAACCGACGAAAGACACTTTGAGCGTGAGACACACATAGACAGTTCTGTGAGATAGAATGGCCCATCACATGCGGAGACCCATGAAAAAGGAGCAGTACAAGCCCTTTGGCCTCAGACGAAAGGTAAGACATCGTGGAATACGCTTCAGAAGTGACAACTAATAAAAACAGAAGTGCCAATTAATTTCATTATGCAACAACCATTTTCATTGTTATAATCACAAGAAACGGCGAAAAATGGCACTTTACATATACGCAAAGTGACAGCTATTTTCTCTAAAATATTCCTCCAAGAACACCATCTTTTGGCGAACCGTAAGTCAAAAAATCAGCTCAGCTCTCGCTGTAACCTCTCAACTTGAGCTTTGACGTTTCGCTCCTCGGGCTTTTCTCATCATCTTCCTGTTATTCCCTCCCCCCTCCTTCTTCTCAGCCATCACCCATCCGAGTCTCCGTTATGAATGGGACACGCGTGTACCTTATGTTTCACCCCGCGGATGATCGTTGCGACTGTCACGACTTTTGCTCTGCTTCCGCTCTGTCTCCCTCCCCCCTCTTCGTCTCTCCTTCCGCTCTCCGCGGAATTTCCACGTCAGTCATGACGCGCGCGCGCGCATCAACGAAATTTCCGCACCCACCCCCGGACCTGGTATATCCGGCGACGAGATCTTGGCCGCGCGTCGTCGACGCAGCCTGACGTCTGATCCTTGACTCTGGGTCGGAAGATCGTAATCGCTCGGGCGCTTGGGCATCGGACTTATAGATTTATTTGCGTCTGGCATCGCGAACCATCGACTGTAGCGTCGTACATATAGCGTCCGGTGTCTACAGTCGTCGCTCTCGCTATTAATACCTAAGTGGGGTGGCTGGCTTCGAATCGCGTGATAGGTGCGCGGCAACCGGTAACCTATGTCCCCGGAACATACAATAATAACGCGTTATTTACGTGTACGAGGCTCGGTGACGTATCGCGGTATGTAACGCGGCGTCTATGAACGATCGGCCTGTGTAGTTATGTTATATGTCTATAGTTATATAGCGGCTCGCTCTCGCGTCATGTATAGCTCAAGCCGGGGGCGCCCATTGGCACGACTCAAAAGCGAGTAAACCGGGTGCGATGAGGCGAACCGATAGAACGTATACCGGTCGTATAGCCCGCGCGCTGTCCGAGCGCGCGCAACGTCCAAAAATAAAAACTCACGCTCGAGAGATCCGTCCGCGACCCTCTATTTATCGTCATCCATTTTTTTTTGCTTATTTTTCGCTCAACCTCTTTACTCGTCGCTCGATGGCTGTCGGCACTCAGGCCTGATCGACCTCCGCGGAATCACCCTCGCCGTTACCCCCCCCCCCCCCCTCCCACCCCCCTTGCCTCTCCCGACTCAGCGAACCGACTGTTCTTGATGGACGCCCTTTTCCGAGTCTCTTCGGGGGCCTCTCATTCATTTCCTTTCCCTTTCTCTCTGACGAGCCCTAATAGCGACGTGCGAGCACGTAGCAACCCGCCGGCAGGGCGAGAATTTGTTGTTCGGGCAACCCCCCTCGCCGCTCGCGAAGAGGGTGTCCTCCTCGCCTATTTCCCGGATACGCGCCCGCGCGCGGCGCTTCACGCACTCGTGTCCCACTATCGCCGCCTCGGAAACTCGCATTACCGACCATTCTCGTTGTTATCGACGAGATTCTGCATCGCTTCGAGAGGAAGGGAGAAGGAGTGAATAATCTATTTACTGACACTAGGAACAATGATGCGTGCTCTCGCGCGCGAACGGAAGTTATGGCCAGCGTAGGAGGCTGCATTTCCTGCGAAAAAAAAAAAAAGAAAAAATTGATTTTGTAAAGTTTGTAAACCCTATCCGATGGTAAATTTCTCACTGATTCCGAAAAGCTGATTCCGTTGTTTGCCCGAGAAATAAAAAATGCAACGAGAAAAACGCGAAAATGAATTTTTTCTCTTGCGTTTTTAGCGAAAAAAAAGTCGATTGTGTATATATTTTTGCTTCGTGTCCCGTTTTGTCTGGCCCTATAGCTACCCAGTGGTGCAGTAGTACAACTGTGGTATCAAAGTCGTAGTAGCAGCGGCAGCAGTAGTAACAGTAGTAGTAGTCGTAGTAGCAGTAGTAGTGGTGCGGTTGATAAGACACACGCGGTTGCAGGGTGCAGTGGCCTGGCGCCGAGGGTGAGGGAAAGCCAGGGAGGAAAACCGTGGGCAGAGCGGGAAGGGGCGGGAACTGTGTACGTGGAGAAGCGAGTGAGCGAGCGCTCGGGGAGAGTGGGAGGGGGAGATTGGGGGTGGGAAGGGGGGGGGGTGGGGGGGACGTCCCCGCGGATCGATATAGTCTCGGGGGTTGGTGGCGGTTGCTTCTCGCCGTCGTAGTTCGCTCGGCTTCGTTCGGGAACACCACCTTGCGGCGAAAACCTCGAACAGCGAGGGGTGGGTGAGAGACAGCGAGACAGAGAGAAAGAGAGAGAGAGAGAAAGTCGGAAAACGGGGTGATCGCAACATCGAGGGCTGCCACACGGCACGCAGTGGACGTCGCAGGAGCGTCGCGCGAGAAGTGGAAACGCGGCGGGTGGACCGATAAAGTGTGTTCAAATACATCAATAACCGAATAATTCGTAATTTTATAAAAAAGAACAAAACAAAACAAAAAAGCTGTAGTGAAAAAAAAAGAAAACTAGAAATTTGACCACAATCGGCACCGAAAAACTGAGCGTGCGGAACGTTCGTTTTTTTCTTCGAAATATTTCGCATGAACAAGAAGTCAGTCCGTCCTGATTTTACCGTCCGAACCTATTTTTCTGGCTCGTCTGAGACCTTCGGTCCCGTCTCTCTATTCTCAATAACACAGAATGTACACATCGTGCGCCAACGATGATCTCGCGGTCGCGAATTTTCACACTCGTCGCGCGGCGTAACAGTGACTCGCAGGTCGCGAAAGGCGGCGCGCGTTCTCCCAAGTAGTAACGGTCAACGATGTGTCGGACGTACTCAGTGCCGCTGGCGAGTAACAATCGCGCGCGTTCGTTTCTTCACCGCAAGTGCATTAACGCGGCGGCGTTTCGTGAGTGTATTTAACAACAGTGGTCGGTACGTGTGCGAGTGAAATTTCGACGGGAGGGGGCGCCTCGCCCGAGTGTGTGTGTCTGTGATTAATTTTTAATAGGGTGCATGCGCGACACGGGCCATTTTTCTGGGTTTTTTTTTCTTTCTCCCTTCCGTGACGTGTCTACTTTCTCGCCGGGAGAATCCGCGAGTTCACGCGAGTTCGGGAATCCACGCCGCGGACGAGACGGGAGGGGCGAGGGAATTTCCGGATAGCGGCGCGAGAGTCACGGCGTCAGGTGTTGCGCTCAGGCACGCAGCTTTTGTATCGGAATTCCCGAGGCTCCCTCGTACCAAAGCAATGCAAGACATTTGCATTTGTGGCGAAATCATTCGTTTCTCCTTCCGAATAAAAAAAATTACGTTACTGTCGACGCCAGAGTGGCGCAGTTAACTTTTGTTGGCTTTGAATTTTTATCGGGTGCTGTGTTTTTCGGGAAAGAAGAAGAGAAAGAGAGAGAGAAAGCCGCACGAGAGAGAGAGAGAGAGAGAGAGAGAGAGAGAGAGAGAGAGAGAGAGAGAGAGAGAGAGAGAGAGAGAGAGAGAGAGAGAGAGAGAGAGAGAGAGAGAGAGAGAGAGAGAGAGAGAGAGAGAGAGAGAGAGAGAGAGAGAGAGAGAGAGAGAGAGAGAGAGAGAGAGAGAGAGAGACCAGTAGACATTGAGGGAAGAAAGTAATATCCAGGCGAAAAAATTCAGGAAAGAATTTCGAAATTAAGTTCCAGCGATAATTCGAAAATTCTTCATGCCCAGAGCGACGGGGGTCGAAAGGGGGAGGGGAAGTGGGGAGAGGGGCGAGTTTATAGCGTCTCGACGATGCCGGAATGAAATACGCGTAGCGTGTGTATCTCGCTGGTTTCTCGTGGCTCCGACATCGTCGCGCCGCTGCGCGTGTGACTAAGCGACCGGCGCGCGAGTCGCGCCCAGAGGAAGCCGAGACGCGCGCGTGTAATGTACACGGAGTCGCCGAGACGCACGGAGAAAGAGCGGAGAGGACGTCGCGACGACGGCGACGGCGACGGCGGGTGACCCCCATCCGGCGCGCGAGAGGAAAACAAGGGGTCGTTGATTCAATCAACGTCGACGCACGAGCACGCGAGGGGCACTCGCGCGCGCATGCGCAGACGCTTTTTCAATCCCCCCTCCCCCCGTGTCCGCATTCGTCTCACTCTGTGTGTGTCTCTCTCTCTCTTTCCCTCTCGCCCTCTCAATCTCTTGTTCAGTCTCTCTCTTGCTCCGCGTATTTTCCTCGCTCGTGTTTCGCGTCTCAAACTTCACGTTACTCGTCGACAGCAGCTCGACGGAAACTCATCTCTCGGCGTCGAACGATCTGCAATCGACTCAACGCAAAATTAAAAAGTTGCAGTCATTGACGAAAATAAAGAAATAAATTAATTTGAAATGATTTTTCGTTTTTAATTTTCGCGGTGAAACAGGGACAGGTTCGGCGTAGGATGGTATCAGTGCAGGTGATGCACGCTGCGAGGATGCAAACGTGCATCTTGCAGCGAAGCTAACGCAGATACCACGCGATCGATGCTATACTATGGCTCTGTGTCGGCGGTCATGCTACGTCGATGTGGAACGCTCGTCAATGTGATTTGAAGACACAATATAGCACTGATAACGACGTCTTTCTTATTCGAGTAATCCGTCTGGCCCGCGTCGATAGATACGTGAAAAAAGTTGAGTGAATGTTGCGACAAATGCTTAAAACACGAGTCAAGCGTGCGTGTACATCGATTGGATTTTAGATTGAATACGGGAGAACAAATTAGTGCTGCGTGAAGTGAGAGGATATTTCTTGTCGAATTATCAGCCGGATCGACGAAGCCATCTCAACATTTCCGGCCACTCGACGTATATTAGTGTCTTTGCTCGCGCGAAGAGTGCACCGAAAATACCTGGCAAACGATTTGGATGGCTTGCAAACGCAAGAGAAAAAAGAGCCTTGTAGCGACGATGAGTGTTTCGAGTGTCGCGAACAGACGCGAGAATAATCGAAGAACAGAGTGACGTGTCTTGGGAAAATTTTTGGGAAAATTCGGGAGGAGAAGCGAGGAAGTTGAGCGCAAACTGTGGGGGACTGCGAATGTGACGAGGCGGTCGTGCGGGAAAAGAGCGCAATGCGGTAACGAGAGATACGAGGGAGAGAGAGAGAACGAGAGAGAGAGAGAGAGGTGGAGAGAGAACGTGAGGTACCCAACCGCTGACATAGTCGCTTCCGATCTCTCTCGGGTCTCCCGAGTCTGACGCGAGCGCGAGGAGGGTCCGCCGGTCGATTCCCATGCACTCCGCGCGGTTGTTGTTATTTATCGCGGCTGCGGGATAAAAGACGGTGCTGCGGCTGCGGGAGCGCCGAGACTCGGCGATGATAGGATACAATCAGCACAATTCCGGCTACAACAAGCTATTCACCCAGGTACTAACATCGACGAACTTTTTTTCGACCCACTCTCGAGACTGCACTTTTTTTTGTTGCTGTTTTAGGGCTGATTTTGAAATTTATTTGATTTGTAATAACATATCTACTGATACGAGTTTTTTTAATTTCAATTAAATTTGAGAAGTGAGACACATTTTTTAATTAATTACAAATAATTTCACACACACCGAAGCATTTTTGTGCGCGAATTTACTTTGCTTGGAAGATAAAGATTTAAGGGAGAATGGTGGATGTTTTGACGCGCGACATTTGTGCATTGAAAGGTCGTAAACAACCTGCTCTGATGTTTTGTCTATGGTACTCGAACTAAAGGCCTGAGGGTCTTGATTGTGGATCAATGAATACCGATTGAAACGCTAAATTAAAACTATTGTTTGAATGAATCTTTCTTTGAAACCGATTGAATTTAACACTTCTGGTATTATTTTATTTCTTTTTTTTTTAATATTTTCAATGAACTCATGTTTGGAAAATTAATGTTTTTCATACACGGAGAGAAGGATCTGATAAAATTTACCAATGGATCTAGTAAAAATTACCAATGCGCCTGGTAATTGGCCGCCATAGCCGCCATCTAACGTTAAGTACGAGAACTACGAGAATTTTTACCATATATATGATAATTTTTACCATATTTCGTGGTAAAAATTCTCAATTTCGTGGTAAAAATTCTCAATTTCGTGGTAAAAATTCTCAAAGTTCTCGTACTTCTTGATAGATGGCGTCGTGACTCCCCTGTGCCAGAAAATAATGGTACTTTTTACTAGATATATGGTAAAATTTATCAGACCCTTCTCTCCGTGTACTCGATCGATGCTCGATTGTCAGGAGATAATTCCTACAGAGGTCTAACTTTTTACGTTGCAACTGACAACTTAAAGGCAGTGAGGGAGTGAGAAAGAAAGAGATAGGAGAGAGTGAGATAAAAAATAGTACAATGCAACCTTGTGCACGCCACGGGGACGATGCTTAAAATAATGAGTCTCTTGTAGCGTATGACTCGTTTATACACGAGCTCACACTCGTGCCGAGCTCAAGTTTTTCTCGCCGATTGAGTTATTATACCACAGCGGCAGCGAGCTCTCTGCGGAAGGGATCGCCGGCAAAGCGTATGTTCAGTCGGGGGTTAATTCTTTGCGATAATTCTTACGCCTTTATTATCATCATTATCATCGCTTCACGGTCACGCGCAGTGAACTAATTTTTTTACACCTCATCCTTGTCCGTATTTTTATTGTCGATCGCGGCCCTGACATCTTCTTCGGGTTTTGTCTTTTGAAAGTCTTTCAACCTGACGTTTTTAGTCAGATAATACGTAAAATAGAATTAATAAATGTTCTGTTGTCGCACGAGTTGAAATTTCTTACTTTTCAATTAACTCGAAAAGTAAACAATTTTTAGCAAATCTCGAAAGGGAAGATGATGAACTTTTTCGTGCAGGCTGAATGGAGCGTTAAATTGGTGTGACGTGCGCGAGAATTTTGAATTTTTCGAGGGGCGAGCGAAAGCATTTTGACTTCGGGTGATAATTCGCGATGGAGCCTTAAAGGTTTCGTCGTGACTGCGAAACTTCAAAGGGCTGTTTGTGTGTCGTCCGCGGTGTCTCGGGGCCGTTGCCACGGCTACAACCCTCTATATATCTATACATTTTTATGTACACCTATATATATATACAAATCTCCGTATACCTCTTCTCTTTTGCTCTCTTTTCCTTTCCCTCTGACTTTATTTCTCCCTATCGGTGAATCGTCGGTGCGCATGTGTATAAGTTTCCAAGCTTCGCACCGTCTTTCGCACGCTTTCTCCACTTCCACAGGAATTTATGGTGTGCTACTGCGCTATGTCGCTAAATGCACCAAGGCCGCGTATTTGACTTCAATTTAGTCACGTTTTGCAGAGAGCGGACCGTTTGCAAATAATATTTCGGTTGTCACGTAAAATGGGTCACATTTGACCTGGATAATGGCTAAATATGTACTGTTCAAAATGGTCGAAAATGTCTCCCAAAATTGTTCGTCGTATAGTATATCAAAGGAGCCTAAGTCAATGAAGATGCTAAAACGTTTCACACCTGTTGAGCTGTATGCATCATAATCGCATTGCACTTCAAAAAAAGTATTTACAACACTTCTGCATTCCGCTAGTGTCGTTGTACATAAGTTTTTTTCTTCGTTTTTAACAAAGCCTCCACACATGACTGTACCTTTCGCCACATGAATATCGATCTTTTCCGGCTTCGGTCATAAATGCACGAGGCGATTACATTTTCAGGAGACCTCGTTTGTCTTTGTGCACTATTACGCAAAGCCGAATCGGGAAATTGAACTACAGCCTTTTGTTGTAATTGAAACGGAGCCGTGTAAAGAGCACGTGTATACTATAGATAATTAAGGCAATACATTACCGAGGCAATGCGGACTGAACGATCTTCTCCCTAAGGAGACTCTTGCAGTCACGAAATGTTGCTAATAATATTTCACTATATCTTACTACGTAGACTGCTTCGCGTAGCTTGTCCAAAGGATGGAAAATGAATTCGTCAAACAAATTGATATCAATTGATACAGTCGTCGGAATATTATTGGTTGCTTATAAAACTCATGTCTTTTTTCTTGTTTCAGGGCTCGGCAGACTCCAACTATTCGCAGCCGAGCTCGGATCTCTCGCTGGACGAAGAGAAGGAGAGTTTGCGACGCGAGAAGGAGAGACAAGCGTTAAATCAGCTCGAAAAAGCCAGGGTGAGTTCATTGTTAAAGCGTTACAATAAGTGTATGAAATTAAGGTACAGCAGATTTATCGTCCGACACGTTTTCTTTATCGAAGCTCGAAATTCGAAGTCACTGTAACTAACGATAGAAGAATTTTCGTGCGTCAGACGATCACGGATTTGGGGTGTGTGTATAAATTTGTGCCAGTGTCACGGAGGGTGTTTAGTCCTCTGGTCTGCTACGCGGCCCGATCGGAAAGTCGATATACATAGGACGAACGTGACTGAAGTCACGAAGTGGGCAGCTGAGAAAACAAACATCTATATAGACATTGGTAATTGGGCCGATTCCGAGAGCCAATACCAGAAATTATCGTAAGAGGCCAATATGTGCACGATTGATATTTATAAAAATCGATTGGTCGATTATTGGCTAAATTTGACTCGCCGAGTCGGCAATTTTCACACGAGCGTAGCCTGCGACCGGCGGAGTCGCTTAGGAAACGAGAAAACAAGGTCGAATCGACGAGTGAGAATAAGAAGGGAAAAAAGACTGCGGATACTTTTCTTTGCTGCGAGACTCGCTTTGCCCTCAACTTGTCCCGTTCCACCGCACCCCTCGACCCCGGGGTCACGGAAGACGCCGTATAAAACCAATTTATCGAGCAAACAAGCGACCGGTATTCCGCCCACGATGGAATATAAATCCTCTGTAAAATTTACCATGGAACTCCGCAAACGTCCTGAATTAAATCCTCTCTTAAAAAGGACATGGTAGATCGATAATCGAATATATCGAAATACTGAAGCCAGTGTAACTCGGGCTGTGATTGGTCGACGATGCTACGTCATGGTCGATAAACTTAGAGCGGCAAATTCGAACCAACAGGGCGCGCGCAGCGCGCACGTCGTAGTGAGCCATGCGACGTGAAAATAACAGAAGGGAGCGCGTTGTTGCTAGTGTCAGAAATCGTAGATCCGACCACCGGGCCGAAAACCACCCAAATCGGGGTCACGAAATTTATTTTTTCAAAATATCGACTTTTAACCTATACCATCGTTCTCAAGTCGCATATTCTACCCCTGAAAACACTGGTTACAACCCTTTTTTAGTTGATTTTGAAAAAAAAAAATTTTTGGCCGAACAATTTGTCAAAAATCGCAGATCTGGCCGCCGGGCCGAAAACCACCCAAATCGGGGTCACGAAATTTATTTTTTCAAAATATCGACTTTTAACCTATACCATCGTTCTCAAGTCGCATATTCTACCCCTGAAAACACTGGTTACGACCCTTTTTTAGTTGATTTTGAAAAAAAAAAAATTTTTGGCCGAACAATTTGTCAAAAATCGTAGATCTGGCAAATATTGTTATTGCACGAAATATATTTGCAACGAAACGATTATGCATTAAAATGCCTATCCAAATCGGTTTATATTTTGATTGAGTGTTGAGTGTTTACGATTTATTTGCAGGCGAAGCCGGTAGCCTTCGCCGTGAGGACGAACGTCAGCTATGACGGCAGCGTGGACGACGACTCGCCCGTGCACGGCTCCGCGGTCAGCTTCGAAGTTCGTGACTTCCTTCACATCAAGGTGAGTCCCGATAAGCGAGGTCGTTCGGGTCTTCAATCACAATCAGCATCGTGACGCACCGAGTTAATCTGAATTTTCCGTTGATGCTCGCGCAGGAAAAATACGACAACAACTGGTGGATCGGAAGACTCGTGAAGGAGGGCAGCGATGTCGGATTCATACCGTCCCCGGTCAAACTGGAGACCCTCAGGGTCCAGGCTAGCGCGGCACGTGGCACGAAGGGCCTGTACTCGGCGCGAGGCGGATCGTCGGGGAACCTCGGTGAGAGCGGGATGCCCTCCCGAGGTTCCACGCCTCCGACACCCGGTGAGACTTAATTAAATATATTCCATTTTTTACTCGTAGCGAGTACGAAATGAGACCTAACGCTTGATCCAGAGAATCGGCAGATACGTGATTCAAAAACCGGTGGCTACACTGAAAAAAAAAAAAAAAAACAGTTGTGATTACCAATCGTTGCTCAAGATCATTGATCAGGGATACCAAGGATTTGACAATCGCGACTAAAATTTATGACAGGCCTGACGAATAATTTGTGATCGCCAATTACTAATTTTTCTCAGTGCAGTCGAACGCTTTTGCTGAAAAAAAAAAAAAATGTCTGCATCTTTGAGGAAACTTCCGAAGTTCCGTTTGAACTATAACAGTTAACCCCGAACATGTTTGAAACGTTTTTTTTTTGTGGAACAGACGAGTGATACAACATTATTTTTGCAGGCGATGACAGTGACAGCGTGGGCAACGTTCGACCAGGCAAAGCCACCCTGACTACACCGCCAGCCAAGGAGAAACGAAAGTTCTTCAAGAAGCCGGTAAAAGCTCGACTCTCATCCCCCGAAAACCCGGTCTCTACCTGCCGCGACTGCGACACAAGCGCACACGACACAGACGTACACGATCTGCAGCAACGAGTGCCCTTACGACCCCGATAACCCCCTCCACTGTCCCCCACCCCGCACCTGCCCCAACACCCACTGTATTTTCGTCCCGAGCGTCGTTTTTCTTTCTCATCACGTATTACATCGCCATACAGTACCAAATGCTGCTGCCTAAAGCTCACAGAGAGAAGATCGAGGCGTCTATAGTCGCGTAGGTCGACATCCGAGTGCTGAAAGAATTAGGTAGCGCTTTTTTCACGCTCCGTGTCCCAATCGTGTCTGGGGAGGTAAACGAGCAGCACCGTAAATACTACGAACGCAGCACTCGTAATTTTACATTTATATTTTACACGATCTACCGCATTCGCCATAATTTCTGCGCTGGATATTTGCTAGTGTTTAACGTGTTTGTCACGTTGCGCGCGAGAGACATTTTTTTCTTTATCATATTTCATAGCGTTTTTTCTCGTAGCTTATCGAACGGAGGCCACTGGCGTTTTAGATCGATTTTTGCGCATAGATCATCGACTCGACGTCGATCGAGGCTGCTCGCGTGTCGTTGGATGAGTTTAGAAAAAAAAAAAAAAAAAACGCAGTCAAGTGTCTTGATGACGCTCGGTCTCGATCGTCGTCCGTGGTCGTAGGTCGCATGTTGTACCGTTTGATTTTCTTCACGTTTTTCGTCACGAACGAAATTGCGGAGTTTCGCAACTTGGCCATTAACTGTTTTCAATGTTTCAATGTTTGCATTGCCGTGCGCTACTCACGAAGTCCTACGTAAGTGAGAGAGACTTAGCTTGGTCAGTGCGATTTGCGCGCCGTATTTTTATTATTATTCTTATTGCTATTATTATTATTATGATTATTATTATTGTTACTATCATTGATATTATTGTTATTATGGTATTTTTTTAAATTGATACTTATGGTATTTAAACGGCGAGCATCGACGTAAAGAGCAGAAGGTTTTCGATACTAACGCGTCTGTTTCGACGATCGACTTTCCAGGAAATGGCGACGCCGTACGATGTCGTCCCTTCGATGAGGCCAGTCGTTCTCGTCGGACCTTCGCTCAAGGGCTACGAAGTCACGGACATGATGCAGAAGGCGCTCTTCGATTTTCTCAAGCACAAATTCGAGGGCCGGTGAGATTAATTCGACAAATTATTTTTCTATCAGTCAGTCGGAAGCCGAGAGAAAAAAATGTAAATTAAATCCGTGTTTTTTTTTCCCTCATTTTCAGAATCATCATAACGAGGGTAATGGCCGACATATCGCTGGCAAAGCGTTCACTGCTGAACAATCCGACGAAGCGCGCGATAATGGAGCGATCGACGAGCCGCAGCGGCTGCTTGGCGGAGGTCCAGGCGGAGATCGAGAGGATTTTCGAGCTGGCCCGGACTCTTCAGGTATCGTTCACGTGTCGATAATCCTCCTGCTGATAAGTCTCGCCGACGATCGACATATATATAACATTCCTTATCACTCTCGGTTTCAGCTGGTTGTTCTGGACTGCGACACGATAAATCATCCGTCGCAGCTCGCGAAAACGAGTCTCGCGCCGACGATCGTCTATCTGAAGGTGTCGTCGCCGAAGGTCCTGCAGAAGCTGATTAAAACCCGCGGCAAGTCGCAGACGCGTCATCTGAACGTGCAGATGGTGGCGGCGGAGAAGCTGTCGCAGTGCCCGGCGGAGATGTTCGACGTTATACTCGACGAGAATCAGCTGGACGAGGCGTGCGAGCACGTGGCCGAGTATCTCGAGGCGTATTGGCGGGCGACGCATCCGCCGGTGGTGGCGCCGGTTCCGCGGGCGATGCCAGCGCCCGACGCACCCGTCGACGCTCTACCGACTCGCGTCTCCGCAGGTAATCACCGGTCTCGATCGTCGTCGTCGTCGTCGAGTTCTGCCATCAGAATCGACTTCGCTCGAGCCATTAAAATCACCAAATATCTCAATCATCGCGATCGTCGTCGTCGTAATCGTCGAGTCCCGCGATTGGCCCGCAGAGGCGCAAAAAGCTCGTTCGCGATTTCGAAATTTCACGTCCGAAATTTCATTCGCCTCGTCGCGTATTATCCTCGCTCTTTGTCAGCACCGTCGAACCGCATTTTACGACCGGATAAATCGTTCTGATGGATTTTTGAGCAAATAAAAATAAAGAAACAGAGTGGAAAAAAAGCGGAGACGCGAAGGGCCAGTGTGGGAACAAACAGCGAGGTCAGAAATACACGGCGGGGCTGAACTAAAATCCAGTTTCTAGCACTCTCGAAGAGTCCCCCCCTCCCCCCCTTGCACCTCTCGAGGAGCCCCAATTCCGCGACTCACTGACACACAAATCCGCGCGAACTCTCACCCATGTCACGCACATACTCACCTAGAATACACCGGCCTCGTGTCTTCTTCGCATCTTTTTTTTCGTTACTCTTCTTTGCACCTTCAGGTGGCCACCACGAGCCGTACTACGGTCACGAGCCGAGAGGTAACCCAAACCCTTTCCGTCCACGAGCCTAATTACGTGTTCCACTCGACTCGTAGCTCCTTTTTGCAATTCTTGTTGTCATTATTTTCTAGTATTATTCGGTGTACTATTTTCTTTGTAGTTGCGTATACGTATATATTTATATATGTATATGCGGACACTATATTTTTATACTTATGAAGTTATATGCACGTCAGCATGACCTCTATAGAGAAAGACAAAGAAAGGATTGCGGAGGGAAATTCAACGACGTCAAAATTTCGTAGTAACGAGCCAGCCACGTTACCTGAATGCCTCAATCTTGTGTTTCTTTTCAGCCGCAATGTACGGGTCGCAACACTTGTACCCACCGCAGTGATAGAAAATGAGAAAATGAGGGCTAGACCTCCCCCTCGACTCCCCGCGCCGTTAGTGTCGTCTTATCCTCAGCCAATTTTCGCTGCATCTTGTTCGCATCATCTTTTTTTTTCTTCTCACACTTCGCACTTTATGGTTTTCTTCTTTTTTTTCTTTTTCTTCGTGTTTTTTTCTCATTTGTCATCTCACGTCTGTTTTTGTTTTTTTTTCACAATTTCTTACATGTTACTAGTTTTTTTTTCGTCCTCGCCTACTTTTAATTCACACACGCAATTTCTTCACTTTCTGTACAAAGGTTCGACATTCTGTTCTTTCACAGCTTAGCTCTGCTCCGAGCTCTCGTCTGGATTGGCAAATAAAAAAAAAAAGTTTGTGAAAGATACTGAATTTGGTTCACATTCAAAAAGTGTCGTCCAATGCCCGGTCTTTTTGCGTAATTATTTTAATGGATTGTAAAGCGAAACCTGATCCAGCCGAGTGCCGAATCTCAGACGTGCAATGAACTAACGTTTTCTTAAAAACAAAAGTTTCTTTCATCAGCGTTGAATATGCACAAAGATATTTTCGAAGGAGGAAGAGAAACGCGGTGCCATCGACCTTGTTTTTTGTTGTCGTTGTTATTTCGATAAAAGCAAACAGATGGAAAGACAAATTGCACGAGACTAGCGAATCGTCTGACTCTTGTTCTTATTTCTTTTTGTTTCGTGTTAAAAGCCATTGAGGCGGTCGCTGCTACGGGAGTCATCCGCAAAGAGGCGAGGTTCAGTGTAAAGACACGTCGTGGTAGCCATGCAGCCACGGCCGGACAATCGAGTTAGCTTACTACTTCTTCCTCCGTACTACCACGCTATCTACTTCTTCCGCTACTTCTGGTGCGTCGACGACGCTGATAACGGAGACTAAGAGAGAGAGAGAGACACGCACAAAGACCATAGAGAGTGTGAGAGAGAGAGAGCTCTTCTTCCCCATGTCACAGAGTTATCCTCCGGGACCAATTTATGACGAGAATAGCAATTGTCTTTCGTCCGTTGTCCAAGCACGAGCAGAGAACGGAATGAGCGAAAGTGCAAAAGTCTGAGAGAATCATTTTCGAAGGGCGAGATAGCGAGTGAGAACCCTTTGAGATATCGCGTTTGTAAGTACGAGCGGCTTTGGTGCATGGGCCCGGGTGAGACAGACTGTTTTGTTTATTCCTGTCGATCGACGGATTTTTTCTTCCACCCCCAGTAAAAAACCCCCCAATAAAACACCACCAACGGCAAGTCCATCTGTTAAGGAGAAAAGGAAAATAAAAAATCCTATAATTATTTTCAAAAAAATATTCGTTGATTTTACAGTAGTCAAGTCAACCTTTAATTTTTTTCCACACCTGACGCCGCAAATAAGCCACCGGTCAACCCTCGCCCGCCCCGAATTTTCTTTCTCTTTACCAGAGTTTGCCGTCTCATCGCGAGAGCCTCTCACATAGTCCAGTAGGCGCATAAATTAGAGTAGCACAATTTGTGTTAATGTGTTGGAGATGTGACATATACGAGTAGTGGATATTTGTTTTTCTTCCTAGTTTATCCTCAGTGTCTGTCGCGCGTCGAGTCTCGCGAGGAAGAAGGAGACTCGGATCGAAACAACCCCGAAGGAGAAGACGCGAATTCTCGTCTCGATTGTTCATATATTGAAAATTATTCTGTGACTGCTTCGTTTAGGCTTGGCAGCGACTTTCATGGGATACCTTTTTACTGTGTGTTTTTTTTTTCTTGTTCACTTCCTCCAGAATCAATTGCACTTGTACTTGAGCACCGACGAGCGATGCACCGCGTTTCGGAGTTTCTCTTTCCTCTTTCTTTTTTCTTCTTCGTCGACGTCCGCGCGCTTTGCATGCGGTTGTGGAGGATTTTCTTCTGGCATTTTTCTTTGCACGTGCGTGAAGCATGCGATTTCGTTCGTTCGACTGAGCGGAAGCGATTTTGTAAAAATAACACCGAGCCCGTTGGCGTCGTCCACGCGACCCTCCGACCTAACCCTTCGCTGATAATAATTATAAAAATAATAATAACAACGCAACGACGTAACCCCGGCAGCTATAGCGAATTACATTATTCTTCTCTCAAAACGTTACTCGAGAACGGGAGTGGCATCGATTTTTAATTAGGCTAGACCGTAGATCAGCGAATTTTGGTTGCCCGAGTGAGAAATTTGCCCGCCCAGCATCCCGGCGAATCGACTGACTGAAATAATTGATATCATGTGTTTCTTTTTTTCAACAGGCTCGGGAACGTACGGCGGCGGTCACGGCGGCACGAGGAGATCGAGACTCGAAAGGCTGGAGCGCGATCGCGGAGATCGCGGCGATCACGAGTACGGCACCGAGGAGGAGTCCTATCTCGGCGGGGTGGGCGACTACGGGAGCGTGTCGAGGCGTCGCCAGCAGCAGGACTCGCGCGCACTTAATGCCATTTAGGAGCTGGGGCCCCGGGGCCTGTCGCTACAGCGACGATGTCCCAAATTGAAAACCACCGCCCTTTAACAGCGCAGCAACACACAGACCGGATGGTGAAAAAAAGAAAAAAAATTGCGACAATTGTCGCCTGTGGTTCACGCTACGTGTCACACGACCGTCGCGACCCTCGTCGTCTGTGTGCGTGTGCGTGCGTGTGAAAATATGCAATCGTCAGAGAAAAGGAGAAATATAGGGAGAGGGAGAGGAGAGAGAGAAAATAAGAAAGTGAGAGGGAGAGAGTGAAATATATAGAGGAAAGAAACAGAGAGGTCTGTTTAGTCGCACGGCTACGATTGTACAATTGCTTTGTATCTTCGATAGCGTATCACTGATTGCAACGTAAACGAATATAAGCGACCAAGTGCTTGATCGATTAGCAGCAAAACAGAATAAAGATATTCGATTCACGATAGGGTAACGAGGCAGTTGACAGGCAGTGAGAGAGGGAGAGATAGATAGAGAGAGAGAGAGAGAGAACGAGAAAGCGAGCGAGAGAGATGATAAAAGAAGAAGAAAAATAAAATAAAACGCCCTGGGGCCTTGGTTTTCGAGTCTAATTTCCCGTCCGGCCCCAAAAACACCCCCGCGCACTCCTCGCACATCCCTCAAGCGACAAACAAAACGTCATAGAGCTACGATAATGTTAATAGTACGCTGTAAGATGATAAGAGAGAATTAACGACGAAAAACTAATGAGAATACACAGAGCCGAGAGTTTTGCGACGTGGAGAGTCGTTTTTTTTTGGGTTCGTGAGACGAGCCTACAATTCTCTGCGCCTCGCGTTCGTCTTATGATTTTTTTGGCTTCGCGAAAATTAAGGTTTAATTCTTCTGTGTTTTTATAAAATGTTTTTTTTTTTTCGTCGTACGAATTTCGACGTTCGGACACTCGCCGTAAACTCAGCGAGGCACACAATTGTATAATTGTACCTTTGTTTCCGTTTCGCACTCTTGATTCGACGAGCGACGCGTATAGCTAATTGAAAGCACACAGGGCGAGTGACAATGCGTACATTAATTAACGAGAGTGAGAGAAAGTGAGAGAGAGAAGGACGAGATGAATGGGAAGTTCGGTAAATGATAAAAATATTTGCACGCTCGGAGCGCGGATCCGCGGAGCGTCTTAAATTTGAGTATTTCGCGCACTCGACTTGTGATTCGTAAATTTCGGGAGGAGAGCTACTGTAAATACTGTAAGAAAAAAAATATAAGAAAAAAGAATCTTCGAACGAAAGACAAAGCACACGTACAACACACACAGACACACGTACACACACACACATTACACCCACACTCACTCATTCACTCACATCCACACGTAATAAACACACCGCTCATTGGAGGATATATTCTTCGGTCCAGGTGAATTAATATGTAAACCTTCGAATGAAATCTCTGATTATAGTCAGCTACTACTACTAATAATTACTTATTACTACACAAATGAAACATATTTCAATTTCGTTGTCTCGCGCCGTTCGAGCCGAAGCAAAACGCGACGGCGGAGATTACAAGTTCGAAAAGAAGAAGAAGAAGAAAAAAAAATAACGAAAAGAACAAAAAAACAGTACGATCCACGTAGATCCGCTGAAGAGTTGACACGCGTAATCGACGCGACTATAGATTTAATAGCGTAAAACGAGAAAAAAAAATCAAGTTTTAAGACGAGAGAAGCGTAAGAAACAAGTAGCCACGGATAATGCCGCAGCAGTTTAATACGTAGCCAAACGCAGCGAGACAGTTAAAACAAAAATGAGAAAAAAAAAGAATCAATACAGTTGTATAACGAGATTGAAACACGAGAGGCGAGAGAAAAATTGATGGAACATTAAAAAACGAGGGAAGCCGCTCGAGCCGTCCGCTCGTAGAGACATTTAAAGTATATCGAGAGTTATCGAATTCAGCGACAGAGACAGATAAACGACAACCAGATACGACGAGAGACGCGAATTGAGAGTCGCGCGACTGTATATCCGTCGGGTTCTCGCCGTCGGGCACGGCGGAACTCGGAAGTATATTGTATGTATTGTACACGTTTGTATATAATATCCGGATTCTTTGAATTAATAGTCGGAAAAAAAATATCGTCGATTCGTACGCGCTAGAGATGAGAAAATTATATAGATAAAGATAAATAAAAAAATCGAGAGGGGCCGAGGTTGCGAGCGCGTTGATAAGTATCACGAAAAAACGCGCGGGAGACATTTTCGATCGACGACTGCGACTTCGACCTCTCGAGTTGTTTCAACGATCGAGTGGACGTAATCGATACGAACGAAGAGGAGGAAGGAGAAAAAAAAATGTAATGAAGTAACACAAACAACAAGAAGAATCACAATTATAAGAGACTCGTCCCGTTATAGCACACATCGTATTTCCCGTTATCCCCCGCGAATAAATTGACGAATACTAATAGTGCGTATCGCCAAGTCTATCCCGTCGAACGAATAGACGAAAAAAAAAGTATATATATAGAGTGAAAACGAGAGCGAAAGAGAGAGAGAGAGATAATTGAGAGAGATGAGTAAATAATTTATTCCAACGCTCCCTGTAATTAATTGCTTCGGTATGCGCGCTCTTTCGTTTCCAGTGTGGAGAGTCGATAATGAGAAAGAAACGCACGTTCGAGCTTGTAAAAGTCGGAGGAATAGTGAGGAGTGATAAAGGGGAAAAAAAAAAAATAGAAATGGTCGAAGACTTCCGATTACGATCGGTGCGCGACTTCGAGTATCGGATCGTGTTACGACCGAGGGCGTCGCGCGCACCCGCGAAGGACGAAGGAAACACGAAAGTCCATTTGGGAACATATACGAATTTTCTAATGCCTAGGTGTAATTAAAAATGAAAATGTTGCGCGGGTGAACACGATCGAGCTTGAGACGAGTGACCGCGTGAGACGATGAAATTATAGGAGATTCTACTAACGGAGTAAAAAAAAGTGGAAAAAACAAAGAGCGCTTTCGATTTGCGGCTTATAATAGGATTGAAAGACAAAAAAAATACTGCTCTTCGTTCAACAACGCGCGTTTCACTTGTTATCCACGTCCGGCGCGTTCCTCGCGCGTTCCTCACGCGTCCGAAGCCCGGAAGCGAGACGAGAAATTTAAGCGAATAGATAAAAGGATTTAAGGAGCGAAAACCGGAGAAGAGAAAGGGAATCGCGCTCTGGGTCCACGTGAGATACGATCGAGCTACGCGCTACGCGTTATAATGTAACTTACGGAGAGTCCGCGTTTAAAGCGCATCAAGATATGCGTAATTAATTATAGGGTCCTTGGTTTTAGGCTGGTTAATTGGATCAATTTGCATCTCCTCCGCGACGATGAGCTCGTGCACGCGGCTGTGATGCAGCGTTACGCGCCGCCCTCCCCCCCCCCCCCCCCCCCTCCCTTCGACCCGCCGCCCCCTTTCGCCCACTGTGTGTACGAGCGATCTACGGTTTTTTCAAATGTAATTAATTATTTCATTGTTATTCACTGATTGCGCGGGACTGAAAGTCACGGGTGCGAAAGATTTGTGGATGCTCGTCGAGAGAGCGAGAGACGGAGCGAAAGATATATAGAGCAAAAGTACAGAGAAAATATAAGATGGTTAAATACAAATAAGTTGTAACGATCATACGGTTATTATTATTACAATTTCATTGATTAATAATATCATTATTATCTAATCGTAGCGATTATAAGAGATGCGTATTTGTGCGCGAGTGTGCGTCAACGGTGAGAAAGAGAGGGAGAGAAAGCTGTGAACACAGGAAGCGCGTGGAAGACGACCGAGTTTAAGTAAGTGGTTTATAAAGCGTTGTGCCGTTATTTCGAGTTTCGATGATGGAATTGAAGTGATTAAAGAAAAAAATAAGGGTGAAAGCGAAAGATTGAACCCGCAAAAAAAAAACAGAAATTAACGAGATGTTGTAAATCTTTATAGGGAATGAAAAGTGCTACGACCGTGGACAGATCGGCGACTCTCGCGGCTCATCGCATTTCATCGCACGAATTACATCAAATTTTCGGCTATTATTCGTGAGAATTTTTTCGTAGATTGCCCAAGCGATGTCCCGTCGACGATGTTCTCGCTCGATGCTCGCGAGGTGAGCCAGAGGTGTCGAGGAGCCTGATGTTGCCACGGTCGTTTCGATGTTGATATGTCAATGCTGTGATGTTATCCTTTGAGTCTTTAAACGATGACGATGACGACGATGATGAGAGACGAAAAGATGTCCCTTCCCGGTCCCACCACACCATCCTCTCCTCTCGCACAGCGAAGATAAGGTCAGCGTCGCCATAACCACGTCCCCGAATCACCCCCTCCCCCCGCCCCCCTTCGAAATCACCCGCCGTTCCCAAATTCCTCCGTCAAGTGAATATTTCTATTACTGTAATCCGCATTAGCCCTTAAAAAGTCAGTCATAACTAGATTTTAATCATATATTTAATGTCGATGAATTATCATTATCGAATTATTATTGTTACATCTCGGTGATTTGAAGATGAAAAAAAAAACAAAACAAAACAAAACGAAAAACTAAGCAGACAAAAAAAACACTCCTTGTATACTCTCGTGGCCTTTCGGAAAGCGACACGCAAGAGACGCGCGAGATTAGAACGAGGAGAGACGCGAATGTGAATGAAGGATAATTTGTGGAATAGCTCGATGGGAGGAGAGGAAACGTTCGAACGGATAATAATTGGGAGAGTGTGCGCCGCCTCCACCAACGCCGCCGCCGACGACGCAGCCACAGCCGCCGCGACGATCAATCAATCGACTTTTTTGTGTGCTCGGGTCGGTTTTCTTTCCGAAAAACCACTGGACCCAAATTCCTACACTTGTCGCATTTGTAAATAAAATTTTTATCATCACATAAACTCGACGAGTGTTGCCAAGTACTTCAGACGCCGAATTCCTCTTGTTACTTTTTCTCGCACGCCGAACGTCTTCGTTATACGGCAGGGGCGGTAAAATAAAAATATTCGAGTCACAGTTTGTAGGCGTTATTATTGCAAAACATCTATGATATTTCGTTTTCATTTTTTGTTCCTCTCACACAGGACAATATTTCGATGAGCGTCAACGGATCCATACGTAACAGGTAACTTAAACGCTAATCCCATAGCTGCGAGCAGGAACGTTGTACTTTTTCGTCTACGGAATAGAGAGAAAACTGCGTGGAGTTTCTAGTGAGTTTCCGCGAGGAATGAGACTTAATGAAAGAAGCAGAGCTGGATCGTTGACGCTCACAATTGTGTTTGATAATAATTTATAATTCCCTCTCGTACGAAATGCGCCCTCCTCGGGCTCTTCTATAAAATACGCATAAATAAATAAAAATACGTTTTCGGTGCGTACACGCGTTCGAACGATAAATGCATCTTCAGCTTGTTATACAATGTATAAATTACGCCGTCAGCCGTTAAACTCATCTTTCGCTTATCTTGCGCTTAGCACACAATTATTACGTACATGCGTCATATCCGTTGATATGTATAGGCGATGGCATATACATGCGAAAAATATATTTATTGTACATATATAGTTTTTTTCTGGTTCTCGTCGTAACATCTACCTAAAAACTCGAAATACGACTACCTTTGGTTTTTTCATTCTTACTGACTATCAACGTTGTGTTTTTTTGAAAAACTTTCTTTTTTTTTCTCTTCGCCGCGCGCCCGTCGCAGCGGATTTGCCGCGCGGCGGAAAGAAACGATAGGTACATCTACGAAAGCGAGCGCGACGATTGATTCGAGGTCGGAACTTCCTCGTCGTCGTCGTCGTCGTTATCGTCGTCGTCGCAATTTTACAGTTACTCCTTATCGTCGTTCGAGTCCGCCCGTTCAGATAAACAGGTAATTCTCGTAGTCCGAATAACCGGACGACGTGAGATGTTTCGACGTGAGAGGAGTGGACGGCAAGCTCTGCGCCAATTTCGGTTGAGTCTTCTGCGGCAGCGTCGATTTCGGCAACTGACTCGGATGCGGGAGTACGATTCTCGTCGGACTCTGCTGAACCATACTCGACGTCGTCGTCGTCGTCGCTGTGCTGACCTGCGGACGGCTCTGACTCGTCGTGTGGTTGTGGTTGTGATTATGGCTGTTGTTGTTGTTGTTGATGTTGTTCTTCGGACACTGACGGAGCAGCAGGTGCCGGGAATTGTGGTTGTTGTTGTGACTGGCCGCGAGATTCGCCTGCTGCTGCTGAAGCTGATGCACCTGGCTGTTGTGGAGATGGAGCCTCGACATTGCCATCGTTATGCTCGAATCCGAGGACCACATGGTCTGCAAATCGAAGCAATCGTTATAAAAATAATGTTTATCATTTACAGTATCAACAGCTGCTACTCAATTGCAGGTGGACGTGTCATTAATACAATGACAAGTTGATTTAAAAATCAATGAGTGAAAGTATGAAAAAACATTTAGTCGCTGCAGGTGCCTGGTATTAAAATTACTACCCGTATCGTTTGGTCCTTGAATGTTTTTTTTCGCAAAAATCGCAAAGGAAAAAATCGTTTTTCGCGTTTTCTTCTTTAAATTTTTTATTTTTCGGGCAAACAACGGTGCTATCGGAATCAGCGGGAATTTGCCATCGGATAGAGCTTTCACTCTTTATAGTTATTAATTTTTTTTTTAATTCCAAGTCATCACCTTTCTCCTGTGAGGATTGTAATCGGGATTGCGCCTGATTCGCAGGTGTCGATCGACGCTGGTCCATCTCTGGGTGACCTTGAGCGGCGAGTCGTCGGGATGCAATTTTCGCTGATACTCCTCGCCCTCGGAGACCTCGTAGAGGGAAAATTGCTCGACTCGCTCGGTGGAACTGTAGCAGCTGAGCAGCATCTGTATAAGCTCGTCGACGGTCGTCTGCTCGGACACCAGGAGGCTCTTGTACTTGGACTGCGGAACAATCGAAACGAATCGAAATTACTCTCAACAATTCCTCCAACATATCTCAACATTCCTCCGCCTTTGACGCTCAAACCCAAAGGAGCTATCGCTCTAACTCACCCCGGACATGAGGGCGCTGTCGTATATTTTCACGAGACCGCCGCGTCGCGTCTGCAACGAGAATCTGCAAAAGAAAAAAAAAAGAAAATAAATACAGAAACCGTGAAAATACACAGAAACGTTGGATTCGCGGTTCGAACTCCGGTTCGGCGCGAGAACGTCGTCGTTCGCACGATAGTTTCGCAACATCAAAGAACACGCCGGAGACGAAGGCAAGAAGCTATACGAAACTCGTCGCTGCGATTGGCGTTGCAATAGCCTCGCGCCGGAAGTTTCCCTTCACCGGAAGAATAACATTCTCGCCACAATACCAGAACTTCTTGCCACCGTCGTTATTCGGCAATATGTGTATATGCGATTACTCCTTACCTCGAGTCTCCGCGCGGATGACAGGACTGCAGAACCGCGGGTCTCGCGTCCTCGTCGAGCGGCAATACCGTTCGAACGTTCGCCCGTCTCACCGTCACTTCCATCGTGAGATAAAAGAGCCGTGGGTCTCGGTGCCTCATGCGAAATTTGTTCAACAGATTTTGCACGACCTCGCGACACGTCGTCTCGTAGGTTATTCCCAGGGTCTTGTACTCGATGTCCGGTCGCAGGCAATTCGCGTAGACCTTTATCGTCGTCTGCAACAGGGAAACGAGGAAAAGATTAGATTGGAGAAACGAATGAGTCGTGTACAATAAATCGGATAGTGCGATTCGCTTCGTTGACGGATATAACGATGGCTGTGGGTGTCGGAAAGGTGCGCGCCTCGTTATATGCTGCATTCACGTTCCGAGTTAAATTAAAATTACGTAACATTGGGCTGCTGTTATTGTTGGTATTATTATTATTATTGCGGTGATTATGATTATTTCTGCTTTTTTATTGCGGCTGCGCCGTGCAGGATATTAGGATGACATCAACCTGCGCGTCTGTCGAAACACTAATAACAATCGACGCTAAAAGCGCGTCGCTCGCGCGGCTACACGGGATAAATATATATCGCGTCATACGTAGACGCAGACGAGTCCCTCTGTCTCTCTCTCTCTCCCTCGCTCCTTCTCCTTCTCTCCTAACTCTTTCATCGATTGACTATGTCGCCCGTGCGTTCCTAGAATATCTAACTTGCGTCTGCAGCGCGCGTTAAACACACCAGCACGGATTTCCTAAAAGTACTTTCGTATTCCTCCCGATGCTTGGAAACCTGCCGCGCTCGTCTGGCCGCATATGAGCTCTGCGTGCATCTCGATCGCCTCGGCGCTCGTAAGGGAGGGGGGGACGAGTGTCTACGCGTAATAAATTCGTAGAGCGTCTGCGCGTGATGACTTCCGAGGAAAAACAACGAGGAAGACGCGTCGAGGATCACGCGTCGAGTGAGACGACAAAAACTCGGAGGATGCGGGGGAATGTGTCCTGCGCGGGGAAGTGGACGAAAAAAGTGTTGAAAAAATAAAATAAAAAATATGGGAAGTGAGTTGGAGGAAGGAAAAAAAAACTGGAAGCGAATGAAAAAAAAGGAGTTGGTTCAGGGGTCTGCAGGATCAACAATCGAGAGGACAGGAACTTGGTTATATATAGAGATTCTTCTTTACAGGAACAAAAGCAGAAGCAGAAGCAGAAGCAGCAGCAGCAGCTCATAAAACCCTATCAACCCTTCAGATATGAGACGAGGACGACGCTGAATCTGTGCGCGCAGCTCATACGAAAATAAATTGTCAGACAGGAGCCAGAAGCCTGCGCCGAGGTCGGTGCGCGCAGGCGACTAGCGAGAAAGAGAGAGTAAGAAGAACAAGACACTCGGGGGACGTGTTTTTGGTCGTCCCGTCGAGAGACCCAACGGGACACGTGCGCGCACGTCGGGAAAAGCGACGAACTCTCGCACCTCCCTCGGAATTATATTATCTTCCTAGGCTCGTCGCAGGCGCGGGCGTACGGCCCCTTCGACGAACGCGTGTTTGCTGGTCGTGTTTACAAGTCATTATATTAATTCCCTTTATATCTTGTGTCTACGTACGGCGAAGCCACTCGAGATATATAATACCTACTCGGCTCACGCGCGCTGACATTTGTCATCTGCGCTGAGAATTGGAAACTATTCGAAGTTTTCGTGACGAAGGGATCGGCAACGCTCGAATGAAATTATATGATTAAATCACTAGTCTCGACTAACACGGAAAAATATTTTTCAAATAAATATCTCCATTTTTTTAACACGTAGGAAGAAATCTTATTTTATTTAAAAATCTTATTTAACTTAACTTTAAAAAAGGTGATTTTATTCTGGACGATCCTGAAATTTTCGTCAGGCGTTCGCCGGAAAATGTTCAGGGATTCCGAGCGAAAATCCTCGGTACGTGTTTCGGCCGGGAAAGATCCGGATTTTGGGTTCACGGCGCGCATTATCGAAACGACCGGGAGGATCGGGGCAATTCGGTGGCGCGGGTTTCGTTGAAATTCGCACGTGTCCACGTGGCGAAGTGGCTCTTCCGGTTTATCCTCGGGCTCTCGACTCGGACACGTTTCGTTCGCACGTTTCGTTCGCGCTAACCGAAGAGAGTTACGGTCGTAAACTTCGTGGGGTTCGCGCGTTCGAAAACGTACGCTCGCGACGATACAAACCGAGAGTGCGAAGCGTCGTCGCCGGTGCAGGTAGTACAAGCTTTTAGCGCCGCGTGGCGCGTTTAGCACAGTTTAATTTATTCTCCCAGCGGTTTGTGTACACAGCGACGCGTGTATATATATATAGCGAAACTGCTGTGGGTTCCGAGGTGCGACAGACCGGCTAAACGATTGTCAAGTATCGCGGGTGGCGCAAACACAGCGCGCGCGGATTTCTCTGATTCATCTGAGGAAAATGCCTGAGCGTTTAGTCGTCGATGCTCCCGGCTGCGGGATATTACGCATAAAAGCGGGCGAGGCGGGCTCGGTGCACGTGCACCGCGGGTTCACGCATCGGGCAGGAAAACCTAATTGGGCGTTGTGCAATATTTAAGTTGGTATCGACATCTGACACGGTTCGCTGGCGCATTTTACGCTCGTTGACTCAACGACGTTAATTCGACGTCAATTTTCACTACCTTTTAATAGATCTACCGGACAATTCGACCCGCAAAAATTCATAAAAATTCCAACGCTCGAATACATTTTATAATATTTTCTTATTATAGATTGCAAAGAAAATGTGTATTTATTTTATATCATTTTCTTATTAATTATCATTTTCCACATTGTTATCCCGTCAAACGTCATTCGATGAGGAAGGGAATACGCAGCTTTGAGTTTATTTTGACGTTCGGGACGCGTCGCGCGCGCGGCGTCCGGTTAATGAAATAACTCGAGATGCAGAGGTGAAAGGGGCGACCGGGAAATCGTGAAACGAAAAAGTCGGTCGGGCATCAAAAGACACGAGTGTCAAACTACGGAGGGCTGGGTCTCGTCCTACCGGACGGGAATGGGTACGGGAGGGGGGGAAGGGGTTCCCCTTTCCCCCGGGCTCGTTACACGATGTTTCTCCGAGAGAGAGACCGAGAGATATAGCGCCGGGCGCGATGAGAGAGAAGAGGAAGCGAAGAAGAGAGCGAAACCGAAAGACAAGAAGCCGAAACTCCGCAGCTCTAATATCGTAGGGCCGTGTGTCACGAGCTACGAGCTCAGCACGAGATCACTGGTACACGTATATATCTATATATTTATATATACTGCGCGTGTAAATATATGTGAGCCTCGCTGAGCTGGAATCTATTTCCAGTTAAAGAGGTGCGTTTTTTGGGGTTAAAAGCAATAATATCCACGGCTGATGCTCGTTTGGAAGCCGCAGTTACATGCGTTTTGTCGCCCGACGTTTTCTGGTCTGCTATACACGTCCCCTGTCTATCTTTGGAGACCGTTTACGCGCCGCAAAGTCCAACCAGCAGCGCTAAGTAGGTGCGCTCACCTCTTCCCGGCGACCTTTGACACATCGGGTCGCACCTATGCGGTTCGGGAATAATGAACAATCGTTTTTAATTAATTCGTCTCTGCCCGTACGACGGTTATGGTGTGTCCGACGATCGCTAGGAAAATAATACAGACCGTTCGACGTACATTCGGAGAATCATTTTGGTTCGATTAATCCATCGCAATTTTTGATGATTGAGTCGTATTATATTTATTACGAAACTAAATACTCAATTTCGACTGCACCATATTTTTATTTTATTGTTCGGAAAAACTATTTGATCACAAATGTTTGTGGCATTGAACTGTGACAATTGCAGGTGGCCATTATACGTCGTGGATAGGAAATGAGACATTTCTCGTTGCAACAATATTTTTCGAGTGGCCTTGTCGCAATTGACACGTGCTTTCCGATTTTTTAGGACTTTTCTTTTAGGGGAATCGGAATTTACGGAGGGTTGACATTTTTTCGTCGAATATCCGGCGGCGTCCGGGAGGAAAAAAATTATGGGTGAAGCAGCGAAGGGGAAACGCGAGGTAATGAAATACAGGGCCCACATGTGCGGCTCGCGCGGTTATACCGATTCGGGCCCTTAAACGAGCAAGGGTTTCTCCCCCTAAAAAAGGGCCACCTCGAATCCAGGAAACCTCTGGAAATCCCGGGTGCCCATTGGCCGCCTCGATAATCACGGAGAATCCGGGACGGATCACGACGCAGGTCTTCGAATATCTTCACGCTGGACTCTCGTTCGCACTCGAATAAACAGCGAAAGAAAAAAAAAACGAGCAGACGAACACTTTTGAGCTTTCCCAACTTTGACCGATCAATTTTTTCTCGACAGCAACGACGGATTTATACCGTCTCGAATGTCCGCACGATTCCAGAAAATTTAGAAGACTCGCCGAGTCGCTGACTCTGCCGTAAGTCACTCCGGATGCGCCTGGATTAAGGTCACATCGACGCTCGCATTCGAGTCTCGGGCGACGGTGATGCTATTTATTTTTCACTCGAACGAAAAACACTCCTAAAAATTTCTTCGGTTAAATAATTCAATCGTCGAATTTAAAATACTTAAAAAAAAAGTATGTCTCCAAAGCAATTCAATTCGCGATAATTATTTATTACGAGAAAAAAGAAGCTCGAGGCGAAATTTTTCCACGGACTGGAAAAAAAAAAAAAGAAATCATTGTCGGTACGAAAATAGCGCGTGCGACATTATTCGTCCCGGTTTCGCAGAGAGCGCATGACGAAGTCGTCGGATCGGGAGCGATTGCGATTGCAATTGGTCGAGTTTGTCTCTCACGCCAATGTAAACGCGGCGCGCGCGCGGTGCGCGGCATAGACAATTAACGGTGCCGCCGTCGTTCTCCTTTTTTTTTTTTTTCTTTATTCCACTGTCGTCGCTCTGGTTCCCCGCGCGTTAACCGTGCGCGCTGGACGCGCGGCTGATATCGCCGAGCGGCGGCCTTGCGCGAATTGTCGTGCAGCTCGGCGCCTACGGCAAGGCCTTCGCCTCGCACCCGACGCGAGGTTTAACGAACGATTCGCTCGGCCTCACTCGCTCCCTGCCTATTCTTCTTCATTCGCTTTTTTTTTATCATAAATTATACATCGAGTGCGGGGCACCCACACCGTACGGTTTCGCCTATAGAAAAATATGCAGCATGAATATAACCGGTAACGGGTATTTGCTCGAGTTCCCTGGGAACAACGATTTTTTTTTTCCTCGTAAACCGAGCGGTGACATTCGTTCGTAGAAAATAAGTAACTCAATCGCGTGGCCTACTATCCGAGTTTAAAAAAATCTCCCGTGAATCGTACTAAATTACACGACAATTTACTTCGTAATTCCGACAATCCTCGATGTCGGAATCAGATCGCCCGCCAAATATCATAGTAATTTAATTAAAGCGCTTTACTAATTTAATCATATTATCACTTTAATCTAATGAAATCTATCGACTGCATTATCACTACCTCCCAATTATTTCTGCTTTACGAAAACGCAGTTACATTTTTTTCAAATAATCAAGTAGAGCGAAAAAAAAATCTTACAGGTCACGCTCTTAATCACGGATAAATCGAAAAAGGTGAACCCTTTTTCGTAAGGAACGCGAAGCTCCGGTGCTTTTCCGGTGCCGGGCGAGCATAATATAAATATAGAACATAATGAGTCGCCCCGGCCGGAGCCGAGCACGAGCTCTCTTTGAATAATCCTGCGGCGACAGGATCCATCCACCATTGCGCGAGCGCTCGGAGGGCACGTGCGCCGCACTTTGTGCCCCAGCTGCGCTTGCGCGCGCGCGCCGACCGCTTAGACGTTTTCCTCCTCGGCGACGTCGTCGCCTTCGTGCGGTTCCCCCCTCGAGGAATCTCGCTCGCTGTCCTGTTCCGCGCCACCGGTAGCGGCCCCCTTCTCCCCCTCGGCTTTTACCAGCCGGTACAGCAGCGCCCGTCCCCCCTTTTCCCTTTGGACGTTCCGTCGCGGCTCTTTCTTCTTTCCCGATCGCGCGGCTTCCGGCGCGAAGGAGGACGACGAAAAAACAGTAGGTGCGCGCCTCCGTCGAACAAAAAACGCGCCTTGCGTCGCGCAGGACGCGAGGGGAAGCAGCAGCATCAGCAGCGAAGACGAGAATCCAATCCTACGGGGGTCGAGACACTCCGCTCGGCTCCTCTCTCGTGCGGCTTCGATTTTATACGCCCAGCTAAATCGCCCGAAGGGGATCGGTTCGACGATCTTGATCGTTCGGAAAATTTAACGATAGACAGCTGGACCCGCCGTTCACTCTGGACAAAAACGTCCAGGCGTTTAACTGTGTCAAGTGCCGCAAGTTAAGAAAATCTCCAATGCTTCTGGAAATTGTAGGAAAAGAAGTACAATTTGAAATCTTTTCTTTATCCTTCTTTTTTTTCGAAAAATCATTGACAATCGAAAAAAAAAATAGGAGACTAAACTCCGAAGTAAATTCCAGTGCACGAGGTTTGCAATTATTGATTAGCAATTATTGACTCGTTCATTAGGATAAAAATTGTCCAAAAAATTATTTTTCATTGTTATCAGATCCGATTGCAACGTCCACTGCGACTCGACCGGAGGGCTGACAATAGACTGACAAAGGGTCGAGAATCCCAGAATCGCAGATGACAATTCTGAGAAGAGTCGCAGCGCCACTTTTCACGCGGTTCTCGGTTGCATCGACGCAGCAGAGATGCGCCCGAGGAGCTGGCTCAATAAACAAAGACAAGGAGTTGTGTGTCGCTGAGCGAGGTGAAAATCCGAGCCGAGACGAGCCGGAGAAGACGAGACGAAAACCCCTCTCGTCACACTGTAATACTATTAGTACTCGAGGCCTGTGTGCACCAGGCGAAGGTGCATCAGGGCGCTCGTTCGTCGCACCCAGCGGAGTCGACTGTCGTCGCAGCAGCGCGCACATAATCCACAACGTAGTACGTAAGACGCCGGGAGCTTTGCTCGCTTCGCTTCGTCGCGTCGTCAGCAACAGCAGCAGCAGCGACGACGACGCGAACCCGCGCTTCAAGGGTGTCGAATAACTTCAGTAACAGCAGAATAAGCATGCACGGCGAAACCTCGCTCTATGTGTGTTTCCCCCGTTGGTTCTATACACACAACTAAATATACATACAACGAGCGTCGTCTCTCGTGTCGTCGTCGTCGTCGTCGAAAACACGAGACGTAAGCGAAGCCACGATCGATCCTCACTGTTCGACTCTCGGCTTTCGCCTGTGGTAAAAAAAATATGTTTAACTATTGTCGCGCGATAATACGAATTACGAAAAAAACGACTCAGCGGACATTTCGCGGATGTGAAGAAAAAAAGTGGGCTCGTGTACAAATTCTTCGAGTACCATTTTTTCAAATATAGGGAAAGAAATATGCTTGTGAGTCTGTGAGATTTTATTAAGCTGCTGTACGATTTTATAAATGAAATGGTACCGTTAATAACGTCAATATTATTGAGGTATGAATCACTAAGGTGACTAATTAAATGTTTTTACTATTCAATATTTTAATAATAATAATATCTCTTGTTACATTGGCTCGTTATCCAAGGAATCGATAATCACCCGTCTCGTTAGAACGCATCTTTTTCCACCTCGCTCACAGTCGGAGACAGATAATTGCAGAAGGGGCAGAGGGAAGAGGGTGGTAGCAGCGCGCAGACAATGGACAATAAAATGTGCGAAGGTGCAAACAGCCGCGACTTTCCCGCGTAGCGCGAAGCGCGTACAAGTCGCGTGCACCCCGCGTCGCAATTAATAAAGCAATTAGAGATACACGCGGTCGCCGCTTAACGAGCGCGGAAGAGACGAGAGAAAAAAAATAAGTTTCGGAAATTTCTATCGGTGAAAAAAATAATCGGTTCCCGCGTGCGGCGAACGCGACTGCGCAGCAGCAGCAGCAGCCTCACGTTACACGCGCGGAAATCTCCGCGATCCGAACGAGCGAGAGCGACGAGAGCGATGAGACAATAATTCGCGCGGAAGGCGTGCGAATTTTTCGCGAGGCGTCGGGCGAATCAGGAACTTCCGGCGGCGCGTTTCTCGTACTTTCGCGAGCGGCGCGGGGATCAACTGCGCATGCGCGGCGGCGACTTTCTCGACTCGCGCGACGACGAGAAAAAAAAACACTCGAGAGGGTTAGAGAACAATTCGTGCAAGGCTGTGACGAGACGTGAAAATCGCGGTGAGTAGAACAGAAGACGAAAAAAAAAAAAATATCGTCCCCGCGTAGCCGAGAAGAGACGCGATCTTCACACGAGTCGCGACGCTGGAACGAGCGAGAGCGAAGAGGAAGAGAAATTCCTCGCCTCGTGCGAATTTATATACTCGTCGTGCACCGACGACGACGACGTCTGCGTGGCGCTTTTGTTGTAAAATATAATTTCAGAGGCTGCGGCGAGATACTGCGGAGCGGGTACGGTGAACCGAAAAACGTCGCACGACCCGGTTTACATAACTCGACGGCAGCAACGGTGGCAACGGCAGCAGCAACAGCAGCAGCAGCAGCAGTAGCAGCAATGGAAGGCAGCATTAGCAGCGAGTCAACGCAGCAACCGGCGTAGGTAGACAGGTAATACACACGACACCGCGTAGGTATACCGCACCACTTGGTACAAAGCGGAGAAGAGAAAGACCAACTGTTACACATTCGTATCCGTCCTGTCTGCCTAGAATTGGGCAATCCTCAAGCGACGGCAGCAACAGTAGCAGCAGCAGCAGTAGCAACAGCAGCAGGAGGAGGCAGCACTTATATCCACCTGATATTTCCGCAAGACACTTTTGTTCGCACAACATGTGGGATACCCACGGGGTTCTCATCGCACAAACGAAGACAGAACGTTCAATTAGTCGAAAGCGCTCGGAGAGATCCAATCGTCGAGCGAGAGAAAATATAGAAGAAAAAAAAAAAACACGTTGTCAAAAAAAGGTGCGCGCGCATTGTCAACACTCGAGTCGATGGATCGACGTAGAGGTCGCTGAGAATTCTCCGAGACCGTTGGGCGATGGAAGGGAGAGGGGGGGGGGGGGAGCGCAGGGGTCACCCGGCAAGGACGTCACGATTGGCGAGCGAGCGCTCTGTCATTACATCGGCGGAGGAGAATCCAGAGCGCCGGCGCGATCGTCCGGCATTTTTAACCATCGCCAGAACTTCGCCTTCGAGAACTTTAGACGACGCTCGCGACGCGCGCGCAACGTAATAATAATAACAATTATTACTTGCGTCGGAGACCACACAGAGCGCGGAGGCGGCTCGTGTTCGCCGCTGCCGCCGCCTCTCTCATCCATCGTGTGTACGTCGCCGACCTCTCCCAGTTCGCTCGGACGCAGTGAAGATGCGCGCGCGCTCATCGTTCGCTCGAAGGACCAGCATATCGAGCGCACCATCCGGGGACCCGACAATCGACACCCGTTTCCGGTCGTTCGCGCGCGCGCGCGCCCCGTCTCCGTCCTCCTTGTCCTCCTCGTCCTCCTTCTTTCGCAATCCCAGCGGCCGAGGGAAAAGAGAAAAGAGGGCACGTGCCCGCACAACTTGCTTGTCGTATCGTATATATGTATATGTATATACTGTACGTATATATCCCCTTCTCTCGAGCTGTTTTATCAAGCAGTTGCGTACGAGGACCGTCAACCTCCTTCCACGTGGGCTTAAGGATTTCTCGCGTGCTCTTTTCTAGCTGACAATAATAATACACGCGTGATAAAGAGAGAAAGAGGGATAGAGAGAGAATGAGACAGAAGGAGGGAGAGAGAGAGAGAGTTCTCTGTCTTTCGCGAATGGTCGATGCAATACCGTAAGGGGGACGAAGGAGACGAGAGACGTACGCGTAGGAGGCTGCATGTTTTGTGCGTTATACACGTGCCACTTCCTCCTGCTCGAAACTTCAGCAGCAGCAGCAGCCTCTGAAAACGATCGTGTTCGACCACCATATGGTGACAGCCTTCGCGGGCTTACAGGATTTCTTTCTTATTTTCGTGCCTTCCTCTCTCTCCGTCAATTTTTTTCGACGAAGGACCTGAAATTCGATAGGACTCTCGCGCCGCTGTAACCTCGACTGGCAATGAAATTCGATGATACTTGTGGAAAGTTTCTCGCATAATTTGTCGAAAAAATTTAGATAATAATTATGATAATAATTGATGAAAAGTTCTCAGCTAATTTGTCGAAATAATGAGCGGCGAGATAGAGCTGTGAAATTAGTGGAGGATGAAATCAGGAGGAGGTTTTGTAACAGAGATTTTTTTTTTAAAGTTGCTCGGTCTTCAGGGACAAGACAATTGGCTCGCCGGAGCCAATGAAGACGAGGGCAGAGAGCTCGGAGTGCACATCCTGCGCGAAGAAGCCGAGTGGTGTGTCTCGAAGGATGCACGATGCATCTCACTCGAATGCATGCAAGGAAGCTCGCAGGATGGCGCGTGCCCGGCGCGCGGTCTTCGGAGGAAACGACAGCTGGCCCCCATCGACCGATAGCCGCAGCGCACGCGAAAACAAATTCTTTGTGTCGGACTTCCGAGAGCAATTTTCGACTACGCAACACGGACACTTCTAAGACGCGACCAGATGATGGAGGCGGACGGCAGGAACTCGACGCCGTTTGCATGAAAATCGGGGGTGAAAAAAATTATGCTCTTCCTTCCGGCCTGTCGACAATCTCGTCGAAGCTCAAGGAGCTTCGATTTTTTGCTGGTGACAATGGGTAACGCGTGAGTAAATTGCAGATGTCACGGATTCTGTTATCTGAAAAAAATAAAATAAAGGCCCTTCCGGTTGGACTCGATGGGGTCCATCGATAGAATTTATTTCCCAAAACAAGTGCGTCCCTTTCTTCCACTATCGTCGAGACGGGACTCGAGATGCCCAGTGGCGAAGATAATTTCGTCGTTTCTCCGGACCGAGATTACGAGCGTGTTTTTCTCCCGCCAGGAGTTAGAGTGTTGTATAGCAACGACCAAGCGACTCGCACAGCGAACTGGACGAATGTGTGCGGAGAGCCCACTTACGATTACAGCTCGATCATCGCGCCGGTATACCAGTTGCACAATAAATGTGCTCCAAGAGAGACGGAATGAGGCTAGTCGACGACGCGCAGCTGGTTAAGGCCGACGCTCCCGACCGACCGGATATGCCGCACGCGGTAACAGTGCGAATTTTTGTATCCCTTCAAACGCGACGCAATCGGATCAATGTTATCCCCATTTGAACTCCGGACCCTCCGTTGACTGTGCGGCGAATGAAGCTGCGGTCTTTGGGATATTAAAACGCGGGTTCGAAACTTCATCGGAAAGCCAAAAATTAATTGTATCATTATCGTCGGCATTGCCTCTTTGCACATCCGAAACGAATTTCGAGGCTCAATTAAACCGGAAACCTATAAAAAAATATCTCCCTGGAATTCCAATATTCTTTATTACCAAAATTTCCTCGAAACGAACGAGAGATGAAAGCGCAACTCGAATTCATTCGAAATATTGAGCTTTTTTTTTTTTTTTTTTTTTTTTTTTTTTTTTTTTTTTTTTTCTTCAAATCTCTCGCCGTCGGTATAATTATACCGACCGTGCGCAGGGTTCAGCGCGGGAAAAGGGGTTTCAAATGGAAAACAGATGATACGCGCGGCTGGAAGTCGGGAAGTAAAACGCATCTGCGCGCGTTTAGTACTCGCGGGTCTTGTAATTGTGTAATGTAATAATAGATACACGGCAGAACAAACGGAGAAGGCGCAGATCCGTATAATTGGTCCTTCCTCTCGGTCGCTGATTGTTTTAAACGAGAACAACTCGACGAGCGAGAGCGCTCGCTCTGCGCGCGGACCCAGAAGCCGCACGCACAGACGGAACCGTCGGAGAGGAGAAAAACCCGACGGCTCGCGGGCGGATCTGGGATGAAGAGCGAGGCGCGCGCGCGCGATTATTAGCGCTACGCGAGACGCACGCACGAAGCGCGTTACGCACGAGAGTTGCGCGTGCGTTGGTAGTGGTATTAAGTATTAATGCAATGTTGCTCGTGTCGTTGTAGTGGTAGTACATTTAATACGATGTTACTCGTGTATAGTTGTAGTGGTATTAAGTATCAATGCTATGCTGCGCGTGTAGTAGAATAGCGAGCGCGTTATGCGCACGAGTAGAACAGTCAGCGCGGCCTGTGGAAGGGCGCGCATCCGGCTTTGGGCCGAGTGGTCGCGCGCGCCACCAGACGACGACGACGACGTCTCTCTCGGCAGACGCGGGAGAGACTCGAGGCCGCGGCGTCTGCGACGCGAGACGCTCGTCGCTACCGAAGAATCGACGCGAGAGGCAAGAACGAGGCGAGGGATGAACCATAATGCGGGCAACTTTTTGTACAGTCCGCTTGAGGCGCGGAGACGTGACGGTCGTTTCGTTGCGCCGTTGAAATCTATCAGCCAGCCTTTTGTTCAGCGACTTCTATGCGCGACGGATAATTTTCAGCCATTTATCGACCGAATTTTAGACGAAATATGCATTTTAATGTAAATCCAAGTACAGAATAAATTAATAAGGTAGAATTTGTTTCGCGAGTAGAGAAGGAAAAGATTTTCATTTTACACAACCGGTGTTGGTTGTCTCCTCGCCGAGAGGAACGAAAGAGCGGGTATATGATCCAGCGTATTATGCGGGCGCTCTAATTGGTCGCGCGACGCGAGAAGGTGATGGTCGTTCTGTCGAACTGGAACATTTATTCAAGACCTTCGAGTAACAGCTGCTTCGATCAAACCTTCGCTCAACAAGAATTTATAAGCCGAAAAAAAAAATCACAACGACCCGAAAAATGAGAGAGAAAAATAAATGTCCTCGATGTTTCGCCACTCGTGTCACCTCACTCTCGTTGAGCTCTTTAATACCGTATCGCCAATTACGGCTTTCGAATATAATTGCGATACACTTGTGTACGCGGGTGTGACAAAGCCTCGACGCTGCGTTGCGCGTCGCGTAACAAAAAATTTTCCGCAGCAAATGATTTTTAAGCACTTGAATTCTTTTCTCTGTGTGAGAAATGACAAATCACGCTATAACGACATTTATGGGAATTTTCGTTATATAGCTATACGGTGACTGGGTGATTCGGTCGTCCCAACCATCAACTCTCGTTGAATCTCTCCGTTACACCTGCGAGTGTCTTACAACCAGCGCGACCGCTTGTCTTCGGTTTATACGGTGGAAGAATGGAACAGTGCGGCGAACGCGCGCGGCGAACGTGGCCTGGAAGTGAGTACGAGATAAGGTCGCGGCGGCAAGGGCGCGTTATCTGACCCGCTGTCACGCCGAGCGGACCGGCGCGCAGCTAAAACAGCGGAGCGCGCGCGCCCGAAGTCCTATCATGAATTATTCAGACGCGCACTCGAGCGTAGTTTGCGCGTAAAGTGCATCGACGGCGGCCGAGAAAATCCCGAGGCCGAGAGTCGCGAATGCGCATATTCGCGTCGGTAGTCGGGAAATTAGCATCCCGCGCGAGAAATTTGACTCGCAATCCGAGGACCGCGCGCAATTGGCCGCGTCTGTCGGAGGAAAGGAGCGCAAAAAAAAAGAAACGAAAGAAACAAGAAATTAGGCGGGATTGAGCGACGAGATGATGCGACGCGTCAGGCTCTGCGCGCGTCAGACACGCTTGACCCCTCCTCTTGACTTCACTTGACCGAGTGTCAATAAGTCTCGCTCGGAACAGGAGCGAGACCGAGGCGCCCTCCCCGAGGAGATGTCTGAGAGGCGCCCCCCCTTGAAAAAGAAAAAGCAAAACAAAACGAGGAAAAAGAGAAAATTAAGTCTCTGCGATTTGTCTTCTCGACCTTGAGCTCGCTCAAATGCCCTGCAATTGTTTTCGTCGCTTTGCTCTGTGCACGTTTAAATCCGTACAGTGTTATGACGAAATAGTGTGGAACATATAATAATATAATATTATCGGTGCGGCGATTTACAAATGGGAATATCAATCACCGAGTCTACGCCGAGTGTGTTATTTATAACGCAACGGTGCTTGAGGACTTTTGCCGCGAGACTTTTGCCCGCGAGAGACTCGCACGCGATATTGTTCGATCATCGCGCGGCACTGGAAGCGACGCCTCGGCGGCGGCTCTCTTTTCGCCTCCAAGTCGCGCCTCACCGTCGCGGCATTGTATTGCAATTGTTCATCGACCCCGATGCGTCTCTATCGTCGATCCGCCGCACAGCTGACTTATTTGTACTTTTCACGCTCGACTTATCCACTCTCGGCGCCGCGAGCTCGTGTTTTCCTCGTTATCGCGTGTGTACAGACGTCGCTGATATATATATTCTTTTCTCCAGCTGGAATCGCTGTGTGTACTCCATCGACTGGTTTACGGACGAAAATCCGGGAGTCGTCGGTGCTGATCACGATCGCCGCGAGCGCTCGTGGTCACAATTACCGAGAAGAATTGCTCAATTGCCGGGATTACCCGTCGAAATCCAATGCCAGTCACACTCGACCGTGACGTTCGCGCGACTGGCCGAGCTGGAAATCAATTTAGCGCACTGAACGCAGTGGCAGCGGCGACGAGTGCGGCTCGAGCGTCGTCGTCCAGGAAAGTCAATCATTAATTGACTTGAATTCCCGCAACCGACGCGAATAATAATCATAATAATCGCAACCTTTCCTCGACGTTCGATGTTCGCGGATCCTCGAATGAATTTTTGGCCCTCTTTTTTTTAATATCCAGTATTTAAGACACTGGTTTTAACTTTTTTTAAATTGATTTTTAAGAAGAAAAAAAATGTTGTCGTTCTATTTGTCAGAAATTGAATTCTCGAAATAAGAATAATTTCAAAATGAACATCGCAAGACGCACATGGCCCGCGTCTATTTTCAGGCATGCGCGGAAGTCGATTTTACGGGCGTTTGCGGATGGCGCGAATTCGTTGCAGGTGCAACGTCGGTCACGTCGAACGTGACCGACGCACCTGCAGTCGCGGTGCGCGCGACGCTTCGACGTATTTACAAAAGTGAAAATAGAGTTCGCGCACTCTGCGACCTCGTCCGGTCGCAGAGTCACTGCTATTTCGAGTACGCGGTTCGGATGCTCGTAAAAAAAAAACGAAAGACGCGAACGTAACTCGCCGACGTAACGTTTACAAGCGAGCGCGCGACGGGGTCTCGTCTTTCGGTGTCGGTGCGCTCGCGCGTCGTGGTTCTTTATTAGTGCGCTGAGCGAATAAGAGTCGTGAGCCGCGCGGGGGCGCCTGGACCGACGGGTTCGTTGTGCCGGATGTTTCGTGTTCGCTGCTTCGCTCTTTCCGTTTTTACATTCCCTCGCTCTGTCTCTCTCTCGCTCTCACGTCGCTTGTCCTGCATTTCACGTTGCGCTTAAGGGACTTATATACGTTCGTCGATCATCGTCAGTCACCCTTTTCGAATCTCGCTTTTAGTCTCAAAATGCGAGACTAAATTACAATCGGACACCGCGACGTTTATTTTCGGCGCTCACGAATTTTCACTTCCGCGGTGGCTGTAATCAAGTGCAGACACACACATTCGAATTGTTGTGGGCGGATAAGATGCAAGATAAAACCGGCGAGACCGACGCTACTGCGCGGCAGCGAGATACGCGCGGCTCGCGCGTTTATCTTCGAAACGAGTCGGACACCCGTTACGTCGGGCCCCGCGCCGGGGCCGCGGGCGGACCCAGCGCGGGACGAGATACGCGCGCCGCAGTGGCAACTTCTCTGGCGCCGCGGCTATCATTACGTTGTTTGAACTCGTAATACACATCGTAACGATCGCCTCGCTCTTTTCCTCTCTCGCACGTCACACGCGCGCCCCATCCGCAGACACATCCGCAGCACACCGAGGAAAGGCACTCCGGTCGTTAAAATAATTCCGAGACTCTTTTCCCGCTGCCGATGAATATTTAGCGCTTTGCAGTGAATTCTACTATAATTGCACAGTTCGACGAAAAATCGGATTTATTATTATTTTTTCGTACAAGTAAGAGTAAAAATAAGTAATTGAGAAAATCTTGAAAAATCTTGCATCTTGAATCTTGATCTTGAAAATCTTGAGAATCCGTTGAACCTTCGGTGGACTCAATGATGATGCTTTTTTTTCGTGCATTTTTTAAATATTTTGTATCGTACCCGCATTCGGATGTATTTTATTCATTGACAAATTCTCGTCGAACTTTTTCAGCAGCCATCGTTCGTTGAAAAATGTCCGTGTTTCACGATCGGTGCGGCTAATTTACGTTTGGAGACACTTGTGGGGGAAATCAAGAAGAGGGGGGATTCGAGATAACGACGCGATGTCAGATCGATGTAGCTGCACCCACAGCGAAACACATGCGATGCCTCCGGCAGTGTCTTTACAGAGGCCAAATGGGTATTTATTTCCAGTTGACGAGGATGGACGCGCGCGAGGCGCAGGGAGGAAAGGGACGGACTCTCGGCTGCTTCCGCTCGATTCTACTCGTCGCGTATCGCGCGGTACTACACACTGGGCTGCACCGCGCTGCTAGCCGTATTATGCTGCACTCTCGTGCGGCGCGTGTATAGCGGGCGCAGCGCGCTCGCTGCCGGCAGTCGTCGTCGTTTCGCTTTCGAGCGGCGACGACGCCACCACGGCGCACGGACGTGATCACGCAGTGCGTGTCGCGCTTCCGGTCGCACTCCGCTACGAGCCGAACGACCGGCCGGCCGACCGACCGAACCAACGAACGAACTCTCCCTCGATTCTCGGCGCTGCCTATTACTCAAGCGGATCGTTCCTCGGTGACCTCTGATCACCGGTTCACTGGATACCAACCAATTCGACTCACTCCAACGGTTACACGAGTAACGCTTGTTTTTTAACTGCCCGTCATTTGAAATCGATCAATTGATCAGACATACATTGCAACGTTAAACATTTTTTGTGAATTTGCATTATTAAAAATTTTATTCGTCAACTGATACTAAATTTGATACACGAGTGTAGTAAAATTGCAAATTTTTATACTCAATTTATTAACCGTCGTATTAAAATTCCTAATATTTGTGGATATCAGTGGGAAACATTTGCGCGGAATAATAATAAAGTTCAAAGTCGGAAATTCGACTTTGAACGTTGGCGGAAAAATAAAGAAGAGTGAAACGTCGAGAAAAAAAAAACGAGAATTTCACACGATTTCGAGACACATGTCTTTCTCGGAAAACAAGACCTCGGTCACTGTTTTCCCAAACCGAGCATCCAGCATCTGCTTTTGGGTAAGCCGAGGACCCCAGCCGCGAGAGAGAAAGGGACGTCTTCCGTTTGTTTCGACGCACCCGTCGGTCGCCTACGGTTCGTCACTTATGACCGACGGTAGCGAACGGTGTTTCTCTCTTTGTCCCGATGATAATGACTCGCGCGACTCGTTTTCGATCTGAATTCCAGAATAAAATTGTGTGTCAGCGAGGAAGACGCTGGGCGTAGCTGCCGTCCCGGTGCGTTTTTTTGGTGCGTCCACGCGGAGCTGCAAGGCGGATTCCACACTGTGAGAACCCGGTTGAGCGTTAGCTCTCTCGCACTTATCGCCGTCGCGCGACGACTTCGCGCCGCATGTACGACGCGCAGCTCTCGTCCGACCCGACGAGAAGCCTGTGGAAAAACTCGCCGACCGGGCGTCTCGTTGCACGCGGCAGCTTAATCGCTTTCGCTGTAGGATCATTACACACATCGTCGAGTCGAATCTGTGCGACGTGCGTGAATTGCCTGGAACGCGAGCGAGATCCCTGGAAAAATCGTTATCGGTTTCATCGTTATTAGTTCGTTACCGCGATGACAAATCCGACGTAAGAAAACCCGGGCACTGGGATTTCTCAATCGATGCTAATTTTCGCAATGCACTCAGATTTTTTATTTTGCAGCATTTCGACTTTGGTGAAAATTAATTAAAAGTAAAAATCGTAAGATTTTTTTTCGGAGAGTGAAGAAAAATTGGACACAATGGTGAAAAATAAAAAATAACGCTTGTGCTTTGAAAAAACGTTGGGTTACGTCTTTTTCTCGACTACCGTTGCACGACCCGCGGGACAATATGAAGAGCAAGCCGAGTGCGGCTCCCGCGCGCCAGCATCCTGCTTCAACGATTCGCTGCGGCGCGTTTTTATTTTTCGAATTCTCGATAAGAACCGCCGGAGACTTCCCTCTGAATTAATTAACCCGACGACGACGACGACCGCACAACAGAAGCCAAAGCGCCGTTAATTCACGTCCCCCGATGTCATTATATTCTCGTCTTATTTTCCGTCTCGACGCAGCGACGATCTTAGGCGCCCAACAATCGACCGATAACAATAATTGCAATATATGATAACAGTTTTTTTTTATTATCTATTGCGCAGAATCGACTTTTTCGTTGTTGACAACACGCTGTTATCTTTTCCGATAAGAATTTTTACACATAGAAAAAAAAATAGATTGTGCAATATTTATTTCGCACATTGTTGCGATACTCGATTACGTCTCGCGCGCTGCCGTAACAGCGTTATCAGACGAATCGGGCTTATTATCATTCTATGCTTATGAGGGAATTGAGTATTCCGACGGAATTCGTTCCGGTTCTGATCGCTCGACCTGTCCGGCGTTTTGCTCCGAGCTCCGAGCTGTGCGTCACGCAGACCAACGGAGTACAGAGGCTTTGAGTACTCGCGCGCTGCGTATCAAGATCGTCGCGGCGTTCCGTACGCCGCAGTCCAGAACGTATACGCTCGTGACATCCGGCGCATCGGCCCGTACTTCCGGTTTCTCTCGGCCCGCGCGCATAACCCGCGTGTCCTTGACTCGCGTACACAGACGTTTTGTTTCATCCTTCGCGCGTTCGGGAGTCACGCGCAGACGCAGTCGGCTCTCGCGGTTCACCTTCTCGCGACGCTCCTCCGTTGCCGGCGACTTTTTGTCGAAAGCGCTCGCGATATACGGGGCTCAACCTTGTGGAATAATATGTGAACTCCACGGAAGGCCGCAGAGTTCACATATTATTCCACATTGACGGCGCAATGAACAAGATTTTTATCTCGCGCTGGATTCGTCACCAACCTTCTTTTTTTTTTCAGTCGACCGAATCGGCAATCGCGAGATCCGAAAAATAAAAATTTCGAGGAGAAAAATGCGAAAAATGTTTTTTACTTTTTGTCGAATTTTAACGCTTCACTAGAATCGATGTAATTTTTATTTGAATAAATGGAATCTAGATTTTCTTTTTGTAATGTAACTTTGATGTGACGCGAATTTGAACAACAATACCTTTTTAACAAACGAACCCACAAGAAATTATAAAAAATTGACTTCAACGTGTCCAACGTTGCATTTAATTCCACGACTCGATCCGTACGCGAATTTATCACAAATTATTTTCGTCCCGTCGTCCGTCGGACGACTCAATTGAATTAATTCACCTTAGAATTGAAATAGATAATTCAATTGAATTAATTCGCATTAATTCACGCTCGCAGAAAGGGTACAAAAACCTGGCGGGGAAAAAGACGCGACGAGTCGTGGGAAGCGCGATGAGCCACACGTAACAGAGCGACAAAGCCGGTGTTTTTCTCCTGGTCTAAATTCGATGCAACTTTTGTCGCGCGCGGATGTTTGGATTTAACGCGTCGACGGTCGTTTAATTCCGTGGATTCTCGTAAAATTGTCGTTCATTCGTGGTTTCCGGCGGCGCTCCGTCTCCTTCGCTCGCGTCTGTTGCCGTTCTTCGTGCATCTCTCTCTGTCGTCGCTCGTCGCTCGTCGCCGGGGCGGATGAACCAGGAAGCCGCACGTAGGAACGTCGGCGTCGTCGTTTAATTGCGCGATGACGGCCGCAGAGGCGAACGGACCGGGGCGGCCGGCTCTCTCGACGCGTCTCTCACTCGCTATGCCCGCATCCGCGATCGTCGTCGCGCGAGGCCGTCGCGTCGACGGCGGATTCTACGCGCAGCGTCGACGCCAGAGGATCATCCCGTATGACGAATATCCACGCTTTCCTCTTCGCGAGTACGAAGCGTGTGACTTATTTTTTTTAATATTTTTTTTCTACCCCCGCGTTTCGATTCATCAGCGAGCGACAGCGGATTAACGAGTGAGAGAAGCGCCTAACCGAGACTCACCCGACGTCTGAGCTCTCGTCCCGCAGTAGGGATTAAGCCGGGGAATCTATGCGCGGCCTGACTAAACAAGCCGGAACTGCGCAATGCTCGCGAGATCCGCGATCTGAATGCGGAGGCGGCCAGAAGGCACCGCGACTAATTTTGGGCGCGGCGCGATCGGGAATTGGATCCTCAAACTCACGACGAATCCGTATATATAAATATGTTTTACTTTTCGATATAAATTGAATCGCGTTTATGAGATTTAGTTATATATCTGAGACGTTTAAACGTCAAGACACTTTCCCCGCGCAACAAGGTTGAATTTCCGAAGACCGTTAAATGTCCGGTTAATGTTCGCTGGTAATCAGTCGCTGCAGGCGAGAAAGGAGTTCGGTCCGTTGCTGTGTCAGGTTGTAGCTCGCCGCCACCGCAGTCTCGTAGTACAACTCACGTCCGGCTCGTTCGCGTTCCCGCGAAGGTCGCGCGCGAGCATCGAGAAAACGCGATTGGAATGTCAGCGTCGTTCGCAGGTTCGAGGATACGCAGCTCGATCGTCGAGCGAATCTCGATTTCTATTGCGAGATAATCGATATCGTCATCGATCGTTTCCCGCGTAGCGTCGGACTCGACGGCGCTGATATTGCGAATCGTCGAAGTCGAACGGGAAATCCTCGACGTATAATCAAAAAAGCTATTCCCGAGCGAAGCCCACATGGAAATATTTATACGTAGCATATATGTTGCCAAAAAATGCTATATGCAATAAATGTGTCACATATAAAAATGTATGCGAAATATATGCGACATATAGAACTTTTCGGCGACATATATTTCACATATAAATATTTCCATGTGGGCCCGTGTGAAATTATGCAAATTATGCAAATCGGCAATTCGAACGACGACACCGAGAATGACGCGATGCCGATGAAGATGTCGATCGAATTCCAGATGTCTGAGGTGGCGGTTCGAGTGATTCCTCGTACTCAGCTGCTGCGAGAACTCGCGGTGAAAGCTCACGGTACGCGCGAGGCTGACTCCTCGCGCAGTCGCGGGAGGGGGGGGGGGGGGGGGGGGCACGTGGTACACCGAGCTACGAGTCCCGCGCGCGCGAAAGTAATCCGCGATTATTAGTCATAGGCACCTTTTACGAGGAATTCGCGCTCAAATAAAGAAAAAAGAAAGAAAGACACGCCAAAGTATCTATTCCGGCTGTGTACCCGCGCAATGATTTGCCATTCACTCTGCCGCACTCGACACAGTTAATGACAAGTTTATGGTCGAGAATTAAGGCTGTGCCGACTGGTACCGACTTCCTTGGGCAATTATTAAAAAAATTTTGCCCGTTTATAGTCATTGCCCAACACTCTTTGAATGGAATAAAATAATGATCTGAAAACAAAAAATCGCGAGATTAGCGGTATTATCACGATTCGACCGCGAAAGATAAATTCTTTCACCAAGTTGGAGATTTCGAATGAATAAATGCGGTTGCATTTTGGAAATTCGTTGTGTGGCTTTTTACACTGAGAAAAATTAGTAGTTGCGATTACCAATCATTGGTTCGATATACCAAAATATTGGTTGCAGTTACTAAAATATTGGTAGCTCTGATCAACGATTGGTAATCACAACTATTAATTTTTTCTCAGTGTAGATGTCAAAGAATTACTGTCGGTTGCGACTGATCGAAACTCAAGATGGCGTGTCGCGAGGCCTCGAATCTTCACGATCGTTTTAGGCATGCACAGCCGAGGGTGTCGTCAATCGACGTTCCGACGTCGTAAAAATTACTGCGAGGAGCGTCGCCCGGAGACTGACAATCGAATTGCACGACGAGGAGGCGCCGGGCATAATACATGCGTGTACATACATATATGGATATACACATGTGATGATTGTATATATGAATGTATATAATACGTGGACGTCGCATATGTATGCATATATACGAATGTCGAATGTATCTACGAGCTGGGTTGTTGTGTCATCGTTCTTCGGGTGTTCCGGCGAGTCGCGAGTCGCCCCCCCAACAGGTACGACACACGTGAACGCTCGTCATCGTGGTCTTCGTCGGCGAGTGCAGCGAGTGTCGCGAACGCCGAAGACCCGCGGGGATAATATCGAAGAAGCCACCGTACGAGCGCGTGTGGGCCGAGGCGAATGCATTCTCGGAATTCAAATTGCCGATCGAGGCCGCGGCCGATCGCGACATCGCCAGGTTTAACATAATATCAACGAAGTTATACCAAGAAAAATGCTCTCGCCTTCTGTCTCTCTGTCTCTCTCCCACTTTTATCATCTTCTCGGATATTTCACGCGCAGAAAAAAAAATGCTCGGATCCGAGGCAAATTTCCGTATTTGGATTCGCCGAAAAAAAGAGCATTGAGAAAAGATCGTCGAAATCAGTGAAATCGGAAAAATATGTCGTTGAATCTCCGAAGAAAAAATTACTCACTCGAGTCGTAGCTTAAAGTGAACTTACAGATGGATAAAAACTTCGAATAAGCTGCGTGTTAAAATAAAAATCCCCAAATGAAAAACATTCGAACAGGCCGCAAGTCTCCAGTAGTGCATAATTGCTGCTCTTTTTTGCAATTACGAGTAGCAAAGTCGACTCGTCGGAGCTGCTCGAGTGTCTACTCCGGCTTTCGGGACCAGACGACACAGTCAATTTTCGCTGGTCCGGGAGTCGCGTAAAAACGCAGAGTGGCGAACCCTTTGCCCCGCGTGGTGCGATCGAGTAGGGACGTTACGATGAACATCTGGCGGGAAGGATTCTGGTGGAAACGAAATTGCGGTGAAGTTTCTCCGTGACGATCGCCGAGGGCAGATGCGGGTTTTGCGCGGCTGACAGCGAATGCAGCGCGCGCGAGCAACATGCGAAACAGACCCCCGGCGATATATATACAAGCGAGTGGCGAACAATGATGTTCGCGCGACTCTCCCTCTCTCTCTCGCTCACTCTACCCCCGTCCTTCTTTCTCTCCCTTCGCGCTATCTCTCTTCGCCCCGTATAAAGGATCTCGTGCGCGCATATTCTTCGCTTCGTTCTCGCGAGAAGAGGGAAACGGGGGGTCGGAGGTTTCCTTTATGGTGCTTTGAATAATGATACGTTATGACGGGTGGTCGGATATGCAGCGTAGGATCGACTGCTGGACAGATACGTTCTCTCTCTCTCGCTCTTTCTCCTTTCTCTCTTCGCTCTCTCGTGCCCTTCTCGGTGCACTCGGTCATTTGCCGCCGTGTGGGATCTAATTCGTTACTTCCGATCATTGGACCCTTTTACCGCATGGCACTTTCCGTCTCTCTTTACGCGTCTATTTACCCATCTGCCTTTCCGCTTATTTATCACGCTGCAAAGTTTATTTTCATTTCTATTTTTCACTTTGTTCCACTTGTTGTGAAAAATGTTTTCACAAGTTGCATACCGAAGTTGCCCCTTTGTCAAAACGTCATCGCCTCGGTTTCGCGTGACTCTGCGGTCAAACCATTGCGGTTTCTTTTTTTTTGCTCCTTTTTTACGTCGCCCGAAGTTCGTGCAATGTCGGCGTTTGTTTCGTTCCGGTCTTTTCGCCCGCGAAATGCGGCGAGGGCGAAGAGGTCCCTCACCTTCCGAGAAATTTAATAAAAGATTGAGGCACCCCTCGCGAAACGTCTTTGCACTCTTTATTGTCCTCCTCCTCCTTCCCCCCCCCCCCCCCCCCCCCTCCCTCATCACAACTCCCGCGGTTTCGAGAAATGCATAGATTCGAGTAATCGGGGCCAATTGAATGGTGACCACACACGAACCTCTCACGGTGTTCTGAATCTGATATATATGCATATATATATTTTTTTTTTATAAAGATTTCTATCATGCAAATATGTAACTATTTTTCAGCAAACATTAGCGCTTCAATCGTCGATTAACCGTGACGAATCCGCATCTCTCATGAGCCTCGGAGAGATCGGGAACATCTGGCATACAGAGGGCACCATTCACACTCGCATTCTGCAATTAATATTCTATTTTTTGTCATTCCAATCGAATTCTCCACTGAAAAAAATCAGCGGCTCTGACAACCAAAAATCTGGCTGCCGGAGCTCTCTTGGAATCTGTCCGCACGACAGTGTTACTGTTCAGTTCCAACAGCTGAATCTTTTCACTTTATGTCGTTCGCTTGCAGGAGCGAAACGGTATAGCTGTGGGAACTGAACGATGGCTACCTCATTCTAGCAGTTATGCTATAACCTATGAAACAACGCCGCGCGAGTCGATGCCGGTCGTAGTGCGCACGCCGCTCCCCACCGAGCGTTTATTAGTTCCTGCGTCGGCGCGCGTAGCTCCTGTATCGGCGCGTATAGCTCTTATAGCTCTCGCATCGGCGCGTATAGCGCTCGCATCGGCGCGTATAGCTCCCACAGCTATACCGAAAATTCTCCAAGAACTACATCGCGTATCGTTCTATTTAATTCCTCGCATAGTTACAGTAACGGATACATGTGCAGCAATACGATATTCCTCTTGTAGAAATACGCGTTGCTCATGCAACTATATTCATAGCTACAGTAAGAAATACGGATGTAGCAATACTTTGTTTTGTTGCCGGAGCCGTTCATTTTTTTCAGTGTCTTATTATTGATATTTCTCGCGTGATTTTGACTTCGAAAAATGATATCAATGGTTATTGAATTTTTTTAATTACACAATCCGTGACACCAAATACAAAATGATTTTTTTTTAGTCAAAATGAAATTTGTATGAAACGCACGAAAAACGTCGAAGGGGAAGAAATATTTGAAAAAATGCACTTAACTCAAAAGCTGTGATACGGAATTGTGTTTCAATCGGTAGTTCATGGAAGTGTCGGAACTCTCGTGCTGGTGGGAATATTGCTAAGCCGAGCGGCATGTCCATACCAATTTGTGTGTACACCCGCATAATACACGCGAGGGGGATAGGAAAACACAGCTCTGCGCTCGTGACACTTGAGAGTTCCGGGGTCGATCGGTCGGCAGCGACAGAAAAATAGCAGCAGACAAGAGAGAAAGTGGGACGGGGGAAGCAGCCCAAGAGAAAGACAGAGAATTTTTTTTGTCATACTAGAACAAAGTTCTCCAAGTTGTATTCCAAATCAATTTTGTCATTCTGTTAATCGGAATCACCGCAAAACTTTTTTTTGTTTATCAAATCCACGGCGGTGAAATTGCACTAAAATATTAATTACAGACCCTTGTCGCTTCGGATCTGTATTTAAAATTCGTCCGCGACGAAAATGAGGATTACGATATTTAAGCGCGGATTACAAAACTTAGCGGCGATAACGAGCGCCTGCGAATGTTCCCAACGCTCGTCCGGTCGATGCGCGTGCGGCCAGGAGACGCGACCGATGATTAAATTTTATCATTTAATTAGCTCGACGCGTTGCGCGTCCGCTTCGGCAAAGTTGACATTACATACTCTCGCTCGATTAGCCTGATATTATTAATTTTATCGAATTTACGAGGTGCGACGTGAATTCCCCGGCAATTAAGCGCGTGTATCATCGTCGCGCCGGTGACGCCGCTGCCTCTGTTTCTCAGTCGCTCATCGCGCTTTATTAAACCTCGTGCGTCACAGTGCAAACTTTTTTTGTCATCGTCGTCGCGGCTCTCCCGCACAGAAGCGAGCGGGGTCGGGGGCATCGGATTATTTTGCAGGCTTCCCCGGCTCGCAGAGAGATAGCACAGCCGGAAAAAACTAACGTGTACACGTAGCGTCTGCTATGGGTCTGACGACGAGATGGGTGGAACAAAAATTCGTCGTAACTACGTCGTGACGCTGTGCGTAATTTCGAGCAGACGCTGTAGCCGAACGGTAAAAAGAGCCTGGCACATCTGTCCACGGTTAGCAGAGAGAGAGAGAAAGTATTAATAAAAAATGGTTACAAAAAAGTGCTTTGCGTACACTTGTGTTTAATTTTACAGGCAGCTTTGTTGTGAGAAAAATGTGGCTTTTGACGAACTTATTTATTATTAGACTAGAATGTGTGGTGTTAATATATGTTTATAATATGGTGGTTATTATTATTTTAGTTATTTATTTTATTTAGTACTAACCTGTTGTGGCGCAGCATCAGCGGGCGAGAAGCTCGAGAGGGCGGTAAGGGGCGCGAGGGAGGCGCACGACGACGCCCTCGAGGGTGGCGGCGTGTGACCGGGGGTTGGACTTCCGCTTCCGCAACTGCTCGCGCCGCCGCTCGACGCGAGACTCACGCTGTCCGCTCGGCCTCTCCACGGCGACACCGACACGTGCTTCAGCATCCCTCGAAACTGCGGAAACGACGCGAAACAATTTAGTTCCACGTACCAATGGCATTTGATGTCATTTATTTGGGGGTGGGAAGCGGCGAATATAGGATTCGATATAGGGTAGACGTACCGTTAGTGGCCACTGTACCTATTGTGGCCATTGTTATTATTTTATTCCTCAAATTATTTTTTTCCCTACAATTGCACGTTGATTTTTTTAAGCAAGTGCATTTCAATTCACTGAATGACCTAACCGACGATTTTTTTATTCGATTAAATGTTTTGATTTATTCCTTTGAATGTGAAGGCCATAATTGGCCCTAAGATGGCCAAAAACGGTACGTCTACCCTACTGCATTGATGTCACGTGTCAATTGGGTCAGTCTAAATTCGTCACTTTTGACCTGTGTGTTTCAGAATCAAACTATTTTTCTCGACAATTTGTTTACTGTTTGTTCTATTTTTTATATTCTCGCAACGACACAATTGATTAATGTTGGTCCATTTTTCTGAACCAACTCTCGGGCTTGACAAAAAAAAGGCTTGAAAATAATATATTGCTGAAATAGTCGAGTGGCAAATGATCCAACGGAGGAAAAATGTTTTTTCACCGCGATAAACGTAACTGCGGAAAAATCGCACGACAACGAGCCGAGTATAAAATCAGTTGAAGAAAGGAGGCCCGAGAGACGGAAGTTCGTCAACAGAGTCCGGCTCAAAGGGACAGACGAGTTACAGTATACAGCACGGGTCATTACACGAGTGGCGCGGAGAGGACGCATTGTTCGGGCTGCGTGCTTCATGAGAAAACAATAATTCTCTTGAGCTCGGCGAGACGGACGTCTCGGAGAGTACAACGTGAATGTATAATGCCTGTGAGAGAGAAAGAAATGAGAGACGGAGAGAGACGGAGTAACTTATAATACACACGATTGGCGCAAAAATGCAGACAGTCAATTTCGCGCCTGGGGCTGCATTTCTCTCGTATTATTTTACTTTTGCGATGCACAGGAGGCGCCGCATCCGTAAGCGCGTAACACAAGTGCATAATGCAGTGTGTACACGGAGAGCCAGATGGATTCTGCCGAGCGGACTCTCGAGCGCGCTTAGGAAGCTCAGCTTCTGAATGATAATTCATCCAAGTGCCGAGTATATATATCTATATGTATATATACGTAAATACACGTATATGAGTGTATACGTGAACGCGATGCTCTGCGCGCAAAGTGTGGCCACGAGTGTGCACGTGCGTTCCAGGGGCCCAACACACTCGAGGCCTCCAGACCTCGGATCGCCTGGACTTCACGAACCCTTCCGCCGCACTCGACTACGAGGATTCGAGAAACGTTGTCTCTTCTACCGTAGCCGAACACTCGGAAAAAAATAGCGCCTGGTTGCTGCTTTCAGTATTCGGTGACGATTATTAGTTGTCAGGTGATTGTTTTTATTATTTTGTGGCGAGAAAAAGTCTAACAGGAAACATTAAATGGAAAAGTATTAATCTTGAATGATAATAATGCCAAAAATGTCCTTTTATTAAAGTAGCCGCAAAGTTATAAAAAAGGTGGTTTTTTTAATTCATTGTTTTTTTTTTACTTTTTTAAATATATTCTTGACCGCTTATCAATAGCCGAACACTCGGAAAAAAATAGCGACTGGTTGCTGCTTTCAGTATTCGGTGACGATTATTAGTTGTCAGGCGATTGTTATTATTATTTTGTGGCGAGAAAAAGTCTAACAGGAAACATTAAATGGAAAAGTATTAATCTTGAATGATAATAATGCCAAAAATGTCCTTTCGTTAAAATAGCCGCAAAGTTATACAAAAAAGGTTTTTTTTTATTGTTTTTTTTTAAATAAATTCTTGGCCGCTGATCAAAATTGGGAAAGATCTGTAACGACCGATCAGCGACAACCGACATTCAGCCAGAAAAATCGAGAGCCGTGAAAATTATTGACTCGGGTCTCAACGACAGGGAAAAAGAGTTGAAGGAATAAAAGAGCGCAAAGTCGATCGAGTGCGCGCGGCAGGCGCTGCTGCACCTGCCCCGCACTAGAATGCAGTTTGTCGCGCAAAAAACCAGTAGCGAGCCATGAGACAGAGCGTGAATCAGCCGGCGCGAACGGGGATATCGTAAGGACTCAACTCACTCTGTAATACCGGACGTAGACTGGTCTCTCGACTGCCTGTAAACCGCGATCCGTATTCCCGGGGCGGCGGGTACAGATTCCCGTCAATGCGCGTGAATCATGTTTGACTGGCAAACATTCGGCATTGACCGTCGATCTTTGACTCCCACTGTGCGTAAAATCTCCTTGTTTTTTTTCTTCTTCTTCTTTCGTTTCCTCCACAATTCACAACAGATCGAAACTTCACTTCTCTCCTTTCACTCGAGATATTCTCGTCTCGCCTGGCACTGAATTTCACCGACGTAACCAAAAAATTCGCAAACTCTTCGACTCCGTGAAATCACTATTTATTCGATACGCATCGCCGTTATCCGCGATTAAGCGGAATAATTAATAATAACAGTGACAATAGGTCATTGATGGGTCGACACTTGAACCGAGATAAATAGTTGATCTTTGTCGTTTGGTCGTCGATTGTTATTCTCGCGGATGTAAACAAATGGCGAGACGTCGGGGTCGGTCGGAGGATGCTCGAGCGGATATATTCTGACGCGTTGGATGCTCGCGGCACGAGGGCTACGCCACTACTGACTGAGTGGCGGCTCCGAACGCGTCGAGCGACCGTGCCGGGGCCCCCGAGTTACTGCAGCGCCTCGTGTGTATCGTGGAAGCGCCCACTACACGGCTCTCGGACCCTCGGCATAAGCGACGGGACGCGCGTACTACACGTTCGCGGCTCGGAGGAAGGAAAACGGCCTTCCTACGACGACATCGGCGCGCGCGCGCGAGCGAAGACGCGGGGGCGTCGCGAGCGACGGGCGTTGCATGAGGAAAGACCAAACGACGGAGGGAGAGAGAGAAAAGAGGGAAAAAGAGACAGATAGAGAAAACAGAGAGAAGCGAGAGGGAAGGAGAGACAGAGAGGGAAAAGAGAAAGAGCGGAGAGAGAAAAGAGGGAAACAGAGACAGACAGAGAGAAGAGAGAGAAGCGAGAGGGAAGGAGAGTCAGACAGGGAAAAGAGAAAGAGCGGAGGGAGAGAGGGAAAAGAGGGAAACAGAGACTGATAGAGAGAAGAGAGAGAAGCGAGAGGGAAGGACAGACAGAGAGGGAAAAGAGAAAGAGCGGAGGATGCGGAGAACCAACCGAAACGAAAGCGACTCTCGTTAGGCTCGTTCGATAATGCGCGCGGAATTTCGTAAACAAATATATATGTGTCGTCCCATTCATCCCCGGGTTATAAACGATAAAAATTCGCCCGCCCGACGATAGGGAATGAATGGATTATACGTTTGAATTAGATAAGCGTCCTAATTCAACAGTGAGTCGTTCCGGCGCAGTGTGTTGTTTCATTCATTCCGATGGCCGCGAGCGCTTTCCGGGAATTCCCCCCTACGGATGATTGCAACGCGCAAAGTTCACTCGGGACGAAAGCGATGCAGTCGGGGTCAATTTTTTCCCTTTTGTTAAAGAAAAAATCATTTTCGCATTTTTTTTGTTGAATTTTCGATTTTTCGGGCAAAGAACGGTGATCTTCGGAATCAGCAGGAAATTAGGCATCGGAATTTTGCGAAATTGAAATTTCTTTTTTTCGAAAAAAAATGCAAGGGCTAACCTTGATAAGGTTAGCTCTGTATATTACAAACAGTGAAAATAGTGCGAACTGTTTTTGCATACAGTGCACTGAAAAAAATTAATAGTTGTGATTACCAATCATTGGTCAGAGCTACCAATATTTTAGTAACTGCGACCGATATTTTGGTAGAAACCAATGATTGGTAATCGCAACTACTAATTTTTCTCAGTGTGTTTACACGTAAAAATCGACGAGAACCGAAGACAAATCATGCGGCGCTGATTCGCACAGCGTGAAGTTTGTACCTCCTCGAGCGGTTACGAACGATTAGTCCGCGGAAATATTCGTAAGATGTGTCAAAAGCGTTACTCATGTTCGCACTCGTTAGAGCTTAAGCGTATTATATTAAAGCCAGTTGTGCCGGTTGAACACTGCCGGCCGTGACTCACACTCATCGTCTTGTATATTTGCAGCCGTTAACGCTAGCGCAGAAACGTATATCTATATATCTATATACGCAAATGCAGTCGACACGGGGTGCAGTAATATTATAGGTGCACCTCGTATACCTTCCGCTCGTTATTACAACGGAGTCGAGTTTGTCCTCACGTGTTGGCGACCTGCCCGAGGAACCGAAGCCACCGTAACTTATTTTAACTTATGCACGACGTCGCGCTGACTTGCCCACGGCGCGGCGCATATCTCGCGCGGTTCTCAGCGTTGCCTCGGCAATTCGCAGCGACGTCGCGCCGGAAAATCGAACAAACACACGATCGTCCACCCACGAGAAGAAAGAGACGAGATGCGAGATTGAATCTCGCCGACGTTAAATGCTTTTTCGCGACGAAAGTAAAAAGACACACGACTCTTGTCTGTCAGTGTATATTTATTTACACTGCATGTACCTAAACTAGATAGGAAAGGAAAGTCATTTACCGCAAAATGGTATTCAATTAAAAAAATGCTTAGAATTCATTTTATAAGCCTCAGAAAAAATGTATCAAAAGAATTATCGTTGAGCCAAAAAAAAGTTTAAGAAATTTTGATCCTTGTTAAAAATGGTTTTACGGTAAATAACATTTTAAGTCCTTTCGAGTTCAGGTACATGGAAGTCCATTTCACTAGCGAGGCGACTTATTTCCACGGTTTCATCGAGGATCCTCAAATATCCGCAGTTCCGACACGGGAAACACTTGTCCAGCGGGTGTCGACTGCCCGCTGTTCCTTTGCTCTTTTGCTCGTCGAAGAGTGAGTATCGCTCGAGCGATACTCACTCTTGTGCCGCGTTGTGCCGCGCAGAGCGAATTTATACCTGGGAACGAAGTCAAAATCGCCTTTCGACGATACGTCGGCTCTCGTCTCGCGGTGAAGCACCGCCGAGGATCCCCATTGAAGAGTCGAGGGCTGAAAACGAACGTGAGCCCACTATTAGAGCTGCACCTGGGTGGGGCTCTCGTCGTTTCCTTTTCAACCGGAAAAATCTCCGAATGCCTCTTCCTTTCCTCGAGCCTCCTCGATGGAAAATCTTCTCCAGCTACGGTAATACGAGGCGAATTTTCCTTCCACCGCGACGAAATCTCGAAAAGAATCCGCCCACCTCCAAAAATTGTCCCACGAGCCTCGACAGGAGTCTCAGGGATCTGCAATTACACACCGACGAAATCGGAAGCAAGAAATCAATTTTTAATCGATGTTCCTCCGTGCTCGGGTCGGTAATTAAAGTCCCTTAGGATAGGTCATTTAAACGTTGGTGGTCTCAAAATATCGTCGCTTTAGAGGAGACGAAGTTATCTTCGTCGTCGAGTGTACCGAATTATTCTTATCGTAAAAATTAACCGAAACGTTGGTAACGTTACATTTTTTACCGCGAGACAGCGACTCCGTTACTCCCTTAATTTTTTTTTCTCCTCGTCGCGACTCAGTCGGCGCGTTCTTCTTCGTCTACTCGATTTTTTTTCCCTCTCGCAATCTTGATTCTCCTCGTTTCCTGAAATTGCTCGTCGTCGTCTGGGCGCAGGGAAAGAAAAAACGGAGTATCCACGAAGGATCTCGTGCGCTCTGCCTGATCTTGGGAAATAATTCATCGAGGCGCGATATCGCCATCGGCTGCCGATTCGCTGAGGTCGCCGGCCTTTCGACTGACGCGCGCCAAACGCCAGGAGTCTCGCACGTCGGCGGCGTCGAGGGTTTTGTCGTCGCTGAAGCGAACGAGCGACGCAAACAACGAGACTCCTGTGCGAGCTGGACACGGCTCCTTCGCCGCGGCTTACGTTACACGCTACGCGCAGTATTAACAGTGGCGCTGCAGTGACTCCGCGTACCGTCTGTACCGTCTGTACTACTGTTGTACGCGCGTAGCCGCGCGGCTACCGCGCGCGCGAGAGGAGCGAGGGAGGTCGAGGAGAAAATTCAATTACGACAAAGAAAGATTGGCGGACGCCGACTCGCAGCTGCGTCGCCGGTAGATAAGTCGCGCCGACTGTTGCGCGTGTATATATATATGTATATATACATGCGGATTATGTGCCATGTGCCATGTGCGTACTGGACACTATGGTCTTGTATGACGCGCGACGAGTACGGAGGCGAAGGAGAGACAGAGAGTAGGAGGAAGAGGGAGAGAGAGGACGATGTGTGCGGGAAGAAAATACGAAGCTGTTTATACGAAGCTGCAGACTCCACGGAGCTACTCTGTGACCACTCTGTTCGTCTCGCGCGGCCATGGGACATTCAACGTCGGGCTGGTCGATGACAATTCTACCTAAAGTAAGTTTAGCAAATGTAGCAGACGATGCGAGTCGACGAATCCGCGTATCTTTGTCTTAATAGAAAAAAAAAAATTGAAAGTCGAAATGAAATTTTAAAAAAATCGAATAAATTCGATTTTTCTTCGTCTGTAAAATCAGCCGATAGAAAAATTTGCATTAGAAGTTCGTTTTAAAGTGCCGCACGTTGCTGATGTTTTATTATCAGAGGGAATATTGGATTGTTTTTTCTTTCAGATTTTCGTCTGATCCTTTGAGAACATTTCGCACGGAACGTCCTGTACGTAAATGCGCACGTGGACTCCATGGATATAACTCGATATATTTATCGAGTTTTCTCTTTAAAAAAAAATAAAAAGTCAAAATGAAATTTAAAAAAAAATCGAATAAATTCGATTTTTCATCGCCTGTAAAATCAGCCGGTAGAAAAATTGGCATTAGAAGTTCGTTTTAAAGTGCTCGCACGTTGCTGAAGTTTTATTATCAGAGGGAATATTGGATTCATTTTCTTTCAGATTTTCATCTGATCCTTTGGGAACATTTCGCACGGAACGTCCGGTACGTAAATGCGCACGTGGACTCCATGGGTATAACTCGATATATTTATCACCTTTGCCACGCTGTCCGAGCGCACTGTGTACATATAAACGTACGGGCCGCGTGCGGTGCGATACGCGAAGCGCACGAGGTGGCAGAGGTGAATAAGGCAGGAACGTGCGATAGGATTGTTGTTGCCTCTTGGTCCTTCTCTTGCCTATATATATATATATACACGACACCCCGGTGCACCGATCGTTGCGGATCGAATTGCCGTTTCTCCTGCGTTACCTACTTGACTATTACGTAGCTTGCACCAGTGCGCGAAACAAACGCGGAAACGATTCTTCCACCGGGCGAACGCGGGCGCGCGCGCGGATATCGATACTTGTATAATAATATCATCGTAAGAATGCGACGTGATCGATAGGTCATTATAATCGACCGTTACAAACGACGTGAATTAAAATTTTCGACGAAATGAAATAATATACATGACGATCGGGTTACGATCGCAATTTTTGCCAATTTTTTTTTACCTCTTGTGAATCAATGCGAATCAATTCGAATAATCAGTTCCTCGTGAATTATTCGATATTTTGCAACGTCCTTCGTTGAAATAGATGACGAGCGGCTGAAGAGACTAATTACTTAGACGAGAATCATTCCCACACTCCATTCGATCGGGACCATTGCTCTGCGCAATTTTTCCTCTACCGACTTTTTTTTTTTTATGACACGCTTTTGGCAATCGATGCGAGTAACGCAAATTCGGATAATCAGTTCTCGGTAAATTATTCGACATTTTGCAACGTCTCTCGTTGAAATAGACGAGACGACTGCAATGACTAATTACACGAGACTCATTCTCACACGGCCAGCTAATTTCATTCACTGTTCGTTCGCACATGAGCCGAGCTCCGAGTTCCCAGAATGAAAACCTCAATGACGAAGAGTCGGTACAGTCGTCGGGTGATACACGGCCGAAAGTCGTGTGTGCGGAAACACGGTGGTCGGTCGCCGCATTATGCACTTGCGAGCGTAGTTTTCACCCTGCGAGCTGGAGTTGACTTGCTCGGCAGGTATACATGTATACCTATGCATATATATATTTAATGTATATGGAGACGCGGAGGCTATATACACGCGCAGGTACGTAGTATAATTCAGAGCGTGCGTACACGCGATACAGTCGGTAGGCACGGTCAAAGCACGCATGGGAGTTCGGGAGTCGCGGTCCAGCAGCCGGTGGGTCCCATGGTGTTGCGTTACTTTCCCACAGTGGGATGCATGGCACGCCGAGGGCCCAGACCAGTGCGAGCACCTTGCTCCCGCTGCTGCTCCCTCGCCGCACGCAGACGCACCGCGTGCATGCCAATCACTATCGTCCGCCAGCATCCATCGCAAATTGCACAGTAATTAGCCGCCACATGTGAAAATAAATTAGGTTTTTTCCCCCTGCGAAGGATATTGGAAATTTTGATGGAGAGTAGACTGTTTTCGTGATGAAAAAATAAAATCTATTCGGTGTCTTCGATATTAGGTAGAGTTAAAAGGCAATGATAAGGAATAGCAAAATATTTATAGTTCCGTCTCTCTCACTTTTTGGGTTCTGGTTTTTCCCGAACAAACGACCTCGAGTTTCAAGGAGCTTGGCACAATTTTTGTATCATTCGTTCAAATTTCGAATTCACCGAGATGGCCAATCATTGTCCTACGAGCTCTGTGGAACATTGCGAGCGTATTTCTGGCTGTCGCTGTGCGATGTGCCGACACCCACACGCATCTGCGTGTTGGGAAGGTCACCGCTATACACACGGAGAGCCACGAGTTCGTCCTGGATCCATGAGAACTCTGCACTTCAGGATCTTTCGTGAGCTGCTTGCCGGAGGAATGGGCGTACGAAAGGAAGGAGAAGAAGAAGACGAAGACGATGCAGAAACCGATGAATAAGCAGGGGAAGGGAGAGCACGACGCGCCGCATCTCACCTTGCAAGGCGAACCTGTCGACCGGTCTGAAAGGAAGAGACCGCCGTTACACGATGCGAGAGGACGCAACAAAGACGAGGGGGAGAGGGGGGGGGGGGGGGAGGGGGAAAGATACGAGCACCCCATGGATCTCGGCAGGGCGACGGTAACCCCCTCACGTCGCCCTTCGGGCTCTTTAAATTTCAAGCGCGTAGGTACGACGACGAGTCGCCGGTGCCAATGGACAAGGCACCTTTCACCATGCGCGAAGAAGCCTAGACTCGAGGATAAAAAAAACGTGCTACACCCCCGACAAGATTTATCGCGCCTACGTTTTTCACGCTCGTCTCGGGGAAAAAATGTATTTACAAAATCCCGTGTATTGTTTTCATCTCGATTCCGTGTGAGCGTTGCGTAAACCATTTCGAATGAACCCGAGAGGCGGGGATTGATATTACAAATATTTTCACGCGCCGCGAAGTTTTCCCGTAGGTATAGATCACGCGGCTATAGATATATTTAGCACTTGGCCTGGTTTCGTAGGCGTTTGAATTCGATCTCCGTCTGTGTGTGTAGATTTAATACAGGCTGCAACGTATAGACCGGAGGCTCACAGCCCCGTGACTTTATTATATAGTTATAATACGATCAGCAGTGTCGCGCGCGGACGTTCATCGACCTACAGTCGAATGGAAGGCAAGAGTCACATTTCCTCGTGCGCGCGCGTCATGGCCATCAGGGCCAGACTCCGCCGTGGCGATGACGCCCGATGTCCGGGATCCCCCTTGACGCCCTCGGACAGCCACATCCGATGCCAGGAATTTCGTTTGTCGCTTCCTATGTCCCGACTGCACAGTCTCTCGCCATTCCCATGGGTGTCGCTTTGCTTCGGCGACGCGGACATCGACTCTGCGGCGCTTTCATATTTGTCGCATATGCTCGATGACCTCTGCAGTGATCTCGTTACATTCGACCTCTGTGACGTTTTTCACATTGCCTTCTAATTTCAATTCTTGTATTATTCATTTAAATACTCAGAGCGCTGACTTAATCGCGTAATACTTGACGAGTTAAAAATATTTGTCAAGCCTTTTTATTCCACAGCCTGGCAATATTATTGTTATTATTTTTATATTTCCCTACGGATCTGCCTTTATTTCCGCCTGGGCTTGATTCTCGCGACTACTTTTATTTTTACCATTATTATCGTTTTGTTATATTTCCCTGCGGATCTGCCTTTATTTCCGCCTGGACTTTATTCTCGCGACCACCGCCGCTTGTATATCGACAAACGCGAGCATATAACGGCGGCTCGCGATAATACGCTCCGAGGGAGAGATAACGCGAGCCCAAATAAACACGCGCGCCAAAGGTACCCAATAAAAAAAATAAGGAGGCGATTCAATATCCCAGCTTGTGTATACGATAGAGTATATATATACTGTAATGTACATGTAGTGCGTGTGTATATAGGGTCATAGGGCCTTGCGGCGTAACCCTTGCCGAGGCCTCGTGAATTATGGCACGCGATGTGCGTTACCGCGCACGCGCACTGTATACTCCACTAACACCGCGACGACGCAAGAACAGAGACTTTTCTGTTCGCATATTCCGCCTCCTGCCGACACTCGAGCCGACAATCCTCCCCCCACACGACATACATATATATTTTTTTGCTCAAAGGGGGATTTCCTGCGGGAATACCCCTTTGATAACGACGATGAGATGATAACGACACGTGGAACTCCCCGGTACCATATAGTTTTTAAATTATTTATAGATTTTTAAAAATGAAGTTGAAAAGTCATTACGGATCGAGCCTCGATTTTTTTTCGTGCAGTTTTTTTATTGTGAGCAGACGTTTTGATTTTAGTTCCCAAAGATTTAGAAACCTACGAGAATTCGGTTTTGAAGTGCAGAGAAAGAAAAGGAAAAGTCGATCATCGAAGTTAACGAGTGATTTTCCAATGGCAGCTAATTTGCGTGAGACTCCCGGGGTGGAGACGAAAGGTGTGAGAAAGTCCCGGAACCTCGTGGAGCTCGACCACTGCGGACGGTAGGGTCGAAGGGACTCGTGATTAATCGACCACTTCCTCCTCCCGCAACGCCGGGGCGGAACTTCATCCGCCTGCGAACGGGACCCTTAATAGCGAGTGAGCTAAGCAACGAAAAAAAAAAGGAAGAAGAGTTTCGAGGGTTCGTCCCTTATCGCTCCACAGCAAATAATCACGAAATCTGATATTCGTTTATATAAAAAAAAATAATAAGAACCAAAAGAGGGTGAGTGAGGGTGATCCAAGGCCGGACTCATCGTTATCGTCATTATCGCTGCGCGTCGGTAAAAGCGTCTAATTGGAGAACACTCGAACCCGACGACCCGACGAGAATCGTGTTTCGCACCGCGCGACGAAAGATTAAAATAACGAGATCCCTTCTCGTGTATCTCGCGGCTCGTTTCTCGGATATCAGAGCGGGTGATGCGCGCGCAATCTACGATTTTGCAAGCAGCGACAGTGAGACATCGCGGGTAGTCGTATATAAATTATAAATAAATAAATAAATACGTAAGAAATCCGAGGGGCAAAAGAGATCGAGTGCGGTGTATCGAGTGACGTACGAGTTATGACTAACTCGTCGAGAGCGACGGTAACACCGAGGCGACTCTCCTGGACATTCCTCATCGCCCACTGTATAAGCGCGAGATCAAACATCTTCGAACAATAGACACCACAATTTACGATTCGTGTCCAACGGCTCGCGTACTGTATCGCGCGGGGCAAAAGCGAGGCGAGCGCTTCGACACGAGTGATACGTCGTTCGGCGAGCTCCGAGCATAACCGCGATATGTATTCCGATATTTTATTTATCCAACACGTGTATGAAAACGATAATTTACGATTATCAAATCGCGCGTACTACACGAGGTCCCATTTTTTTCAGCGATAAATAAGGAAGCAATAAGGATGTCGAATAAATTAGCTGACCTGCGACACGCTCGCCCTTTCGACATCAATCTGTCGTCGATGTACGATACAATAAATTATAAATAAATTGCACCAGACTCGACGGACGAATAATGCTCGTTGAGCATTGATATTATTCCAGCGCCGCACAACACACGCGAACCAGTTCAGTAATTTTTCCGGAAAACTCTCCCCAAAGATGATTTAACATAAAAAAAGTACGTTACTATCGTTTTTTTTTACTCCTGAAAAAAAAAACACTTGCTCGAAAATTCCAACATTTTTCCACCCCGTGAACGTAATACCAACACCCTGAATTAATCTCGATAATTGGTCGGAAAAAATATGCATCGTCTCGCGTGTTTTCGGGACGTTAACGGGGTCAATCCGATTAGGTGGACCATTAGCTGTGGACGCGGAGGGCTTTTGGCTATTAATAAAAAAAAGCCTCTGTGTTATACAGAGACACGGGAACCCGTTGACACGCAGAAGGATGAAAAATACGCGCGTGTATATAGCTATAGTGTTGCCTTGTGGCGCACGTGCTGGGTTCATCCGGTGAAAAGACCGAGGCAAAAAGTGCACACAGCGTACGACGTACGAATAGACATCGCCTGGGCGCACCCTGGTCAGCCGCACCCTTGGTCGAGGCGCGGCCCTCGATCCGCTCTCTTTTTCTCTCTCGGCTCTCGACGAACCCGTCGAGCTTGCGGTAGCCGCGAGGTCCTCTTTATTGCTCTTTCGACGACGCCGGGGCTTTCACCCCTTCGGACGATGCGTGCAAACAGGCCGACGACTCGAGTCCATTAATTCTCGGCGATCCGCAGATACCCCGAATGTATACCGCATGCACACAAAGTGAAAGAGTGCACCGAGCGCCGCGTTCGCCGAACACACTGCGGGCTTGTAATTATGAACGCGATTTTACGATCGTCGGCGTCGCAGGCTCGAAGGGCGCGTAGTTGCTGCCTCGGCGCCTGATTGGATGATTACAAAGTATTGTGGTTTCACTCGGCGATCAATATATAGGGTGGACGGACCGTTTATTACACCGAATTACACCGATTTTAGTAAAGTGCAAAAATTTGGAAAAAGTGAAGAATCGTTTTTCGCGTTTTTCTCCTACATTTTTTTATTTTTCGGGCAAAAACCGGTCATATTTGGAATCAGCGGAAAATTTCCCATCGGATAGGATTTTAAAACTTCGTAAAATCAAAAATTTTTTTTTGCCAATAAACGGCAAGGCCAAAAAAAAATCGCAAAAAATTTGCGATTTTTGAGGGTCAACTTTAAAAATCTGCAAAAAATCGAAAAAATCAAGATATCGCGTTCCGCCTGACGACATTCTCTTCGTTGAAGAGTTTTCTTCCGAATGCAAAAAGAAAATCCCGATTATATTGATCCAAAGAAAAATTACACCGATTTTAGCAAAGTGCCAAAATTGGGAAAAGTGAAGAATCATTTTTCGCGTTTTTCTCCTCAAATTTTCGATTTTTCGGGCCAAACAACGGTGGTTCTAAAATCAGCGAGAAATTTCCCATCGGATAGGGTTTTAAAACTTCGTAAAATCGAACTTTTTTTTCCGCCGAAAATCGCAAGATTCTTCCCTACGCTGGATAAGCTCTGTCCACGCGAGTGAGCGCTCGTCATTGTTCCTAGTAAAATAATAAAAGTGGCCACAATAGCTACAGTAGCCACTAACGGTACATCTAGCGATACTAGACACGAGAAGACCCAGGCGAACCCGAGCAGCGAGGAAAAGTCGCATAATTCCGAACAGACCCGATATGCAGACGAAACTGTCATTGACAGCGCAAAGTCGCGCATGCATCACATTCGCAGCGAGAGCTGCGAACAAGGTTACCCACGAGTTGCGCGCGCAGAGACCCCGCGCCAGCCGGAGAACACGGCGAACCGGGTTTCACCGCGATTCCGGAATCACGCGAGACTCCCGCGCGCGTTTCCTTCCGGCATCGGTCGCCCTCGTTTTCGCCGCTCGCGAACAATGGGGCCCCTCCGTTCGACTCGATCCAACGACGCGCGAGCGCTTCCGGCAGGATGATGAGCCGGCCGCGCGCGCTCTGCTTTACCTTCTCCCAAAGCTCATTGCTAATTCGACCAGAAAAAGCGAAATACACGACACGTAGGAAACGTGGATTCGTTCGCGCGAAAAAATACATCCAAAGGTAAACTGATTTAGACGCAGCTACGGCTCAACATCGACGATTAACCATCGCAGCGATTACAAACGAATTGATAAATGCTGCTATTTATGATGACGCAACGAGTCTGGGTTTTTAGTCGCGCAACGGTCTACGAAAAATCGACCATCCGAGATACGCGAGCGGATAATTCATGCAAATGGTCAATCGCTTGGAAATCCTATTGCGCAATCACACGGAAACGTCCCGCCTTCTCGCCGTACATATATACATGTATACCATGTACATACACACCTCTCTCCCGAGTCTATCGCTCTCCTGACCCAGCCCACGTGTGTACGCATTTAATACACAGGCCGATATCGTTATAGAACGATTTTTCGTCGAAAAGCCTTCGCGCTGTAACGCTTGCTCACGGCTTTATATACAGTGCATATATATGTTATACACCACCCAGGACGCGGCTAACCGATTCCGCTGTACAACTCCGCTCGCTTACTATGTCGGAATTTAAATTGCTCGGTTAGCAGGTGTCGGGTCTCTGCGGCTGTGCGCGTGCGTACAACGTGTAACTAGCGCGTTACATATACGTCGACCGCGCTGCAGAGTTGCATTACCCGCAGCTCCGCCTCTTCGCATCGCGACGAAGTGCTCCCTGCACTTTGCGAGCTCGGCGTTCGCGTTCAGCTGAATAAAAATGCAGAAGTGTCGCGTCGCCCACGTATCACAGCCTCCCTGGTAGCAAATCTGCAGTGTTACATTTAGCCCAAGCCAGGCACGGATCAGGCCTGAAAATATTACGGCGTACAAAAACCGCCCAAATCGGGGTCACGAAATTTATTTTTTCAAAATATCGACTTTTAACCTATACCATCGTTCTCAAGTCGCATATTCTACCCCTGAAAACACTGGTTACAACCCTTTTTTAGTAGATTTTGAAAAAAAAAATTTTTTGGCCGAACAGTTTGACAGAAATCGTAGATCTGGCCGCGGGGCCGAAAACCGCCCAAATCGGGGTCACGAAATTTATTTTTTCGAAATATCGACTTTTAACCTATACCATCGTTCTCAAGTCGCATATTCTACCCCTGAAAACACTGGTCACAACCCTTTTTTTAGTGGATTAAAAAAAAATACGATATTTGACAGAACTGTCAAAGTTATCAAGGACAAATGAACTTGGACTCGGTCTGAGAGTCCCAGCCAATAACAGCTCCAATAGTTTGCTAACAATGCACTCCGTTATACTCATGCACTTTTTAAAAGAGGGATATGAGAACTACGCATCACCTTCCATCCGGTGTTATCAGGGATGCAGCGACGAGCTGGGGTCTCGAGTGCCCGAGGTCCCCCGCGAGCCCAGCGTGATCCACTGTCCACTCCAGACGCCGGATGAAAAGTATCGTCCGCTCGCAGAGCTTAAAATCCGAGAGAATCCACGGGACAATTATGTCCCGGGTCCCTCGACCCGGAAACTCGAGGGTCGTCCGGGTCCAAGCGGAGCGGCGTCCACTCTGGCGCCACTTCCGGGCGCAGCTGGCAGGTGTTGTCCAGCCACTGCACTGCAGGGGGAGGGGGAGGGGGGCAGCCGCTCGTATCTCGCCGGCGGCGATTCCGTCGCAAACACCGAAGCTCCCGGCGTCCGGACTCGCATTCTTTTCTCGCGTAATACCCGAGCCAAACATGCGACGAATAATTCGACACAGGAATTGCATATTTCGAGCGTACATCCAACGAAAGTACGTGCGACGCGCCATCCGCATCGTGACGAAATATTTTCCCACCGCGCGGGATCCCGAGTATAATGATGCGTCGAGCGCGGCAATTTAAAGGTACGTACGACACACTTATGGGCAGAATTAATCTTCTTCAAAATTCTATGTCGCGCGCCGGAGAAAGTTTCACTTCCTGCGTTACTTAGCTCCTCCGCGCGCCCAATTGGCTCGTGGATCCGACGCTGGATCGAATTTTTTTTTTCCACGTGGGACACAAGCGTCACACAAATTACCAACATCGTTTATACGCGTGTTTCGTGTGTCGTCGCTGTTTCATCAATTTCATGTACGATTTTTCCGTTGGTGAACGCGACGTTTTTGTACCGTTTCATTTTTTGACACTTGATTTTTCAACATTTGATTTATCAAAAAATTAAATCACCGCCTACAATGATTTATATTTGACCCAATGATATTTCTACACGAGCGTGGGATTCTCGGTACGATCTCTTTATTATCTATGTACAAATAAAACACGCTATTTGCCTGTAATCAATGGAAACAAGTTGTCATCCGAGTTGTCACTTTTTGAAATTAATTTCCACCTTCCACACTTTTGTTCTAATTTATTCAGTCCCACTCGAACCCGCGTCAATCAGCTTTTCCTTTTAACTCGTCGACGACGACGCCTCCGTAGTGTCGGTGTACGTCGCGACGTATACGATATTCCGTTCACATAATCGTGCACGCAGAGAGGTCTTCGTGCTCGCGCGACGCCTTCGCTTCGATTTCCGTACCGGATACACGACGATACCGGAGCTCGAAAAACCGTCCTGCCCAGCTGACGAGCCGCGAGCACCGGGAGTTCCGGTGCGCGGTTGACCGATACTCGTACAGTTAACCTGCACACAAGCATCAAGTCTATTTCTGTATTGCCGGAGCATTTTCTACGAGCCAACGCAACTCTGTGATCGTACGGAACGTCGTCGTGTTTCCAGCTCCGAGATATTAACTTTCCCGATTTTTTTCCTTATTTCCTTCGACATATCTCGAGCTCTCTCTCTCGCTCTTTTTGCTTCTAATCCAACGTTTCCTCGGTCTTCGACGCGCACTTCGCGTGTCCCGATACGCGTTCCTGGATAATGGTTAAGCACATGTGGCGCGACCACCGCGAGCTTCCTTCTCCGGGTGACCATGAGGAGAGTTCCAACTCTCCGCTGTCTCCACTTTTATTTCTCCAGTCGTGAGTGATACTCGTTCAACATCCGCCGATGCGTTTTATTTCATTGCGGAATCCATTAAACGTAATTAGCGAATTAAATATATCCACAACTGTAATCGTATAATATAATGGATCTACTATATACAATATATATATGTGTGTGTGTGTATAGGTGTAATATCACAAGACACGTTTGTATTTGTCGCTGTCGTAATAAATTCACGACGAGAGCAGCGTGTATTACGCCCTTACGTGCTGCATCAGCTTCTGTTGAGCGCTGCGACGTAATTTCGTCATTCATACCGCGAAGCCGGCAGCGCGTGACCGCATCTCGATGGAGGGAGACGCGAGAGAGTTGCCGTGAGACGGACGAAGGGAAAGACCGATACCACGACGAATCGAGACGCGTCTCGGCCCTCGTCGTCGTCGATCGATCGATCGCCGCGAGATCGTGACCGGATCCCATCGATCCTTCGACCGGAGAGTCAAACCAAACGCGCGCACCCACCGAGGCACGTTTCGCATTAAATTGGTATCGAAACTAATTCGAGAACGAGCCTCGCACTCTACCGTCTCGACTCTTATACCATTCAAAAAATATTCAACGCTTAAGGGATATACATTTTTCATTAGATTCTTGATCTGTCCTCATACTCCGATTGCTCCTCGTTCTAGTTGACGGAATCTGCATTTCTATTAATATCTTCTAATTTCTAAAAGTCTAAATCTAAAAGAATCTGCATTTCTATTAATATAATTCTATGAATATTTTGACCCACTTTTCGGCATCGCGAAGGTTTTTAAAAATGATAGATTCGGCCCAGGGCCAAAAACATCCCAAATCGGTGCCGCGAAATTTATTCACAATATATTGTACCACTGAAAACATCGGTTTCAACCCTTTTTTTGGTTGATTTTGAAGAAAAAAAAATCGCTTCCTACTGTAAGCAGAGAATGGATTATGTACCGCTAATAGCGAGACGAAAGAGTGCGTGAGCGATCGGAGCTCTCGTTGAGGGCTCGACAGACGGGTCTAAGGCCACGCAGTACGCACGGCAGCAGGATGTGGATACCGCTAGACACCTCGCTCGCGTTTCTCCTCTCGCGCTTCTTTTCCTTCATCATCTCTTTCGGCACGGTAACGGTCGCGCGCCGCGCCACCAACGGCGCGGCGACGACGACGCAGCAGCCGCGAAAAATAATTGACCGTGAGCTTATACGTCTAAAGTTCGCGTCGCAGAAGAAAAGAAACCTGCACTCCCAAAGAGAAGACATACCGTCTCGTCTTACGAGATACGCGAGTACCGAGAGTCGCTCGCCGATAAAAAGCCCCATAATAAAATCACGTCTCAAAATAGCCTCACGATTAAATTCTTCGTCGTCGTCGTCGCCGTCGTCGCGCGCGCGGATTGAAAACACAGGACAATTTCTCCAAAGTAAATCATCGCCGCACGAGGACGCGAACGCAAAATACAAATGTTGGGGGAAAAAAAACGTGGGAAGCGCGTCCTTCGCCAAACGGCCTTCCGGATCGCGTGAGAGACTCGAATTAAGGTCGCAACACAAAAGTAAAATAACAACGATAATAACAATAATAATAACACGCTGTGTGCGCGCTCGCGCGAGTTGGGCCACTGCGGTGGAGCGTATTTTGACCACATATTCTTTCCTCCTGTTGTTGCTGTTGTGTACATACTTATATATATATATTTATATTCTATTTTTTTGTACTCTCTAATTCTCGCCGATTCCGACACTCGCGGCTCTGGCACCTCGCACGCAGAATCTTCGAGCGGCGAGAGAGCGCGCGTGTAACGCGCAGCTCGAACCTTTCGGTCGTTCGCGCGTATCCTCATGAGAAAGGAAAGCGCGAGCGCGCGCTCTTCTCTTTGTCGGGGAACCCGGTGGGGCCCATTGTTCCCGCCAGGCGCGCCGCGCGCACACACCGATGGGAACTCCCGCGCGATCGCGCGCGCGCGCGCAAAGCTCGCGGAGAGAGACTCATCTGCGCGCGCAACACTTATTGCCCGGCTCTCTCCGTCCTTCCTACCCGAGATCGCTCCGTCTCACCGCGCGCATGAGACGCGTCCCACAGTAAAGATGTATTTTCAGCGATAAAACGCGCGCGCGCGCGCTCGTTTCTCGCGCGCTTCCCTCGCGACCCCGTGGTTACGTGCGCGCCTCCTCGCGTCGTCTTCGCGCGATCTCACCGACGGTAACTGACGCGCGTCGCGGCACTGTTAAAAATCCGGTGTTAAAATCGGTGTCCATATAGGTCCAATCACGGTGATAATGAGCGGTGTTAACTGAATCTGAAATACCGATTTTCACCCAAAAAAATCGAAAGTGCCGTTTATCGCAAATTATCAACGGATCGAAGGCGAAAATTGAAATGCAGACTCCAGTAATGTGAATCTCGTTAATGAATTAGTCAGAATTTTGATTTTCGAAAATAAAAATTACAGATCAATTACCGGGTAGAGGAATCTGTAATGAAAAAGTCAATTTTTTTCTTCAATTTTTCGATAAAAACTGAGAAAAGCGACTAATTCATTCGCGAGATAATAAAAAATCACACATGATACGTGCATTCATGCCCTTAGAGCGAAAAGTATTACAGTGTTTCGTCGATAATACAGGAAAAATTTAACGAAACGGCTGGTGTTAATTTTACACCGTGAAAAGTGTTACTATTAACACTGCTAGAAGTAACACCAGGAAAAAGTCCACACCAGCAGCGATTGGCACCGTAGATTTTTAACAGTGTAGCAGCTCGACGTACATCGCGCGCATGCGCACGACGCCTCGGCGGCGGCGGCGGCGCCGCGCGACTCTCGCCGCGCGCTCGCCTGCGAACGAGCAATTTGCGTGATTCGACGAGCCGAGCGCTGCCGTTTTGTATACGCCGAGGAGCGCAGCCGCGGCGCCCGGCAAGCGCGTAGTATCGGCCTCTTCGGGGTGACCCGTACGAAACTTCCGAACGCGCGAACAACAGAGAAACGAAATAAGTAGCTCCTCGCGCCTCGGCGTCCCGGGAATTCGCGGGGAGCAATTATATAGTCGTTGGGATATCGCGTGATGGAATTTTTCGTCGGGCCGAAACGATTACGATAACAAAAAAAAAGACACGTGTATCGACATAAGCCACGGGCCGCGCGGCGAAAAATCGGTGGCGATAATGAGCGTGACCACCTGGCGCGACCGCGATTTTTCTTCCGTCTTGTAAAACGCGCCACGGAATTGTTTGTAACAGTATATGATTCATTTTGCTCGTTTGCGCTATAATTATGTCGGTCGGATGCCCCCTCGTTTATCGGTTGGAAGAGATTTCGCGTTTTTCGCGACACCCGGTAGATTTGTCCTCGCCGCCGAGCATTCAATGGTAATGAGTCTCGGAAGAAGAGGGAGAGGGAGAGTGAGAGAGAGAGAGAGAAAACGAGGTATTGTAGGTGGCAGGAGCTCCAGCAGCATCCGAGTTAGCGACGCTTGGGACCTGCGAGACGAGAAGAAGAAGAATAAGAAGACGAAGTGAAAGAAGGGGGAGTGAGACGTACGTGGGCATCGCGTAATTACACTTGCAAATCGCTTAATCACTGGAGGTGGCACGCGAGTATCGTATATACCGCGAGTGGGTATTACATCTATATATATACATTTGTATACACTCGCAGCTTGTCCTATACGATCCACCGTCTATATATGGATCGACGCTGTTTATCAAGACACCCGATAAGCTCGGCCTTTTGCTAACAGCGATCTACACGAGACGTTCAAATTATAGTTTTACTCGATGTATCATTTCTTTTAGCCCGCTACCACTTTTAGTTTCTTTTTGGCATTATTCTTTTCATTTTTTGGAAAATCTTTCTTATCAATTTTTCGTCATCGCGACTTCATCAGAGTCCGGTATCTCCGAAACTATTGTTCTTAAACGATTACGTTCCAGGGATTATATCATCCCTGAGCTCTTCCGCGTCTATTGCAACTTGATTCAGGTCGCTAGCTCTTCTAATTACATTTTGGCATAATTTTTTTTTTTTTTTTCATTTTTTGGGATATTTTTTTTATTCATTTTTCGTTATCGCGACTTCAGAAGCCGCTATCTCCGAAACTATTATTCTTAAACGATTACGTTCCAGGGATTATATCATCCCTGAGCTCATCCGCGTCTATTGCAACTTGATTCAGGTCGCTAGCTCTTCTAATTACATTTTGGCATAATTTTTTTTCATTTTTTGGGAAATTTTTTTTATTCATTTTTCGTTATCACGACTTCAGAGGCCGGTATCTCCGAATCTATTGTAGCTAGACGACGTCGCTTCGTGCGCAAAACGAATTCTTTTTTTTTTTCCTATTCCCTTCGGCGCGCGTCCTCGACGTCGCCGCTCGGAATTCGTGTCCGAAGCGGAGCGGTAATGAGATCTGTAATGAAACGGAGACCTCGGGCCAGTGGATTCTGTCGAGTGCGGCCGCGGGCCTTGCGCGCGCTTCCGACCGGTTGTGTGTCTGGATGGAACACCCCGACGGCTCGTGTCCGCTCGCCCTCGGTAATCCGAACGGGACCACCGCGGAAGACATCATTCCCGTCGGTGGGGCCAGAGAAACGCCGAGCGATTCGAGTTGGCGAGGCTCGCACTCGTCATCCTGCTGAATTCTCGTCGAGGCAACGCGAAGAATATTCACGCACCGTAAGAGAGAAAAATAAACGTGTAACGCCGCGGAATTTCGTTCCCACGCGATAAAAAAAAATAAAGAAAGAAACGAAGAAAAAGAGAACTCCGACGTCACCGCAACACGGCGCTCCGTTCGCCTCGGACGAGCATCGCTGTGATATTCAATTGCAAGCGTATTATGCACCACATGCGCTTCGAGGCGACTGATCCGCTCGCAGGATGCGCTTAACCGTCGAGCATCCGCGCGATAATTATCGCGACGCTGTTTTAACGCTTCGGACTTTTTGGGTCAAGCGGCGGGGTCCTTCGATTCTGCGATTTTTCGTAATACTTGGGAAGATTTTGAAACTGGCGCGCGACTTCCGGAGCCGCCCGATCGAATCGCGACGGGTCGATTATCCGGCCCTCGAGATTGCGGATTCTCCCCGCGTATCGCAGTCTCGTACGGACATTTATGACTCGCTCTCCTACACTGTTAAAAATCTACGGTGTCAAACGCTGCTGGTGTGGACTTTTTCCTAGTGTTACTTATAGCAGTGTTAATAGTAACACTTTTTACGGTGTAAAATTAACACCAGCCGTTTCGTTAAATTTTTCCTGTATTACCGACGAAACACTGTAATACTTTTCGCTTCAAGGACATGAATGCACGTATCATGTGTGATTTTTTATTATCTCGCGAATGAATTAGTCACTTTTCCCAGTTTGTATCGAAAAATTGAAGAAAAAAATTGACTTTTTCATTACAGATTCCTCTACCGGGTAATTGATCTGTAATTTTTTTTTTTTTTTTCGAAAATCAAAATTCTGACTAATTCATTAACGAGATTCACATTACCGGCGTCTGTATTTCAATTTTCGCTTCGATCCGTCGATAATTCGCGATAAACGGCACTTCTGATTTTTTTAGGTAAAAATCGGTATTTCAGATTCAGTTAACACCGCTCATTATCACCGTGATTGGTGTGGACCTATATGGACACCGATTTTAGCACCGGATTTTTAACAGTGTATGACTCGCTCTCCTTCCGCTGTACACGCGCTCGGTCGCTTGTACGACACTAATTAAAGAGTTCCTCGCGACGGCAATTAAATAACTCGGAGTATGCGACGAAAGATATATCAACGAGACGAGAGATATCTCCGTCTCTCTCTCTCTCACGCTGGATCTTTCGCGCACCTCGTTTTATCTCCCGGAAGGAAAGGACCGACCTCGCGCAATTCTCCCGCAGATTTCTACATTCAAGCCTCATTCTCTCAGATCATTTGCCGAGTCTTCCTCTGCACTGGAACGTGCGAATCAACGGCAAACGTATTAACTTCCTTTTTTAATCGCCTTATCAACACCGTGACGCAATAAAAAGTCAGTCAGTGAGACGAAACCCAACCGACGCTCCGTCGTACAGCATCAAAGTGCGCTGTTGGTATAAGCGGAAAATCCGTGACTATCAAACGTCGAAGTTTTGTCACATTTATCTCGTAAGCAGTCGATGCTATTGCCATTGAATAAATCGCAGCGAAAATAAAATACCGCAACGAGAAGTTAACGGGACAGAGATGAATGATGTGTCTGCTGTTTTTTTTCGGTTTTTCAGAGCGAAGTGAAAGGCAAAATTGAAGAAAACTGATAAGGAAGTACTTTCTACACGGATTAGCCGGTAAGGTTGCTCGGCCAATGGGAATATCCGTGCGGCTCGCCGCAAAGTCAGCGCGTTAGGGACAATAGAAGCGAGCGAGAGTTTGCGAGGGACGAGACTCTCGATCCTCGGAGGGAGCGGACTCCGTCGATCGATCGGCCGATCGAGCCTGCGCACGCGGCCTGTTGCCCAATACAACGAGACGTCGGACTCTCGGCGGTGTGTGACGCAGGTGGCACGCGAGAGCGAGCGAGCACGCGATAACGTAGGTGCAACCGACCCCGAGTGGGCGCGATCGACGACCGGTCCGACCGCGATCGACGACGCGATCGGCACAGCTGGTCCAGTGATTGACCGTCTGTAAAACAGTGTCAGATGTCACAGTTATTGACATCGTTTCGTCTCTCACGCTCCAACGTCGATGAATTCATTATACCGATCGTGTATAATACGATCCCGATTTTTTAAAAATCGATCGAGCATCCAAAAAAGGGTGGGGATCAAAATAACGAATGACCAAAAAGCGAATGGCCAAAATAACGAATTTAAAAATGATAGACGTTTGAATCTAGAATAACCATCATTACGAAATTTGCTATTTTAGTCATTCGCTATCTTGACCATTCGCTATTTTAACTGCATTTTAATAAAATGTGGGGTTAAAATACCGAATAATCAAAATAACGAATGGCTAAAATAGCGAATTCCGTAATGATGATCATTCTAGATTTAGACGTTCGTTAGTTTTAAATTCGTTATTTTGGCCATTCGCTTTTTGGTCATTCGTTATTTTGATCGCCACCCACAAAAAATGAAATTAATTAAATATATGACTTGAGAATGAAGGCTTAGATTTAACGATATTGTGCAGAGAATAATGGCGAAGGGCTCGATTTTTGCTCTTTTTCATCGTCAATCGGTTCTAATAATTGTGAGATTGGATCGGGGTTCGGAAAGATGTTTTTTTTACGATTTTTGGTCGTGGCATAGACAGTCATGGATAAAAATTCAAGAGAAAATTCGAGATTCGTGACTACATCGGCCCCGAGTTAAATTTTTCTCACATCCAACCGCGCGGAATAACATTTTCGCCGTCGCTGCTGCGCAGAGCTCGCCCACGCGACTCTTGCTAAATCGCCCGAGACCGAGAGTGTGAAAAGTCTTCTGGCCCCCGCAACCGTGAAACGTATACGACTGCTGTCCGTCTCGGCGTGGGAGTACAACGTAACGTAATACGTGCGGAAATAATGTATATAAAAAAAATGTCGAATCTCATCATCTGTGATACATCGTTACACGTTATTTCACAGTGAAACCACGGGGTTTAGCAACTTTATGCGATATTAAGTCGATACCTGGCAATCGAGATACAGACGTTGGACACGGACGCAAGCGGCTCGGTGCGAAACGCAGATATTATCAAAATCTATATACGGCCGAGTCTCGGGTATCTCCTTAATTGGACCAGTCCGTCGGAATACCGCGATTTTACTGGTCAATTTTTTACGTGCGACTTCACGTGTCCCTCGCGCTTATGCAAATTTCACCGGCTGAACTGACGACCGAAGCCTCGACCCTCGCCGCCGAAATACTCTGATAGTCGTGTTACAAATGTTATCCGCGAAAATCACTTCTGCGTTTTTGGAAAACTGGCGACTCGCAATTTATTTGTCTCGTGACATGACGTCCCTTCGATTCCCAGAGAATTGCAACAAAATTTGCGTCGCGTCAAGTGTGCCGAAACCGAGGAACGAAGCGTTAAGCGAAAGCGAGACTGATCCCGGTGAATTAATTGCCATCGATAAGCCGGAGCTTCCGCTTCTCGGAACACATCGATCGCGCGAGATGAGACCCTTCGATTGGGAACAAAGTTTTCGTTATTCCGGGCTCGGCGAGACTCTCGACTTGAGACTTTATCCGGACTATCAATTCACATTCATTCGGTGGTATGCAACGCAAAGAAACCGTCAGTCGGATATTTGAATCGAGGAAACTGTATTGAGTCCCACAATTAACAAGATTTTTATTCGACGCTATAGTCATTTTCTTTTAATTTGAAAAAAATAAATAAAAAAAATTAAATGATATCGATACTGACGAATAAAATTAAATTATGTATCTGGACGAGAAAAAAAAGTAACATCCATTATCGCAAAACTACGATATTTCGAAAAATCAGAAATTAAAAAAATTCGTATCTTCGCAGTTGTCTCGTCTCCCGAATGAAATCAAACGACACAGCCTCGACGCTCAGCGACATCGTCCACTAATAATTTGCGCTCAGCTGAAATAGATAAAATTTGGCGTTACCGACCGATGTGCACTTTAACGGTCGGTAAATTATCAGTTGAAAGTTGTGTTTAAGTTTGGCGCAGGGATACTCTTGCTTTCGCTTTTTGAACAGCTCCGGTCGTGGATGCGATGGGTTTTTGATGATCTATTTGGAGTAACTTTTTATAAATTATATTTTTAAGATTTTTCTCGTTCTTTCTCCTCCTTTTTCAACTGCTTTTTTCCATTTTGCGATAGTGCATTTACGTACTACTGCAATAATAATAATAATAATATATATATATATTTATAACATATTAATTACAAAATGATTCTATGTCTTGCGTTTATAATACATGTTAAATTACAGCCACCGGTACGACGCCAAGACACGCCAGGCAGACCACACATCTCCTATGTCTTGACGTCGTGCTCAGGGGGCTTTTACATCCATAATAATCTGATAGATAAAGGGTTTTCCTCGACCTTTCTCTCTCTTTTTCTCCCAAATCTCCATAAACTTATACTTAGAAACTAGGTCGTGTCTTAAGCCCCTATTAAATTATTCCAGTTTATTCCGCATATTAAGTTATTCTGTACTACCGTATTTATCGTTTGGTTAACGCATTTCCATGCACGCTCCTCAAATGTTTATATTCTTGATTAAAATTTTTTTGTTATGTTCTCGATTGCTGGACACGGTCAGCACTTCTGGGTGACCGAACACTCACCGAAAACCCGCATGGATCTCGTAATACGATTTTTCACCGACTTTAGGTAAAAACAAACCCGTGTTGAATATTTTTTGTATCGGTAAGAGAATGTTTATAGAATCCCCCGCGCTTGATTATAATTTTACATTTTTTTTTTAAGAAAATATCGACGAAAAGACCGGTACTAGTGGTCGCGCTGTGCAGTTTCGAAGTCAACGAAATTTTGTACTTTTTTACATTCGTATCTGCGGGCTCTTCTACATTATCAGAACACCATTAGGTACCATCAAAAACGTAAGATCTTAAATGCAATTTTTAGAACGGCTCCTGCAACCGAAGATATATTGCGAGTATACATCGATTACTAAGATTGGCAAAGTAAGTTTTTGAGAAAATGCGGCCAGTGCCCGTTCGTCGACCCGGAAATAACCTCCACATCCAGATTCGAGAGTTACGAGTGCGTCGTGGACTCACCCCTCGATCGAAACTTTGGAAGGGATACAAAAAAATGCACGCGAACTTATTGTACAGATCGTGTTATTCGCTTCCAGTTGTCTATCCACGAAGGAATAGGCTCGCCAGTAAAAAATAGTAGTAGGCCAGTGAAGCTGCGTGTCTTTATTTTATTCATTTATTTTTGCACGAAACTCTCCCACGAAGGAAATCGTAGATCCTTCTTCTCTCGATCTCTCGACTGGCACTCCGCGGTTAATCGGAGTCGTTTGTACCTACTCCGGCCAGCAATTGACAGACTAGCTAGGTTTTTCCATTTTTTTTTCATTATCAGTCAGGTGTCTGTTAATACACCGTGATAAGGCAATGCTGTGACTTGCTGATGTCTCGAAGAGATGTCAGTGACCTTCCACAAAAAATGCCGACTCGTTAACGATCGTTCGAAAACATCGTAAAGCGCTTTGAGAAATTCTACAGCGCTCTCGGACATCTCTCCAAGATAACAGACACGTATTTTATCATCTAAATAACCTGTAGATATACATTCTGAACTTGAGTAAAGACGAGAATTACAACATAAAAAGAAATAAACAATAATTGCGATCGATCGACGCAATTGGGAACCAAATGTAAACAGCCCAAAGTTAATACGATAGAAAAGTCCCCCATATTCACGACTAAGCGTTCGATAAATTATCTCATTTCGTCGCTCTTAATAAAACTCTATATTCCGTGGATTATTGTGTATTGTTTCGATAGAAACGCATCGAGGAGGTGCGATAGTCGCGATATAGTTGAACAAGTGACGATTTGTCAAAATTATTAACTTCGCATCTTCGACAATTGGATCAACGGTAAGTATATCATAATTCGATCACAGCTTTCTCTTAAAAAATAATAAAAGTCTTCATGCATCTGCTCTACAACAAATTTTTAAAAAAGATCAATTTGGATGCACTTCAAATGAAAATACGAACTTTTTGATCCCAACGAATTCTCGAAGCGGTACAAAGATTATTTATTTAAATTTTGAGCCGGATTTTACGTTGACGGCGACGATCGTACTTCCTCAACCGAGTATGTACCAATTGCGCTCTGGCAAACGGTGCGAGTTGGCGCAACGATATGTTCTCTCACTCTCACTCACTCTCTCTCTCTCTCTCTCTTCTCTCTTCCGCCCTCTCTTTTTCCATAGAAGCAATTCATCCCGCCAATTTTTTCTTTCCCCTCCACACAAACGTTCATCAGATAATAGTAAATATATATATTTTTTGTTTGATGCCGTATTCTTACACGAGTATCTTGGCTATCTACAGCTTACCGCTATCGCGTAGTTAAAAAAAACAATTTGTAACAAAATGTAGAAAAACACGAATGACACTATGTACAATTATCGAACGCCGACAAAACTCGCGTCGCCCGTGAATAGCACGCGCGTCTCGTCGTCGTCGTCGCTCCGTGAATTTCGTAAATACTCGCAACAACGACCACGAACACCCGAGGTATTCATAATATGTTCAGATTTTCGGAGGCGCTCGGCTTTGCCGCGTCTCGCCCGGCCCCGTATTACGCGTTAGATTCATATGATACATGATATAGTACAACGATTTGGTATCCGTCGAGTGCGTTAGTGATCGAACTATCGCCCCTCGCGAGAATTAGCTTCGACGCTACACATCGCTGGCAGCTTGAGTTATCACCGATCGTGCTTTTTTTTTTGCAAAAAAACAATTGTCTTCACAAACTGTGTTTATCTTTTTTTTTTTCTTTCAAACTTCTGCACCTAAGTCCCGTACTCCTTGCTCGGCGATCGGTACGTACTTATCGTCGATCTTCACGAGCAGTATCACCTTGTCGACGTGGGAACGACGATTTGGATCACGGTGATTCGGCAGCCAGCTGTGAACGACGTAGCCCTCCATTCCACGCTCCGGAATCCAGTGCTGCCAGCCCGTTCGACCGCCCTGCTGTCTCATTCTCTCGTCCGGCCATATCACGTCTATTCTCCGACCGAGATTTATCGCGTCGTACACATGATTCGGGTCCATTATCTGCAATATTGTTCATCAAATCAATATACGTTGTCTATTTTTTGTAATGACACTAATCTTTTGCTTTTATAAAGCTTTTAAAGTTAACGCGCGCTGCAGGGCCCGTTCTCTTATGTCAAATTAGACACCAAACTGCCCAAATCGTGGTCACGAATAAAATGCAGAAATCGTATATGTACTTTTACCCGAACCCTCTGCGAGACCTCGTCCTTGTCGGACTTTCCGGAGAAGCTCGTCTCGCACTTGGACTCCTGTTTGATGTCGCTGCTGCTGAGGAGCCCGGTAAGGCTCGCCAGTGTCGAGCTCGTTGGTTTGCCGACAGAGGCCAAAGAACCGCGATTTCCTCCCAGCGAGCCTGTGTTCGCTCTGCCCAAAGACCCACGTCCGGCAGAACCGCCAATCTGACATCCCGAATCCATGGATTGGGAGCCTGAAGTATTGTGACCGGATTGGCTATATCCTGAAACGCAAAAAAAAATACATCATCCAATTTTTTACATTACAAGACAATTTTGTCGGAGCCTATTGATTTTTTAAATACCGGAATGAACATTGTAGGTGGTCATAGCGTAAACGCCGTCGTTGCCGAATCCTCCGTCGTCCTGGGATCCAGTTCCGCCGGATGAACAGCCTTGTCCGCATCTTCTTCTTATTCTACAACAAAAAAATGAAAATTTATCTCAATTATCTTCCGTATATGGAAGCTCGATGAAACAGCAATGCTCGACGAACGAATTGACTCACTTTCGCCATAATTTGAGAACATTGTGCTTGATAGCTGTAAGACTAAGCGGTCCACCGACGATAGAGCAAAGTTGCTCGTTAGTTTCGGCGTAACTCGTGGTGAGCGGCGACACGTAGATGGGATAGCCGATCGGCTGATCGCAGGAACTGTTGATTATGTTGCGCAATGCTTGTTTCGCGTTCTGTATCGAGCCGCGTTCGGGATTGCGGTTTCTCAGATAAACGAGTTCCTGCTGTTGACCGGCCCAGAGGCCTCTCACGCACTCGCGATTCATTTTTATCACGCGGAAGCTCAAAAATCGCTTGTTCAGCATTATTACTTTGTACTCGTTGATGCCGTCGTCGAGAACGTGTCTGAAACAAAATAAAAAGGGAAACAAGAACGATAAAATTGTTTAGTCCGAATCGATTGTCTTTCTTACGGCAATAAAAACGTAAATGAATATTTACCTAAGAGCCAATAAACTCGGAGCTCCGCTGAGAACCGCATTTCTCCACAGTGGATCGGCTTCGTGGCTGATAACCAAATGCCTGTCGTGGTTGTCGATCGCCTCGTACAACGCCGACGGCTCTTCGTACTGCTCGGGGCTCATGAAGTGATCCTGATGAAGCTTTAGCGCCATTCGCACTCCCTTCGCCACGACGCTCCGCAGCAGATCCACGTCGTGAAGTACCCACTCGTCACGAATCGATGTTATTCGAAAATCACCTGAGTATTAAGATTTTTATTTTCCACCCATATGACCTGGTCTTAATTTTTCGGGAAGTACGGTACTAGGACGATAATTAACGTAAATGTTCGCCATGAATTTTTGTGCGATATTTTTACCTTTGAAAAGCGCATGAAGTCCGTAGAGAAAAAATTCGACACTCGATACTGTATTGTGCGACGCAGCGCCGAGTACGCGTCGTCCCAGCAGACTGAGCGCGAGACAGAGCGAGACGAGAGCGGAATCACGAGATCTGTCCAGGGTCTAAAACAAAAAGGCAATATTTAAGGTTTCCAAAAAAAAAAGCGAGACACCAACCAAGTCACGACTCAATACAAACCTTGTCGCACTTGGAAGCGCAGAATTGTATCCAATCGAGATAAACGTTGCAGAAGCTACTCCTGGTGATGCCACTCGCGCGAAAGTCAAAGTCCTCGTCGATATTCGTATTGAACACAGGATCGAGGTCGACGAAATTCCGGGTAGGCTTCAGCGCTTCGGTGATGTCGTTGTTCTCGAGCCACTGCTTGAGCTTGGGCGACTTGATGGCGTAGAAGACGATGCTCTTGACGTAATAAGTAACGAGAACTTTGCGAAAGTCAAAGACCTGGAGCATCGAGCCGGCGGAATTGTCGGATATCGAGTAGCCCTCGAGGACGTACTTCGCGCTTGCGACTTCCCAGGCGAGCCAACGCTGACCGAACGCCGCGTTCATGCTCAACACGTGCGACAGATGTCCCATTTCGCAGCAACAGCAGTTGTCGTTTTCCTCGATGCTCTCGGAGATGGCCTCGACCTCGCGCTGCTGGCAGTAAGTACCGCGAAATTCCAGTCCCCTCAGCTGAAACGTCACGAGTCCATTGCCGAGCTGGACAATGTGCACGAGACAATTGAGATAATCCGACGCGAGAAGAAAGCAATCTCCCTGCTCGACGTTACCCCATCTCCCGAGCGCGAGATCACCGTAAAGACTGTGCTGCAACGATCTCGTGAGTTGCTCGTAGAATATTGAATTCAAATTGTTGTCGTCGGCGCCGAGATTTCGCTCGAGATGCGACGACATCCGGGTGTTCGAGTGATCGACTCGCCGTGTCTTGTAGTCTCTCTCCCAGAATTTGATGGGCCTCACGTAGGACGCGATGAAGATGGCACTGCCGAGGAGCGGATTCAGCGGTGTGCTGAGCACGGCGGAGATGCTGGCTTGAAGAAAAAGCATCGCCGAGTGCGGCACCGAGAACGGTTGAGCGAACGCGTGAAACGCGCTGCCCCAAGTAACTTGCCACGGCGCAATGTAGGTGACGATGAAGCGTATCTTCAGTAAAAGCTCGTAAATCTTGGCGAAGGCTATTCCAGTGACGAAATAATCCACGAGGAATGTCTCGCTGAGATCGCGAAAATCGAGCTTGAAGAAGAGCACGGCGAATATGAGAACGAGATAGCGCGACGACGGATCGGAGTAAGCCGAGCGCAATGACTTCAGGCCGCACACGACGATTATGAGGGCGCCCAAGCTCTCGCCGAATTTCGCGACGATCTTCGACGAGCACTCGGTGAGCGCGCCGAGAAATACGATCGGATAGAGGACGTTTCGCTCGAGAAAACAGAGGCACACGTAGACCTTCTCGAACCACATTATCTTCACCGGCTCGCGTACCTCGAATTGCGCGTGCTCGTGGCTTCGAAGCACCGGCCGCGCCAGGCACAGCCACGGCAGTTGCTTTCGCAGCTGCGGCACGACGTAGTGAAGCAAAAATCCGAGGCAACTCGCGATACCCCAGAGAACGGGATTCAACTCCGGCTGCAGAGCCGTGAAGACCGTCGAGCAGTGAATCGCGAAAGCGAGAACACCGATAACCGCGCACACTATGAGATCGTTCTTCAGCCGAGCCTTCACCGTCGAGCGCAGTTTTCTCGGCAGCGGATCTATCAGCTCGGAGTCGGACGCCTGCTCGCCGACCTTGATCTTCACGTCCTTCTTCCTCCCGGACGTACGTATCTTCGCTTCCTTCAGCACCGGCGGCGGCGCCGGTGTCTCCTTTCTCGACGTGTTCTCGATCACTTTCGCGTCCATCTTATCGAGATACTCGATCTCCGGCGGCCAGAGATTCGTCTTCACGATGTCCCATATGACGCTCGGATCCGACGATGATCTGCTGAGGTGGTAGGATATCGCGACCAGGAGACCCGCGAAGATCGAGAAGAGAATGTGCTGCGACGATTTGGGCTCGGTTATCGCGCCGTAAGCGAATCCGTAGAGTATCAAAACGGTCACGAGGCTTCGGCATAGACAGTAGATCGAGGATACGAGACTGGTCGTCGCGTTGCCGCCGAAGAGATGGATGTCCAGATGCTCGCAGAGATACATGAGAAACGTGTTTATCTGGGGAAACAGCCCGAGCGAGAAGATAATGGGAAATGCGAGTAGAAATATCAGCAAGACGTTGCGTATCTGCATGATAACGTCGTAATCGGCGACGCGAAAACCGTAGACGCGAAATTCCGTGGGCTTGAAGTTCTTCAGCGCCTCGTTGAATATGAGAATGAGCCCGGTGCAGATTATGTAGTAGACCGGGCGTGAAAAAACGATGATGCGATTGAAGCCGTGAGTGGGCGACGCGGCGTCGGGCTGAACGGATTTCAGGAGCGAATACTGGCAGCCGGCAGTGACGAAACAGAATATAAAAGCAAAGATGTCGCGATAGAAGCCGAGCTGAAGCAGCAGGAGACCCAGGCCCGCGACGGAGACCGCGAGAAGCGTCGATATTATCGTCTCGACGATCGTTAAGTTGCGATCGAGAAGGGCGAGAAGCGAGAGTCTGTCGAAGCGCACTTTCACGTGTGGCAATTTGCCGATCTTCCACTTGTAATAGTGCCTCGTCGTCTTCGGCTTGGAGTCGTCGTTGGTGGCGTCGAGAGCGTCGATGAAGCGATTCCACGAGAGATTCGTATTGATGTCGATGGCTTCCCGGTGGCTCGGCAGCGGCAGAACCGGCAGCTGATTGTGATTCTCCGTCGAGTAGGGATTGAGATTGAAGCTCCCGAGGAGCGTCTGCCAGCTCGGATGACGGTCGAGTAGCATTCGAAAGAACGGATCGCGCATCAGGCTTTCGCGCGCGCACTGACTGGAATTCGGGGCGTTCGTCGGCACGAGATTCGACGACAGTGAATTTCGCGTCTTCGTCTGGTTGCTCGCGGGACTCGAGAGCACGGGCGGCGTGTCGATTATCACAGTGAGCCCGGCGGAGTTTAGGGACAGGCTGCTCGAGCTGTTGGACAGAGAATCCGAGGGTTCCCAGATACCGTCGCTGTACTGTCGATTCTGATTGAGCTGCTGTCGCAGCAGAATATTCAGATGCTTCTCGCTGTTGCCGCCGGGTATTTGCGCGGAAGTCGCGACTCCGGGACCGTTCTCGTCGAATATATAAGTCAACCAGCGGCCGTTGTCGTCGCGAAAGCAGTGCACAGCGCCCTCGGTCGTGTCGTTGTGATTTGTCGCGAGATGACACTCGCCGTTCGATATCGAGCCGAAGAGAGCGGTCAGAGGGACGAGGCTGTCCTCGCGCGGAGCGTTTCGAGGAGCCCGGTGACCTCGGCCGTGATGCTTCAGCCTGCTGGTGCCGCATTTCGGGCCGGCAACTCGATTGCGGCACAATCGGACTTCGGGCGCGTGGCCCTGCTGCGGGGGTACCCGGCCGTTCGACCAGTTGGAAAGATCACAGGCGATCAGAGCTCCTTCGGAATCTCGGCTGGTTTTCAGAAGAGCCGCGAGAAGAGGAGGATTTGGGTTGGTCAGTAATGTGCTGAGCTCGTTGTTCGAACCGCTGGCCTGCTTGAATTTGTTTCCGTGCCTTCGCAAATGCTCCCTTCTACCGTCGAGGGTTCGCTTGCGCTTCAACGGCGGCTCCACCGCGACGCTCGTCTCGCCCGTCTCCTCGACGCTGACCGCCGTTTCCGGGCTGACTTTCGGACGATTTTGCTTCGGTATCGCGCCTTGCAGACGCTTGCTGTCCACCTCGCTCGTTGTCTGCGGCAACAGCTTCTTCTTCACCTCGTTGTCGATGCTCAGGGTCGTCGTACTCGATGAGCCGGAGTCCGGCTCTTTGGCTTGAAAATCTGCAATGGTGAAAAGAGTTGCGATTAACGAAACGTCTGTTTGGTAGATGCATTTAGAGTAAGAGGCGACCACGTATTTTTAAGATTTTTCGAACTCTTTTCTTCCACTTGGCGAGAGATGTTTCGCGATTTGTCGATGATCGCGGACGGTTTACAAAGTAACTTTAGTCTTTATTTTTTAGGCGGTAACTTTGTGCATTGTACTCAGTTGCAAAAGTCACCTCTTACCCTACAATCTCATGAAGACATCGACATCGAGGATTGGAACATTGAGGCCTATTCTAATCGAGGAAATCGCCTAGCTTCCTCGGGCGACACATGACACGTGAGTGTAACTATATTCGCTAGGTTTCGAGTTATATACGACTTACAATCCGTACTAGCTGTTTGGAGACTCTCCGACGTGTCCGTATCGTCTGAACGAGTGAATGTCCAAAAAACTGGCAGCACAAATCGAGAGACAATGTAGCAGCGCTTACTCGAGAGAGATTACGAGAAAAACTAAAGGAGTGAAGAATGCCGAGAATCGCGACATACTTCTTACGCGCTGCCGCGAGGCTTCGTTGGTTCGTACAGTTTTTTTTTTTTTTTAACTCGAGCACAACTGGCGAGACGATCTATTCCACAATTTCGCAAATTGAGCAAACTCAGCGAAGCTCAATCAAGGGCAAATGCCGCGGGTCACTTACTCTTGCTCGCCCAAGGCTCGACGCTGCACTCGCCGTTCTCGATTGCCGCGGCACTCGCCGAATTTAAAGGATCCTCGAGGTTTTTGGTCTTCTCCTCCAGTCGCTCCTTTCGCCTTTCGCCGCCGTCCGAGAGTTCGCGGCTACTCTGACTCGCATTACTGAATCTCCTCTTAAACGTTGGCTTCTGTTCTTCAAGCAGAGCGTCCCGCGAATTCGCCGATTCGTCGTCGATCGGGATCTCGCCGTTGAACCTGATTCAATATGTACACAAAATCGTCTGAATTTCGGATCTTTTTATATTGTTTCAACGTTCTCTCGGTTATCCAGACACATCAGGGTCCTTTAAACTGATGCAAATCGATTGACTCACCTCGTGAATCTATCGTCGTAGCCGCCGGTGCTGAGACTTCTGTCGGGATTCAAGCGCGCGTAAGCCTCGTCCATTCGTTTGAGAGCGAGTATCGGACTGTAAGAGTCCCGAAGGCTGTAGCCACCGGAACTCTCGTTGGCAAATTGCTCGTCGCTCTGTTCCGCTATGGGATGAACGATTTCCGAGCCGTAGCTCAGGTACGGCAACAATTGTAGCTGATTTCGCTTCAGCGTATTTTGTGGCAACGTCTTCTTTGTGTTTATCGTCTCGAGACTCTGTGGGTGCAGAGGCAAATTATTGTCGTCGGAAGCACTGGCGTTCTTACTCGTAGCACCTATCGTCTCGAGACTCTGTGGATGAACTAGCTGCTGGTGAAGCTTTTTAGCGATCACCTGAAGAACAAACGAACGATTTATTTATACAACGAAAAATGGAACGCTTGATTAACCAAAATCATTGGATATTACCTCTAAAGATTGTGGATGCGATGGCATGTTAATTTTATCGACGTCCTTTTTCTTCGATATAATCTCCAAACTCTGCGGGTAATCGGTCATTAGATGAGTCTCCATGGGTATGGAATTTGAATTGAGACGTCGCACACTCTGGTTGGACTTCCAATAGGGATAATCCTCGCCGTGTTGCTCCAACTCCAGGGAACTCGTTTGTTTGATTCTACTCTCGGAGCCGGTTTTCCCGAGTGTACCGGGTGTCGCGACCCTCGAGTGTCGACTTTGCGAATCCTCGGAGGCGTGTCTGCACAATTTTCGCGGACCCGGACGCTCTTCCTTCGCTATCACCACGCACTTTGGTCCTTTCAGACGCATAGCTACACAAAAAATACATGCTACTGTTATTTCTATTCCTATTTTTTTTAATTTTTAGTCATTCCATTTTTATTTTAAAAAACTTGGACTGTTACCGTTTATTTTACTCCGAAAGCGAGCCCGATCCTGGGCTATGTCCTGCGGCAAATCGGCCGCCAACATATTCTTCATACTCTCCACTGTCGGCTTGCTGAGCTCCTCGGAGGCCGTCGCGTCCTCGGAACTTTCCGAACTATTTTTCCTATGAATTTCTACTTTTAGATCTATAGTCGAATTTGGCTTTTCGCGATTGTAGTCAGACGTTATACTGTCCGCATCAGCGTTTTGAACGTTCGGTTCGATGTAGGAATTGCGCGAGGAACATTCTACAGGCGGTGTGTCTGTCTTTCCTGAAATAAATTGATAGCTGGATTAAAATGCGTCGATAATCAATGAATCGTTCATGAAGAAGAATGTGCTTGTCTCTTACCGTTCAGTACTTGTAACTCTATACCAAGATCCGTGGGATCCTGGGTTTGTTCTCCTCGTTTACTACGAAAGGCACGCCGCTTTTCGCTCTCTAGCTTCTGTTGGCTTACGCCTGGCCCTGGCTCCTCCAAACACTCCGAAGTGTCGTAGACGCAGTGCAGAGCGTGATTCACACATTTTATCGTACCGAAGAGCGTTACTATGGAGATGCAATACGCCAGCCAAACGTACAGTGTCGGTGGAAAAAACTATAACACAACAACATGAAAATTTGAAACATAATTATTTTTTACCTATGACCTACTATTTTATCATATCTTCTTAAATATCCCTTAAATTCAAAGAAAAAATCCCTTTTACTTGATATGAAAGAACTAAAAATCGTATTCAACTTCATTCAATTCTGGCTGTGCCATAGTCAATTGCGGCTCTTGCGTATCCCAAGTAAAGCGACAGCAAAATAACAGTCGAGCAAAGTCAGACATTCGCCAGGAGACAATCGAAGAAAAAGAGCGATTGTCCAATGAACAAAAATAATCGAGTCGTGCATCGCGAGAGAAAGAGACTGCGAACACGGCAACTAGGTTGTGCGGCCGTTTTTACTATCCGTAATATTATTTTTTTTTCCATTCGTAATCGCGACGGTCGTCGTGTGTATTTTTTTTCTCTCCCGATGACTCGCGATAATAATCGACGTTTGACAACTCACCAGATATATCGTGAAGGGTAGGCAGAGCAAGAAGAGCCACACGTAGAGATGAAATGTGTTGGAAAAAACGTCGAGTCGCGGGTCGTAAAACCAGCCTCCTGTCAAGCTCGCCCAGACGCCTTGTCTGAGGATTTCCAGCGATTGCGAACCCATCCCAGTGACCGTGATGCTCCCTCACCATCTTCCCATTATTCGTTGAACTCGCGCATTCAGTTCTCGCACGCGTGTCCGTCGCTTGCTCGAATGCGATGAACAACGCACTCCTCGAGATCCGGACATAGCATCCTTACTTATCTCGCGAGACTCTTTTTTGATAATCAATGGGGTGGTGGGGTGGGGGGACGGGAGGAGGGGGGAAAAATATCTTTCTCTCTGTCTGTCTTCGCGCACACACGACTCTCAGCTCCTCGCTGCCATATGAAGAAGCCCTCTCAGATGTTCGCGGTCATCGCGCGACGCACACACACGAGATGCGAAACCTTTGTACACGGGAGAGCGCGCACAGTACGCGAACCGCACTGAAGTTTCGGGCAATTGGAGACGGTTACACATGCACCCCGAGATTTTACGGTCACCAGTCCGGCCAGGTGAGTCACATGACCGACTATTTAACGTGAAAAACAGCTGGATAAAGTTAAGAGCGCGTGTGAAATATCGCAGTCGGTAATGAAAACTGTAATCATCTGTTTCCCCCCAATTGCAATAATTACATTCAAAATAAAATATGTATCGAACGCTGCGACGATATTCGCTTTTGGGGAGTGTTTTATTAATTGTCAGCGTGAAAGAAGTTGATTACAGTTTCTATTACCGACTGAGTGGTTTAACATCGATCTGTGCATGGAACCCAGATGGACATTGGAATGACAGGAAGTGCCATGCGCGCCATCAATGCCTGATTACATTGAATATGCCAATTAAGTTTGTTAAGTTTATTAGACAAGTGATAGAGTACCAAACGACCACATATTGATTGACATAAGATAAAGGAAATTTCCTTCAAGCATGACTCACTTTATTCAGCTAATACATTTGGCATCAAGGAAGATATAATAAACAGCCGCGGTTAACTGACCAGTTATTTATCAATCTTATCTCGAATCCCCGCAGTCGACAGCTGATGCGATCAACCAATGCCGTCTGTGAAATCTGTCATACTTATCCATGGAACGCACCCATGTCGGATAGAGCATATGTTCCAAGTGTCTCACGTGGCGCATAGCTGCAGGTTGTTGTTGTGCTCAGCTGTCAAACGTTTTCTTTCGCATTTTAATTCCAAAAATGGATAACACCGAAGCGATGCTGGAACGAATTCGCGAGCTGGAACAAGAGCTCGCGAGTTTGAAAAACACTAGCGAGATTTCGGCGAGAAAGAAAATCTCGAATTTGTCCAGTGAAGTTGTGGACACAAATCCTTACAGGTAAGAAGCCTCTGCAACGTACCCACTCCAAATATTTTTCATGTCACCCTGCGTTTTATTTTTTATATCGCAAAGCTTCCTCACATAGCTTGACTTCGATAATTCAATGTAAAACAAAAAAAATATTTGTCTACAGTAAGCGTACCTTTCAATGGGTGGCAAACCGCATATCTTAGTTGAATTATTTTTTTGTTATAAACTAAAATTTTGTTAATTATTTCAGCCGCCTAATGGCCTTGAAGCGGATGGGAATCGTAAAGAATTACGAACTTATACGAGAAATGACAATAATCATTGTTGGCGTCGGCGGTGTTGGCAGTGTCACAGCTGAAATGCTGACCAGATGTGGAGTTGGAAAGGTACTAAAAAAATAGGCATCTCAAATTATAATACTATACTTAGAGAGGAGATTTTGACAACCTTTTTTATAATTGCATCTGCTGCGCTCTTATAAAGTTTTAAAAGGGTAAATCGCAACTGAAAAACCCTTGTTCAGTTACTTTCGAAAAAAAAAAGAAAGGAAGTTTGTCGTTTTACTTGACAGAAATCGTAGAACTGGCCGCCGGACCGAAAACCGCCCAAATCGGGGTCACGAAATTAATTTCTTCAAAATATCGACTTTTAACCTATACCATCCGTCTCAAGTCGCATATTCTACCCCTGAAAACACTGGTTACAACACTTTTTTAGTTGACTTTGAAAAAAAAAAAATTTTGGCCGAACAGTTTGTCAGAAATCGTAGATCTGGCCGCCGGGCCGAAAACCGCCCAAATCGGGGTCACGAAATTTATTTTTTCAAAATATCGACTTTTAACCTATACCATCGTTCTCAAGTCGCATATTCTACCCCTGAAAACACCGGTTACAAAACTTTTTTAGTTGATTTTGAAAAAAAAAATTTTTGGCCGAACAGTTTGTCAGAAATCGTAGATCTGGCCGCCGGGCCGAAAACCGCCCAAATCGGGGTCACGAAATTTATTTTTTCAAAATATCGACTTTTAACCTATACCATCGTTCTCAAGTCGCATATTCTACCCCTGAAAACACCGGTTACAAAACTTTTTTAGTTGATTTAAAAAAAAAAAATTTTTTGGCCGAACAGTTTGTCAGAAATCGTAGATCTGGCCGCCGGGCCGAAAACCGCCCAAATCGGGGTCACGAAATTTATTTTTTCAATATATCGACTTTTAATCTATACCATCGTTCTCAAGTCGCATATTCTACCCCTGAAAACACCGGTTACAAAACTTTTTTAGTTGATTTTGAAAAAAAAAATTTTTGTCGAACAGTTTATCAAAAATCGTAGATCTGGCCGCCAGGCCGAAAAATTTGCTCCGAAATTTGTATCTCTTCCTACCAGGCACAAATCTATATATTATTTTACTTTTATCATTAACTTTTTTTTATTCCAGCTCATTCTGTTTGATTACGATAAGGTTGAACTAGCTAATATGAACAGGCTCTTCTTTCAACCGAATCAAGTGGGTTTGAGTAAAGTGGACGCTGCTGCAAAAACTTTAGGATTTATCAATCCTGATGTTATCATTGAGACACACAATTACAATATTACGACGGTCGACAACTTTGATCATTTCATGAATACAATCGGGTACAGTATACTTGTTTATTTTAATTTTAAAGCTAAAATTGCCAATCAGTAAATTTCTATCTACAGAACCTCGAGCCTTAAAGGCGGTAAAGTGGACCTTCTTTTGAGTTGCGTTGATAATTTTGAAGCTCGTATGGCTATAAACGCCGCATGCAACGAACTGAATCAAAAATGGTTCGAAAGTGGTGTCTCTGAAAATGCAGTTTCAGGACACATTCAATTTATCGTGCCAGGAGAAACCGCGTGCTTTGCGGTAAGTATTACATTTTTCAAGTATCAAATGAGATAAAAATAATAATCTTGTCACCAAATCTTTTTAAACTGTATAAAATAATCGATTAAGCTTCCTGTACATGTTGCTTATCGCATGTTTTTGTAAATCTTGGCAGTGCGTACCACCGTTGGTAGTAGCATCCAAAGTGGACGAGCGAACTCTGAAACGTGAGGGAGTATGTGCAGCATCGTTACCGACAACCATGGGTATAGTCGCCGGGTTTTTGGCGCAGAATGCTTTGAAGTTTCTCCTCGACTTCGGAACGACAACTTACTATTTGGGTTACAATGCTCTGGAAGATTATTTTCCAACATTGAAACTTCTGCCAAATCCGAATTGCGACGATTTGAACTGCAGAAAACATCAAGAAGCGTACAAAAAGGAACCGGCGAAAACTGAGGTTCCTACACAACAAGACGAAGAACCTGTTCACGAGGACAACGAGTGGGGTAATTTGTATTTCAAATCATTACATTGCTTCATAAGGAAGTTTATATTTCCTGTATTTTTTATAGTCAAATGTAAAATCTTAAATGAGGCATATACAGAAATCATATAAAAGTGAACAATCTTTCTTTGCCCTAGGAATATCCTTGGTCGACGAAGCTCAAGGCGAAATTGCAGAGAATACTCTTCAGAGTTTCGCAAAAGGCGTGGATCACGCTTATCCAATGAAAGTCGAAGAACCCGTGGAGGCAGTTAAAAGCGAGTCGAGCGGATGTAGCCTTGAAGAACTCATGTCACAAATGAAATCTATTTAATTTAGGTGCTTTATACTATTTGTTGGAGAAATTAAACAATCCGATGTTAACAATGGTGGCGGCCCGTTTATTTTTAATATTAAACATTTTATATTCACGTGTAATTATGTCGCTAGTTACATGCAAAGACGCCTCCTCGGACAATTGATATTTTTCCGGAAGGATGTCAACCGCGCTTATAATTTAATTATTGCTCTGCTAGACGCAGCTATCAGAAAGGATAAGGGGCTTTTCGCGAAAGTTTCACGATGCCGATAGATACCCATTGAATAAATCACATTGAAATAAATGTATCATTTCATTTTCACTGATAACTACAAGAAAAATTCAAAGCAAAGAAGCGAAAACGAAGTTTACTTTTAGTGACACTTTATCGCTCGGAAAGTCTACCGTCACTCAGAGCTTACGGCTCATTCTGATGCACAATTCTTCGCCTTCGATGTGCACGTGCTTTCATACCCTCCCGTAGATCGGAACACGAATGACGGGTAGTGGATGTTCACTTTGACTCATACTTTGCAACTGCTAAGGCGATTTGGTATAAGTTTTGCAGTTCCCTCATCGAGGTTGCTGCGTGTTCTCCAGCCTTCCCTCTTTCTTGCGCATGATCGGAACCCCACGTGAGGAGGTAAGGCTGGTTCATATTCTAGACGATGGTCCGGTATTCTATAATCATCGTTATGACGCACCGCACCCTGGTGTCATGCATCCCTCGGCGCGATGCCCTCAGCCGTGGTGGGAACCACCCACACTTTAAAATGCCTTAACAGCGTTTCACCAACGCCGAGACGTAAGTGCGCTTGATTTGAAATTCATAGAAAATTATACTGGTGCACCAATTGTTCGTATGCATGGAGCAGCAGTGGGAGGCTCGATATGCATGAATAATAGAGGGGAAATAAGTATAAAGAGTGAAATCTCTTGAATTCACCACCGGAATAGTTTAGAGACATACAATCATCGATACTTGTCGGCTGTATTAGCTCCCATTAACTCAAAAACATTTGTCGATCCGTACTGAGTGTGTTATAAACTTAAGTGGCCGACGGTACAGCGAGTCAGTCGGTGAACGTTAAAAAATGTATTGCCGCATCAATGAATGTGGGCTTGCCGGACCTTGAAGACGTTGGGGATTTAAGGCTCGCGCAAAGTAGCAGGTATCTCTCGAATCACACACGAAGCCGTCAAAATTATTCAGATGATTTCTGCTTGACGGAAATTGGAGTAGAAAGGCTTATCGAAAATTGTGTTGAAGTACTTCGAACGAATATATCATCAGTTACTTATATGCAATATAAAGGCTCGAATATATTATTAGCGCCTTGTGCGCAATGTGAGAATCTCGATAGCTAGAATTTGGATAAACGTACGAACTTTCTCTGACCACGAAAGCTTCGAAGCTATCAAGTCAATAGCATGAAGGGAGTCACGAAACGTTCCACTATCACGACGCATCGAGGTCCATTGGACGCAACTATTGCTTCGTTGAGGTAACCGAGTGCCAGCTCAATATAGTTTTATTAATTAACTCGTTATATTAAATGTAGCCGCATTAAATCAGTGCACGTCTCGGTTGGTCCTGAAGTAACTACATCAGGTTTTGTTGTAGATTATCGGGTCTCTGGGTTTGCTACGATAAGACAGCTTCCACATGGGAGAGTGCCTACAAAATTTATAACAAATCGGTTCTCGTTATAATTTGTATATTCGCCGCTACAGTATTCGCCGATCTCTGTTTACAGTACGACGATTTGATTATATTGACCGACGACGGATGTATCCTCGCTGGAATTAGCGTAATTATTTTCAAAATCTTCAACTTTCACGTGCGCTCCGAGCGCATCAAAGCTCTCATCGAGGCTGTACATAATCCAGTGGTTGCACTCAATCGCTCTTCTGGTTAGTATTTTTTTACATTTTACACCAGGAAACATCTAGTCTCGGTTTAAGCTGCTTCGGTCACGGCACATCCTTGGATCGTTTGCTGCTTTGTATATCCTCTGGATATTTTTGCATGAACTCAGTAGAAATAATTCTGCGCCAAGGTTTTTCTGCTAGTTTTCAGGCAGGGCGTTTGAGCAAATGCGATACGGTATAGTGCATTAGGAAAAACAGAGGTGGAGAAGGCTAAAGGGGGTCTCTAGGAAACGGAATGAAAAAAGGGGAGTGCAAAGAAGATCGACCGCATAAATTTAAATCATATATTGTTTGCCTTAAAAAAACGTCTTTTATCGTATTCCAAGTAAGACCTACTCACATTATACATACACATAAGAATTATATATATAATATACTCCGATTTACTCAAACTTTCATTCTCCCGTCGTTACATACGCAAACACTGGCAATTAGAATGTTTGTCCATCGCTCAACATCGCGTTCGAAGATTTTATGCCGATTCTTTTTAACACAGTAAAGACCGTGTATGAAGTCTGAAGAATCTGCAAAATCATTGATTTTTTCAATGTCCAGAATATTTTTTGGACCTGGTCCAGTCATGAAACGCTCGCTGTTAAAAAAAAAGTGATTAAACAATAATGCGGAAGACCTTGAGACTCACAGATACGAAGACGTCGAGCGAGAGCGATGCCGTCGGCACGCTTCTGAAGATAATTGGTTGATTCGCACGCATTGAAATATTCAGTAGATCCTTCCGCATATGGGTCTTGAGATTAAACCAATCCATTTTATATACGGCGTCTCCAACCTGCAGGCTCTACCACGGTGAAAAAAAAATTGTATTCCATCTGCAGAGAGAGAGAGAAAAAGCGAGCACACACTGTTCAAAATATGTGGAAAATTAATACACTTGTGTACAAGAGGTTTTTCTTCCGAAACCTGCACACATTTAATTGACTATACAAGCATTCGGATACTTGTTTCCAGTTACTTGTAAATTAATATCCACCTTGTAAGTATATTCATTTTCACGAAAACATTATCTACAGTGCAGTTCGTCTCACCTTGAGGCGCAGTTCATTTCCGAACCAGCAATAGAGAAATACCTCGTAAACCATCGCCGAAAACATCAACCCCGCTTTATTAAAATCGGGACTGCCGACGGTAAATCGGGATAGATGGTACGCACCAGTGCAAGTTCCGAACAGACTTGTGATCATTGTGGTGGCGAATGTCGCGACGAAACACCCCTGAGTTGCTTCGGCCAATCTAAATTTGAACATGACTCGTGTTAATATTCCATTTCAGAGGTGAATCTGCGAGACTTTAGGTCATTAAAAAATGCTGGGTCTGCGTTCCCACGTGTGTATAGATCGATTTATAGCGCGAATCGCCTAAAGCTCGAAATCACGGGATTACTCCGATTGCGAATCAATCGGCTTCGCAAGATGTTTCGATAGGAATCAACCGGTTTTTCCAAGCAGAATTTATAGACCCATTACGAACTACATAAGAATCTGACTGAAATATGAAGATGTGATAAGCGACACAATCGACGAGTTTCTCCTTCGTTTTTTCGTCCTGAGAATAACACGAGGGGTAATCGTCGCCGCGACGACTCCGTGATTTTCCAGTTTCCGCGCCGTTCGTCACCGTCAAATCGCCGAGTCTACAGCTGAGCATGTCCAGCTGTCGGCATATCTCCAGTATTATCGATATCACGAGAAGATCGTTCGCCGCGAAAAATCCTGCGGCGATTAACGATGCCACGGACTCGTAGACGAATATCGTCCAAAAAGTCGTTTCGGTATCGATGGCAAAGGGAAACCAGGCCTTGTAGGGCAATTCTTTTTCCTCGAAGTTATTCACAAACGGATGTATCAGCAGAGAGATGACGACGGCAAGGTCGAGGATCAAGCACGTGACGTTGATCCACCTGAAACACTCGCAAAGAAGCTTTAGTTACCCCCAATTTTACGCAGTGCGCATTCGAAGCATTTTAGACACTTGTTCGTCGAAATCCTGGCATAAGGTGAGCCTTCGAAAATACTGCAAAACGACCATTAAACGACTATAGTCAAATTGCGCAAAAATATGAATCAAACGAACGACCTCAAAGTCGACGATAAAAACAAACGCAAATTCGAAGCCCGCGCCGAACACTCACCGGATCAGCTTCTCGTACTTGCGTTCTAGCTCCGCTTCCCGCGGGTTTCGCACTCTGCAGTGATTGCCCCTCAGCATGCTGAGCACCGCCGTTATCTTGCGTCTGTGGACCAAAATGTTAATGGCCTTGCAGCACGCGTTGATGGTGGGTATGAGAGACAGGCACTTGTTCGTAAAGTCCGACAGTGTGTTTATGTCGACGATGAGATTAATCAGCTCGGTGAGGAGATGCGTGAAGAGGACGAAGTTCGTCAGGCTGAAGTAGAGATAGTAAACAAAGTTCCATCTCGGCGGCCACCACAGAGGGCACCAACTGCCGGAAACCGCGAACACGAGCATCGCCGTGTTCACCATCGGCGATTGGTCCACCGTCTTCGTCTTTTTGTCGCGTGCATTCGTCATTATCACTGCGAAGCGAGCGCACGTCGTCTGCTTGCATCGAACTCGCGTGCGACGCGGAATCCTCACTGCGGGCACTCGGCACAAAGCCACGGGGAGAAGAAGGAGAAGAAGAAGAAGAAGAAGAATAATAAGAAGAAGGGGTGTTCACTGCGAGAGCGTCCGCACACAACGCGGCGCGGGGTTAGCAACACCGTCGCATTATATTTCAATCAGTCCCCGATGGTCGCAGTTCCCACGGGTTTTGACCGTATAACGAGCGAGTCGCCCTGGCCGCGCTGTATTATTCCTCCCCGACGCGTTAATCATTCGACGACGCGATGCGAATATCTCGGGCGCAACGATGTATGTATACCGAAGTGAAGCACATTCGATTGTTAATTCAAGGGCCATTTAATCATTCGAAGTGTAATTACGTCGAGGCAAACCGCTCATTATGATTTATTTAATTATTCCGTCCGAGCGAGGTGACCACCGCGATCGTAGACGCAGCGAGAATAATCCACCGAGGGCGCATTCGCCGCGATACACATTAATTGATACAGCACACATCGGCGTTCCCTTTGTTTGGCGATCCTGCGGCAATTCAGACGCGACGCACTTACAGCTGATATGAGCCGTGACGCGCATTCTACTTTTCACGCAACTTCTGGCCGTTCGTCTTTCGATTGTCCATCCGTGTCTTTTTGTCAGTGTAACTCGTAGGATCCGATGGAGAGGTAATAATTGCGACGTTAGTGGTAAATGCCCAATGTGTGTGTTTTTAAAAATCAAAAACCAAATTCATCGTTCTTCCTCGTAATTTAGGATCAAACGTAGTCAGAGTCGTTAGCAATCCTAAGTCATCAGAAAAAATTGACGGAATTTATAGCTCCACTTGCATGAAAAGAAGTGCTCATTGCACTTCCCACTGACGTCACAATTATCCCGATTTACACTGCACTCAGTAACATAGTATAATGTTGTCCGTAGTGGATTTTTTGTCTCTTCTTCAGTCGATGTAGGCGATAGCCGAGGTCTCGACGTTCCTGACACACAGGAACGTCGACGAAGGATTCTCCAAGTTAGACAAAGGCGGTGCGTATCCGCGGCCACCTGGCACGAGAAATACCAGAGACACAGCGCGTATCTTGAGCAACTGATCGTCGCAGAACTTTCGGCCGATATTCCGCGGAGGATGTCCACGATTCGCGAATGAAAAAAAGCTATCGAGGCGACGATATCGGAGGGACCGTCTGATGAAAAATGAAATTTCTTTCGGAACATTTTTTTTTTTTTTTTTCTTCACAGATCGCGTGTTCGCGTGACAGGAAGTAGTATCAGCCGGTGATCTCCGACGATAGATTCAATAGGTAATAAGCGGACGAACCGTCGATATCGATGAGCCCAGGTGGTATTTAAAAAAAATACATAAATTATATATGTCACCGCTGCTGTTTGCGTGGAAGACGGGTATCTCGGGCTGTGACCTTGAAAGACTGAAGTAACATTCTCAAATAAGTAACTTTCTTCAGGATCAATGATGCACGTACGTCGTCCGAATTGTTTTGCAGATCGAAAAGTTCGTTTGCAGGTACAGACATGTTGTTACTACGAAAGGATATTGCTTCACGGTTTCTGGGCGGTCGGCGCGACGCTCTCCGTCGCCCTGATCTTTCTCGTTCCGGTGGACGAGGGCGCTCTGCCGATAAGAGCGCGATATCCCTTCGACACGACGACATTCCCGATGCATCATGTCGCATTTTGCATGCAAGCCTGCGCGGTCAGTATCGGCCTGATATCGATTGTCGGTATGGATACCATCGTCATCGGTCTCTACAAGTGGACGAACGTTCAGCTCGTTGTTCTCAACGCCAATTACGAAAATTGTTTGCATTCGAGGAACGCTCGAGGCACGTTGCTGACGGAAAAATTTCCGATAGAAATAACGGAAGAAGCTACCTCGGCGTCGAATGTCGAGGAAGGTCACAACGAAATAACTCGTTTCATTCCGTTCGGCGCTGACGAGGCCGGCGTTACCAGTGGCGACTCTTTCGTACGACGTTTCAAGACGTGTATCAGACACCATCAGCGTCTTATCAACTGCGTCGACGAACTTAACGATGTGTTTGGCGTCAGCATGTTCGTTCAATTATTCGCGAGCTTCTCTATGATCTGCTTCACGGGATTTCAAGCTGTCTTGGTACGTTTCATGAATGTCTCCTCGTAGAATTCCGATCGTCCAATATCTCGTGGGATCAGAATTCATCGAAAAAACTTATTTCAAATTAGAACTTCATTTAATTACGGACTTGTGTTAGAATTCAAGTTAGTAATGAATTCGGAACATCAATTGGGACTTGACAATGAAATAAAGCCAACAGCGTAACTCTAACGATCAAACTGTCGTTTAGGTGAACCACTATATTTAATTTGTTGGAATAAAGACCTCGCCAAGATCAAAAGTTGCCGTTACTCTTATATCTCCAAGTTGAATTACGGGATTCGCTGTCGATAACATCGCTCGCTAGCTAAGAGCGCTCAATGTTCGCGCCGGGAATGCGAAAATAATTTATTTTCGCACTTCACGCTATATTTTTGTAGATTATTTTTTTCTCAGAATTCATGATCGCAATTATGTTAAATACACAATCTGTATCACCATCAGGGGGCAAAGAATTTCTCGAGTCTAATCAAATTCGGTGTTTACCTCGGAGCTGCGTTTTCTCAATTACTGAACTGGTGCTGGAATGGAAACGCTTTGAAATATCAGGTCAGCATAAATATCGTGAGAAATGTCTGTGTCTGGCGAACTGTGACTGTGATTGTATCTAAGTGTCAGACAATAATAATGTGTTAAATAATCTTATTTGTAGAGTGCCTCCTTAGCGACAAGTCAATGGCTATCAGGGTGGGAGGATGAATTTTCGCCACAAGTGATTTCTCTGATCATTATATCGTTGATGTGTTCCGAGAGACATCTCGGTTTGAAAGCTGGCAAGTTTTATACCATGACGATGGAAACTTTTATTGCGGTGAGAGATGTTTTGCAGGCGGAAAATGCGATATAGTAGCAAGGGCTAAAAGTTGACGATTGCAACGAGCGTGAGATTTGCTGCACAAGCGAAACGAGTTTTGCTATGTTTTGTTTCTGTTCCAGATACTACGAAGTTCGTACTCGTTCTTTACTCTTCTGACAAAAATGAACGAGGTAAAAAATAATTAAGAAGCTCGTATCATGCCTTGAACTCGCAAACTTTGCGTTTGATGATAACAATCCTCTACAAAACAGTTTGTGAGCAATTTCTTTTTTGGCAAATAATGCAAGGGCCAACGCAGCGCTGGCCAATCTCCGTTCGCGCGCGCCAATGTTCCTAGTATTGTAAAAAGAAACCCGTTATTCGGGTGAAACAAATTAAAGCTGTTTTACATAGGAAGTTGCGCTATTTATTCGTAAAAACAATGATTTTCATATAAAACATATTAATAATTACGGGAGCTTACAGTGACGACAGGCTACGTTTCTCATCCATTCCACCAAGCGGCCAAAACCGCACGCCTAAGTATAAAATTTATAATTTTTATAGTAAACAAAGCTTGAAGAACTAAACTAGTTTCAGTCCAAGGCCTTTCTTTCGGCTGGCTTTCAAACTTTTCTTTACTATTTCCTCAAATCGAACAAAAATAATGTGACTACGGTCGTGTTTTAAAACCACAATAATACAAAATGTGTTCATTCTTTGCTTGCTTTGGACGGTTCAGTTGTTCGGTTCTTTACAATCCATGGATGAATCAGTATGCGTTCCACCGGCAATCGATGATCGGGCTCGACTACCAACAACTAGGGACACAAACAAAAATGGTGGGTTAGTGACAATTAGTAAATATGTACCATAGTTAATAAACTAACAATGAAAAATTATATCTTTCCGGTTACACAAATGTTTATAACGGTTAAAATGTTATAAACATTTGAAGTTTTTAACGTCAAATGTTACGAATAAATTATTGTGTATAGAGATTGTCAAACGAATGAATCAATACCTTAGATATCAAATCTCGGGCGCCCTCGCTAACGTAACTCGGGCATTGGTATTGAGCCTTTTTGATTTTCAGGTACGTTTCATCATAGGTCTGAGCCAGGAAAGGTGGATGGCCGACGAGGCACTCATAGCACAGAACACCGACGCCCCACAGATCAACGGTGTGATTATGCGTTTTCCCGGCCACCATTTCGGGCGGCAGATAGTCGAGTGTTCCGCACATGGTTTGTCTGCGAGACGAGGGTGAATGCACGGACCACCCGAAATCCGCGATTTTTAATTCTCCCTGCACTCCTAGCAGCAGATTTTCCGGCTTTATATCACGGTGTATCACGTTCTTCTTGTGGCAGTACTTCAGAGCGTCTGCCAATTGGGAGATATATGTTGCTGTGCTAAAATTCAACACAAATGACAATAGTTAAGCCAGTTTCTCAAAGAATTAATATCGTTTTTTGGGCTACAAAATGAACAGATTAATTTTTTATAAGTGTTTTTATGGCTCTATCTCTCTCTCTCTCTCTCTCTCTCTCTCATTAACATTTCGTGTAGATAGTACGAAAATGTTGAGCTGATTTCAACAAAGGTATGGATGTGGAAAGATCTGTTTGTAGCGAATCAGATACTCACCGCACTTCGTCGAAACGCTTGTTCGGTTGGGCGTTCAATTCTTTGAAGAGTTCGCCACCAGGAGCATATTCCAGAATCAAATATATCCTCCTATCGTCGTGAAAGTATCCGTACATTCGCAGGATATTGGGGTGTCTACGAAATCGTAACAAAGCATCGTTGATAAATCCGTTTGACTAATACCTTATGTTAGATAAATGCAAGAAATTACCGCAGATGCGTTTGAATTTCAATTTCTCGTCGAACTTGATGCTCAACTTCTGCCTGCTGAACCTGTGATTTGAAAAGCACTTTCATGGCAATGATGTATTTTGACTTTTTCTCGCGTGCCAGATACACATTCCCGAATTTTCCTTTGCCTAGAGGTCGTCCAATATCGAAATCCGTCAGAACCCACTTTTTGTCATCCGGATAATCTTTGTCACCCTTGCCCTTATCGTTGGAGGCATCGCATTTGCTACTTTGCGCTTTTGCCTCTGTTGGTTTTGTTGACGGAAGTACTTTTGGGGGAGGCATTAATTCGCCTACATTCTTTTTTGTGGTTGTGGCTGTTGTTGTTGTTGTTGTTGTTGTTGAGGGCTTTTCACCCACTTTGGGAGCGGCGCTTGCCAGATATGTTTTCGATGATGCCAAATCGCTAGACTCGCTCGTAATTACTTTTGAAGTTTCCACATTTTCCTTCACATTAATCTCGGACAGGGCGCTCGTTGTTTTTGATATTCTCAACTGCTTGAAGCTACTTGTCTTTATCCCCGTTGATTTTGGTGAATTAGTCGCTCGTGACTGTAAGCCATTTTCCTTTCCCTTCAACATATTACAGGCTGGAAACGGCTCGATTCGCTGAGCTGCAAAATAATTTTCCTCTGTTAAATCGTGCAAAATATATATTCATGACAACATTTATTAATATGATTTGTAACTGATTATGAAAAGTGGTTCATCCTGTCAAGCTAAATGAATAAAGAAATATTCTACATAAATTTACTCAAAATTGATAAATATTCTAAGATCTAAGCTAAAAAAATGTAAATAAAAAAGATTATTAAAAAGTAGGGGAGAAATGTAGAGATGTTTATCTCTGATTTCTATCATACAGCTGATGATAGTTTTAATAAATCATCGAGAAAATAAGAATAAAAAATGCATTGAACCGCCGTGACGGTTGAATGAGGAAAAAAGGAAAGATCACATTCCGATGCAACGAATGATATTTACCTGGCTACAACCCTCAATATGTCTAACACAAAGCTCGCGCCTAGCGTCCTATCGTGTTGATCGGGAAACGCGCACCGAAATCGGCAATAGCTGCATCAAACCTTGGGTACTCTTACTCTAATCACGCATTAACTTATAAAACAATTAAGTACAATAATTTGCTCAAAGCGATTGACGCAAAGCCGTTTTTTTTCTTTTCGTTCGACCACACCGCGAAAGTCGTTTCGGTCTACTCGACCTCCATCGGCATTCGCGATTCAAAATATTGTAACGAATCTTCTGCCGATGTCGTCGAACTTGTGAGAACACGAAACGTGCTGGAAATTTTAAACGCGAAGACCAGCGACTCGACGTTAGTCGCGGCAGGCACGATGCTGTCGTGTGGCGAAAGATTGCGGCATTTGCCGACAGAGGGCATCTTTCCGTCGATGTTCGGTCAGAACTTTTTTTTCGTACCCAGAATATCTTTTCGGCAAACGAATGCTATTATTTCTTAAAGATGATAACAATTGCGCATTCGGTTAAACAAATGAACGAATCACGATTCGCAGCTCTGAGCAAGCGCTCGGAGTTGAATTATTTTTTCGTGAAATCGAACGGACCTATTGAAAACGCACCCTAAGTTGCGCTATTTTCAGCCAATGAATTTCGGCACACGGGCGAGATCGTGATGCAAACATGGCGACCGTGTTAATGCACCGTGTGTATTTCTGTTTATAAAATCGTATGAAAGACCGATTCGTTCGTATTGATCGTGTCACGGTGCATAATTAATAACGATGGATCTCACAGCGATACGTAACGTAAAAATCCGAATATCCTCGATAAGTTTAACCAGTGATTATCCTAACCTCCAAATTACTTCGGTCTAACTGAAAATTACGTGTTTCCAGTTCAAAGATTTCCTTCTGCTGTACAACGAAATTTCCGAGACGTGCTTTCGGCGATGCGCCGGTAGTACAATCAACAGAGAATTATCAAAAGAAGAGGTATGACAATGTTTTTCTTGTAATATACTTTACTTTGTATCGAAAATGAGAATTCTACAAAAAACAGGATTGTATTTTGCAATTTTCAGGAAACGTGTGTGGACAATTGTGCTGGGAAATATGTTAATGCCAATCACAGAATTATGGGAGTTTATGTAGAAGTTCAGTCTGCATTGGTTAACAAAAGGATGGAGGAATACACCAAAGCCGCAGAGGCTGCGGCTGCTTCTGCCACTGCTACTGCAGCTGTTACTGCTGATACTGTTACTGAATCTGTTGAAACTACGGAATCTTCAGCCACTGTTCTTGCTTCCCAAGAACAAACAGTAGCAAAATAATTGATGATTACATTGTATTAGATAATTGTTAAATAAATGTTATATTTTTGTTATGCATTTTAGTACCACATTATATAGTCGTTTGGAATTTACGTTTACTAAAAGTTAAACCCAGGCACATTAACCTGGGTGAGGTGAGCTCCAATGTGCCAAATTCAAATCAAAGATCAGAAACGGGACGCGCTCGCGCCGACCTCGAAATATTACTCAAATTTTCGCGCCTTAACCGGTCGACGTTTTCGTGGTTGTGTTTTCACGTTGCCAAGCGTCGACGCGACATCTGAACAGCATTCCAATGACTAGCAGCGAGAGAAAATCGTAGAAACTTGTAGCGCATCTCGTTAAAATTACTCAGCAGAACGTCCGCCGATGGTCATTTAACGAATCCGAGAAATTAACCATCGGCCGAAGCCTCCTGTTTACCGGCATTCGTTGAATCTACTTCGATCAACCTTGTTTACTCAATCGTAGTACGCAAAATATGGAAAACTTAAATATATCGGAAAAGAACGACGAGGGTTCGACGAACTACGACAAAAACGATTCCAGCAACTTATCGCAAATATTCGATAATGGACTTGCATTGTTCACGAGTATCTTGGAGACCAAAGAGGCCACCAATAGTTTCAAGGTTCAGGTACGTTGTCAGCATCATCTTTTCAGATCAACGTCGTAATTAGCAGTAATTTAATCACTATTTTCTTAACATTTCATGTGCGTTTAAGACGTTTTCTCTTACATATATATTTTCGTAAACTGACAATGTCATTATAATGTCACATTATGATAACAGCAAAATATTATTTTGTTTATTACATTCAAAAAAGTGAAAAACTAATTTACATTATTTATCACTATTATTATATTTGTCATTATTTATTATGATTATCTAGAATCCCATAGTTTGATACACATATTTCAAATATTGTTCAATAATAGATTATACTGTATTTTGTCATTGAATTTATCAGTGTGATGTCAAGCGAGCAATGAATATGATGGAAGATGCTACAAGATTAGTCTCCATGGCTGATATATTCAGCAACAATGAGAGTCTAGAAGAAGTCCCCACGGAGAATCTAAAGTATCTCATGCTGCCAGTCATACTGGGCACTTTGGCTACAAAAGTTTGTAATGTGGATGACAGAATGCATCTCGTCAATGTTGCCCATGTGTACTTCACCGATTTTTTACAACGAGCCAAATCCTATGGTATCACAGACTACGAACTGCCAGAGTCTGACTCTGGGGAACTGGCGACAAATTCAGAGGTCAGGACAACTTCTAACACAGAGATCATCACAAAAATGGTAATTCTTTATTTTTGTTCATTACCACTGTTACTCCTAACTCAATTAATCAAATTATTTTGGCTGGATTAAAAACTTCAGGTCAACAGTCGGGAACATAAGCTGCAACGTTATCGCGAAAAGAAGGAATTAGAGTCACGATTCTCCATTTTAAAGGAGAGCAAGAACAATCCAAATATCGACGATGAGACTTTGCGTGACTACTTTGTTACTTGGCTCAAGTGTTACGTGAACGTAGCGATCGAGGAACTGGAGGCTTTGAAGACGGAAAAGCAGGTTCTTGAATACATGAAAAATTTGCCGCCAGACGAGACTCGGGACCACGCCAGTGTTCACAAATCGAAAGCACCTATCTCAAAACTGAAGCCCATAATCATAACTCGGGATGCTGTCCAGAAGCAGGTCTACGGCGCTGGCTACCCTAGCCTTCCTGTTCTCACGGTTGACGAATTTTATGAGCAGAGAGTGAAAGACGGAGAGTAAGTAATCAAAAATTCGTTTTTATGAAAGCTTCGAAAGGAGTGACCAAGACAAAGTTATCATGTAAACCAAGATTTAAAACATTAAAACGACAATAACGTACACAGCTGGCCAGATGCATCGCAGCGCAATCAAGTAAGCGGACGATCTTTGCACGACGCGACAAACTCGGCTAGTGACCATCCGGAAGAGGATCGCGAAGATATTGAAAAGGAGAATCAAACGGAAAACGACGACCCCGAACTTCGTGCTCGAACGGACGCGATGGATGAGTACAAAGACACGCACCGACGCGGGTGGGGAAATCGTGCAAATAGGAGCTAAAGTCGGGAACGAAAATCATCTGCCAATCGTGTATATCCGACTAGGACGTCATTTTTTACAGTACCTAAACGATTATGTATACATTAAGTTGTAAAAATTAGTAATAGCGATCTAATAAAATTATGTCGCAAATTATAAGAACAGTTTTCATTGTGCATCAGCACGGTAAAATCAGAAAGCAACTAGTATTTATGTCATAGTTGTATATTCCATACCTATACAATTATAAGACAATAACTTTGTATAAAATATTTCTGTTCTCTACATTTGTTCTGCACATCCTTATTTCTTACGTTTTGTTGACATCCTTAATAATGCATTAGTACCTGGTGGCGTCATATATCGATACATTGTAGTTTAACGGAGGTGGTGATTAAATTACATTTCTTTTCTCGTTTGGCTTATTGGATACTCCAATCACTAACTACATATTCACAGTGCCACCTTGCCAACTGTCGAACCACTGTTTAGTGCCGTATGACATTAACAACTATTTATTATCTGCGCAATACGTATGGAGCTTTGAAGTTGAAAGATTCATTTGCCTTATTTTAGAGATAATTTAATGGCTTAGACAACAATTTTTTTATTGTTGCTTTAAAGGGTTAAAATGCACCGTACAGATCAATCAATGAATTGGGCGGCTTGACTTGTCCCGTGGGTCTTTTCCGATACGATACAGAGTCCCAAGGGGCTATATCGTATCTTCCCATAGGACGACTCTTGTTCTCCAGTATATTAAGTGTACTCTCCATGTACCGCTAAATGAATAAATCTCTAACTACTACAGCCGTTAACGTTATTGACTTGTTGATAAGAATCTGTAGGTCTGATATGCTTGCTGTCTCTATTCTCTCCTTGTTCACTTTCAGGAAACAACGAGCATTGTTTTCTCAAAGGTCCGTTCGTCCTGGAGGTGTCATGTTTCCATCGCTCATGAAATTCGTCGAGTTATTTCTTATATGATTTCCACTCGAGTCCTGTAAATAAAAAGCCGTCCATTAAGTTAAAAGACGTTCCGAAATTATCTGAATTATTGCGTGAAATCAATAAAACTAGATATAGTGAATCTATAAAACGAAGCAAAATTGCAATTTAAATTTGTTCTACGCATGCGCCATGAAATGAAAACAAGTATATTCGGTATAATATATCATAGAAAAATGTTTTCCTTGCCACTCATTTATTTAGATCTTTAGAAAATATTTGTCCAAAAATATTTCAGATTGCAATTAAAAGTAATCAACGAAGATGAGATCCGGCTTACTTGCTACGAAATTGGCGCAGCCAACTGACGTAGCGTTAGAATAGTCAGTCGACGAATCGACATCGAATCATCTCGCGGTACAATCTTCGTATTCTCTTACGGTAATCTCAGCAATCCTGATATGCACGAGAAGCGCAGCCAGTTCGAGATCTTCGCTGTAGTGATTCTTCAGTGTGACGCTTCTGTAGCCAGTTCGCAAGCAGCGTACCTGTAGGTTCAATTATCATGTTTGAAATCACGAAAATAATTATCCGTTTTCATTACATTTTTTTCGAAAAACTTACGGGGTATGTGGCTTGACCAATAAAGTTATTGTCGCCAAAGACATCTTCGTCTTGAACTACGAATCGCAAGAGAGCATAATCTGGATTTGCGATGTCGAATTGACAAGATTCGTCCCATATTGGATTGAAACCATTGTCAGCTGAAATGCATTCGATACATTTAAATCAATAAAATATATGTACTTGAACGTTCGCGTGATGTTTAATGTCAAGATGTATCGACATAGAATAAAAATGGACTTACTTATAGTTTTTGTAGTCAATTTGGCGCCGGTGTCGAATTCAGCGCCAACGACTTCCACCTCGACAAACGGGCTCGCTGTGCCCCTTCCAGGTTTACTCAGATGTCGAGCACCGATTACTCTCAGGCTTATTCGAATCGGGTCAACGTCGTATAAACCACTTCTGTCGTACGGGTTGAATTCTTCCCTGAACATGTATTCCGGCTTGAGAACGTAACCGCAGTTTCCGTTTTGACGAAATTTCGCCTGATTGAGCTGCATTGGCTTATCGCCAGTTTGATAATTGAGCGCTACCATCTGACAACCGGAATTCCACATGGGTACTGGGTTGTAATTCGATGAGTCGATACGCTGTCCCTTTGGATATACTCTGCTGAATTGTATCTGTGTAATTGCAGAATTTCATTATTTATATATTTGTTACCAATATTTCAACGTTTTGTAGAACACCGCAGTTACGAAAACGTTTTAATTACCAACTCACCTGATGATACTTTAGGAAAAATGCGTTTTCTTGCTGGCATATGAGCTTCTCAGCCTTAGTCTCTGGAAAACTGCTCATCTCTTGGAACACAAAACCTTTGCTTTTTATTCGATCGGTATTGAATGCAACGGAACGGCAATATACAATGAGATTCGACATTTCTTTTGCTATCCTCCACGCCCTCTCCATCTCTTTGTGTTGATTTTCCTATGATCAATAAAAAAATACGTTTTTTTTTACACACAAAATAATGAGTCTAAAAATCCTTGGGGAAGGTAAAAGCATACCCTAACACTAGCATTTTGCGCAGTCTCTTTAATTTTAGCCATCCACTCGAGTGCTATATCCTTGGACGGCGTTGCAGCCTCGAAAATGGAGCACATACTCGGATTTTGTATTCTCAGAATCCACTCTAATCCGGGCTTGTCACCGACCGACAATTCCACCACAGCTCCCATCACATCCAATGATCCTTTTTGCAGATGACCCAACATCAGAGAATCCGATGACTGCATTTTTTAAGAAAACCAACAAAAATATTTCTTAGTTTCATCATTAAGCGCCCGAAAGAAACAAACTCAAGACGAAACTTACATCGTTCTGATTTTCCTGATAATCAATTTCCTCGACATAGTTAGCAGGGAACCAATGCTGTTTCTTTCCACCGTAGTCTCCTCGCCACCAGCCACCATCTTGACGATTTACATTTGTTATGATAGCGTGTTTTACGAGCGTCAATTCATCTTCTCTTCTCGCTTTATAATCGTAAATTGCTTTCACAGTGACCTTCGAGAAAATTGCATCATGTTTTCGATTATTATGTTTTCATTGTCTAATCGAGTTTAAGAATAGTCAAGTTCAAAAATAATCGTCTCTTCCATTGAAAGATGCAGACAAGCACGATATGTAATAAAAAAAAAGAGCTTGCTGCCTATGTACCTTGGACGCAAAGCCTGTAGGGTCCATGTATCCTGGAATTCCATATACACTTCCGTCGCCCTCTTCCTAACATAAAATGCCATTAACCATCGAATTCACACAAATTTAAAAACATTTTTCGGAAAAAGATTTAATGTTATTCTGTGATTACCAAACCCATCCTTCGCACCACTTCCTGATTCACCGGATGACAGAGCTTGATTTTTTTGTAAAGCGGGTGTCGCTCGTAGTAGCTCACTAATTCCACGAGACTCTCAAATTGCACAGTCCCAATCGTATATAGTCGACCCTCCAGCTTGATTCGACAGTGTTTTATCTTCTTTTCCGCTCTGCAAATGGCGCCAGTCACAATACAAAATTAGCAACAGCATATATACCAGCCATTGAACGATTTACGTAAAAGAATTTTGACAATAAGTTAACAAAGATAAATAAAAAATATCTTCTTTGCCAATATTATGAAAAATTATCACTTGCCGAAACGATATTGCATATGAGTTGTGTTCCTTTTCACTGGGTCTGACTAAAAACGCCCCGTCGTAAGGTACTCGTTTTAGCATCTCTTCAGACAGTGTTCTTGTGCATTCAGAATGCCACCACTCTTTTTCCTCGTGTTTACTTGGCTGCGGAACTGGCTCTTGGAGTGTTATTAAAAATTCCTGATGCGCGACGAAAAAAAAAAATAACGTTTTGCTTTATTACGATCTGGCATTTTACGTAAAATAGATATACGGATCACATTTATGACACTAGAAACTCTACGGTGAGAGAGGAATCTAAAAAACTGTGTAAATATTGGCAACCTAACAGAAAAATGTAGAGTGATTATGCTGTTAGAATTGTTACATTAAAGTAAAGCGATAACTCTACCTGACTTCGAAGAGGATGATTTCGGTAGTGGGTAATCAAGCTGTATAAGCTATCGAAACAGTTTGTGTCGATCAGGTAGAACTGGGTTTGTCCCATTTCCTGTTTCAGTTTAATGCGACAATGATTCACTTTACCCTTGCGCCAGAAAGAAAGGCAATAGTCACCGACGAATGTGACGCACTGTCGAACGAGAAAAGTACCGTCTCCCAGATGCGAATACCGGCGCAACAACTCTTCGGCTTCTTCCCGGCCTCGGCCAAGTTTTCCGTGAAACCACTTTTCCCCGAAATGTAGCTCGTCGTTTGGCACACCCTGAATTATAATACAAATAGTCAAGCAGCCTCTTCCAACCCCAATTTTTCTTAAACCACGAAAATAAAGAGGTAGGAAAATGAAAAGCGAAATACCTCGGATGAGGGCCGATGAATCGTGCCGTCCTCGTCTTCGTCGTGCTCCGTCTCATTGCCTCTCGAGAATGTGTCGGTATAAAACAATTTTCTCTGCGTGAGAACGAAAAAATGCGGATTCCATTCTCTCTCGACGGGATCTTCCAAATAGAGAATACCATTTTTCACGGTATTTCTCAGATCCATCTCTTGTTTGCTATCAGTCGTGTGAACGACGAATGTACTCTCGTCCACGCCATCCGGAAGTTTTTTGTGCTTTAACAATATTCGCCGTTTGAGGGCGTAAGGCGACGGCAAAGACGTCTCGTTTTTGTCAACCGGCTGCGTGAGCAACATATCGCCGAATACTTCTTGCATCGCCGCTGCCATTTTTCTCTGTTGAGGTAACGTGCAGTTGTCCTCGATCGACAGAATGACTGGATACCTGCACCATTTTTTTTCTTCTTTATTCATTCTCAGCATTATGTAGGTTTATTCAGTGTCAATTCAATTTCACGCATTTTTTTTAATTCAAATACAAAAAGATGATTGCAGTCTGTATTAAGGAAAAGATCTTAAGCAACTTACTCGGAGATTGCGAAGGCATGTTCCTTTATAGTTTTAATAACGTCTAAAAATTTGATCTTCGTCGTAAGGGTGTGTCCGTGGAATATGAAAGGCATGCCGTCCGGGCCGTCCCAACAATCCAGTTCTATACATCGGCAACCAGATCGGAGAGCTCTGACGTACGCCTGACAACTACTTTCGCTGCTTATCTGATCTCCCATTAAATAGCTGCAATTTTTTTTTAATACGACTTTTAATACCAAGCTTCCTCCACGAGAAAAAAAATATATACAAAGTCAGTTATTGAGAGAGTAGATTGTCGATAATACTTACGTATTGTGCGAGGAAGCGATCCAGTAATGTGCCAAGGGTCGGGTCATGTCCTGCGAAACTTGATCAAAACTGCGATCCCAGATATCGTTTTGTTTCGAAAAGAGAAAATCGACAAACTCGGAGAGCGTAAAGTACGGGTCCTGTACGTCACGCTGTGGATCTTGTAGGTAATCGCGAATAAAACGCGATACTTCCGACGCGTCGTTTCCCATAACGTCGTTTTGTTCGTTTATGAGGAAATTCTGAAACTCGTGCAACGCGAATCCCTTCGCGTCACCGGAGTAGCTCAGTAGAGTATTGCGATCTCCGAAACTCTGTAAATCATTTATTTATTTGAACATATGCTTGTCAATTGGTGGTTCGTTGTTTCGACAACGATACTTACTGTGTAATCCGACATGAGCTTATGGTAGAGGATAACAAAGTCGTCGAAACCTAATTCGGTCCGGTTTCGCGTGTCCACTTCTTGAAATAGTTCTCGCAACTTGTTGGTGGAAACTTTGCAGTTCACTTTGGGTAAGAATGTTTTAACGTCTTTCAGTGTGACACTGCAATAACGAGAAAGCCAGGATTTCCGTTATATTTGTTGTACACAGAAAAATGTACAAGGCTTAAAACTAAAATATTAACTTTTCTAAAAAAAACCCTAATCAGTCAATGTTTTTTGTTCAACGGTTCTTATTGGAAGGGTGTACAAGGACAAAAATTACGTTGTGATAGACTTACGTTTCCCTTACAGATTCCATAGCATAAAATTCTTTTCGCAGCCATCTTTCAACTTGTAGTGGATACGGAGCGTCTATTGTGTCTTGTACTAAATGTCGCAACCCTTTCACCCACAATTCACATTCCTTTTCACTAAGTGCTGAAATTGAATCGTAAAATTGATATCACGTTTAAGCGTTTGGTACATTAGAAATACTTGCATAACAAATTATATTTATAATCATACCAGATATCGATAAAGTCTTAAGTCGAAATTCCGATCCATAATAAACGACGAAACATCGTAAATTTTCAATTCTTTTTGCATCTTCAGGCCACTTCTCGAAATCCTTTGAACTTTTTCCGATTCGGATCTCTTTCACTTCTCGAATTTCAACTGAAACAATCACCATCGTAAATTGAGAACATTTTGTTGTGGTTTTTATTCGTAAATTAATAATTATTTTGCAATGATCTCACCGGAACCATCGAAGGGTCTGGCCGTTGCACTTCTCGACCAAACGATTTGTCTCGTTTCTCGTCGTATGAGCAATGTCTTTTTTTCGGGTCTTCGACGTTGAAAAAACTTCGTAACCACAGTTCCGCGTTCGAGCTGACTTATAATCTGCTCCATTTCTGGTATAATTCCGTCCATTTTGTTGAGGTTCTTCTTTTACACTCAAAAATGTAACGTTTAGATTTACAGTTACGATGCCGTTGCGTACTTTAAACACTTTGTCAAGTGTAACTAACCCAAATCGTTACTGTCTTTATTCTTCTTACGTTCACTATCTGTAATGGCGTAAGTATTTGAAGACAACGGAATAAAACAGCACAAATACTTAACATTCAATTAATCATTTCTAGTAGACAATTTTATAAAGCTATGATTTCAAAGATCCAATAGAATATTTGTCAATGTTAGACGAATCCTCCAATCTAGTTATTTTGTTATGTGTACTTACACCACACGTTACAGACGATGTTTCTGAAAACGACCAAGTTTCGTTCATGTTGTTTATTTTCCTATGGGATACTTTTTCACCTCAGTTATCAGACCTTTGGAGAATGTGCCGCATCTTCTGTAAGATATTGTAAATATATCATGTACTGTTCTATCAGCCATTAATCAAATCTAATTGTGCATTCACGAGCCAGATCCTCTACTAGGCTAAACACATGCATAATATTCCTGGAGATTGTGAATTATGTGACACACATGATTAAGGTCAGAATGTGTTCAAAACATTAGCATGTTTCAATTCGCTCATTGATTAAGTTGATGCTTAATTCCATAAAAACTTGTGTCCTGAGACATTGGTAAAAAGCACTCCAAAAAATGAGCTTGCTGTTCAAATATCCAGAACTCGCTCAAGACTTTGTAAATTAATTAATGAGGTGGCAGAAAATACATTCTTCAGAACTTTCCTATTGCTACCAAGATGTAGTAAGTAAACTTCAATATAATTAACAATGTTGAAAGTAATTATTTTGATTTCTTCAGTTTCCAAACTTTGACCAAATTCTGGATATTTATTCAGAAGATAAGTGCTTCTGTTTCTCAGTCCATCTGCTTTTATCAAAGGCTATGTTAAAAAAACCAGTGACCGAAGTTTTAGTGCAATACAAATGGTCACTCCGAAAAAGTGAAATTGTAAATTGAAATAACTGTTAACTCCCTCTGAATACTTTTAATCCTATTTCCAGATATAATTTAAAGATGCAAACGGTGAAAAATTGAGTTGCACAGCAGGTCAGAATGTATCTTATTTTTCTCACTCTACTGAATTTATAATTATTTCCAGTCATGAATTCTCAGAATTCCAGTAAACGTGAAGTACACAAAAATAACCCAAAGAACCTTTTGTAACTTTTTCATAACATTGCAATTTGTATTAACAAAAAATAATAATAATAATAATTAAAAAATAGAGGTCTGGTTTTATAAAAAAAATAACATAATGAATAATGGGATGCAAATATCGGTGTAGATAAAATTACATTGAAAAATAACGTTAAATAAAGGTTATGCGTTGACATTAGAGCAGTTAGAGAGGTTATTGGCAGTTCGAATTACCGCTAGCTGGATAACTGTAGTGTCAAGTGCGTGTTAACGAGTTAAAAAAAAACGAACTAGCGAATTAACGTACCGGAAGAATAAAATAACGCGATACGGTGTGTTCTGATAAGAATCAGGGATAACAGCTGATAACATCCAACGTTCGCAATGCAGCAGCGAGACTTTTCAATGAAAGCTCAACTGGTGGCAAAATAACTGACGCGCTTTATACGCGCATTGCTCGTATCACCGAGAACCAAACTTATCAACGAACTTCATTGATATACAGTTTATAACGACAACAACAGCAATAACACAACAACGCGACACGCTAGAGTTTGTGAAAAGTGCAGGCAACAAGACGAACGAGAGACGGAAGACATCGGGCGAACGGTGCCCTGGCACTCGCGTGTCACACATTCATAGGTTGTCTTCCTGCGGGGAGATTTCGGAGCTACTCGGAGCTGCACTGCTGTTGCTGCTGCCGCCGCCGCCGCCGTCGCTGCTGCTGCTGCTGCTGCTGCTGCACTGCTTCGTTCGGCGTCCGACAGATAAAACAATCCGAATCTCGGTAGAGGGAGCACCGTAGCGGCTCTCCTGTAACTCCCGACTGCGAAACAAGGGTGGGCACGCGGATGCACTTGACGCACTGGCTACTCGCGGCAAATGTGATCCCAAGCATCCGCTAAATGCTGCGATTGCGTTCGTTTCACCGGAAGTTGAAATCCGAAGTAGATGGAACTGCGTCGAACTTTTTTTTCCAGTTGGCCTATTGATTTCTGTATTACGAGAAATAAGGAATCGTAATTACTAGCCGTGCTTTTGTCGACAATAACACATATCTGTGACGAGATATACATATCCCTATCGAGAAATTGTTTAATTTTTTTTTTATTCATGGACGATGACTCACGATTACTTTGCACATTATTTATATTTTTAATTACATGGACTCTGCGACCTCTGATTCCGTTACAAAGTTTACAGAAGACGATAAATAAATTAGGAGGAACGGAAAGATCGGCGGATACGGGGTTTCCCTGATAATGTTCATGACAACACACGTCTCTGAGAGATGTCTTACATCGTGTAACTTACATATTTCATGAAACAATTACATTATTGTTATTATTGGTATTATTATTCTATGATGAAATATCGGTTAATATTACATCTAGACCCGGGAATGATTCGAGTCGAGTGTCTGTTGGGTTCGCGGCGGGCCGGAATAGAGTAATCGACCCTACTGTTCGAGCCAGGACGGTAACGTTGAGTTCGGTGATTTCACTTTGATGTTGAATTGCTTTAGAGTCGCCTCTAACGCAGTGTGATTTCCCGAAAAGTACGCCGAGACTGCGTTATGGAACAGCAACAATTGCTTGTGCATCACTTTCACCTGTGGATTATAAAATGACGAGATTCATCATCAGATATCATAGGAAGCTTAGTTTTTACTTAGGTTTCCATTTTTTTTTACTGCTATCTTACACAAACTGAGAGAACGATAAGACGTCAACATATATTTACCCTGTTTTCGTCCAAGAACTTCAACTTTATCGAAACGTCGGAACGGAGCTTCTCAAAATTGTGTTTGTGTTGGTCATAATTAGTCTGTGCTTCTTCAAGCCGAGTCACGTTGCTTCCATCATTCTTTGCATCTTGGGCCAACAGTTCAAGATCTGTTCTATATGCGTCATATTCTATCCTGCTCCACAAAAAATATTTTAATTCATAAATAAATCGAGGCACATAACACTTTTTTTGTATTCTGCGTTTAAAAAATTCTGAACTAGTTTTTTCTTTTTCAAAATAATTAATCTTTTATAATGGTACCTTGCCGTTTCGTACTGACGTACGGTCAATAACGTGTCCTCTATGGTTTTGTTGCAAAGCGTATTAACCGACGAGACAAAAAAATTGAGGGCGCCCAAGAGGGTTTCACCATTTTTCGTCAAATTTCTCTGAGTCTCGGAATTATACAAAAACTCCTCCTGCAGCTCCGGCGATTTTTGTGCCAAGTCGGAAAATGCTTCGCCAAGCGCGTGTTGCGTTTGAACGACATGATAGAAATGCGACGTCAGGGCTCGTGACAGACGTAAGATATTGCAGTATTTTCTTTGTGTGTCTCTCAACAATTCGATTTGCGTCTCGAGCTCTGAAATAAGTGTATAAATACAGCGGATTAATGTTTTATTCCCAATGCAGTGTAACAAACAAATTTATTTTTACTGCGTTGTAATATTATCAAGCTATTAGATTACGAATAATAAATGAAGTATTACCAGAATCAACGGTTCTCGAAGATTTTCCAAGTTTCTCATACATGAGTTGCTTCGTACATTTGTACGTCGAAATACTCCAATTTTTCAGACTTTCAATTTTACTTTGAGCCGATCGTAGTGTCTGAGTATCTCCATTCTGTAAGGGAGTACCAGGCGAAAAAACGCCAGCTGGAATGAGAAAGACAGGAAAACAGCTCGTGAGTATGTTATATTGAAAAAAAATTGTTGGTAAAGATTGAGTGAAAAAAGTGTCGAATACAGACGAAGCGAGACCGTACAGACTGGAGTCGACGGAGAACTGAGGTCGAGGTGCATGGTCATAGCCTTTGGCTGATTATCGCTGCCATTGTAATTCGTAGGCTCATGAGGTGGTGGAGTCCCTGTATGCACCGCATTCTCACTCTCATTTAGAGGAGGCGAATGTTTTAACATCTCGTGAATACTTCGCTCCATTCCGGTAGGAGTTACACTCTGAGACATAATTTAGTCTTATATACACCTAGGAAGAGACAATAAAAAAGACATCTCCCATGGATACAAAAATATATAAAACCTATGTACGTAGGATAAAAGAAATATTTGGAGGCTCTCTCTGATTATTTATTTTACAACTTGCACTTTTTTTTTTTTTCTACATTGCCACAAGGTCGGAAAGCACTCAAAACAATGCAGAAGTAAACATTAGTAATCGTACAGCTTCTTTATAAATAGACCATTAACTGAAATTTGTTTCTTATTAACTCACGAATTAAGTGCAAACGCCAACATGAACTGAGTAAAAAAAAATATATATTTTCTTTGATTGTTTTAAAGATTTAATTCTACAATGGTTTTTTGTTGCGATTTTCCAATGTTTTTTTTTTAACACTTTCCTGCTTTATTAATATTCAAAGGTGCATACATATGTATTTTCATTGAAGAATCTATCTTTATGCGTGCAGTAGATTCAAAAAAGTAAATTTGTATACATAAACAACTTCTAGATAATGTAATAATGTAAAATAAAAGCGTCAAACTTACCGCTCAAAACGATCTCGAATTGTTGTCAGAATGTTTAAGAACAATTTGAAAAATATCGAGTCAATCGTATCGCATCTTCATTTTCTGAAAAAAGAAATAATGCTTTAAAATAGCGGTGGATTTATGCGTATGAGAGGGTAGGACAGATTCGGAGGGGCGAATAGGAAATAATCAATTGCAAGAAATACCTTTTCGTAGGTAGAAAGGAACTACCTACTACTCCCTCGCGTGCTCTATATAATTCGTAATGTACGAACACTTCGCGATACCGTCGAATGGTGAACGCACGAGACTGTCGCACCGCGTCGACTTCCAGTCGAAAATTCAGTTGAATTCTCGACGATTAGCCGAGCTATTCGGAAACGAGAAACAGATCGAAGGATCTGTCAAATGCACGAACCACTTGGCGATGTCGGACGGACAGACGCAACGAAGGGATCAGCCTCGGAGTGTATACGATTTTGCAGAAGCAAACGTCATTGAGGCAACGAAATTCGGAGATAGTGGCGCCATCTTGAGAAGCATTTGGTACAGCGACGACGATTGTTCGTTCGACGAGAGTCGACGAGTGACGTAGAAGGTCGGGCGCGAACATTCGGATCAGAATATCCGGATTCAGTGTGTTGCTTCGGCGGTCTCCCAAGTTAAGCAGCTTGACTCGCGGTCAGTACTTGGATGGGTGACCGCTCAGCCACGCATTAATTTGCGCGTTAATTGTTGAGCGGGAGGCAGTTTTTCTGACTTTCTGATGTATTCTCATACAGCAAAAAGTAAGTAAAATATAGCCGCCTGTATCGGCACGGGTTTTTCGCAGTTTCCCTGTGCCCGGAGTGCAAATGCGATACAGTAGTGCATTAGGAAAGAGTGGCTGCGGGTAACACTCTGGGGGGACTCAATAAATGGAAGGGGATGAAGGGGAGTGGGGAACAAGAAGGGGAGTTGGGGAAAAAACGTAAAAGCCTGAAGAAGGCATACGTAGGAATTAAATAAAAAAAATTATTACTTGACAGCCCGTGGTTCCGGAAAAAGGTGTGTTGTCCCGGTCTTCCCTGACTCGATTCGAATTCCTTCATGCACGAGCGTGTGACTCAAGAGCGTAAATTTTGCTTTTAAGGATTGGAACTTTTCTCAGTTTAATGCCAGTCAACGTCCCTCGTATATTGCGAAGATATCGCCCAAATCGTCGGGATGTTGCACGACGTCTTACTTGAAGCTGCACCTCGTGTATCGAGGAACGCCGTCTATCTTACTCCGGTACATTATTTTACGGATAAAAAAAGACAGACATCAGTCCGGACGTCAAGATTGACCGGAAGTTTCAAGATTTACACGGTGTACATTGTTGCCATTCCATCAGTTCGTTGTTTGGTAGGAAAGTTTCGGTATCGAAATTTCGATTATATTCCCACGACATTACGAGCGCATTTCCGGTTTTGCTTTGATGCGTGTCGCGGTACTACCATGAGTATTAGTTGATCATCGCCATAACCGGAGGTGACGATATCTGGTAATTGCGATATCTGATAAGCTTGAGTATCAATAGATACATTTTTAGAATTATCGCTGATTTTTTTGTCGGTATCCATGCTTTGTATCAGCAATATCGCACTCTTTCTTCGACTAGCGCGCTCGTATATAAGATCTCAACGAAAGCGCGCAACTATCATAAAGTTTCCATTGTAAGACCATAATTGTTGTAATAATCTCAATGGATCTGATCAACTGCATCGAAATATAACAAAGCCTTCATCTTGAACGTCACGTGTGTACACTAGTGGTATGGCGGGAATACGTCACGAAGTTGTTCCATGCATCGAAGTATCGGCAGCCGCGCAGCATCGCACCATAATAGTACTTTATGATACAAGGGCGAGAAAGCGGCCATTACGCGCGGAGGTTAGGAAGCGGCGCACTCGCCAAATCGAGTGCTACAACGGCACGAGGCGAAGCCGAGTGTTGTTTGTAGCACGAGAGGAGGCGAGTGCACTGCTTCCTAACCTCCGCGGGATGGCCGCTTTGTCGCCCATGTATCACATATTACTTTTTGTAACGAATGTCAACGTGATGTCGCACATCTTCGTGCCTGCAAAGCGTGCGTGAGATCATCTTGTAGATAGTTTCACGCACGCCAATGTGTGCGTGAAGTAATGTAGATAACTTCACGCACCAGATGGCGTACGTGAAATTATCTACGTTGACATGAGCATAATACGCGATCTCACGCACGCTTTGCGGGCACGAAATGTGCGACATTACGTGCATGAGTTACAAAAAATTCATTTATGCATGGAAAGTCAACGCGCGTGGATTCAATTCGAATCTTAATCGTTACGAGTCGAAGGTGTTCGCTCCCAATAATAACGAAGAACTTAAATGGCTCCTAACTTTCGACAAGATCAACGATTTCGGAGATGTCGACGATTTGGGATTTTTGAGGATACATCTATTGCCTTGCGATGTACCAGAGATGACGGTTGACCATCGAATTTTGATTTCCTACGAAGGACACAAGGCAACACCGATTTTATCGGGTTCCCAATCCACATCCGCGACGTTAACAAATGAGTATACCAACGGCGGTCACAAATTATCGGAAATTATTCTTATCGACCCAAAATGCACAGTCGAGGCCGAACTGACGTGCAAGATTAACTCCGGTTTTGTTGTCCCTGTGGGGCAGTCGGGAGTTGAAAACGTCGAAATCGTCGAAAACGTCGAAAACGTCGGAAACGTCGGAAACGCCGAAAACGTCGAAAACGATACTGATACTGATCGTCGCAGAACGCGACCACCAAGGGGCCACATACTGGAGGACATAGCAGATATGTTGAACGATAAAAACTACAGCGACCATGCTTTCGTCGTTCACGGACAGACGTACCACGTCCACAAAGCGATCTTGGCGAAGCGCAGTTCCATTTTCGCCGCGATGTTCAGAAATGTCGGAGGAATGCATCAGGAATTCGGTAGGAAGCTGGAAAAAATGGGACCCGACGTGCTCGGTGAATTGCTGCGTTACATCTACACGGACAAAGTGCCGAATATTGAAATAATGGCGACTGAACTGCTAGTATTGGCGAACTTTCTCAAGATCGAGCGGCTGACGGCCATGTGCACGACCGCGCTAATGAGACAGATAAACGTCGACAATGCCGCTGATCTTCTTGTATTCGCCAATCGCCAGGACGACAAGGAGTTGAAGCGGCGAGTCATAAATTACATCGTGAAAAACAAAAATGTTAAGAGGACTGAAAGATACAGGAGCTTGATACTAACGGAGATGGATCTGGCGCGTGAAATTCAGATCGCGGAAATGACGGAAATTCCTAGCGCGCATTGTAGTAAGAAGCAAAAGCTGTAGGCGAATCTTTCGGCACTGCACGCGAATGGTAATCAAAACAATGTACGAACAGAAAACCCAACAACACAAAAATGCAATTTTTTTTCAATTATTTTTGTCGTTTTTTCATCAATGAATTTTTCCTTATGCCACCCCATGCGCAAAGCGCGATTTCGCGTGTTCGAAATCGCATTTCGCCCATTGGTTGTATAACATTTCGTTCAGAATTTGTGCGAGAAACTACTATTTTCTTTTCAATTTTCAGTATCCAAGCGCAGATGTTCCGAAAAGGCGTCGTCTTCGCACGAATTCCATTGAATCGGCACAGGTTTTCCGCACTTTTCCTGTACCCTCGTGGAAATGCAATACGGTATACATTAGAATGAGTGGCTGCCTAGACAACACTCTAGAAGTAACGGAGACTAGTGGACGGTATACGTCCAATCGAATTGAAAAAATATATATGTATGCATATCTATATAATATATAATACATATCAAATAATGTAAAAAAATAAAATGGGATTATAATGGATTGCAGAAAAGGGGTTTCTTCTTTAAAAACAACCTCGGACACGAACCTCGGTAATGTACGGAAACTGGACGTTTTTATTAAATATATATTAAAACTAATATACAAGTGTGATGTGATATTGCAGTACTTTTAGTTTCTTTATTCCACTGAGCGAAATCCGCATTTTCATACCTCGCGATCTAAAAATTCGTACGATACTCGTGCGAAAAACGGTTTCTTGACTCGTGTGATTGCATTACGCGCCCTCGACTCGTGCTGCAAACTCACAGTCTTCAGAAAAAGTTTTTTCGCATTAGTATCGTAATGTACTATTATAAAGCCATGACTTTTTTCGCTTAGGTGAGTGCGTGTGTGCACACGGCTTGTTCGGTGTTGTTTGGTGATGAATTTCGGCATAATCGGCACAACGGCTCGAATGATCGAACAACACGTTGCTCGAATTTATATCACACCTGTATTTTACTTTATTATATGTTTATGAGAATAATAATGTCCAGCATCGGTCATGTAATTTTCTTGTAGTTTTTTTTAACAGCGAAGACAGCGATGTTTCGATGACTCCAAATAGTCCCGATAAAAACACAGCGCAAGAGAATAAAAAAACGTATGTTTGTGACTTTTTTGTTTTCGTTTGTCTTTTTCTTCGTTCAAATAATGATACATTAACATTGATAATTCATAGACGAAATATTTAATATTGGATATAATAGATATGCATCAGCAACAACAATACACACGTACATAACGTTGAAGTATATTAGGCCTGATGATAATATTGATAATATACCAATGTTTATGCTACGATCACCATCGTCGCTTACATTCACTTTCCCTTTGTCGTTTGCTTTTTGAATCTTTCAATCGCCCCTCTAATTTCTCAGTAACCACTACGAAAATGTAACTTCATTTCGCTCGTTATACAACGAGACTATTCAACATCACGATGGCTATGCGCGATATCCTCGCAATTTATATCACACCCGCGTCAAAAATCATTCAATAAATATCGGTCGATTTTTGTTTAGATTGTTTCTCGCCTGCGTTCACAACGCACAAAAGTGGAACGCGTACCAAGTGTATTCTTATTGAAACCCCCAATAGGCACGCAATCGAACATAACGTTTAATCCGCACTGAATAAAAGGTAGGAGTTTTCAAAAAGACTGAGGAATCTGAACTTGTGAACATTACCAAAAGGAATTTCATGGGGTAACAAAGTTTCTCTTGAAAATTTCTACCTTTTTTCAATCGAATTTTGTTTTATTTGGTTTTATTCTCAGTGGGATTGACCTAAAGCCTAATTTTATTTGGTGATGGTACACGTAAACTTTTTATAATACGAACGACAATATCGAATGCTTCGCAAGTTATTTTTTGTTTTTTCTACTCGGCGGCTTAAACCAACAGTGTTTGCTCCGCATTTGGTGGGAGTGTTCTGCAAATGTCACCGCACAATGTTTTCGTTTTTTTTGGAAAGTATTTGACTTTTTTCCCTTCGTTTTCGCTTGAACCCGCGATTCAAGAAACTTAACGACAAGCAATAGCTTACGATATCGTGGTTTTTATTTTTTTTATTCGTATTTGATGAACATCTCCAGAATTTTACATTTGTCGAAACACAAAGATTTGTGTACCTTCCTTTGGGGTATGCGATAGGCATTCAAATTTAGGGATAAACATCTTTGCACTCCGGCACATACTCTCATTCCAACGCGAGCTCGTTGCGTATACCAACGACCTCGTCAGTTATGCCAGGCCCTAGCATATATGTCGATAATGTTATTATTCGTGAAGAGCAAGAAAGATCCACGGTGAACACTTAGTAGATCACACTTGTAATACATCAATGCATTTATCCAAAATGTGGTCTTGACTGATTAAAAAAAACGGTAGATTTCATAGAGATACGAATGGAGATTCTACGTGGAATTCTAGTTGGGCATTACAATATCTTCTTATGCAAAAATCTTTCCACGTGAGAAAGACGAAAACCGAGCGCCGATAACGACGCTGTTGTCGTACATTTCACAGCTGAAGAAGAATTCCGAAGGCATACATCACAACGAGAAAATGTACGACGAGTTAACATGTTTTGATTGAATTTAATAATCCTCCAGTAGTTCAACAGCTTTTACTCATTCAGACGTAGTTCATATTCAGTTGGACTAGTATTTATGTGTTCAGTTCACCTAAAAAAAACTCGAATATTATTGTAAGCACGATCATTTTGCGTATTTTACGCCACAACCACCAGGATCACGGCTTCATCGTCTATCATTCAAATAGGAATACACGAGTGAAAATAGAAAACTATTCAGGACACTTGTAGAATAGCAACCCACGATCTTCAACAGACATGTCCAGAGGACTTCATAAAATTTTCCATTGAAAAGCACCTACTTCATTTCTGCGAATCTCTTTTGTCAATCCCTTTTGATACATACGAGTTTCGAGTCTTCGGCAAGATCACATAAAACAATGTTTTTTCCCAATTTTTGACTCGTTGGAAAAAATAATTATGACAATATTTGGCTAAAAAGATAGATTTATCAGTTGATGAATATAAAGCAACTTTAAAAAATTACAATACCAAGGGAAAAAGGCGATTTATTTTTCACAATACATCGCTCGAATAATTTATCAACGTTTCAGCAAAGTGGACACATTCACTTTCAAGTCTTATATTTAGAAACAAAGTTTTTTCATCTACCCCGTTGGATATGAAACCCCCTATACCTCGCGTAGGCAATGGTGCGTTTTTCGTATATGAACATCAGACTAGATTCCATCTAAGCCAATGAGCTCAAATTGAGCTGAAATATCGAAAGGAATTATCGTCGAATACATAACATTATGGGCACATTTAGGACAAGAGAAACATGACTCGAATGGAATAACAAGAGAATAATTATCGTACCATAGTTTGCAGCGTCGAATATTTGGAAACATATCATTTCACCTAAGTCAAATTTTTCAATGTTTTTCTCACTCACTTTTTTTTTTCTCTTAATACGCCCTTTTTTAATATCCCACTTTTTGCGTGGAAATATGCACGCTCACGCATACGCACTTACAGACACAGACACAGACACAGTCACAAAAACTCTTTCACACATTTGGATGTAACGCTGAAAATATTGAAGCACCGGTCTATCGAATATTTTGAAATGTATACTTTAACCCTTTGAGGCACACGTCGCTCAGGAGCAACACTATTTAAACCTGTTAAAAAAAAGTATATTTTTTTGTTTTCGAGATTTTCTAGGCTCCAAAGTGACCATTTTCTCATTCTTTTTGGCGTATTCAATATGCACGAGCAGTAATTTTGTGTTTCGAGCAAAACCAGCGATTCAAATAAACCATAGAATCGTATCATTGAGTTCAAACTCAATAGTAATAATAGTAATAATAATAATAATAATAATAATAATAATAATAATAATAATAATAACCCGTAAAGGAGAGCTTAACATTTTTTCTAAAGTAAATGTGTCAAATTGTTAAAGTTTGATCTTTGATGCTACGCGAATAATGGGAGCCTATCGTGCAACGATTTTTAGTCATCCGTGACTTTTATTATGTTATTAGATTCTCATTACGTTAACAGTGGCTCATAACATCGGTTCTATTCGCTCTGCCTAGACAAATTGGATTGCTCGTGGACGAGCTACATTCGAATAAAAATGTATTTGCAGATCGAATAGCTGTGAATAATTTTCAAAATCGAACAATAATCGAACGTGAATGTACTGATTACCAAACATTATTTTTTCGAACGAAAAAATAAATATGGAAGTCAAGCACTCTTAGGTAATTATAAATAGCGAAATGAATCACGAAGTCGAAGTACATTTTTATTCGGATATTACTTGCCCCTGAATTAAACGTAACAAAAGCAGGTAATGAACACCGTGTCGATTCGATGAATAGTTAAATTAACGAAGACAATGATTATAATTTGACAATGACGAGCGATAATCGATCGTACATCAAACACGTCCAATAACAAAGTGGCAGGTACGCGTAAATGCCAACGGACTTGCAGTGGTTCGTGCGCTCGCGCACTTTTGCTGCAGCTGTGATTCAACGACAGATTAACTCTCGAAAAATGTCATCCCGAAATAGGTGTACATATTAATTTTGCCTTGAGATTAACCTGCGAAGTCAAAAGTCCCGTTGACAGATCGTTGAACATAGCAGCGATGCGCACAAAACACGACAAACAGTGAATTTCATTGCTGTAACGATAAAATGGTAGTACAATGATACCAGACGAAGACCGGTCGGGCCAACATACAGATTCGTCACACCGCGCGAGCACAGATCGCGATAATTGCTTTTTTAAGTAAATCACAGATAGTGTATGTCGGTGGAACAATACTTAACGAACAAATATTTAAGGAAATAATAATAATTATGCGAGAAAAAGGCGATCTGCCTTAATTCGCAAATCTATTACTCTATTTTACTCGAGTGAAAATATATATATAAAAAACGCTTGTTGTACAAATTAATATTATGCCTTTAATTGTAACAAAAATCACGTATATTTTCGGGTAGAGACAGGTGAATGTACAAGTATGTTACGCGGGACGCCGGCTGCCTCACGATCATCGCCGGTCCGAATATCTTTTATTATTTTCTTGGTTTTTGTTTCTCTTTTTTTTTTTGTTTTCTTCTTCCTCTTATTTTTATTAACGCTGAACGACTGACCTTCGCTCATTGTTTTTTGCTTTTATTTGTTTGATCTGGTGACGATTTTGTCGTTTTTGCTTCGTCAACGGAAACGACAGCCGTTGACCCTCTCGGTGTGTTGCTGCTGCTGGATTTTCAAGAAACTCATCTCGTTCTCCTTCCGCCTGACGTTTGCAACTTTCCACTTTGGTGATTCAAGCTGTTCTGCGTGAAAATATAATCGTTTCACACCGAGCGCTAGATCCATAACTGAAATTATGTGTATATCGTAACATACCTCTACGCGAAGACGAACGGGCCGTCGCTGTATCGTTACCAGTGGACTACATAGCATTTTCTTGGTTATGCGAAAAGTGCGATGTCTCTTCGAAAATGTATTGTTTGAGAACTTCTTTCGGTAGATCGTCAAGCTCCATGTCGAATTTGAAGGGTTCCTCTGCCACAGGCTATTCCAAAGCGCAAAAGCAGTATTAATACTCGAGTTTCATTTGTCTTCCGGAGCCGGGATTGATATAAGTAATTTACCATTTTTTCTCAATGTTTAGAGCACGGATAATACATTTGTATATATCGAATGTTACGTTACCTCGTCGGCAGGATCATAATACTGTTCGAGGTAAGGATGCGCCAGAGCATCCTCGACGACTATACGCTTGTTTGGATTGAAGGTGAGCATCTTATCGAGAAGATCGAGAGCCCGAGGTTCCGCGTTCGGGTACAGAGTCGTCCACGGCAGCTTCGGTTTGTATGGCAATGATTGAAGGTAACTGCGCGCCTGTCGAAGACATGTTTAATTATCAGATGAAAACGTCGATGACTCATGTGCGATGATCGCCTCGCGCCTGCGAACGACAGCGTTCACCGAAGAAAAAAAAAAGTAATTATAGATTTATGCGCAAATGGTCGTTAAAGATGCGCGTACCTTCTCGTTTATTATGCACTCAAGGTCTTCGGGCGATGGCGATCCTAGAACGCCGAGAATGTGATTCAGCTGATCGAGGTAGTGCTTGCCGGGAAATATCGCTCGTCGCGACAACATTTCAGCAAGTATGCAACCTACCGACCATATGTCTATGGATTTCGTGTAGCCCTGAAAAATAGAAATAGCAATTATTTATTTTTTCACCGTTATTTAACCGTCTTCGCCGTGAAATTCGTTTGAATTATGGTGTAACGATGTTACCTTGGAATTGAGCATTATTTCCGGAGCCCTGTACCACCTCGTGGCGACGTATTCCGTGAGAAAACCAGCGTGATTGTGGTCGGGATCAGCGACTCTGGCAAGACCGAAGTCACAAATCTTGAGGTCGCATGTAGTGTTCAAAAGAAGATTGCTCGGTTTGAGATCTCTGTGCAACACATTTGCTGAGTGTATGTATTTCAGACCTCGAAGTATTTGATACAGGAAGTAACATATGTGATCGTTACTTATAGCCTGGTAATCATTAATATTATTATTATCATCATCATCATCATCATCATCGTTATACATATTCTTGTATAAAAATCGGAATCTTGAACGGTGAGCTCACCTGAGTTTTCAACAACTTGTAGAGATCAGTTTCCATTAAACACTGGACAATGTAGACATCTCTCATTTGATCTATGGAAGGCGCCCTCAATATATCTCTTATATCTATTATCTGTAAGTGGAATTAAACTATTAATCTTTGGTTTGAAAATAAAATAATTAAATATGTGAAATTAGGGGTAAAGCCTCACATTCTCATGTTTAAACCTCGTAAGAATCTTGATTTCCCTCAGAGTCCTTTGGCTGTATGTTTGATGTTCAAACGGTGATATTTTCTTTATAGCTACTTTTGTTTTTGTCACGTTGTCATATGCAGACCTGGGCAATACAATGAATACACATAAAACGATTTAACTCATGTAACTCAAGTTCCGTGTGGATCTAACTGGCTAAGGATATAGCGGCTGAAATAAAGAAAGCAAAAAGAAACGTCATTGCTGCACAGCCTTTGTCATTTTATTTATTTACTCTTCCATTGAACAGGACTAGTGCTTGAAAAAATATAATGCTGCCCACTGAGTAGGCCTAAATCTTATGAAGTTGATAATTCATTACATTGTCCTAATTGTTTTCCTTCATCCCTCTGCTTCCCTGTTGGTCATTTTATATCTCAATTTGATTTGCTCTATTTTTCTGTTTGTTTCTTTTTCCTCTCTCTTATGTATTAGAATATTTTTCATATTCATTTTCATTAAAGTGCTTGCAGCAAAGTAAAGAAAAAAGCAAATCATTTTCAATGTAGCAAGCTACGAAAAATATTCACAGAGTTGCCACCCCGCTCCAGAATAAAATTCGAGAACTTCAGAGAAAACCACAATCGAGGATGTGGTGAGATAAAAGATAAAAATCCTGGAAAGTACAAAAATCTAGTAACCAAGTATGAGATTCTTGTCAGCCGAAGGACACATGGTACGCGATAACAAGGACTAATCTCGAATCTAAAGCTAGAGAAGAAAAAAAAAAAAAAGAAAAAATCCAGACAAGGTGGAAAAAAGAAAAATCCCGAGAAATGCGATACGAGGATGAGAAGATTGAGTTCGGGCGTATTATCGCGATAAGAAGACGAACGGATAGAGCGCAATTTATACGTGACCAACGTTATCACGCGCGCGCGTGCGGCCCCGCGCGTCGCAACCGCTCGCCCGTGTCTCTTTCGCGGACAAAAAAGGGGTGTGACGTTTGTTTGAAACTGGCGCCAAGCGTCGAGGCGGTGGTAAATATTCGATAGATTGATAGTTTGTTCGCCGTTTCATCGAGGCCGCGAAATTCGCGGGCCGTAACGGTCGCGCCGTTTGAGAAAAAAAAAAAAAAAAAAAAAGAAGGAAGGGAAAAAAACGTATCGGTAAAAAAATCCGAAAAGCGGAGGCCCGCGAGTGGGCAAGACGACTGGTTGGCGAGGGAGCGGGGGGAGGGGGAGGGGGGGGGGGAGATGGGAACAAGTGCGCTGGTTTTCAATTGTTTATCGGACGTTGGCTGTCGAGTATCGAACGACGGCTGAGCGTCTTTCGTACGACGTGCGCTAGAAGTGGCGACCGAGACGAATAAAATGATCCGTACAGCCGAATGAAATGTCTGGATTTGTGTACGGTGACTTACACGACCATCCCGTATGCTCCCTCGCCCATGTACGCCAAGTTCGTGTAACGCGGACCCACTTCGAACACCTGTCCGCGTACTATTCCAGCGTTTGGATTGACACTCGCTGAACTTTCGCTCGCCATTATCGCTGTGACTTTTATGCGCTGCTGCTGTAACACCGCACACACCGAACGAACGCACCACGGCTTCTCCTCTCGTCTCTTTGCTTCTCTTCTGTCTCTGTCTCTCTCACTCGCTCTCTCTCTTTCTCTCCCTCCCTCTCCCTCTCTCACGCTCTCTCGCCCGATCAGTCCACGACAGTCAACGGCGAATCTACACGAGATTATTCACGAAATTCACGTAGTTTCGCTCGCTCGTGGTTACGGCACGAACGCAGCGACCGCTACGATCATCGCGGGACTTTCCGAGTACCCGCAACGACAACGCCGCACGCGTGCGCGCTATCATCGATGCTCGATAAGTAGGCAGCGCGCGCTCATCGACGAGGACCCGAGCCGCGACGTCGCAGCTGAATAAACTTAGCCATGCAACGCCAATTACACTTTTTTTTAATTTCCGTTGTACCAATCGTTTGTTGGTCGTAATGTTCTTCATTGTTAGTCTAATCGAGTATTAAAACGTTCGATGGCCAATCGCGTTTGGTTACAATGATACAAAAAAAAAATCAAACCCGGCGCCAAGTGAACCAACCAATCTTTTTGTGTTATTATAAATTAAATTAGGGCTCAATTGATGCAGAATGGTTTGGTGTCACTGGTTGATAAACATGGAAAAAAAAAAACGTAGCTAATTAGCGGTTTAAATGCGATCGCGCGTGTTACTTCCGGTCATGCCAATGACCATCTGAGTTCTATGGTTAAGCTTAATGCTCAAACGACGAGCTGTCATCCGCTATTCACAGCGATGAGTCGTAATGAAGAGTTTATCGAAAGATTCGAAAATGTGAATCGAAGTACGATGGGCGCTGGATATTTATTATCCAATATATAACCGGAAGTTGGGAATGGCAGTTTTTGAACCACAGCGCCATAGGCCGCAACTTGCAGCGGCGGCATTCGGACTCAACAAGATTGTTTTGCATCATTTTATCGAAAGGACTGAGTGCGCAAGCACCGTTGATTCGTGTTTTCCGACAATTTCGCATTAAAGGCGCCACGAAAGATTGATCGAATATGAACGCGCCACCGACATTCGAGTCGTTTCTCCTCTACGAGGGCGAGAAGAAGTGAGTCCTAAATGTCTTATTTTCGTGGTTTCACGCTTTCTAACCTGCAAACTTTGCAGGATCGTCAAGGAGCAGGACACTAAAGTGCCGAATGCCGCTATATTTACCGTCAACAAAGAGGATCACACACTGGGAAACATGATCAGAAAGTAAGTATGAAATTTCGCTTGTTATCAGATTTTCAGCATTACTCTAGTTTTATGTGAAGTCGTAAAACAAATGTACTGACAAATGTTCTACGTACAGATCTTGAGATTTCCACAATGATAATGATGAATGTCATAATTCTTTACAGCCAGTTGCTGAAGGATCCCCAGGTTCTCTTTGCTGGATACAAATTGCCTCATCCGTTGGAGCACAAGTTTGTTATCAGGATTCAAACTACATCGGACTACACGCCACACGAGGCTTTCATGCACGCCATAACAGATCTCATCGCTGAACTGTCCCTGTTTGAAGAAAGATTCAAGGTACTTATAATCTTTATTGTATCTCATGGAGCAATATTTCAGCAATGATTTCTGGGAATGGTCACTATTTCATTGCTCTTTACAGGAAGCGATAAAGGAAAAGAAAGAAGGACTGGATTAAATGAGTAGATGTTTAATTAATTTTTAAGCTGTATGGACTTAAGGCACATTGTAAATATTATTCCTCCATTAAAAAGTTTGTGAACAACCTTTTTTGTCGATTTATTCAGCCTCTGATTGGTTTCGTTTTGGTGTAGTGAGCACTGCAACACTGGCGCGCTCTATTCTATTCGCACATGTCTATATTTCTAGTACCTTAAGTCTTGATAGGGAAAGATTGCTACGAAGGATTATAAATATAGTACACATATCGATATGACTCCATCAACAATATATTTTCATTCCATTCTCTATAATAAATCACATTTTTCCCAGACTTTTGTCGTATTTATCGTATAGTACGTACGTTTTATTTTTCATCGTTATTTTGATAGCCAAGATATGCGAACGTATGGCATCATTGTACAATGACAATTCGGTGGCAAGTTAACAGCAATGCGCTCGACAAAAAGGGGATAAAAAAAACACCAATGATTTGGCAGCAAGAGGTTTTGAGAATTAATAAAGCTCGCAGAAAAAGTCCAATTTCTTTACGCGGGCGACGATTAATTATCGTTATTCTAACATAAACCTACGTGGCCAGGCGGACGGCTGAGAACATTTCAAGACCTTGCATACGGGACTGCATATCCTTTTCACCACGGCATTTTCATTGTAAGCAACAGTGCTTTATAATTGTTATAATATTCTATTATAATATTTATAATGTTTCATTGCATTTAAATAACGATAGTTGTTGAAATATGACAAAGATAATATAAAACGGATTATTAATTTGAAGTTTCAGCCATTTGATATGCAAATAAAAATGATTGACCACTTGTCGGACTCTGAATGGATACAGAACTTGTATTCAGCCACGCATTTCTTCATCTCTATACACGCCAATTGCAATAAATATTAAATACATTATCAGCGATCTACAGATAATCATAGTTATGTACATAATTACATTGAGTATTTAGGTGTACTAGCTATGTACTGTGCCGACTAATTATCCCGATTTATGTTTTCATAATCTTGGCACTCATCGTATTAACATTTTATATTATTTGAAATTACAAGATTATTTACTCGTGCGTAAAGCAGATTTTCTGATCTGTTATTTTAGGACCTGCAATAATAGAACAGAAGTTTTTCACTCGCTTCGGAAGGCAGCGAAGCACATGCGCGCGATCGTAGGGATGCCGGATCGAAGGAAAATTCACGCATCGAGGAATAGAACGTTTAATTCATTTGTTAAATTACGTGAATTCATCGAAGACAATATTTTATTTATTTACAATATTTTATTTAGCTAGCGATTTCATCGTGGGTTACTGACCAAACTGCTGGTCCATCTACTTAGCCCTGCTCAATTGTTAGTCGACTCGATTGTGAAATTTCCGGCATCTCTGCGCTGGTCTGCGATGGCGATGTACAATGATCATATCAAATTAAACAGGAACTAATGCATATGCAAAGTTGAAGAAACAGGTGAAATAGTTGCCCCGATATCTATAGCAGAACAGACCGCTCGCGTTTTAACAGATTATTCAACACAATTTTTGTCGTAAATCCCGATTTTGTTTACGTACGAGAATTTCTGTTCCAAGCGAGTGATCGTTATTTAATTTTTAAGCAACTTTTTGGATCTTGCTTGGCTAAAATAAATTTGGCGAGACGGGGGTCAAGAAGGCACAGTACGTTGGAGAAAATGGTCTAGGAAAAAATGTCTATCTACTTTGCTCACTACTTTTAAGGATTGTGCAGGAAGACGCGCGTAATTTATCCAACAGTACAATTATCAAGTTCGAATTACCCGTACAAAAATATACTATAAAATATCAACGATTCTCTTTGTTTTGCTTTGTTTTACGCAGGTTATCATTCCGTCTGTTGTTTTTCCGTTTGTTTTTATTTCGCATCGCTCGATACGACGACGCCCTACTTACTACGCGAAAAGCGGAAAGCCGAGGGTTTTATTAGTTTGAACGCCGTTTTTTTTCTTAATTTTAACGCGTCAAGCTTAAAATGTCTCGGCATCGTCGCAGTTAAGCGTGTCGTGTCCAAACACTGTAAAAGAGGCAGGAACAAAGAAAATTCTATAAATAAATATTTAACAAGAAATTACTACGCAGGATGATCGTTCGAAGGGTGCAACATCGTGAAAGTTGTTACGTTATAGGAAAATTTGATTGAATTAAAGTACAACAAATTTTGACGTAATTTTGAGTTAGTACTCTAAGAAATCGAGAACATCTTGAAATTAATTTCTAGGAATATCGTTTTCGATGTAAATGCGTTTTCGAAAATTTCCCAATGTCATTGTTGCGATGTTGCATCGCTAATGGCTACCAGAAACCACGACTACCACACCACTGAAATATATCTGAATAATCTCGCGAATGTGCACGATATGAACGTGATCTTTAGCAGCATACTATTGACCTATTAGTCAACTATTTATTTTTCCAATCGGCTAAAGCTATTTGTATACTTACTTTCACAATTTTCGCAATAGGGTCTGTCCACCGGCGGTTTTTTCGGCGAGTTTTTTGGTTTCTCTGGCTCCGAAAAGTCTTGAGCCTGACGCGGACAATCCTCCGTCTCGTGAAGATCAAACTGATCGCATATGTCGCAGAACATACGCGGAGGAACCATTCGTTTGTCTAGAGTTGACCTACAATTTTATCGTACAATTGTTAGAATCGATGCATTTTCTAAAACTTATTTTTTTTATAGTAGACTAGGCTAATCACACGCGCTGGCGCGCGTGCTCGAGATACGTTTGCGCTGCTGCGCTCTTATAAAGCTTTAAAAGGGTAAATCGAAACTAAAAAACCCTTTTTTAGTTGATTTTGAAAAAAAAAATTTTTGGCCGAACAGTTTGTTAAAAATCATAGATCTGGCCGCTGGGCCGAAAACCGGCCAAATCGGGGTCACGAAATTTATTTTTTCAAAATATCGACTTCTAACCTATACCATCGTTCTCAAGTCGCATATTCTACCCCTGAAAACACTGCTATCAACCTTTTTTTAGTGGATTAAAAAAAATTACGATATTTGACAGCACTGTCAAAGTTATCAAGGACAAATGAACTTGAATTCGGTCTGGGAGTCCCAGCCAATCACAGCTCGAATAGTTTGCTAACAATGCTTTCCGTTGCTCAAGAACTTTTTTAAAGAGGGTATAATTCTAAAAAATTGTTAGAAATTTACCGGCTATAATCGTCGGCCTCGTTAGCCGGCACACCCATTTCGAGAACTTCGACCTTGCACAAAAGTGTCTCGTTCTTCCGTTGCATGTCGACGATCACAGAATTGAGAAATTCGATTTGGCCTTTATACGTTTCGTTTTCTTCCGTGATTTTCTTAAACTCATTCTCACGATCTAAAATGATAAATGATAATTATATGAGCATTCGCAACATCACCGAACGCCGTAACTCATGACAACCAACCTGAGTTTTGATTCATGTCACCTCCAGCCGATTGGATCTTTTGATTGATGGGATAACTTTCCATCTGTGGAAGCAAAATCATTGAGTTATTAAAAGCACATATTCTTCGTTAAAAATTCAAACTTTCTCTATTAGAGCATACATCCTGATTGTTCTTCTTGTTTTCGCTGTGAATCTTCAAATCCTCTAGCGCTTTACTCAATTTATCCAATATTTGTTTGTTTTCCCTCTCCCTAAAAACAAAAACATTTTTATTCATAAAAGTTATTGGCGTTTCATTTACAATACAATTTACTTACAAGCAATTCTGATTTTCCTTCAAGCGAGCGACTTCCGTTCTCTCCAAGTTCAATTTCTTCTCAAGATTTTGTGCTTCAGTTGCTGCTGAGAGTTTTGTTTCCTGCAGCAGATTCGACAGAGATTCGATTCTTTCACGCTCCGCTTGCAATGTTTTTTCCATCGACCCTCTCGCGACTCGCAGATCTTCGTTTTCTTTGTTAAGCTCACAGACTTTAGCCTCTTTTGCTTTCAGTTCCGATTCTCTCTTTAGGTCTTCGTTTTTGGCCATATTTACCGAAGATTCCGTGAGATTCTCAATTTCTTTTTGCACTGCTTGACAACGAGACTCCTTGGTTATCAAATCGCTGTTCAAAGCGACAATCTTGGCTTGTAGCTCTTCCTTTTCATTCTGAAGGTCCTTCGCGGCTTTACGGATGTTTTCAAGCTCAGTTTCTTTCGTTCTGCTCAAAGACTCGAATTCTTGGGTTTTTTTCTCAAGCAGTTCTTCGTTTTCCTGTTGCAGCGTTTTCATTTTTCCGTCCAAATCGTTTTGTAGTTCGATGAATTTCGATTCAAATGTTTTAATTCGCTCCTCAAGCTCCGAATTCTCTTTCGCGCGTTTCTCCAATTTTTCAGTAAATTCCTTCTCGCGCTGATCCAAAAGTTCCTTCAACTTTTGTGCCGAAGTTTGCGCGTCTTTTAAGTCTACCGACAAATCCACATTTTCGCCTTCTTTGGCTCTCAAAGTTTCTACATACTCCGACATTTTTTCCTTCAGTTCTTTCACCGTGTTTTCACGATCTCCTAGTCGAACCGTAACTTCTTCGCAGTTCGCTTGGGTTCGAGAAAGTTGCTCACGCAAATTACTTAACTCCAGAGCAGTTTCGGTTTCCGTGTTGGCGAGACTTGAATTTATTAGTGCGAGTTTTGTCAACGTCTCGTTGTATCTTTCGCTCGAAGTCTGCGCAGCTGCGCTCGCCTCATCTCTTTCCTTCTTAATCGCCACTATTTCTGATTCCAATCTTTCCATCTCGGCATTTTTCTCCATTACCGTGGACTCGAGCTTCTTTTTTGTTTCGATTTCCGCGTTATAATTCTCTTGCAATAGTTTCATTGACTGTTCTATTTTCGCACGTTCGGCTGCCAGATTTTCAGTCTCTTCGCGCGATTTTTTCCATTCCTCGCGAATACTCAAAATCTCTTTCTCCAAACATGCTGAGGCGTTGTTCAGTTGTTTCTCCTTTTCGCAACTTTCCCTCTCAAGCGACCGATATTTTTCGTTCAAACTGGCGATATTCTCTTCTGTTTTTGCGAGTTTATCTGTGAGTTCCGATATTTCGTTAGTTTTTGAATTCAAATCTTGCTCAAGCTTTTCCTTATTTTCCGTCGTTTCCAGAAGTTTCTGTTCTTGCGCTTTAAGCTCGTGAATTTGTGCCGTTAGCTCATCTTTTGTTTTCAGATGTCCGGTTATTTCATTTTTAAAACCTTCAGACTCGACGCGTAATTTTTCGGCAAGTTTGTTGCTCGTGCTGAGTTCTTCGAGGGTACCGGCAAGTTTCGCGTCGCTCGACGACAAAGAATGTTCCAGTTGGAAAGATTTTTCACGAAGTTGATCCAATTCCTTTTCTTTCGCTCTCAGATCTTCGCTGTACTGAATAAGTTGGTCTGACGAATTGGACGACGTACTTATGACGTTTGCTATTTCAGCTTCCTGTTTTCCGAGCATGAAAAATGTTACAGTTAAATACAGTAATAAGCCATACGGAGTGCAAATTCATAAGCCAGTTATTACATGCAGTCAGTTTTAGCGTGTCCGTTAATATTGATTCACCAATTACTCACCAACTTGGTTTTCTGTTCAGTAAGCTGACTTGACTTTTCTTCGGCTCTCGACAATTTTTGATTCAATTCCGCGATGTTGACATCGTACATCCGCAATTCACTTTCAAGATTCGTTTTCGTCTGCTCGGACAATGTTATTGCGTCCTGAAGCTCTGTAAATAGTCTTGGCTTAACAAAAAACGTATAATCTCCTCCTATCTAAGTAACGGTTGGACTACCCAACCATTTCCAATTAACAGGTGATTTGTAAAGTAGTGTATTGATAGAAATACCTGCGGTCTTTTCCAAGAGATTTTTTATTTCCTCATCCTTATTGGCTATAATGTTATTAAGATCAACGATCTCCTTTTCAAGAGCACTCAGTCGCAATGACTTTTGCGATATGTCTGCGCTTATTTCCGTAATGTATTTAGTTTTGTCCTCAATTTGGCTTTCAAAACTTTTCTTCAGTTCCTCGATTTCGGTGGCTTTTGCATTCCGCAACTCCGACAATTCCTTTTCCTTTATCTTAAGATCTTCGTTTAGCTTTTCCAGCTGAGCGCTGGAATCACCGGAAGACGCAAGCAAACTCGCCACTGACTCTTCCTGTTTTTTGTTTTAATAAAAATCAAGATCAAGATTCGAATTTAACAGAACAATGGCAGAGCTATAGTAATAATTAAATCATTCGTAAATACTGTACAAAAATTTCGGCTTTATATAGTACACACAGTGAATGACTACTTACGAGTTTCTGTTTTTCCTGGGCAAATGACGAATAAGTTTCCTCGTTCTGCAAGCGTATAGCATCGATTTGATTTTTTAATTCGACGTTTTCTCCCTCGCTCAACTTCAGTTTTTCGCTGAGCTCTGTAACACACAAGAATACATGCACCTCCGGTTCATTTGTAACTGTAATGAAAATGAAATTCCTTAATCATTTGTAATTTTTGTGCCTAGATTGCGTATTTCAACTTTTCACATTTCTCGAATTCAAGAGACATACAAGATGTACAGTCTACACCTTGAAGTAACTTACGTTGGTATTGTTCTAAACTTTTTTTTAATTCGTCATCCTTGCTAACACCGATGACGCGCAATTCCGACAAATCCTTGACGAGCTTCTTGATTTCCATGGATTTTTCTTCCAGCTGATTGACGATGCTACTTATTTGCATGTCCTTTTCGGCCAATTGTTTTTTGAAATTTTCCGATAATTCATTTATCTGCTGGATATTGTCCGCTCGCAGCTTTTCCAAGGCACTTTTGTGCATTTCCGTATAACGTTTAGTCTCAGCTGCGAGATCATCAGTTCGCAATTTAATTGTATTTTCTTTTTCGGCAATAATCTTTCTATGCTCCTCGACCAACGATTCTTTCTCCTGAGAACTTTCCTTAGTCATATTCTCTATAACTTGTTTCAAGTGTTCTATTTCTTTTTTGAATGTTTCCGAATCGACCTGGTGTTCCTTCGTCATTCTTTCGATCAACACACTTTTCTCAACTAAGCTCTGTTGTATTTGGCTGGAACTCTTGTGCATGTCGCTTTCCACATTCTTTCGAGCTACGTTTTCTCTTTCGAGCTCTGCGAATTTACTCTCCAACTCTTTTATTCGACTCGCGTATTGCTCGATCAAGTCATTTCGTTCAAGCATCTGTTTTTCAAGAGTTATTTTTGCCTCTTCCAAGCACAAATTTCGATTTTGGATGTCTGTGAAAATATAAAACGTGATTAAGTATCTAGAATATTACGTTTACTAATTACAAGCTTTTGAAGTCCTAAGTTTTTGCTCAGATTACAATTTTGAGGAATGTGTATCTACGAAAATCGATTATAGTTGTTAAAGGTTTGAGGAATTGCATTTTAACCTTGTAAGTCTTTCTGTTCATGGTTGAGAGCTGCCGACAGTTCGGCTCGCAGTTTGATAAGTTCTTCCTCAGCTTCGAACAGTTTGGTGCTTTCATGTTCGAGTTGAATAACGCGTTCGCGCTCTTCACTCAACTGTTTCTCGAGTTCCTGCAGCTTACTCTGATTCAGCGCGTTTATCACCTGGCGAATAAATGGACAAAACAAACGTTCGATAAAAATCGATTATCCTGAAAATTCAAAGCTGCAACTATCCCAAATTGCAATCGCAAAATTGACCAGCAAGGATCCCGAGTTAACATTTTGTCGCAGACTAATAAAAATCCACGGAATAAAAAGTGATTGAGAAAAGAATCATTGAAACGGAATCGATGCAAAAATATTATTATTATCAGACGCGACGGAAGAACAATGTTGATATTCACATGGTTTGGTAATAAATAAACGCAATATACTCGAGAAATTAAATGTCTCGTAACAAAATTTCCCGTACGAAATGAAAAATATTAACAGAAAATATAAATATAACTGAACAATTCATAACAAACAAAAATAAAAAATACAAAAATAATTATTACATTAAATCACATGTGCGGTGTAAAACCGTGCCGTTAAAGTTAAACAACATTGGGTTATGGATTTATGTTAGCAATAGTTTATAATCTTTATATTGAAAACACCGGGTTTTCAGATTGCGCCGTATTAATACTGAGAAAAATGATCACACATAAGCGATAATAAAAAATACGATAACAAGACAAATATCTGGACTGCTTCATCTGAAAATTCACCTTAACAAGGACCTGTTACAGATTTGCGGAGAGCAGTGAAAACAATGAGTGTATAATTTATGACGTTACATTTTAAATAGACGTTCAGGTTCTCTATGAAACTCTGTTTTCCTATCTAGATCCGAGTAGCGAAAAGCCAAATCAATTGATATATGGAATTTCTTCTTTGAGGTAATAAGTGATAGATAATGTGGTAATGTAACTGTAACAATAAGCCCTAAAACATTGGCGCGTAGCATTGGAGAAAGAGTTATTCCATAATTAGCAATCGGCGAGTGTTAGTGTAGCAGCGAGAAATCACGGTGACGCAGATCGACAAGTTACGTATGCATTGAGTACGACACTTAAAGCAGTGCAGATAACCAGCGTCAAAATCTTCTCCGTATGAAAAACCTTCCGACGAATACTCACACTTTGATCGGAACTCTGATTCTGAAAAAAAATCGAATAAGAGGTGTCTTCTGTTAGCAAAGCCGCGTAATTCACCATTAACTATATATAAAATGTATTTATTATAAAAATAGACATTCGTACTGCGATGACTCATTTTCGGTTTCTACAAAAACTCCAGAGATCAGTCATAAAACACGACTTTTCATTTAGTAGCGAATATAATCGGTAATTTCTTACTAAAAAAAAAATTGGAAACCTGCCGGTGGTATTCCTCACAGTAACAATTCTCATGCAAAAATGTATGAGCACTTTGGGGGCGATACAAAAAGTAAGATATTTGACAATTTATCGCGGGACAGTGTAAGTCGAACGCTGTTGCGAATACACAGTGTTTTTATGAATCCACCACCACCATCACCGCCATAAGTGTGTGAAAACTAAACAGTATAAGCTCAATGTCAAATCAACATCATCGATATAACGTTATAATACAAATATCGATTAAATATTAATATGAATTAATATTAATTACTATGAGCGCTATTATTATTGAAATTCTTTCATGTGCCCCCACCTGTCTTGTCTGCAGAAATAATTGAAGTAATTGTCATTCATGAAAAGAGAAACACCATGAAGTGAAAATATTATACCTGTATGTCGTCCTTGTTCACGGATTCCTCCTCGAAGCGAAACAACAGATCCTCGCTCTTTTGTTTCTCCTCTTCGAGGTGTATTTTAAGGGCATTCTTTTCCTCTAATAACTGAGCCAGTGAGGCCTGGGCTTCCCGCACTGTTTCTTCCATATCTTCGCGATACTGGTTAGATGTAAATAAAAGTAAATGTTTTTTATTTCAATTATTTGAGGTCCTTTTACGTAATGAACGCGTTTTTTTTTTTATTATTGCTACCTTGTCGTATTCTTGTTTCAATGTTATCACTGTTTGTTCGGCATTGTTAGCCTGTGTCGCGGCTTTCGAAATTCGATTGCGTTCGAAATCTCGTTCCTTTCGCAGCATCTCGATCTCTTGTTGCTTTTCCTTCAACATCTCCTGAAATACGTATAAAATTTGCTGTAACTTGTGACGAATGAAGCTTATACGGATGTGCAAAAGTATAGTCAATCTATCATAAACATCTAGATTGCTTGTACTGATACATTTAGAGTTTCGGAAATCAGTTTTGCATGCATCTTCAATCATATGTATGATATTATCTATTCCTTCGTTTCCAACGGTTATGTTGCAATAATTATCTTCTTAATACAGATTATTGTAAGAATTAAGTTGGTTCTATTTTGAAAAAATTCGCCCCTGATGATTCAGAATATGATTGAGAATATTCTTGATTTTGATTCATATAACCTCTCCCATAAGCGACGGAACCTTTGTGCGAAGCTACGTTTTCCATTGTCGACATACATTTCTGTGCACACCTCATCGCTGATAGTCGTAGTTGTATTAGTGTCGGAAGCAGGAACGCAGCAATTTTCATGATTACCCATAAATCGCAATGAATACATTAGCCGAGGCTCACTTGCGGGCCTCCATATGTCCTGACCGTACATTTTCGTGTCAAAAAGGGGTCTCGAGCCATAATGTAGATTATTACATATGGTGCCATTTTTATATGTAGATATAAAAACATTTAATCGCACGTCAAAGTAAAAAAGAAACATGTTACTTACGATTGATCATTACATGGGCATGGAGATGCATGAAAGTTTTTAGAAATTCTCTGTGATAATCTGTATTAAGAGCGATCAACTGGAACAGAACCGATGGATCTAACTACATAGATAATACCACACTATTTTGTCTGCCTACCTAAATCGCGTTAATTCTCTCATAGGAACGCAGGGTCGACAATTTAAATTTATTACACAACAATATTACACATATAAGTAAACCTTTTTTTTGGTTTGTTCTATAAATACTATTTGGAGAATCATGCCACAAGTTTTCAAATTTATTTTCTGCTTTATAACTAGACAGGCATTGAATAGATTGGTAAATGTTCACTTATTATAATTAATTACGACGGTTATACATTCTACGGGAGATGGAACTCCTCTGTATTAAAAAAAAAAAATTAATAACTTATTATATCGATGAATTTGTACCTTATGGGTGGGATAACATTTAATAAATGTCTCACCTGCATTGAACTACGTGCAGGTGTTGAAGTGCGCAAACCAGGCCTCTGCAATTTTATTTGTTACAAAAAAATAAAACAAGAAATCGTGGTACATGCAGGTTATAGGATACATTCTATTAAATAAATTCACGACGACACTCATGCGAGCGGCTTATTCATCTAACGTTAATTAACCTACAACAGACAGCATTAACAAGGAATAACAAAACAACTATCTTTTTTTAGAAATACTCTGAACACTCACGAACATGCATATTGAGGGAAGATGGCACAGTGAGATTCACTTTTTCTTACAAAAAAAAGTCAACTATTTTCTTGTTACATCTTGATCTACCAAATACCATAAAATAACATAATCAAAATATATTAACCGAAAATAAATCTTAACAAAATGAAGCTGTGTAAAGTTTGCAACATATTTCAGATCTTTTGTTTTATATCGAAGATCTATTGGCTGATCGATTAAAAACCCGAAAAGGAATATAGAATTTGAAGAATACACTTAAGATTGAAATTGATGTTCAAAGAATTAACTTAAGTGAAACTAAGTTGGTAATAACTAATAATCGGCGCCTCCATTCCTCGGTTAAAAATACAACAACGGCAAAATTATAGTTATAGATCGTCTCAGCAGCATCTTTGGAACGGAATTTGGTTGTCAGGAGAATAAAAGTCATCGGGCCCGTCAATCCGGCATGGCGAATCTTACCCGCGAGCCGGATGTTGTTCCTCGCGTGGCAACGCTGGCATTCGTGCTTGCTACGCTGGACATCGAAGCTAAGGATTCCCGAGAGCCTCCGATTCTTCTTATCGACGAATTCATGGAGGCACCGCTGGGCTTGTGTATCGAGCACATCGTGCTGGTTCTTCGGCTCGACGGCGAACGACTTACTTTGTGCAATGGCGCAAAAAGACCGTGTTTCGGGCGACACTCGAAATACCTATCAATAAATTGCATAAGTGTCTTTTTTACCTTATCAAAGATATGCCTATTCATTATACTTGTCAACTCGCGAACGGGAAAAAGTGAAAATTCAAAACAAATACATTTGTGCATTTTCCCATGCATCTTATGCTCGCTATGATAAAAACGTCCAGTTGTGTTTTCAGTGTGGACAATAATGTCGTATAACGAAAAAGTATCGCACACCTTATCTCGCCGACAGATCCATCATTCTTGCCAACCGGATCGTCCAATTCAACGCCACACCATTCGCCAGCCGCGAATTCCGTTGTTCCGACGAATCTCAATACGCCGGTTTTACTTCCTTGACTCGACGAGACAATCACGCGATCGCCAATTTTTAAGTCTTTATGCGATACGGAAGCGAGACTCGTTGTCGATGCATCTACATGAGATAGAACAACGAACGTTCCTCAGTACATAATCATATACAATAACAATGATATCAAGTACATAGAATGTATACATTTTCAATAATATTATTGAAAAAAATGTATATATATCTTTGATAGATATATCGTTTATTCGAATGCTTAACTTATTGCCGAATTAGATGAATATAATAAAATATCATATAACGAAAAACCGAAGTAGATAGAAAAAAAGCTGCCGATGATCTTTTTTTATTACACAAAAGGCAAGTGTTTGATGAAAATGCAGGTGGTTGGTGCATCGGCGCTGACGGATGGATGATCTATGTGCGACGGTAGTTTTGCTTGTATCGTAGCTGCTTACTTAAGGAGGGAGACATTGATTTGTTGAGACTGAAGCGTGAAGTATCCGCTGGGCTGGTAGGCGTCTTTTCTCCGGTCGGCGACATCACCATCGCCTCGGCTAATGGTTGCCTTGTGAGTCTCGTCAGACGAGAGAAAATACCGCGCTTCGGTTCACATTGAAAGTACCGTGAACCTGCCACGGAACCATCGTTTTTACCTGAACAAATTTTAATCGGTTATTTAAGGACCGTAATTCACTGGGCAAACTCCTGATGTTAATGTTGGTCTCTATTTTACTTACCGATTGGCTCGTCAAGCACTACACCTGCCCAATCGCCAGGCGCAAATTGGGTCTCACCGATGTAAGCTATACAGCCAGGCTTTGTGCCTCCGACCCATACACGATCGCCGATGATAAAGCTGTCGGTGTCGTCTGTCAATACCACGCTAGTATCTGTTCCAGGTTATATAACAAACGTTATGACCTTCCATTCTTAAAGAGGACAACTTCAATTACTTTCGTCTTATTTATTTATTTTTCATCTATTTCTGGACCCTTTTGTTAGCATTGTCGCGATAGTGCACCCGTTGTTTTTTTTAATAGCTATTTAACGTACTGTTTAAAGTGAACTTAATGTTCTCAATTGAAAAATGCCTGGCGCAGAATTTGCAAAAGAAAATGTATTGCCCGTTTGGATAAATTTAATCTGACTGACAGTGATAACGATGAATTTAATTACTGGCTTTACTGCAAAAATTCCGACGTGTTTGGAATGTGCAGAATATCCATATTTTCTGTAAAGTTTCAGTTGACATTGATATTCGACAAAACATTAAGTCGAGTAAAATATTTATTTACAGACGTACCACTCGATTACTAGCTGGGGACACACAATTGGAAACATTTATCGTGCTGATTTACACTTTACAAAACAAACATTTACGAAAAGTATTACAACGCCCTCCAGTCTTAAGGTGCACGGTGCGATCGTGCGCGTACAAAGCTTACGCAGTCACACCTACCTGATCCGCGTCGCAATCCAGCTTCGCTTAAGCGACGTCCATGCGACTCCCAGAGTGGATCCATCGAATCTGAATGATTTATCATGCAACACACACAAGGCAAAATAAACCAAGGAAAAGCCGAGCAACAAAAAGCCAAATCCAAAAAAATAAAGCTAACATATATTTTCACAAGCTACTGAGGGACTCATGCGATAGTGCATGCACTATCGCATATACGTATAAAACGGTAATCTTGTTTGAGTTTTTTTTTAATCTTCTCAGCAACTGTAAAATAGGGAAAAAAATTACCAAAAATTATTTAATTCGAATGAATGGAACCAATCTATGGATATCAAATGTCAACTGTGTAGAATATCATGATATTGATTGTGATAAGAAAATGAATGATTTGTCACATTCCCGATGCTTTTGCGTGTCACAAAGAGTATATCATTGACATTTTTACGCAAGGTATTCATGCACGAAAATTGGCTGCTGTACCGATGTGCAAGAAGAATCAGTAAATGAGAGGAACACGTCACAATCATCGTTGTGTCCTTGTCGCTATAGTTGACATCACTCAAGTGTATACGTTCTACTTCCCGCGCAATATCGTGATGCTAAATGAGCCGGTAGGTACGACCTTACCCACTCGATAATTACATTGTCGATGATTTGAATCTCCGAACGCTGAATGCAATCAGTCATGGAGTCTCGATTCTTTCGTGAATAGTTCTATACACATCGAGTTATGTAAAGAATCGAATACGACGCTGGGTGTGTTTTGTAATTGCTAAAACTAGTACTAATGGCACTGCGAATTTCCCGATGGTACGAACATCCTCGTCATCAGTGACGATTCAATGGCGTTGCTTCATAAATCGAGGATCGACAGACTTAATGTGTGTCAGACTGGGAACTAACGATTACTTTCCTTAATTTTTGACTTTGATATTCACTATTGAAATTACAATGATAATAGTTGCAATCTTAAATTACACGTCAAAATAATTGTATTAAATATTAATATTAAATAATTAAATGGGTTAGATATCAAGAATTGAAAAGAAGATTTCGGATGCGTTAAATAGAAGGACATAAACATATTTTGTGTAAAGATCCAACCATTCACATCGCATTCACATACCAATAGAATACTGGACCACCGTTTGAATGGCGTATTATTCTGTATAATTGATTCGCCAATCACATAACCGACGGGTGTCGCTTCCCGAATCTCCTTTTATATACTAATGTCTTAGTCATTCATAGTCGGTTTCGTCATATGTATATAAAAAGCCACAAACCCGCAGGTTTTCGTAATCGCCGCAAATTGAATTGGGAACTTCGATAGCTTGATGACTTGTTTATGTTTGTTTTGCCAAGGACTGTCACATATGCAGATTACGACGAGGAAATCGTTTCTTGACCGTGGCAGGACGATGAATGAGTTGTAATATTATCCTTTATTATGGGGTAAAATTATCTATTGAATTATTATGTTTATTTTTGTTTTCAGTAAATACTTTCAAATCAGCAGTTAAAAATGTTGAGGGGACCGAACTTCCCCATCGTTCCCGATTGTTAATACAGCTCAAGGTTACATTCGTTACGTCATTATTTGCGTTGATTGACTAATTTAGTGTTTTCCTTCTGTTTTTAATTAGTTCTGGTGGTGCAATTTCTGATGTTCAGCTGCATCGAATAATATCTCGGAAAGACGTTGAAAGATTCGCATCCTGCGACTAAATATTTTGCCACATTTACTAGATTCGTCAATAGACCCAAACCAATTTAAGAAGAAGTTTATGTTGCTCGTATGGCCAAGGATTAGCCAATGTCTGTTACAATTGAATCATGATTATTTTAGTCTTGCACGTTTTCCTCGACACTAACGGAATCCTATTAGCAAGTGCACTATAACGCGTTGCGGTGAGTCAGTCAAGAGAATCGCGTAGCTGCTGCACAACGTACCATTCCAGCAGTGTTATGTTTGCTAGCGTAGGAGATGGAAAATTGAGCGAAGATCAAGTAGAATGGAAGCGGTGGGTAAAAAAGCATTCCACCGTTGTCAGTTTGTCCGGATATCGCGATTCTCGGTTTGATTAATAATTAATGAGAAGGTGGGCGGGAAGTCGACAGTAGGTCGATCGCGTGGGCCGGCTCACTTGTGTTCTACGAGATTAGTCGTCGATACGCAACGATTGATTTCTGCTCGAAACAAGGAATTCCTTGTTACGCAGATAAATAACTAGTTCATACGTGACTTTTTTTACATTTTGTCTTTTTCTTCATTTTCATGCGTAATGTTTATATCCCATTCATATTTAAATGAAAGTATACGCTTCGAAGATAAGTTGTAGATATCGTCGATTCTCAGAAGCTGTGCATTACGTTTTACGAGGTATGCAGGGTATCTGCTGAATCAATTCCCGCGAATACATTTCTGGTACTTTGTTGAGTGGTTGGCTTTCAATAACCGTTTATCGAGTTTACGTAAAAAATTAGTATGCGATCCTAAACTAACTGAAGTAATGAAAATTGTACGCTTTTTGGGGTTGATATATTGTTGGTTTTTACGCGAGATTATTGTTAACTGTTTCACTGTTTAATCATCGATAACAAGATCAGTGGTTTACTTTATACTTCTAATTCGTTTTATATTATTTATGTTATTATTAAATGCAAAAAACGTAGGTAGATAATCATTATACAAAATGCATTAACCTGTATTTATTGTTATTTTTGTAACCCATATTTGTGTTGATGAACATATCACGGTACGATGAAATTCGAAGATGATCGTAAAACCAGTTTTGCGTGGTTCAGATCTATGGAATTTCATGAATATTGAACGATTTCTTAAAGGACAAGACCGAGTAAAAGTCTTACTGTAGTATTATAGCATGAATAGTGTGATTGTGGTGGCGCATACAAGTTTTGACAGAACCGTGTAAGGTCATTCGCGGATTTTTTAAGTCTAGCAACCATGAGCGTCTCCTCCGCCGGTGTCTTTACAGGTATGTACACGCGACAGGAGTGTTAATGATAAAAAAACAGCCTCATTCAGCACAGATACAGCTGCTACACGTAACGATTATAAGTAACAGTCAGGAGGCCCTCGCTCCATAATGTATGGCCGTGAATGCATGAAATGTATGAAACTTGGCAGTCCATTCTAAATAAATTAGTGTGTCCCGGCTAAACGACTTATGTTAAGTATACTGGGTATTTCACTTCAAAATATAAAAAATGTATGATTCCTCAACATTGAAAAATTCCGTAAATTTTACTTGATTTTTACTTGAAAATTCATGGCAATTACGTAAATGCATTCGACCTGGTGGAAATGACATTTTTTGAAATTCTACGATCAAGTGTATCAAATAGCTGTGATACAAGTCGACCGAATGTAACACGAAACTCGTTGAAAACGATCGCGACTATAAAGGACAATAAATATTGTGTTGCGACACTCGATGACGGCACTGGTAATGTTTTCTAGGTCTCGGCACACCGTGCGGCATCACAACACACAGAGACGGTAGTGGCGGCAGCGACCAATAAGGTAAGATACGTGCCCTCGATGCAGTAAGTACCTATGTGGCTGTACTCCTCTTAGTTGGTATAGTGGTAGTATTGTTGGCCGCGTTTCAAGACAGTCCAACAAACCAATGAAATGGCACAAGAAAAAAAAATGCCAGATCCAGGATTTTTTAAATACAGAGTAAACGAAAAAAATACGGATTTTAAACAATTCGTCAATAAAAAATTCTATTAAAACTCACGTAAACATATTTGGCAAGCTTTCACTTCTTCCCGCGATAATATGAAAAACTAGGCTATCTAATTTGGAATTTCTAGTAACAATATATTCAATTTGAATTCACTCGAATCGCGTGACCGATTGTCGCGAAAAATAAAATAATCGAAAAAAACTGATGAATTTTCATTTTTTAAAAATGCAGTTGCACATTCACTATAGACCAGGTATTGAGATGGTGATCGAAGGGCGGGGAAAAGCATGGTTGATTAGGGTGATAAATAGCGGAATGTGAAACCTACTTGGCTGATTATTAATCTGTTATGATTAATTAATGAATTCTGCTGTTTTAATTGGCAATCGATGAAGAGTGTCGTGAGTGGTCGGTTCAAGAGCCGAAATATTTACCAGTTACGAGAGTGATGATGCTTCGCGACGAGAGGTAGAATAGCGACTTACTACGAGCCAGGCTACTCGCTCGGGCGGGAGTGTACTATGTCTCGGGCAGTCTCGTGGGCGTATATCAGGTTCTCGGGCAAGTAAGAGCGTGAACGCATCAAAGAGACTCCGCTTCCCATCGTGCTGACGCTCTAGTGGGGTAACAACAACATGTCCCCTCTTTTTTCACGGAACATTCATTTACTTCTTAGTACTTAGGCGAAATTTCTACTATCCAGAGGAAACCAGATAAACAAACATACAATCCAACTCGTAATATTTCAATGAGCCGGCAGTAGCTTCATTGATACTTCGATGCAACGTAGAGACGAAGGTCTAATCTGGCAAAGCGATTGTATAGAAAGCTATGGACATATCTCACATGAGATGTCGAGTTGTAATTTTCAGGTCATAACTTCAATCCCAGGTACAACAAAAAATTTGATAACAAACTATAAACACCACGCAGATGGAGATGGACAGCAATAAAAATGTAAGACAAGACTGTACAGACAAGAGGCAAGTTTGAAGGACTCTGTTCGATTGGCCATCATCCACCCACGTACCTTATTATTTTACGAATACTCCGTTTTTCGTACTTTTGCAACTGTATTTTTGTACTTACCGATTGCGCGTGCGGTCATTGCAGCAGGTCTTATTGACCGGTGCATAAATACGGTAAACAAACACGCATGAAAAAGAACGCAAGATCGCACGAATATCAACGGACGGATATAGGCTATTGTAGAAGATGTACTTTGAGGTGAAAAATCGTGCAATAGTGTAAAAAAAGAAAAAAGCGATTAAACTATGTAAACACTCACTCATGGTGGACCTTGGAGGCGAAGGTGGAAGCGCCGGTTTCGGCGGTACGGTGCAGCATGGCCTGCCGATCTTGGACGGCGGTCTGAGCTTCGACGCCTTGGAATCTGCCATCTTGATATTTTCTTTGTTGCATTGGCTTTTATGTAACACTGAAACACAAGAGTTACGGGCCAATATAATACATGAGCTTTGCTATCTACAACCGTATGTATAATTGATCTCAAGGGAATGTTTCAATGTGTATCACATGAATAGGATTTGATGGAAGGAAAGGCTACTCTAAGCCGAGAGATTATATGACAATGAAATTAGTTAATAGAGATCGCAGATAAATTGCAATGAGTGGCACAGAACATTTTAATAATTTGGAACAGATTCTCCTAATTACTGAATCTGTTGCCACGTATATTGATACGCAATTTTGAACTTGTTTATTTTTTACTCTGAATTGTTTTGCCACGAAAGATATATATCACATTGTGATGTTTGAAAGTACTCAAAAATTATATTAAGGATAAGGTTCAACACATTCACATATTTTTCCAAATGTCTATGCTAATTCGTTTTTTGTTCTAAACTGAAAAAAATTAAAGACTATCATCACAGAATCCACTTGTCAAAAGTTGGTGGCAGTCAGCTATGCTCATGTCACGCTGTTTCATTCATACTCTGATTGTAGTCAGACGCCGGGACCAGGACAATTTTTGAGCCTTCAAGACAAAATGTTGATCGTCAGTGCAAAGGTTTATTAGAGCATTGCAGTGCCCATTGAAAAATATTGACACCCAGCAGCACACTGGGTTTTACTATTTTTTAATAGCATGAAACAGCAATTTTCTGTGTGAAATAAAATCAAGAATACTTAAGATTAGGGATTTGTTAGCAAAAATATTCAGGAATGAATAATAGCACATTTATATATGCACACAAATATGCCAAATTCAGGATTATGAATTGCTCAATTTATAAAAATATTTTTTTTTATATATTAAAAAAAAGATTCCAATGTTTCATTGACAATACGCTGATGCACTTTCTTTCCTGGTCAATTGCAACATATCACAATGTTCTAGATGAAACTGGAAATGAATGTAATAAGTTGTACTGACATGACACTATTCGTGCAATCCACTGCCAGTGGTTTAAATATAATATTATGATTCGTGGCATTTAAAAATAATGATGACTTCAATGTCGGTGCATCGGTGCAGACATTTATATACAATGATACACCATGAAAGGTCCATAAATGTGTGATTATAGAAAGCGCAAATAGTGGGCAATGGTTAAGAAAATTTTAGTATTAAAACAAAATCATACTACAGAAGTCGGGAAACAAGCATTTCTCAGCAGGCCAACGGGTTATCCGAAAAGAAAGCATTTCTTCGCAAGAACAGAAAATCACGATTGATCAAAGACACGATCACACCTGCATTCACCAACAGGCAAGAACTAAATTCGCGTTAGCGCTATTCACCAGGTTGAAAACTGTGAATGGGAGAGACACATGTAACCGCGAGCTTTCGCACAATCCCAAAGCCGCGTATCGGAAATTGTAAGAAAAACTTGCTGACACCGAATGACAGTAGACCGTGCGAAGACAGAAAAACAATGTAAACACCGAGAGATCGTTGCCGAAATAACCATCTATAGATTCGACGTACTTGGATGGTAAGAAAAATATATATATTCAAAACGACGAGTTAAGGTTATGCGAAATCGCAGACCCAAGGGGATTAACATTTATTTCGAACTTTGATTTCTGCATCGCGGTTGCCGTTGTTACCTTTTTCGCGAACGACGTTGCTCGATCACCGGTTCCACTTGTTCGCGTAATCCATCGAGAGGTCCGATCGCAAGTTTATTTCGGACGGGAAGACGGAAAATTCGCATTCGCAGCAACGTTAACGGAAATACCACACAAGTATATGTATGATAACTGACATGTGGGAACTGCCACGGAGCGCGGTGTCACGGTCCAATTACAAAGCAACCACATTTTCATTCGTTCTCTTTTTTATTCGCTCTCGCTCCGTTCGCTCATTTACTGCATGGCGGCCGCGCGCCTCTCTTGGCCGGTAGTCGCGAAGCCGGAGAACTGTTTTATCGACCGAGGATGAGTAGTATTCTTCCGGGTTTAGTTCTTTGATTTGATTCTTAATTTGAAAAATGACCAGGTTTGTAACACGAGTATTTGTCGTAACACGGCCTAGACTGGATCACCGAGGGTCCGGCGGGTAACGCGTACTTTTCACGACGGCAATGATACTTCCGGATAATCGAGCCCGAGACTCGCCACTCGTCGTGATTCCAAAATTGCCGCGGCGTGGGTCACGCGGAGTAAAAACGTAAAATGACGGAATGCACTCGGCAACATATGTTTTGTTATAATTTTTTTATCCACCGTATCTGATTCCGCAGCGTGCCAAGGGATATGGAAAAGTTATTAATAACGTGTTTTGTACGAAAAGTTTCCTCGGTGCAATAATAATAACGGCAGAATTGTAGGTGAAATGTTTTCCTCGTACGTGTCGCAACGAACAACTTCGTCTATATCGTCGTTATCCTAACCTACAAATTATCGGCATTCCACTTGTAATCTCATCTCAACATTATTGTTATTATTATTCATAGACTCGTATATAACAATAGCTATGTGGATTAGGTGCCAATCAAGTGCTAATTTACTTACTAAACATGAAATTAATTTCGATCCATTAATAATTATAATAATGATAATTTATTGTTAATGTGTTAACATTTATTTTCTCCAGATTTCCTCAATGATTCATCTGTGTTTATGAAAAATGAAGCTCGTATCGAGAAATGTGGACAAGGATGGGGAAGGGTATGTAGTGTCTGAGAGACTCTGAAAAATGAGCCAATGATAAGAAAGCATTGACTTTAATTAACTATTGTCATTCTTCTGTCGCAGGACTGTTTCCCTTATCCCAGAAAACACAGAGGACATGTGGCACGCTTATAATCTTTTGAGCGAAGGGGATTGCGTTACTTGTTCGACAATTAGGTAATTTAACGTTTGAAATTTAATGCAATTTTGACTATACGGCAGAGGTTACATGCTGTTGCACTCTTGAATTTATCCTTGCAGAAAAGTGCATTTAGAGTCGTCAACAGGAAGCTCCAGCAGCCAGAGAGTAAGAACAACCTTAACAATCCGTGTGGAGAATATAGATTTTGATACTCAAGCCTGTGTACTGAGATTAAAAGGGAGAAACATAGAGGAAAACAAATATGTCAAGGTAGGTGATAAAACATTTCGACAAAGTTGAAAAGCTCAGAAAGGTAGAAGAAAAAAATTAAGTAAATATATTGCAGTTGGTCTTAGACTATTTTTTACACGAGGAAAAAGTTTGCATAGTCGACACTAATATCGTAATGTTCTTTCACAGATGGGAGCATATCACACGCTGGACGTTGAACAAAATCGTAAATTTATACTTAGAAAGCCAATCTGGGATTCTATAGCTTTGGAACGTGTAGACACGGCTTGTGACCCAACTCAGGTTAGATAATACAAGTTTTTTGGTTATCATTTTTTCTGTTATTCGCCAAGAAAAGTTATTGTAGGTTTGTTTACATTGCAGAATGCGGACGTGGCGGCGATAGTCATGCAGGAAGGAATTGCACATATATGTCTGATAACATCGAACATGACGATAGTACGCGCAAAGATAGACCAAGTTATACCGCGTAAGCGGAAAGGAAATGTATCCCAGCACGAAAAGGTTGTCAGCTGCTTATTTTTTAATATTAGACTATAGTTCGTTGTTGTATACCAACGAAGATGAAGCAGAAAATCAAAACAAAACGTAATTCAATTATTCCACAGGGCCTGAACCGCTTCTATGAAAATGTGACGCAAGGAATACTGAGACATGTGAACTTCGAAGTCGTAAAATGCATTATCCTGGCGAGCCCAGGTTTTGTTAAAGATCAATTTATGGAGTATATGATCCAACAAGCCCTAAAAACAGACAATAAAGTCATTCTGGAAAACAAAAGCAAATTTATGCTGGTTCACGCCAGTTCGGGCTTCAAGCACTCCCTGAAAGGTTTGAAAATTCTGTGCTTTTTTTTTTATTTCTCAATCGATTAAATTATACGCATACGCATATTATGAGGTGTTTTTTTCGTTACAGAGGTTCTCGCAGATCCGATGGTAATATCGCGTATTTCTGACACAAAAGCCGCTGGTGAAGTGAAAGCTCTGGAAGCCTTTTGTAGTATACTGCAGACCGACCCAGCTCGCGCCTTTTACGGCAAAAAACACGTTCAAGCCGCTGCTCAAGCTCAGGCCATTGAAACACTGCTGATTTCCGATAAACTTTTTAGGTATACAAAACGAGAATCATTGACTACGTCATTGATATTTGATACTAATTTGCCTGTAAAGAAAAATCCAGACCCCAAATCGTTACATTTTAGTAACTCAACCTCAATATCGAAGCCTAATTCCAATACAATTTTTCGCTCGCTTAGGTGTCAAGACGTCGCAACGCGGAAGGAATACGTCGAATTAGTTGAAAGTGTGCGCGACTCCAGCGGAGACGTAAAGATATTCTCGAGTATGCATGTCTCGGGTGAACGTAAGTTACAATAGGAGCGCGGCAAAGTAGTGACAAGTAGAGCGCGAAACGCATATAAAAATTGAATGTTATACAATTGTCAATAGAATTGGATCAACTAACTGGAGTGGCGGCTATCTTACGTTTCCCAATGCCAGAACTTGAGGACGGAAGTGCCGACGACGGAACGAGTTCGGAAGACAGCGATTGACAGTGGCTAGTGCTGTAGCCCTTTGAGTCCTATTCGTTATCATGGTGGTTATACATTATCATACAATATCTGTTCACGGACTAAATAATTCAACGAAATGCATCTCGAGGAGTACATGATCATTTGAAAGTGTCCGTGTTGTCGACGGATGGCACAAGTGTTGAAGAAAGCTATTTACAGTGAGAACTATCGATAGTCACAAAGCTTTTCTTGGTGACGGCAATAACAATGATTACCGCTTCGCGCAATCTCAAATTCGTGAATTCTTTTGTGTACGAAATACACGGTATATTAAAAAAAAAAAACGTGTAGAGCTTCTGTTATTGATCTATTCAACGAGACTTTCCAGCGTAGCTCGTAAAATAACTAATTACCGATTTCATGCCTTGGAAAAATGCGCAAACGTACCGGAAAGTATCTTTGGCTCCGTCGGAACGACAGACATCCGTATTGTCGGCGCGTCATACCTGTGCTGCACCACCATAAAACTTGCCCGCATTTGCGCACCGGGCATTAATATTGAAGTATCGCGATAGACGTAATATTTTCCTGACGGTACATGTAATATCTCAGTCCTCCCTTGCAGATCACAACTTCTGAATTATGCATGTAATAATATACTACGATAGCAGCAGATGTTTTATTGTACACGTGCAAATCCAATGAAATCGGAATTCGCTGAACAGATTCCGTTAATAGTTAATGACTTCCTGCTACCGACCGCATTTATTTACCACGACACGAATTTCCGTACGTCCAAGTATACCGAATACATGATGAACGTAGGCAGTATTCTAACATAGTTTACCCTGGCGAGAAATGTTTACGACAAATGTTTCCGTCAGGAAAAAAAATAAAATACCATTATTGGCATTGTTTTTTCTAATAAGAATTTTTCCATCCAATTTGCGTTGTTTCAGTCTAATCAAGGCAGACGTCGTTCTTTGTTTATATGGAACCAGCAGGTACTTTCCATCGGTGGGATGTGGCCGATGGAAAAGACCTACGTCCGTTGTAACATTTGGATAATCTACCTTGGAATTCAATTGTCGCTCGGTATCGTTGATATGTTCGACGTTGTCAATGACATCGTTGTGCTCAGTCTGAGTTTTTCCGAAACCTTAGTGCAAACCATGGTTATTGTCAAGTTAATAGTTCTGAGATACAGTCCGGCCTTTTACCGAACAATCGCCGACGTCGAGAGCACATTCTACACGAACTCCTATCGCTCGCCGGACGAGCAAAAAATCTACATGGTTTACTATAATCTAGCGAAGCGATTCTACACGATAATGATGATTTTCGGTACCATAACGCCGGTCTGCTACCACCTTAAACCGCTGGAGCCCCTCTTCAGATCTAGTGGGTAGATCGAATTATTAAAAAATAGCATCCACATACATTTACAGCAGGATCTTGATTTTCAAAAAGAAAAATGTAATGTACTAAAGCGTTGGTCTTACCAATAGCAACGACTAATGGCACTTTCTCGACATTGGACCTACCGTACCGGACGCACATGCTTTTTAGCATGGAACGGGCTCGCGTATACGCTTTGGTGTACATCTATCAGACCCCGATGGTTTACCTTAACGCAGTTCACACCGCTTCCGTGTGCCTACTTATAACGTTAATTCTGCACGTGTGCGGCCGATTGTCCGTGCTGTCGCACAGGATCAGAAGCATCGATCCTTCGTCGACCACTGATCCCAAGGAAACGTTTCGGGGCATCGTGGGATACCACTTAGAAATTATACGGTGACGTGCTAACTTCTCATTGTGTCTGTTAGTTTTCGTTAACACAACATGTGACGTTGCAGACTGGTCAAATCAATCGACAAGACATTTGGGATTCTGGTTCTCGAAGAACTCGTCGCCACAACTTTAATGTTGGCAATTACTTCTTATATTCTGCTGAGAGTGAGTTAAATCTCGCGAACAAATCAAACCGTTGGAAGGTCGTTGACCATTTCGTATTCATGATTCCATTCAGTGCCTCGAGGATGCTCAAGCAGGGGTTGCAATGATGCTGACTTTTGCTGTATGGACAGCGGCGGCCGTCATCGTCATCTACGGCTACTGCCTAGCTGGTGAATGTTTAATTGCCGAGGTATTGTACTGTACAAAAATTGTTTATACGCCAAACTTTAACTTCATTAATTTTGTTTTATGTCGTACCGATTAAGAGCCTAGAAGTACACGACGCTTATTACCATATGAAGTGGTATGAAATGCCCGCAAGCTACAAGTTGCCGATGATGATATGTATGATACGAGCGCAAAAGCCATTAAGACTGACGGCGGCGAAGTTTTATCAATTTTCACTCGCTAATTTCACAAGTGTAAGCTTTCGCTGTCATTATCGTTGTTGCCACTTCTGTTCTTGGCTTTTCAGTTTTACATGAAATTAATTTTTAGATTTTGAAAACAGCCATGGCCTACGTTTCACTACTTCGAACTATGGTCTAGATGCTATTTTTCGTGACAATGGATGTAATGAGAAACCGAAAATCTGGGCAGCATCCAGTTTAGAAACGGGTAAACTCCTCTTTTTCTTGTTATCGGAAATTTCGTGTTCCTTAAAAAAAAAAAAAAAAGAAAAAAAAGTTCGACATTTATTATCAGTTCCGGGATCCATGTGATTATTGCGATCATCGAATACAGCTGTGATGTACATATAAACAGTTTCCGATGTTATGATATTTATTTCGACGTCTCGTGAGATGACGCGACATTGTTGAGGCTCGTGAGTTCTTGGAGAGGCTGCTGAAGCTGCGTTTTCAAATAAATAAAGCAGCTGAAGAACAATTAATTTCGACAGTGTAAACGACCCACATTCGATGAATCCTATTTCGAACCGTTTTGAAGACGCAGCATCTCGTAGTAAAGTCCGCCGTTTCGAACGAGCTCCTCGTGCGTTCCACTTTCGACAACTGACCCTTGACGGAAAACGCAAATCTTGTCAGCATCCTCAACAGTCGACAATCTGTGCGCTATAAGGATGCATGTGATTCCGGTCTTCGCGTCGTCGAGGGCCGCTTGCACGATCTACGAAGAAAATAACAAAATCCTCTATTAAAAAGTTCACGAGCGACCTTTGTCGTCGATTTTTTCGGCTGCTGCTTGATCGTTGGGAGAGCAGCATTTCGTTATTTAATATCGCGAAATTTGGCAGTTTGACAGAGAGAAAAAACGTTGGAAAAAAAAAAACAACTGATTAAATTCGAAACGAGATAGAGATTCATAGATCATCAAAATTCGTCACGAATCGAGCGCACCTTTTCGCTTTCAGTGTCCAACGCGGAAGTAGCTTCGTCCAACAGAAGAATCTGCGGATTTCGGACGAGAGCTCGAGCGATGGCGATTCGCTGTTTCTGCCCTCCGGAAAGCATCGTGCCCCTGTTGCCTAGATTGGTCTCGTATCCCAGCGGCAGGGACACCACGAAATTGTGAATATTCGCTTTCTTCGCAGCCGCGACTATCTCGTCCATCGGTACGTCGCGATTGTTGTCGCCGTAGGCGATATTTTCCGCGATCGATCGAGCGAACAGCGTCGGCTCTTGTTCCACCAGACCGAGGGACATTCTCAGTGAAGCTTGTGTCACCATTGCAATATTCGTACCGTTGATACTCTGGATATAGCATATAATATATTAATACAGTAAATTCGGTATATTTTTTGTTCTTAATCTTTGTAAACATCTTTTTTTATGATCCTCTATTAAAAAGTTCGTGAGCAACCATTGCTGTCGATTTATTCAGCATCTGATTGGTCGTTGGGGAACCGGCAGCAGTTTGCGCCGGTTCCCCAAGTTTGCGTTTGGTTTGATGTTTAATATCTCGAAATTTGGCAGTTTGTCAGAAAAAAAATGGTTTTTCGCGTTTTTCTCTTCGAATTTTCGATTTTTCGGGCAAACACCTATCGTTTTTGGAATCAGCGGGAAATTTGCCATTGGACAGGGTTTTTAAACTTGGCGAAATCGAACATTCTTTTTTTCGCAAAAAACGCAAGGGGGCCCCCTTCAAAAAATTTGCGATTTTTGAGGGTCAACTTTAAAAATCTGCAGGAAATCGAAAAATCGAGATATCGCGTTTCGCCTGGCGGCATTCTCTTCGTTGAAGAGTCTTCTTTCGAATGCAAAAAGAAAATCCCGATTATATTGATCCAAAGAAAAATTACACCGATTTTAGTAAAGTGCCAAAATTGGGAAAAAGTGAAGAATCGTTTTTCGCGTTTTCCTCCTCGAATTTTCGATTTTTCGGGCCAATCAACGGTGGTTCTGGAATCAGCGAGAAATTTCCCAACGGATAGGGTTTTACAACTTCGTAAAATCGAACTTTTTTTTTTGCCGAAAATCGCAAGGTTTTTCGCTTCGAAAATCGCAAGGTATTTTAAAAAAGTGGGTTTCAACTCACCACGGTGCCTGTGTCCGGATCGTAGAAACGCTCGAGAAGTTTGATAACCGTGCTTTTTCCGCAACCGCTCGATCCTATGAGAGCGATCGTTTTTCCAGCCTCGACGGAGAGATTCAGCGAGTCCAGTATGGGAACGCCGGGCCTTGTCGAATAACTGAAGGTAACGTTTTCAAAATTCACGTCAGCTTCTTGTTCCTGCACAATGATTTTTTTTCTTTTTCAATAATGCTGTGAGATGATATTACGGCAATAATACGGCTTTATTGAGACTTCGTTATTGTGATGCTCCTACTACTTCCTATTAAGTCCAAATCTGTGGATTTTTAGAAAAAATAAAAAAAAAAAACATTATTTCTCTTACCCTGCCAATGTTTTCAGGATCGTCGGGGTCCTGAATCTTCGGAACTCTCTCGATGAGGCCGATTATTTTCGCGGCTGCCATTATACCTTTTTGAAGATTCGGCGAGAAGGCGGACGCTTCGCCGACGACAACTGTGCCGGTAATCAGAGCCTGGGCTACCCTAAAAATAAAAGAATCTATTATCAAATAACAAGTGTGCAGTGTTCGATGAAAGAAGAAAAACCAAACGATTTTTTTTACTTAGTTAAAATAATTTAAAAAAAACACAACGATTTTTAGTTAGGCGACGAACTGACTTGAAAACTTTGGAAAATTCCACGCCGTCATCCTGCACCAAAATTCCGCCGTAGTACATGACAACGGCGTAGGCGAAGCACGTGATGGATTTGAAGAGCGCGAAAACGATTCCTCGGTAATGCGTGTTTCTCTTCGCCTCCTCGAACGACGGCCTCACGGCGTTCACGTAGCTGCTGTAAAACGTGTCTTCGCGTCCAAGGCCGACCACGGTTCTTATGTTACTGACCGCCTCGACTGCAATCTGCAAATTGAAAATATCGTATCAGACTCGACGAATAGTTTGCAAGATCCAAAAGCTAACTCTTAGACGCAACAAAAAATCATTATAATAATATATTCGAGATTTATCGAATTTTCCGTACCTTCGTCGATTTTTCCAAGTCCTTCTGATAGTTAAGCGCTTCCTTCTTGTAGACGCGTCCGTGCAAATACGTCACGACGATGATCAAAGGTATGAACACCATTCCAACGAGACCCAATCGCCACTGGTGATACATGGCGAGTCCTATGGCCAACAGAATGGTACTCATAGACTGGACCATGGTACCGATGCGTTGACCGGTGGCACCTTTGACCGATGCCGCTTCCGTCGACAATTTCGCGCAAAGTGCGCCGGCTCCGTTCGACGGTTCGTCGAACCATGCCATTTCTTGCCTCAACATGGCACCGAACGCGAGTCCGCGGAGTCTCGTCGTCAAACTTTCGCTCGCGATCGTCAAAAGGAATATCTGCGTGTCACAATAATCACCAATGTCACAAGGGCCAAATCGCCAAATAGGACTCGGTGGGTCGAATACGTCTCAGGGATGCTGATAAATTACCTGTATGCAAGTTGCAACTCCAATCACGACCCCAGTGACGACGAAGTAGATGACGTACGTCGCTGACCTGTCTCGAACGGCTTCCACGTCGGGATCTGACAGCATCTGACCAAAGGTATTTTTAACAAATGCGCGTGGAACGTCGAAGAATAAAAAATGTCCCAAAATGATTCCTCACGGAAAAATTGATATCAGTGCGAAATGACAATTTTATTTTTATTTAAACACACTCCTTCCTCGTTCAACTTTAAAGACACTTTTTGAAAGTATGAAATTTTTCAAGAGATCAGGATTGTTGTGAAAAAAAAAAAAAAAAAATTACTCACGTCGATAACATCACCGAAAAGTACAGCGAATAGAGGCGTCGATGCACCGACGACGACTGACGCGATGCTGGCGACGACTATGATCTTCCACTCGGGTCTGTTGAGTTTCAGCACTTTCCACGTTCCCACTTCACTTTCCCCCTTCTTCGGGTTGTCTTCTTCGTCCGATTTCTGAGGAACGTTCGCGAAACGACGTTGAAAAATCATTCGGTTGCCCCAACACCGAGAATTGAAAAGAAAGATGTTTGGTCCTTGACCTGGGTCAAGATATACGAACACCGCATTTAATTGTGATCGGCTCGAGGTCCTCGTCCGCCTCCTCGATGTACGTTTCCAACGTTGAACGTCGATGTGGAGATTCCTTGATTTCGGACACCTGCGCGGTCACCAGTGCGTGATAAGCTCCGCGGAGATGCATCAGTTCGTCGTGTTTGCCTTCCTCTATGACTGTACCTTTCGAGAGGACGATTATTCTGTCCGCACTGCGCACCGTCGAAAGTCGATGGGCGATTATTATAGTCGTTCTCCCCCTGTGAATCTGATAGAAAAATATAATGCAATATGCAATTCGGTTGAGCAGTGCGAAGAATAAAACAAAAGTAGTAGTGTTTTTATATATTGTTTGATAAAATTCGTAATTCGTGAACATACCAATATTAATATTATTCTTATTTGTAGAAAATACCTTGTCAAGCGCAGCCTGGACCTTTGCTTCGCTTCTTGTGTCCAACGCCGAAGTCGCTTCGTCCAGCAGCAATATCGCCGGATCTCTGATCAACGCTCGAGCAATAGCGATTCTCTGCTTCTGACCACCCGATATCTGCGCTCCTTTCTCGCCAACCAGCGTGTCGTATTTCTGAATGTAATTTCGTTTGATTATTTCCGATGATTATATGTTGCATTCGTTATTTACAACTTATTTCGGAGTCGAAAGATTTTGACGACAAAATTTAAACGGATTTTTTTTTTGGTCTTATCAATTACTCGGGTTCTGATTGGATTCTGTTTAAATTGCATCTGGCAAATTAGTCTCATACCGATGGCAACTTCATGATGAAATCATGGGCGTTCGATTCTTTAGCCGCTTGGACGATCATTTCCATCGTTGCGCTTAGCTTTCCGTAACGTATGTTCTCGGCTATCGTCGTGTCGAATAGCACAGGTTCCTGGCCAACGATACCGATGTTGCTTCTCAGCCACGCGACGTTCAGATCGCGCAGATCACAGTCGTCAACTAGAACCTTCATCAATTGAAACACGTGACAAACCGTTTTTAAAACAAGTGCAAAATTTGCAATGTAGAAGTTTGAAGTTTGTTTCCTCGTTAATTTCTAATTTTAACAAAGCTTCATCTGTGGTGAATGGAGTAGTGGAACTTCTTCTCTCTCATAAACGTGACTCATTCGCAAAAAGAGAAAAGTCAGTAAGGAAGCAATGTTCAACGTCCTACTTTGCCTTCGATATTCTGTAGAAATACCTGTCCGCGATTCGGATCGTAAAATCTCTGAAGAAGTTGTATGCAAGTCGATTTGCCACATCCCGAACTCCCAACGAGAGCGACGGTTTCACCCTTTTTTATCCTGAGGTTCAGCCCGTTGAGTATCTAAAATTCGCACATCATATTCAATTAGATTTTTCTGTGAAATAAAACTGTCGATTTTACGGATGACTCACCGGAACGTCCGGTCTCGAAGGATATTGAAACTCGACGTTTCTGAACTCGATGAGGCTGTTAAAATCTGCGGGCTTGATGCCACCGGGGTCGAGACTGTTGATCGCAGATTTTCTCTCGATGACTGAGAAAATCTTCGCCGCAGCCGCTTTGGATACCGAAAAGACTTCGACGTAGGGCGAAACGACACCGATATTCATTGCGCCGATCACAGAGCAGAAAAATACCTGTAACGCAAGAAACTTGCTATTACTATTATTATTTAAAAAATTTGTGATTTTTTAGTCCATCGGTTATCTACACTCGATTAGGATTCACATTGATGGTCGAGGCTTAAACTTATTCCAATCAAGTTAAATCGAGCAAAAGTAAAAGAAAGAGTCCATTGATTACCGTTATCATGACAGAAGTGTCGTAATCTCGTTCCTCCATGGGCAGGTCTCTCTGATCCAAAATAAGTTTAACCCCGTACCACTGCGAAAGTGCGTAACTCGCATAGACGCCTAGCCAGAGACAACCAAACCCGCAGCCCGACGCTAATCCGATCTTCACGTTGATTTTATAGCTGGATTCCAGATTTTTCTTGTACCTCTCTAACTCGCAGTTCTGACCGTTGAAGGCCACGACGGTTTTTATTCCCGACAGTGCTTCCTGTGCCACTGACGACGCGGCGCCAAAGGCGTCGAGTTCTCTTCGCGAAAGAGCCGAAGATACCTTGAAATAACGAAAAAACAAATTTTACGAATCAATTGAATAGAATCCATCGGATTACATGACACAAAATTGATGGTAAAAAAAAAGAAAAAAAAATGAAAAATCCTTACCTTGGCTACAACAGCGAGAACGACGCCGGTTATCGGAAAAGATGCTAAGCACACGAGAGTCAGTTGCCAGCCGTACGACAGCGCGAAAATTATACTGAAGAACAGGACCGACACGTGATCGATAAAGATTGCGAATTTCTCACCGATGCCTTCCTCGAATTTGATCACGTCTCTGAAACAATTTCGATCAGAATTAAAACAAGATGAAATTCAGACGTAATTAATTAAGTGGGTAACTTTCATGATCTTTGACATCCAGTAAACAGGTAGTTACTGTGTTTAACGTATCTATACTATTTTAATCACGTACTCCGTCAGTTCGGTTGCCACATTTCCGCTCTTCATTTTGTGATCGTACCAACTGATATCCTGGTGCAGCACAGATTTAAGGTAGAGCTGTCGTATCCGAAAAGCCTGTCGCTGACTCGTGTAATTGAACAGCATCACGCTCATGTAAACCAGAAAGATCATCGCAACGCCAATGATGGTATTTCCGATCGCAAAGTATTCCACAGAGTCGATTATCGATGTCGTCGATGTGGAAGAGTTGGTCATGCCGGATGCAACCTCCAACTCCTCGTCGACTATCGCCTGGACCATTTTGGCGAATATGAAAACCGTTGCCGGTACGAGACAACCGCTCGCAATTGCACAAGTTGCTCCAATGAAAATGAGGAGCATCTCCAAGTTGCTTGCATATCGGAACTAAAACGCATTATTTTTATTTTTTATTATTCTTATTCTTATTATTATTACTGATATTATTGATAATGAAAATAAAATAGAAATGCGTGATACCACGAATTTCCTAAATGATTAAGTAACATTGTTATTATTCTTTGCAGGTACAGAGGTTGAAACGAGAGCCGGACGTCTTATCGCTTAGTTATGTGTAGCCACGATGCAGGGAATCCCTCGAGTTACAACGAACTTATCTGTATGTATTTGTATTATGCCCGTTGATAGAAGATTCGAAGATAAAAATTTCACGGGATCTTTGACCAAATCGCCAGCGCGCTCTGAAAATGAGGCTGATAATTCTCAATAGCGTCAATCCGCGTATGTGTAGAAATGAATTGCCTCAAATTAAATAATGGCTTGACGGAAATTTCGCACGCAACTCGATCAATTATCATAGAATATTGAATCACAATTATTGAGATAATAGATTTTTCCGTCTTGGACTGGTGTAGAGATGGTCTTACCAATTGAAAGTGCGACAGGACTTTTGCTTCACCGTTGGTCGCTTCTTCATTTTTGTTGTCCTTCCTGAAATTGGATTTCTTTTTTTTTTACGTAATTATAATATATAGTAAAATAAAGTTTGAAAAATAATTTGACCGTAATTGAAGCATAATTAAGATGATCGCTTTCGTGTTATGCTTTCCCTATGAATTGTTTTTTTTTCTTCTATCATAAAAATCACTGCTTCGCTTACATTTCTATCGGTGGTTCATCCGACGAACTGTTATGTTCTTTTATGTTAACCATTTTCAAAAGTTTCGGCGTGCCACACGCAACTGTATCCTTGTTATCATTGTGATGCGGTAGATCGAACTTCTCCGGTTTTCGCATTTGGGGTGATATTAGAACAATATATTTACAACGCACCGACACGATACAATCACTGTCACTACCTGTCGTCCATTGGCAATTTCGCCGGTAACACCGCTGTATAAGTATTCAACTGGCCTGACGGAATTATCTTATCCGTTTACTTTTGATCCATATTACCTATCGGGGAAGTCCGATAAACAAACATCCGGAAATGATTTTTTTTTCTCCGCGCTAATTTCCCATGAAATTCGACATCCTGATATAATCATCTCAAAAACTCAGTCGGAAATAAACGTATAATCACCTAATTGAAAAAAAAAGAAAATATATTTTTTGGTCGTTTTGTTTGTCAGAAATCCTAGAACTGGCTCTCTAGCCGAAAGCTGCCAAAATCGGAGTCACGAAATATATTTTTTCAAAATATCGACTTGATTTTGTTGATTTTGAAAAAAAAACGTATATACTTTTGTCGTTTTATTTGGCGGAAATTCCGGATTCGACCACTGGGGCCAAAAATGAGTCAGCTCGCCCCAAGAGGTCTTCGTGTGTGTGTGTTGGCTCCACCTGAAGTGTCCGCGCGCTCAAACTTGCGGACATACATGCGCACTCGTGTGTTAGAATCCCCTTTAGTAACGGACACTGCAGCACCATCTCTTGGCGCCTCAATTCACCTTTCGAAATAACGAGTCGATACAGTTTCGTATTATTCGCTAATAATTTTTCTTATAACAATTTTTATTTTATTTTATACCATTAGAAAGTTGGATTATTATTCGGTGTCAACTTCCATTGCAGCTAAATGAAGCTCTGTCATATAAACTAAAAAGAAAACCTACCGTTCGGTTTATTCCGCAAATTTAAAACAGCCATTGCAGTTTGTAGCGTTCAATTGCATCGAGATTCTCTTGTTCCTGACTAGTGTAAGACACCGCACGACTCTTATCGCGCCGAAGCATATGCATCTTATTCCAGTCAATAGAAGCCATATCGAGATGAGATGCAAAACACAGCAATGACGTTCGTACCGATCAAGTCACTTCATCGGATCAAGCGTTATTGTCGCAAATCGTTGTACGTCGAATCGTAACGCGCCTTCAATGTCACTGATCATCTTATTCGCATTGAAATGGCAAAGGAAGTTCGAAGACGTTGACTTGTTTTTCGCTATTGAAAATAAACATTTGCCAAGATTTTACATTTTGACATTGAAATTTGATGTACTCCTTATTTAGGTGGTGATATTGGAACAAACACTTCGGTGCTTGTCGCGAGAACATCCCAAATACAGTGTATAATAACGGGACATATTGAAAAGCCAACTCTTTCAGGTTTATGATGATTTCATTGATTGGACGCTCAGTTGATCCCCATTGCGCTTCGTTGACACTGGCTTCCCTCGCGTGGTACACTTGAATCCGTCCGCGTGGCGGAGAATAATCATCTTTTGAATACAAGATACTGTACATAGAAGAAGACACGCATGCGCTAGATAATATGGGAAAAATGCGCGATGGAATCAGCCTCGCAGTACAATCCACGAGTTTTCGATAAGATAATCTCGTGCGATAAATTCAATACTTTGTCAAACGTAGTTCCGTGCTGAAATTGTCATTTGGTAACGGGTAGTTGCACGAACGGAGCATGTCTTGAAAGCCACGCGTAGTGTCATTAAAATACAATAGTGTAAAATAAACGCGACGGGATGAAAAATCCGAAGAAACTCAGGCTGCAGATTGCAGCAAAGGCTGACGGCAACGACAAAGTCGAACCAAACACGCCTAATTTATTGAAAATCACCAACAACATTGGAAGTGAAAAAGATTCAAAAGACTCGGCTGACGAAACGTAAGAGAGTTTTACAAAGTCGTTTGTTAGATCTTGTGCCTGAACCTTTCTTTAAATTAGCACGAAAGTTAAAAAAAAACCCTAAAAGTACAAAGACATCAAGAAAAAAGTGATATTGGATAAATCGAATTTCAGAAAAACGGAAGACACTGCAAAGACGAAAGACGACGATGTCCCACCAGTATCCCAATTGCAATTGGTAAGATTACAAAAATTGCCAAATCGCTTATGATTGTAAAATTACGTTCGAACGGAAAGTCTACTATTTTGATTTAGACAGCTTTCACAATTTTCACAATGTCCCGCATATTACATTACCTCAAATAAAAATGCACATTACGAACAAGTTGATAAAAAAAAGTAGAAAATACAAATATTCTCATCCATCGGATTGTTTTTTTTTTTCTTGCTAGAATGTTAGTAAAATTTGTAGGCTAAAAAACTACAGTATTATTAAACTAGCGGCAGGGGGATCGAGTGTAAATTATACATTTTTTTACAGTTTCGTTATGCGAACAGACTTGAGATATTCCTCATGATAATTGGCGGAATCTGCGCGATGGCAAGCGGATGCGTTGTGCCGGCGAATATCTTCATATTCAGTGAGATGGTACAGGCGATTGTGGATGCTTCGTACGCGGAAGCGATTGCCGCTGCGTCCAACACCACAGTGCCTAAGTCTTCGGATGTCTTCGATGCTGTGAGGCGCTTTGCGATTGGAAACACCGTCGTCGGAGTCGTATTGCTGTGTCTCGTGTATATGAGTATCATGCTGTTCAATTACACAAGTCAGCGTCAAGCTTTCCGAATTAGACAGATGTATCTCAGGTCTGTGCTTCATCAGGAAATCAGCTGGTACGATAAGAAAATGAAGAGTGGGAGTGTCGCCACCGAGCTCACCGAGTACGTACCTTTTTATTTTGTATAGGAACAATGACACGCGCTCACGCGCGCGAACGGGATTTAGCCAGCAAAGGAGGAATCTTGCCGTTTTTTTGGCGACATTTTTTTTTTTCGATTTAACGAAGTTTTAAATCCCTATCCGATGGGAAATTTCCCGCTGATTCCAAGTATGACCGGTTCTTGCCCGAAAAATAAAAAATTTTAGGAGAAAAACTATAAATCGGGGTCACGAAATTTATTTTTTCAAAATATCGACTTTTAACCTATACCATCGTTCTTAAGTCGCATATTCTACCCCTGAAAACACTGGTTACAACCCTTTTTTAGTTGATTTTGAAAAAAAAATTTTTTGGCCGAACAGTTTGTCAAAAATCGTAGATCTGGCCGCCGGGCCGAAAACCGCCCAAATCGGGGTCACGAAATTTATTTTTTCAAAATATCGACTTTTAACCTATACCATCGTTCTTAAGTCGCATATTCTACCCCTGAAAACACCGGTTACAACCCCTTTTTAGTTGATTTTGAAAAATAAAATTTTTGGCCGAACAGTTTGTCAAAAATCGTAGATCTGGCCGCCGGGCCGAAAACCGCCCAAATCGGGGTCATGAAATTTATTTTTTCAAGATATTGACTTTTAACCTATACCATCGTTCTCAAGTCGCATATTCTACCCCTGAAAACACCGGTTACAACCCTTTTTTAGTTGATTTTGAAAAAAAAATTTGTTGGCCGAACAGTTTGTCAAAAATCGTAGATCTGGCCGCCGGGCTGAAAACCGCCCGAATCGGGGTCACGAAATTTATTTTTTCAAAATATCGACTTTTAACCTTCGTTCTCAAGGCGCATATTCTACCCCTGAAAACACTGACATCAACCTTTTTTTAGTGGATTAAAAAAATACGATATTTGACAGAACTGTCAAAGTTATCAAGGATAAATGAACCTGGACTCGGTCTGAGAGTCCCAGCCAATCACAGCTCGAATAGTTTGCTAACAATGCTTTCCGTTACTCATGAACTTTTTAAAAGAGGGATGTTTTTGGTGTGTTTTTTTTTTTCATTCTTTCGTAATTCAAAAAAAAAATGCTCATAAGCTTTCACGAAATTTGTCTTTTCTTTTCATCGATACATCAAGGGACATCATAAAATTCGAGGAAGGCATCGGGGAAAAATTCGCCATATTCATGGACCACATGTCGATCTTCGTCGCCAGCTTGATCTTCGCCTTCTACAACGGCTGGAAACTGACACTAGTTTGTTTAGCTTCTTTGCCCCTGACCAGTGCTTTGCTCGCGATCGTAGCGACGGTAAGCAACCCTGACTCAGCCGTCTTCTCGCGGCACTTCGATAAATCATGGAAAATCGTCGCAAAGTCTAACAAAGATTTTCTTCCGCAGATAAGTTCCACTCTGTCGCGAAAGGAGATCGACGCATTCAGCGCCGCTTCCTCGGTGGCTGAGGAAGCTCTGTCGGCGATAAAAACCGTGGTCGCCTTCAACGGTCAGGAAGCCGAACTTGCGAGGTACAAGAAAAATTTGGATTCGTGCTACAAGATCAACGTGAAGATCGGTCTGGCGTCGGGTACCGGATTTGGATTTTTGTGGCTCGGCATCTACGGCAGTTACGCCCTGTCGCTTTGGTACGGCGTGAAGCTCATTCTCGACGACAGATATCTGCCGGCCGAGGAACAGGAGTATGATTCAGCCGTGATGATCACGGTAAAAAATGCAATGGTGTACAGTCATCGTCACGTGACGAAAAGTCAGAGCTTATCTGTGGTTGTCTCCGTAATCAGCAACTTATTTCCGCGTAACATCAACTCAAGTTAGTGTCATCTTATCGAACGATTCAATGGTTGTCGACAGTGGCAATGACATTGATAACCGTTATTAGGTTTTTTCGGGGTAAAATATGATTTTTTCTGTGAAAACGTGACTAACCGGTATAATCTTTTTGTTGTATCTTCGAGCTTTTACTCCGCTGCGATACCGTGTTTTATGACACGTGTTGCTTCTCTGATGTTTGTACGATATTTCGTTGGTACACAAACACACATGACAATAGGATTTGCGATAGGAACTTTGCGCATCCAAAATTCTGTCGAAAATGCTGAACGTTGTTGATGTCTCAGATAAATTTTATTAGTTTTACCAATTGTTTTTTTTTTATCACAGGTGTTTTTCTGCACTATAATCGGGGCGATGAACATCGGAGTAGCTTCGCCGTACATCGAGGTCTTTTCGGTGGCAAAAGCTGCGGCGGCCAAAATTTTCGCGGTCATTGAGAGAAAATCCGCGATCAACAGTCTCGAACCCGATGGCGTCAAGCTCGCGCGGTTTCGCGGAGCGATCGAGTTCAGAGACATTGAGTTTCAGTATCCCTCGAGACCCGACGTTCCTGTGAGTTGCCGGAAACGATAGTAGGGTAGAAATACCGCTTTTGGCCACCTTTGGTGCAGTTGTGGCCACCGACTTCGAAAGGACAGAATTATTTGTATTGTCAAAAAAAAAAACAAAATTGTATAGACCATCTTGTTAATTTGTATGGTTACTTTCCAAATTTCGTGAAAATGGCCACAAATGGTACACGGGCCACAACCGGTGCATCTACCCTATGACATTTGGTCATCGCGATATTGATACGCCAGTCGCCGTGCCGTCATTGTATTTGGACAATTTCAGGTATTGAAGAAATTGAACTTCACGATTAGAAAAGGCGAAACGGTGGCACTCGTGGGAAGTTCAGGTTGCGGCAAGTCAACGTGCATACAGCTGCTTCAAAGGTTCTACGATCCGATCAACGGACAGGTAATATTGGCTGGAACACATAGTCGAATCCTACGATTCGGTAACCACCTATTCGACAGGGCGCATGCGCACATCGCCTTCGTATAGACTTCGCAATGCGGAATAGCTGCTCGAACTTCGGTCGAATAGGTGAGTTCATCCGGTCCCAAGTCGGTCGTTCAGATGGGATCCTGTGTTCAAGATTCTTCTCGACGATTACGATCTCCGAGATTTGAACATCGCGTGGCTGAGGAGCAACGTGGGCATCGTCGGCCAAGAACCGGTGCTCTTTGACACGACGATCGCGGAGAACATACGTTACGGGAATCTGGACGCCACGATGGAAATGGTCGTCAACGCTGCCAAGGAGTCGAACGCCCACGACTTTATCATGAAACTGCCGTCGGTAAGACATGTCAATGTGTTTTTTTTCTCTTTATCCGCACATTACATTTATTATATTTTTAACTCCGAGAAATTGTCCACTTTTATTTTATTTTTTAATTCGATTAATTTTTTGTTTTTCCTTTCAAATTTAGAAATACGACACGCTGGTCGGTGAAAGAGGAGCTCAAATATCCGGTGGACAGAAGCAACGCATCGCCATTGCGCGTGCGTTGATCAGAGATCCGCCGATTTTACTTTTGGACGAGGCGACGTCTGCCCTGGACACGCGTAGTGAATCAAAGGTTCAACTCGCGCTCGATAAGGTAAAAACAAATTCACGTCGAAGCAATTTTTCTGCTCTCCAGCGTCAGACGAATTTACATATCGACAGATATCTATTCTACTCGATGGTTGGTGGTCAACCGGAAATCGTTAATTTCAGGCTCATAAGGGAAGAACCACTATTATAGTCGCACACAGACTGACGACAGTGCGCGGCGCGGACAAGATAATAGTTCTCGCGGATGGTGAAGTCGTGGAAGAGGGCAAGCACCGCGAACTCATGGAGAAGAAGGGCAACTATTACGCTCTGGTGACTTCGCAAGTCTCGGAATTTTCCGAATCGCAGCAGGAGCACCGAACCACCGAGGATTCGACGATCGAGGAGGATGACGAGGACCTCGAACCGGTTACCATGAAAACAGAGGTCTGTAACAATTTTGTATCTTGTCTATAATGATTTTAATAACTGACCTACCATTGAAGCCATTTTTATTGAACAGGTCGCCGATGAGGAAAAAGCTCCAGAAAAGAACGAGAAGAAAGTGGGAATATGGAAAATCCTAAAGTTGAACGCACCCGAGTGGAAGCTTCTACTGACCGCGGGAACCGTGTCCATAATAGTTGGATCCTCGATGCCTGTTTACTCTATCCTCTTCAGCGACATGATTGGGGTGCGTTCATCCTGATCAGACGTCAATTAAATCATGTTTCATATTTTTTTAATTTGTGCCTATAGATCCTTTCGGACCCTGATGACGATTACGTTAAGGAAGCATCTGCTACCTACGCGATTTACTTCATATCAACTGGTATCGTCATCGGAAGCGCTACTTTCATTCAGGTGGCTCTCTATACTCTTCCTGGTCTTTCTTAAAGACCGCAATTCCATGAAGTGTAGAAATACAAACGGATTCATTGAATTGTTCCGATGACTTGCAGCTCTTTCTGTTGTCCATCGCCAGTGAAAGTCTGACAACGAGACTCCGGGGTGTAGCCTTCCAGGCGATGCTGAAGCAAGAGATGGCCTGGTTCGACGAACCGTCCAACGGAACGGGCGCCCTTTGCGCCAAATTGTCGACCGAGGCGGCTGCCGTCAAGGGCGCGACCGGTCAACGTATCGGCACGATCATTCAGTCCATCAGCACTCTGCTTCTCGCAATCGGACTCTCGATTTACTACGACTGGCGCTTGGGTCTCGCTGGAATGACGTTTATTCCAGTGATTCTTTTCGTGACACTGCTTCATGGTAGTGTTTACAAGAAGGAGACGCTCAACTATCACAAGAGTCTGGAAAGCTCGACGAAGGTACAGAGTGAAAAAAAAACACGAATATTTGGTGGTTTCGGTTGCGTTTTTGGATTTTCATGAAAGATATTGTGTTTCATGTATTACTGACCTTGGATAGATTTTAATTTAATTGCCGTCGGTTTACAGATCGCCGTCGAGGCCGTCAGCAACATAAGAACCGTCGTAGGACTTGGACGCGAAGAAACGTTTTACAAAGACTACGTGAACGCTGTCGTTCCGTCGTTCGAGCAGGCCAAGAGGAACACGCATTATCGCGGTCTCATTTATGGGCTCTTCAAGTCCATCGGTTACTTCGCTTACGCCGCGGTTATGTACTACGGAGGATATTTGATAGACAAAGACGAAGTCGACTTTCCATCGGTTTTGAAGTTAGTCCACATTTATTAGTGGAAGTGGAATTGCATTTCTTCCTTGTTGTTTCTATGTCGTCATCGTTACTTATATATTTTTCGTTTTTCTTGCAGAGTAGCGCAATCTCTAATCAGTGGCACCATAGTCGTTGGTCAGGCATCCGCGTTTTCGCCTAATCTTCAGAAAGGCATCATATCAGCTGGAAAAATAATCGGTCTTATAGAGAGAGTCCCCAAAGTCGAGGATCCGAAGGAGCCGAAGGAAGTCGACTTATCGGTATGAGAGGCGTACTGCTTTTCGCACACTTTCATTGATAAATTAAGATTGACACCCATTGTTATTGTGATTCATTCAGAAAAAAGAGGCTGACGTGGATTTCAACGAGGTATCATTCGCATACACCGCTCGACCTGACGTCACCGTACTAGATTCGCTAAATCTCAAAGTGGAAGCTGGAAAGACAATCGCTTTGATAGGTTCCAGCGGTTGCGGAAAAAGCACAGTCATCAAACTCATCGAACGTTTCTACGATCCTACGTCAGGCTCTGTCGTAAGCAATAATTTCTTTTTACGGTAACACCATTAAAAGCAAAAGTGAACAAAAATGATCACGATCAAGGGGAGATGAATTTTACGATTGCAATTTGGATGAGAGAGATGGAAAAGTAGATGCAATTTTGAATGTGAACACTTTTCTAGGACATCAACAAAACGAATATCTCGTCGATCAGCCAATCGTCGTTGAGACTTATGTTGGGTCTGGTTGAACAAGAGCCGACAGTTTTCGCCAGAACGATACGGGATAACATAGCGTACGGCGACAACAGTCGGGATGTGACTATGGAAGAAATAATAGTCGCGGCGAAGAAGGCGAACATACACAATTTCATTACGTCACTGCCACTGGGGTATGAAACTACGTTGGGAGACAAGGGTACGATGCTTTCCGGCGGACAAAAGCAGCGCGTCGCCATAGCCAGAGCTCTCATCAGAAACCCGAAGATTCTTCTGTTGGACGAAGCTACTTCTGCTCTGGATACTGAGAGCGAAAAGGTAAATCGATCGATTTCCTCTCTCCCCTCCTCTTCCTCGAGTATTTCTTCTTTTGAGCTAAGAGACTTGTTTAAAATCAACGAGACGAAGAAAAAATTAGTTATACGGGAAAATACACGTCCAAGTTGTATTATTGATGTCTATTAATATGCTGAAAAAATTGCTCCGCAGATCGTCCAAGCCGCGCTCGACGAAGCGAAGGACGGAAGAACGTGTATCCTCATCGCCCACAGGTTATCGACGGTCGAAGACGCCGACAAAATTTGCGTTATCCGCAACGGTGTCGTGGTCGAAAGTGGAAATCACGAGGAGCTTATCCGGCAAGGCGGGCTCTACTACGAGATGCTTTGTCTGCAAACGGGGAGAAAGTGAAAAGCATGTGAGAATAAATACGAAAGAATGTAAATGGCTTTGTTCATTGATAGTCGTGATTCTCAAACCATTTACCAGGCGCTAAGCGATCTGGCGAACTTCCAGTACAATCGTGAAGATCGTGAAAAAAAATGAAGCGAAGAACGAAGATACGTAGATCAACGTTACAGGGTTGTATTTTTGGAATTAAGTTCGGACTTAGGATTGACCTTTGTATCGAACTTCGAATTAAAATCGATCTTCAAATCGAAACACGAACTCACGATTGACTTGAGACGCCGAAAACCTCAGCACCAAAAAAAACGTGACACGTATCGACACCGTACTAAAATTACTGTACACCCGACATCTCTGCACCAAACAATCTCTACAGTAAAGCGTGTAAGGTTATCGGCCGATGAAACACGAAGCCGACACCGATAACCCGACTTTAGTGTAGACATTTTCGGTGTGCAGCGGATATGTGTCAGATTTATATGGTGTAGACCCTATATATGTCAAGATTTTTTTATTTTTTTTTATTTAGTAGAGTCGATTGATGAATATATTTCATTGTTTGGGAGGGGGAGGACGGAGAACTATGGCCACGGGGTCCACGATACCAGTGACCATTTCGCCAGAGATATCTTTCGTATCACCGTAGCAAACAAATCTCTTACCCAACGAGCTTTTCGCGTCGAGTCGATAACACAGGTAGCTGTTCTGCCAGCAGATTCATTGATCGATAATCGATAACGAAAACATTCGGCCACAGTAAATCCTGCGACTTCTTGTCCCACGAACCGAATAAACGCGATCCTGAAATGCTTAGAGAATCTCCGAACTTTGCTCGACGTATTCGACTCATACCGAACAGTAGGAACTCAAGATCTACAGTTCAAAAGGGAAAAGTTATTTGTGAAGCAACAAATCACGTTGAACAAGTCCCAAAGCCGGCGTTGCTTTCGCACGACGCAGGAAGCGTCGGAGCCCGGTCATACCGATCATACCGAGTGTAGTCCCCCCAAAATCGGATCCGAGCTTACCGAGCGTCTCCAGGTTTTCTCGGTGCGTCGTATATCGCGCACACATGCTCAATCCGCGTGTGTCACACGTAACACACAACTCGAGAAACGACAGAGCGCGGCGGCCGAGAGAGTCGCGCGCCCTGAGCGGCGACGGCGGGCACTAGGAATCCGGAGGATCATGTGTTCACCTCAGTACGTCGCGGTATCCGCCAGCGCACGGTCTGCCGTCGTGTGTGTGTCGCCAATCGCCGTGCCCCCGCAGTGTGTGTCTCGATCGCCAATCGCGCGCATCACGCGACATCGTCGGGCAAAGCTGCGCGCAACTTCCAAAAATATACACAACAATAAGCCGCGCGATAAAGACAGCGTGTCTGCGCATATCAAAAAAATAAATATATACACACGCGTATGTATATTGCGAAAAAAAAAAAAACAAAAATAAAAAACGAGTGCCGTTCGACGTATAGCAGTCAGACTCTGGTGTTCGCTCGTGTATGGTGAAAAAAAAAAACAATCGACGATCGAATGATGAAAGGAAAAAATCGTATAATCGGGGAATAGGGAAAACGAGAATCGGGGAAAGAGACGAGAGCCGTCGTTCCATAGATCACTGATCTACGGCGCAGGACCTCACTGCTGTGTCGCTGCTGCTGCTATTGCTGCTGCTGCTGCTGCCACTGCACCGCTTGGTCTCTTGCGCCGAAGCGATCGCTCTACTGCCTTCTCTTTTTTTCGTATTCGTTTTTTCGCTCCTCTCTTCTCTCGCTCGCTCCCTTCCTCTCGCTCGCTCGCGTCGCTCTCTGTGTGCGTTCGATTCTGCTCGAAGCGAAGCAGCCGAGCCTTGGCCAGTGGCGCGGTAATGCACGAGTCTCGCGCGCGATACGCGCGCAAAGCTCATAACCAAGAAATTCGGTGAGAGAATTGTGCGCTCGCGAATCTGCGCCAGCAGCGCAATTCGAAAATACAATCCGCGCAACGTGCGGAAGTCGCGCGCGTGTTAGTGCGTGAGCGGGGACTGAGTGTGTGTGTGTGTGTGTGTATGTGTGTGCGATTGTGTGTGCGCGCGCGACGAGTGCCTGCGACAACGGCGACGACGGCGACAATACTGCGCAAAGCGGTCTCGGGGCATTTGCGAGACGGAAAAATCGAGTGCGTCGAGATCTATCGAGGTGGAACTGTTTTTTTTTTTTAATAATTATTTTGTAAATGGTGCTCTGTCTGTGTGTTTGCTTTGACGGATTAATAATATCGCGATAATAAAAGCAGAAGACAGGTGGAAATAGTCGATTAACGATTTTGCGATCGTCGATCTTGCTCGATGGAATAAATCGTTTTTGCGGGAAATCACATCGCGTGGATACAATAGAATTGTTCCGAGTGCTGTGCGTGGAAAAATATCTTTCGGGATAAGTACCACGGTGTGTCCGTGCTTCGCGGTCGTGACTGCCGATTATCCAACTTTGTCGCTGGTCCCTCTGCTCGCTCGCTGTCTACGTTGGCCGCTGAAAGAACAACAGTGGAATAATGTCGACGCGGTAGCCCGAATAATATTCAATTATAGGACTGGATTACCATGCCCGTCACGGTCACGAGTCACAGGTAATAATGCAAACAATTGTACAATACGACGAAATTTTACGCAGCTCCATTAGCGGGAAGAAATGAGCGGCTTAGAGCGAAATTTTGTGCTCGCGATCGTTCGGAAACTTTTTTCGGAATTGTTTCGTCTGTGGTTTTACGGGCGTTTCGCCGATTTCAAACGAAAATCCGTCTACAAGTGTAACGACAGTAAAATAATCGAATCACCGATTCTCAAAAGTAAGAACATCAACTTCCCGATCGGAATCAATTTGTAATACACGGATGATGAATGACTCAGTGGCAGGATCGTATTTCAAGAAGTACGCGATAATTTAATCGTCGGTTTTTTGCGGGAATAGGTAAATTGATCGTCAACCTCTGGAAACGTATCCCACGCAAATGCGTATTATTTGCGCTGGCAATCATTAGTCAATGATGCGACAGCTTCTAAAGGTTACCAGCCATGAGATTTATAACTTTTGTCATTCGCTTTCGGAGCTTATTTTCTCGGTGTTTTTATCGGAAATGAGATGGGGAACTTCATACTGTGAATCTCATTGTAAACATCCTCTGCATTGTCTTGCGTCACAACTAAAGGCGAGGAGTGGCGGCGGAGAAGTGATTCGACCCATTACTGTAAGAATAACATGTTATTCCGCCAATGGGATCATTTTTACGATCGGTAGAGAAGCAACGCGAAAAAAAAAATCTGCACATCCAAAAAGTGATTGTCACACCGATTTTAATTCCTGTCTTTGCGTCTGACAATCTACATTTACTCATATAGCCCACGGAAATCCCTAATTAAAAAAATAATTATTTAGATGACGAGATTACAGACGTTAGTTTTGCGAATTATTGCAAACAAATAAAAACGACGCGGGTATCCAATCAGTGACTTCGCACAACTAATAACCAATCAGTTCTTGTACACTGAAAAAAATTAACAGCTGTGATTACCAATCGTTGGTCAGAGCTACCAAAATTTTAGTAACTGCGACCGATATTTTGGTAGATCTAACCAATGGTTGATAATAGCAACTACTAATTTTTCTCAGTGTATCTAACTTGATAAGCGACCAACTTCTTGGGAACAAATTAAAATCGTCTCTCGTGTTATATATTTGTCAGGACATGGAATGGCACCTGTAGCTTCTACGATTGACAATTGCATGCGGTAATTATCTCGAGTTTATCAGGGAACACCTCTTGTGCACTCGGCGAGTGAACAAATTTTTTAAAAGGTTCCAGTTTACTGTGTTCGACGTGAGGTTAGTGATATTCGAGCTTGAATTGCGGGTACTCGTTGAAGTAGCGGTTTCAAGTAAGAATAGGAGGGATTGAAAGGGAACACCGCATCGCTGGTGCGCCAATGACGGCAACAACGTGAATAGGATTTGGAGCAGAGTGTGCTGGTTGTGGCCGGGGCCGAGAGCCGAGATCGTGATGGAATGAAAAAGACTGCACGCAGCGCTGAACGCGACGAGAGAGGGACCACTCGGTGCTCAGAAGCAGAGGGGAAGGAGGGGGGGGGGGGGGGAGTACGGAGGATGAGTTGGCAGGCAAAGGGCCATTTGCATGTTCATTAAACGAATAAGCCCGGTGATTCCTGATGGGCAGCGGTGAACACGTGACGCTCACCGTTTACAAAACAATAAACACGAAACTCCTTCCCCGGCGGCTCCCACTACTCGCTGTGCGTTTCGGCCAAACTCGCTTCCGACATACGCACGTTTGAAAACATATTCACCGGCTGCTCAACGATCGTTACAAGTCACGCTGGATATAATCGAGTATATTCGCGTTTACGATAAATCTACTATTTTTCACGCGGCTTATTTTACTCGAAAGAATTAGCGTTCACTGTAAATAAATAAATAAAATAAACGCGATATGTATTTGTACTGCCGTCATGACTTTTAGAGCGTCGATTTTTCAAGTACACTCGGAAGTGGACGGTCGCTCGTTTTGTGTACCACTACCGACTGGTCCACGAGAATCCTTTGAAAACATATTCACCAGCTTCTCAACGATCGTTACAAGTCACACTACGTTGGATATAATCAAGTATATTCGCGTTCACGATAAATCTACTATTTTTCACGCGATTTATTTCACTCGAAAAAATGAATTAGCGTTTACTGTACAAAATAAATAAAAAAATAAACGCGATATGTATTTTTACTGCCGTCACGATTTTTAGAACGTCGATTTTTCAAGTACACTCGGAAGTGGACGGTCGCTCGTTTTGTGTACCACTACCGACTGGTCCACGAGAATCCGACGAATCGTCGCTGGGATTCCACACGGGCGCCCTTATCGTGTGGCAGTCGGGCTGTACCAATTATTGTTGATAATGCGCGTTGCTCTAGAGCGAGTTCACTTTATTGTGCGATAATGCGCGAGAAAAACATTTGCCGCTGGCGACGATAGGAGCCACTCGAGCCGATTGTGTGTAGCTCTCGGTGTACCCTATTTCAACTCTAATGGCACCCGAGAAAAGAACGAATATGCACGCGCGCCATGTCAACCCACTGTAATTGTGGCTCATCTCTGAAAATCATCGTTCGCAATCTTTTTAAGTTTTGCACATTTAGAACACTTGTACTAATCATTATATTTTCGCACGAATTTCGAAAGTTGGTGATCACGATGTGCGTATACATTTTTGCGATGTGCAGCGACGACTTACGTAACAACGCGTGACTGTCGCTTGACTGACAATTCTCTTTCTCTCATCGTCGAGGAGAACAGATACTACTAAAGTTTGATAAGAAACTAACACCAATTGAATGCCACCGGGCGTTATTGGTCGGTTCTTGAATCCATCAACTGTAGCATACATAATAATTAGGATAATTAAATATGATATTGAGAAACGAAAAAAAAATCACTCGACCGACAGAGCCGAAATGATAAATAAGTGGAAAGCTGCAACTATCATTGGACCGGACGTACCCGTTATTCGGAACTGCGCGAAATTCCATTAAGAGAAATTAGGGAATTCCGAGGGAGATAGCGGAAAGTGGGGCGCGTTCAGCCGCAGGGCACAGTGAGCCACGGCGATTTTCTGCTGAATTACCGATCACACGACGATGACACAGTGATCCGACGTAAATGATATACTTAATCCAGATCTTTCCACATACTCCGAGCCTTGTCGATATTGCGGTAAAAAAATTGCAGAAAAGTTTGTGATTCTTTATCTTGGAGGAAATTTATTCGCTTAATTTTAATTCTTAATTTTTAGTCAATCTTAATAATTCTAAATGATATACTTAATCCAGATATTTCCACATACTCTGAGCCTTGTTGATATTGCCGTGAAAACATTGCAGAAAAGTTTGTGATTCTTTATCTTGGAGGAAATGTATTCGCTTAATTTTAATTCTTAATTTTTAGTCAATCTTAATAATTATAAATAATATACTTAATCCAGATCTTTCCACATACTCTGAGCCTTGTCGATATTGCCGTGAAAACATTGCAGAAAAGTTTGTGATTTTTTATCTTGGAGGAAATTTATTCGGTTAATTTTAATTCTTAATTTTTAGTCAATCTTAATAATTGCCAAATTGCCTAATTAGTTTGCTTGTAATGATTACAGGTGGCCGTTAGACGTTCAGGCTGCAGGAGCGTCGCAGAGTGATCCCGATTATTGCCGGCATGTTCGCAAAATAGCCACACAACGATCCCAAAGATCTTCTTGCCGAAGCAATTCTGCGATGTTGTTTAGGTATGAAGAATTGAAAAAACTTTTTCGCGCCATGTAAATAATTCCGAAGAGAAGCTGATAACAAAGCAACGAAAAAAAAAAAAAAAAAAAAAAAAAAAATGTGACGAACATGCGAAATACTTGAGAAGCGAATCTCAAATTCGCTCGCGTGCGCGATTAGTTCGGTCGCTCGGCTCGTTCATGCCACTTTTCGATATTATAAATACGCGTTATCGCTCGCGTACTATTTTAACGCGTTATCTCCTTTTGCGCGTCCGTCGTGGGAACGCAATACAGCCGCGAGATCGCCACGAGTCGCTCTTACGCCCCACATTATGCAGCGAAATTTTGATACACCACGTAAATTCGACGAACCCTCGTGAATGATTGTCTCTCAATCGGTTCGAAACGTTATTTAAACGTTGTTTCATTTTCACCGTTCAGTAACGTAAGAAAAATGGAATATGTTGTGAGTAACAATTGTATCTGCTGTTGTGTATTATTATCACTATTTCGTAATGCAAAAGAAATTAAATATAGAAAATCGTGAAGAAAACTTGAATCAAGGTGTTGAAACTTGCGTCGAAAGATGAAACTGTTTTCTTGTTTTCACCAACGCGCTTGACACGCGAGGCAAAAGCGAATCGGGTTAAACTGCCGGGTAAATAGACGTAAGTTGAACCTAATTTGTCTGCTCGAAACATTGACATATCGCGAGAATCGCACTCTTGCTTAGAATCCATATACGGTTCAAGTCGAAGATCTCAGTGAATTCAATTTTTTTTTCAATAGAATCCCGTGGATGAAAATCTTTCATTCACGGGTCGATTCACTCCGGACGTTGATTTTCTCGTGTTTTCTTCGGTCCTTCAAAGAGAGTCGCTAAGACGACGGGTACAACCAGAGTATCGCGATAATGAGAATTTGTTTGTGAAGTTTTCTACGTAAGCGAGTGGGAACCATGTACCGCTGATATCCTACCTGGCAAAGTCGGAGCAGGATAGTCGTGATAAGCGCGGTGTCGAGTAACAAAATACGAGAGCATTGCTCGTGTATCGCGTCTCACGTATCTAATGTGAGTCTGCTACATTAAGAGAGTACAATATATTATCTACGAATGTAAATATGAAGTTTCTACACACGTGTACACGAGGCACTTCCCGTTCAGTGGGCCACTGCGTGTTTCACCAAAAAAAAAACTGAAAGAGTCAGTCAAAATGATCACACGATTCTACCCTTAGGAATGAAGCTGGAAAACGATTTTGACACCACTCAGCCTTTTTTATCCGTTGGTCTTCGATATTCCAATGAGGACGTTCTAGCTGCTTTTACATGTCAAAGAAAATGTGTGCGTTCATTGCTCCTCGACGTGACACTAATTCGCCTTATTCTCAAATTCTGTTTCGCTAACACATCTCAGCCAGCAATGCGTCACCTTGAGATCCATTCGCTTATCTCGATTACAGTCGTCTGGTACCTCAGCTGTTCGCTTCTGCCAGGCGTCTATGATCAATCCTATTCGTAATATTCGTGACGTTACATGTTAAAAAAATGTGTGCGTTCGTTGCTCCTCGACGTGACACTAATTCGTCTTATTCTCAAATTCTGTTTCGCTAACACATCTCGTCCAGCAATGCGTCAACCTTGAGATCCATTCGCTTATCTCGATGACAGTCGTCAGGTACCTCAGCTGTTCGCTTCTGCCAGGCGCCTATGATCAAATCTATCGTTCGTAACGTTCTTGGCGTTACGATAAGGCGCGTCGTCTCTCGGCGAGCGCGGCGCGTAGCGTCAATTATTTTTCATCGCGAGTGAGTGAACGAGCCGAATAAACATGTTTGGCAGAGCGAAGGCGTAAGCGGACACCGCGCGTTCGCGCCGGTGCCACACGGTGTCATCTCCCGAGTCTCCCGGGTTTGTACTTTCGATTATCGGGTTTCCGATAGATCGAGCGGCAGCATCACATTCGGAGCATTCGCTGCTCTCGACGCGAATTCTTCAACTGCGTATTATTTATGTACCGACATCAGTGGGCGCGCGGTCGGTGCGTGGCTTCGGCGGTCTCCCAAGTTAAGCAGCTTGACTCGCGGTCAGTACTTGGATGGGTGACCGCTTAGTTACGCACTAATTTGCTCGTTAACTGTTGAGCGGGAGGCAATTTTTCTGACTTTCTGATGTATTCTCATACAGCAAAAGTCAGTAAAATATAGCCGCCTGTATCGGCACAGGTTTTCTGCAGTTTTCCTGTGCCCGGAGTGCAAATGCGATACAGTAGTGCATTAGGAAAAGAGTGACTGCGGGTAACACTCTGGGGGAACTCAATAAATGGAAGGGGATGGAGGGGAGTGGGGACAAAGAAGGAGAGTTGGGGATAAAACGTACAAGCCTGAAGAAGGTATACGTAGGAATAAAAAAAAAATAAAAAAATCATGTATTTATCATTGCCAACATTTTTCGGAGGAGACTTTCTTTTGTACATTTTCTTTTATGTTGCTGAATCAACATCACAAATTGGCCCTGGGACGACGGCCAATTCGTCGAGATAGAGTAGACCGTTTCGTAATGGCGGCCGCGGTGCAAGAGTTAAAGACCCGGCGTATCTTTCGCACGTTAGGCAAACAAGGGCGTGACTACGAGAAGTCGATTACACGGGCCGACGTCTTAATTACGGATCTAATTGCTCCCGACACGGTACTTGGGACGAACCAGCCTTTGCCGCACTTTTGACGTCTCAATTCTCTCCTCTCACCGTCGGTCGACATCCCTCGTTTGTCATTCTCGTTATCGTTCGATACCCCAACCTCGCGATAAATATGCCACCGGCTGGATTATCATTCAATAAGTTACCTCGTCGTTTGCTTTGGAATTGTTATACGTTCAGCGACAATATCCATTTTCCGTGGAACGTATTTTACTTTCGTACGTTGCGAAATGTACGTCCGTAAATATAATGTGAATTAGCACTCGCGTTAGTCTCATGAATAATGTTGAATGTATGTCTGAGAAAATATTATTTTAACGTCCCTTCTTTTAAGGACTTACATCTATTTCGCGGCCAAAAAGGGTATTTTCGTGAATTTTTCTTTAGGAAATGGTTGCAGGTTTTCAACTTTCTTTTTTCACAGTAGAGAGTATTTGAAGTTACTATTTTTTGATTGAAACATTCGTAATTTACATAGTAACACTGAAAAAAATTAGTAGTTGTGATTACCAATCATTGGTTCGATATAACAAAATACTGATTGCAGTTACTAAAATATTGGTAGCTCTGACCAACGATCGGTAATCACAACTATTAATTTTTTTTCAGTGATGACATCCAAGAATTTTTAATCGTTTATATGCTAAGAATCGATTTTTTTTTCTTCAAATTTCAACTAGATGTAAGCCCTTAATTATCTGGACGAAGCTTTATGTATTTGATTTGTTGTTTTGTTGATAGGTGAGCAAGAGGGAGGCGCTGACCGGTGGCGGCGGCGGCCATGCGCCCCGGCCCACCATCACCGAGCCGCCGCAGGCCTCCCCGTCGCCAGCCACCGCAACAACGGCAACCAGCTCGGCCAGCTCTACGGCAACGGCAACGGCAACGGCAACGACGGCTCCCGAGTACCCCTGCGATCCTCGTGCTCCTGTTGCTCGGCACCGGGCCCTGTCTTGCTCTCGTTGACTCGCCCGTCAACATGCCAATCGGTCATCCCAATGTCCTTGGCTATCCGCTTCACCATCATCATCAGACGAACCCGCAACATCGTCGCAGCTTCCTCGCCTCGCCCTCGTCCGATTCGTCCTTTGTGCCCGCGTCGAGCTCCTCCACCGCTTCCTCTTCCTCGTCGTCGATCGCCGGCGCATCCGGCTCATGGTCGGAACAGAAGAGAGGCCCGAGAAACCTGACCGTGGGTTATCTCACCGCAATCAAGGGAGGCCTCAAAGATAGACAGGGCCTCGCCATATCTGGCGCACTCACGATGGCACTCGACGAGGTGAGATTCAAAGATGAGACAATAAATCGATATGTCATTTTTTTAAATCTAATCAATCATAAATCTGCTCATCGAATTTCGTTTATCGTAATCGTTTGTCATATTTAGAAAAATTCAAGCGTTTATACAGAATTAGCTCTTATAAGGAAACAGACAGAATATGAGTTCGCTTCAGTCAGATAGTAAGCTAGCAAGACTGTTATCAAGGATCGGTCATCAAAGACCGGATGGGTTAGACACTTTTTTTATGACGATAACTGAAAAAGGACCAAGCTTCAACGGGAATAGTGGAGTCTGTTTTGCTGGGTCTTTCAGTCTATCCCCCCTCCTCCCCCCAAAGTAGCGATCGCGTTTGCTAAATTCCCTCTATTGTCTCTGAAGCCTAATCTCTCACAACCCTTCTATTTCTGGTTAGCCATGTTCATCTTTCTCGATAGCCCTCACCTCGGCTCAATCGCTCTGCTACCTTCGTAGGGCTCGCCCCGGTCCGCCCACGCCCGAAACCTCTCGAGAGCGTGAGAAGAAATCGGCTGAGTCCCTCGGAACGCGCCGACTCTCCGCGCCGAGCCCAGTGGCGGCGGCAGCGCGGTCCCAGGAATCCGGTATTACATACAGCCGGGGAATAGTGTATGTAAATGTATGCGATAGGTGCAAAGAGCGAGTTGCACGCCCAACCGCGTTCGCGGCAATGTTTTCATTCACCGCTCACCACATATTTATACGCTATGCGTCCTCGGCTTCAAACTTGGTGCTTGGAAAAGTGGGAAAAGCTGAAATAAATAGCACATCGACCACTGTTTCTCTCGCTTCTCGATTCGTCGTGTTTCTTCTCTTCTTCGTTCGGAACAAAGTGGATAATTTGCTTTAATGCTCATTCATTTGTATCGGTCCATAGAAGCGTAATAGAATTAAGACGCGTTGTGGGAAGATAAAAGAAAAAAGGGTTATAAGAAGTTCTCGCTGAGAGGAAGAGAGTAACATAGCGCCAACGCCACGAAATGTAATGCACGCGTTGAGTTCAGTGAGAACGCAACCAGCTGCTCGCTCACCGTCAGAGCGAATGTTTCGTACCGCAGGCCAAAGTGAGAACTGCGATACCATAGACCTAGCCGATTGAGGGGGAGTAACGATGATGGAAATATAGGGAGTGCAAGTGAGGGGTGGGCGGCAAAGAGGATAAAAAAGAGGTATAGTACGCTGGAATTTGGATTTGCATAATAACCGACCGGTAGTGATATCTGCTTGAGAGTCGGACGTAACGGGTGCACCGAAGGGAAAACTTACGTAGTATGGACCGATAAATTCGTATGCGCGTATAGGAGGCATTATTCGATCAAGTAGGCAATAAAATACTGAAACTTCAAAACGAAAACGGCGATTTCTCATTAATAACGATATTAAACATTAGAACAGTAAGCAAGGGGATCAGGTTTATAAAAAGTGAGAACTTTGTACGATGGAAGTAAATGTATACAACAGCTCTCAGCCGGATTGACGTCTTAGGTCAGTGGCTGCTCTGATGCGCGGAGCGAGAAGCGCATTTCCGATGTAGGAAAGTTGTCCGTCAAGGAGACGAGCGCAGTATGAAAGTTAGTTTAGTCGCACAGGCTCTTGGCAAGGCGATGGTGATGATAGCAAAAAAGGATAAGCAGAAGAAATGCTGACCTTGACAGTAACTGTCGTGTTGTCTATGGTCCATTGATATCAATGGTTGTCACAATCGAAATAGTCATTATCATAATGACCAAAAGATTAATCGATCTTTCAGGATACAAGAAGGAAATGCTTTTTTATTTTCAGATCAATAATGACACGAGAATCTTGCCAAATGTGAGGTTGGTGATGCGATGGAACGACACAAGAGGCGAAACCGTCGAAGCCACAAGAGCTATGATCGACATGATTTGCGACGGAGTGGCTGCCTTCTTCGGCCCGGAAGGTTCGTGCCACGTGGAGGCCATTGTATCCCAATCGAGGAATATACCAATGATCAGCTATGTAAGTTTAAGTTCTTCATTTTTTCTTTAATATAAATAAAGTGTAAGAAATTTTCGTGTGAGCATCCCAAAAAATGTGCATAGAGAGAATTGGGAATCGAGGACGCGCCGTAGGTACATTAATTAAACGCGGTGCCGTTGAATCGTCGGTGAATCGCAGGAGAAACCTTCGCACGGTACAAGTATATCGCCCTTGCGTTGCTCGTTTACTCCCGCGAACTTGCGGAATAAATGACACGCCGGGGCAGAGCCCACGCCATGCGTGAAACCAGTTTCCCGCAAGTTTGTAAGCCAGCGAAGATTAATGGTGCACTCGTTGTAACGCCATTAATCGGCGATCGATAAAAGAAACAGGAGAAAAGAAATAACCCGAGCGATAGAGAGATCGGGGCGTTCTATATGACTTTTTGTAGAGCAGGCAACACTTTTCTCTCGTTTCGTACTCTTCTCGTTCCTTGCGTTGTGAAAAATAATGTTCGACACGATTGTTTTGTAATTAAATGGAAACTGTGCTTTCATTGCGTTTGACATTGGGCGACGTAATTATTACTTATCGTACGAGAAAATTTTCCGCGGAAAAATTGACGTCACAAGAAGTCATTGCCCTCGTTGACGAAGTAATTGAGAGAAAAAGAAAAAAATTGGACGATGAAAATTTCTGAAATGGAATTTTTTCATATTGCTGCATCTCCATTTTAATCGACCGCCGCCGCCGTATTCGGAATATCTTTGCACGGACACCGTCAGCCATGTGCTTGGGTAACCGGACCTAGACGGCTCTCGCCCGTCCAGCTAAAGGACGAAGATATTATTCTATCGACGAGGCGATTTGCATGAAAACTGCTGGTTCCCCTGACCTTCGCGGTCTATTTATAGTACCTACCGTTGGCTGTCGATGCCCCACGCGGTCTCTGTAATACACGCCATCAGCATTCGTGTACCAACACGCACACCAACGCTTATCTGCTTACCTGTTGCTGCACAAATCTAAGTCTCCGATGCTAGCCCCGCTTCTGCCGTTTCGTGCAGTCGCAGCCACTTCTTCGCTGAACTTCGCTACTTCGCTGGAGTCACGTGCAAAATATTAACCGTCTGGGCGAATATTTTCACGACATTAAACAGATAGAAAACTACCGAACAGCTGTTAAAATAGAGTAGAATTTGGTTAAATAGTAGAATTTTATTTGTTGTTTAGCTCGGGATTAAAAATATATTGTATTTTGCCGAGACTGATGTTTTCACTCAAATACTTGACGAAAACTCACTATTCTCTAAAGTATGAAGAGTATCATAAGAACGTGCACGGATTTGGCACGGTCAATGCAGAAGTTGCGCCGTTGGAGCCGGTTGAAACTGTTGACGCTGGTTGTGCGTCGAGAAGTCCGCGCGTCTAGTGACACGCACCGACAACGAAATAAATGTCTCGCGCGATTACTGGTCGTTACGATTATTTAAGGACCGGTGCCCGGAGAATCGTACGGAGGAAGAAACCATCGGTGGATCGCGTCGACTCACGAGACCGACGTCCGAGTGTTCTCATTCCACGGGCTTGTTCGACAATGTCACATGTCCATGGCGAACGGTTGGGAATGGTACCGAGATATTATTGTTAACGTTACAACTTTAATTCATTTTATGCAAACGATAAGCTTATCTTTGCTTATACAGCCCCCTGAATAAATAGCATCTGTGTCGTTCTCGATTTTGGAAATGATATATCACTTATTAATATCTTATTAATCTAATATTTGTAATCATTCATAATTTATGAATATGTTATGACGTTTTAAGAGTCGAGAAAGAGTCTGCTCTTCATCGGTTGCACAATGATTAGGTAGCTTCGACAGTCGAGGTTCATGCGAGAAGCGACACGTTCATTCCAAGTGTCACCGAGTCGTTAAAGCTGTACTTAGCGATTAAATCACTTACTTTCAAGTGGAAGATACGATTTCGATTAGATTTTGAGAATCTGATCGTCATCCAAGTCCGATAAGGGAAACAAAGCGAGCCGTCGGATGAAGAGAGAAGCAGAAAAAAAAATATACACTCAAGTACCACACTCGCTAATAACGTTGCGTGCTTCAAGTGTGGAGGAAGATATTTCTTCGAGGTTGTGGAGAGTGGGCACGGGAAGTCATGAATCCCGACGTGCAATGCACGAGCGTGTCGCGCACAGCTGCAGTTTCAGCGAAAGTGCGTCCCCAATAAAGCCTCAATTGGACGAGTAGCATTAACACCCAACTTGTGAGCAACGACGCGCATTCTCATTTAGCCAGTAAAACCGCACATTAGACAGTCAAGATTCCGAGAGACGTGAATTTTCGTCAGTTTGGATTTATCGTCCAGACTTTTTCACCGTGACATGACAAAAATTGGGCTGTCGAATTGGAATTAAAGGAAATTGAAATTTCATAACCCGACCCATTGGGGACATGTGTAATTATCAGTCGATCCAAATTATTCAAGGGCAAGCACGGAAACAAGATAGTTGACTGGGATTAAGGCGACTAATTGATAGGTACTTTTTTTCTTAATCTATTTTGTTTACGTTATACACAATGTGTACGATATGTATTACATGTATCAGGTATACGTATGATATAATATGTGATATATGAAATATAAGGGTACGGCGACTTGGTTCCAAATACATACTTTGTATCATAGGGTCGATGTCTGGCGTACGAATTGTAACCCACGCTCTCGAAAATGGTACGTTCGTCTCGCAACACGAATGCGTGTCCGCTTTAACGAGTCACGAGCGGCATCGGACTAATCGCCTTAATTTGTCGCCGCCAGCAGGACCTACGGGCGTTAAACTTAATGTCATGTTCTAAATATAAGCGGGAACCCGTCGTCGCGATTGCGGGCGCCCGCGAAGATCACTTTTCCCGAGTGGGTCATCGTCGGTTCGACAATCCTGTACATCGGAATGCCGTTCGACGCCGCACATCCGAATGATTTTATTCGGCACGCAAAGTCGTCCGGTACTTTGCTTCGGTGACTCGATTTTAGATATCACGAGTAAATTGAGCCTCCAAGACAGTGAGAATTTTATCCGTCTTCTCGCGAAATAAATATCCGCGGTCACAAAGCTTTCTCAATGAAGAAACAACAAAAAAATGTAAATGTTGAAGAGCGATGGGGGGGAATGCGAATCGAGAAGAATCCCACGGTGCCCAGGCGCGGGTTATACCCCGCGCCTGGGCACCTCGACCACCTCTGGCGCTCTTACTCTCCTCTCTCTCGTTCTCTCTCTCCCTCTCCCCTCTTCTTCTCTCTCGTTCTTTCTCGCGCGCGCGTCATTCTTGCGCGCGCCTTTTTTTCTGCTCTTTTCGTTTTCTTTTCCCTTCCCTTTCGTTTTTTCCTCTTTGTCTTCTCTGTCTTTCGCTTTCTTTCTCCGCTCGTTCGCGCTCCCTTCCACGATCGCCCCCAACCCCTTCCGCTTTCTCCCTTTTCGACGTTGTTGTCGTTTTTTTTTTTTCGTTTTTTTTTTTTCCTCACGAGGATTGGAGGATAACGGCGCCGCTCGGGCTCTTGCTAACTGGTGGTGTTTATCTCGGATATATTTAGCCCCGACAATCACGCGCTCGCGCGCAGCCTACCGGCCGTTCGGGCCCGATCTCCCGAGAGATCCCACGGTGTCCGGTAAGGTGCTCCACGGTTACCACCACCACCACCACCACCATCGCCACCACCAACACTGGCATGCGGTCTGCACTGGTAGCAGTATTTCGCCGGCGGATACCGCCGTTCGATTCTTCCCATCGGGAAGCATATTTATCTACATCTTACGGCACCGCTTCGGCTTATTATTGAACGTTCATTACACGAAGGTCTGTAAAATACGCCTACGCTTCTGTCAACTTACCAAATGTTAAAAAAAAAAAAAAATCATGATTCATGAAGAGAACCGAGAGTTCTTTTTTCGGAAGGACTTTTTTTTTTGTAAAACCTACTTTATACTGTCCCTTCTTACGGTTTACAATTCAATGTTAACTATTAATCGCCATACATTTATTTCTTATCTGTCTCAGACAGAGAGAACAGACAGAGTTACGGCTATCGCAACTCGGTTGTCTGGTACCGCGTGTCATGTGGCACGTGCCACGTGCCATGAGCCGCGACGAAAAAAAAAAAAAAACAAACATTTTTGTCGTTTGGAAATATACCCGGCGTGTATCTTCGATGAGTCTAATGGTGACGTGCGTATGAGTGTGGCTTTCCACACACACACGCGCATATATTGAGAGGGTTCTCAACAAGCTGGTTGATCGGGTAACGTTTTGCGCGGGTCGCTCCGTCTGACGGCAATTATTGTATGTCCTGTCTACCGTTACTGGCGCTCAGTGGATTAATAAGAATCTCGTAAAATCCCCACTGGTCGAACATACATTCCATTTTCATTAGTAAACAGGAAAAAGCGAATCAAGGAATCAAGCTAACATCTGTGTATTCTTTATGCGATATATTCTTGGAGCACAAGGATGACCAGTGTCATAGAAGACCTTTACAAATTTGTTAACATTTTTAATATACTTTAGTGTCAAAAATGTTAGATCTCGTTGCAGTTAACGTCAATCGTCTATATAGTCGCATGTTGTTGCCCTGCATCCAGGCCGGGAGGTGAACATTCAATGGCGACGCGAGCTCGGAGAAAGAGCAAGGAGGAAAAATAAAGTAGCGGTCGTGTGATGTCTGCATCGATACGCACACGAGATATGCATACGCACGGGTATCGACACGGCAGGACACGCGAACACACGCGGACGGACAAGTAAAATACACAGAGAAATGTATACGCGGATGTATGAATTCATATGCCGCGGCCACATGATGATGCGGCGTTAGAGCGGCACGCTAGCTGCCCGTGTTTATCGCGGCTATATTTAGCTCCGGCTATTGCTTGCCAGGCGACCGCCATGAGTCGAACCGCGAGTAAGCGCAAGGTGGAACCTGCTGCCCGACCGTTGCCTCTACATTATTGCATACGCACGATCCCCCATACGTGAAACGACATATACATGTATGTGGTGTAGATCCGCACGGTCAATTAAAAAAAAAATCGATTTCGTGAAAAATAGAAAATTCGAGGAGAAAAACGTGAGAAGTGATTTTTCACTTTTTTATATTTTGTCAATTCACTAAAATCGAGGTTACTTTTGTTTGGATAAATGGAAGCTGGATATTCTTTTTTCGATCGAAAGAAAACTCAATAACGAAGAGAATGCCGCAAAGCGGAACGCGGTATCTCGGGTTTTTAAATGTTCATAGAATTTAAAAGTTGAGCCCTAAACAATCGTACGTTTTACGTACCATCGTTCTCAAGTCGCATATACTACCCCTGAAAACAATGGTTTCAACCCTTTTTTAGTGGATTAAAAAAAAATACGATATTTGACAGAACTGTCAAAGTTATCAAGGACAAATGAAGCTGGACTCGGTCTGAGAGTCCCAGCCAATCAAAGCTCGAATCTAACAATGCTAACAATGCTTTCTGTTACTCATGAACTTTTGAAAAGAGGGATTGACACGTAGGTCTTACATGTTCATGGATTTGCATTTGCACACGAGACTGACTTTATTAATCGGCAGTTGTAACTAAGTAATAATGCATGTAACGTATTAATTCACGCCAACTCGCACTTGCGTCGCCAAGCACTGTCTAAACATAGATTTGTCTATCACTTTTTTTCATACATATGCATTCAGCTATTTCAGTATTATTCACGCCTACGCGTGAATAATACTTAGTTATATCAGCGACGTAATCGGTCTGCGTACTTATGCGTAGCTCGGTTTATTTGCGCTGTATTGAATTGTGCGAATATACAGACACACAATTTCGCGCATATATATTCGTGATACTGTAACGCGTGACTAAAACTGGAGAATCTGTGCATTAGCTATTTATAAATCTGCGACCATCGAAGAAACGTGGTTTTACTTTTGATAATTCGATGCGTGCGAGACTTGCTACTCGAGTGTTCTATTTATATAGAAATAAAAACGAGCAATCGAGAGAAACAGGCTGACACTTCAATTGTATTTTCATTCGACTTTATCCAATGATCAATTGATCTTTTTTTTTTTAATTAAAATTTTTTATTTTTTGTTAAGTTACACGCAGCCTTACACGTTAAAGGCCTCATTCTTTTTGTCGGTGACCCAGATTGCCTGCTCTATGAGGACGTCCGTTGATAAACGTTGGTTTCCTCCAGGAGGAAGCGTCGTAAGCAACGCGCCCAAAAGAATGAGGAAGTCACGTGCCTCATTCTTGCTTTGCAACGTTTTTTTCTCTCTTTGACTTCACGATAGCATTCGAAATTTTTCGTTGAGTTTTGTCGCGACCAGGATTCGATTCCCAGTGTTACCAATGGACTTATTTCGTGCGTTTTTTCTGTGAGCCTACAGTTCGGATTCCACGTTGAAGATTCATTAGCATACACTGGGCCGGCGTTGAAAAGTAAAAAAATATTATTAAGGGTTCGGGCGGTTCGACGAAAGATCGGCCCGGACTTGAGAACAGTTCCCACGTGGGTTCTGCACGCCCACGATATCTCGTTCCGCGGCTATTCGAGTAGTGCCGGTTCTCTGATTCTCGGGAGGGTCAGGGTCACCGTCCCGCGCACGGAGGAACCACTTGCCCGGGACTCGCGGCGCGATAACCACGGTTGCTGCATTGTTTTTTCGACATTTCGACTACCCCGTGTCACGCGAGATCGAGACGCCTTCGTGGCGCGATGCTTTCTACCGGCAATAACAGTCCTACATGAAATCCACGACTTTTATCTCTTGTCTTCAATCTTTAAGTTTTTTTTTAGATATTAAGTCGGACAAAAAAATATTGTTTTTAAGCAGTTCTGCTGGTTTTATTTGAATCCTTGTCTGTACACAAGATAAATTAATCCAAAGATATAACGAAATTAATCGCCGCATATGTACAAATTTATTCCAATAATAGCGCCAATTGTTTCCGGCCTACAATATTATAGATTGAAATCTAGGGCCAATGTATAGATGAGTATAACAGTGTCCTCGTGACATCTTGCTTGGTCAGCTTATTGTCCAATGCATCTGCTATTTAAAGAAACGGTGACGCTTAAGATAATCCTTCGCGTTATCTTGAGTCAACAAAACACTTTCTTCTTGCTTACGTCATTTTGTAATTAATGAAATTGACCAAACGGTTCGTTAATTCCGTCACAAACGATACAATTCCATCGTACCTACAGCCCACACTAAATGTCGAAAAATTACTATTGCTGCTTTTTCAGCCGAATTTTACTTTCCGTTCTGTGTTTTTTCAAAGTTGGATTACAATTTAAACCGCCCGATATTTTTTTGTAGATCGCTAAGCTTAGTCCACTGAACGATACTCAATAATTTCAAGAATCGAACTCGGAGGGATTCAAAGACACAAGATAATATATCTCGCTGATTTATACGTTGGATGATGATGACGGTGATTGATGATGCTTGATCCTCTCTGGAAAACGTATTTGTTTGCAAATTCATCAACGAAAATGCACTAAAAAAATTCGGACATGCGGAAGCAACAAGTCGGTAAATACGTTCGTAAGGCGAAGCGTCTACAACTATTTCCACGTCATTTGGTTATTCACTGTCTGAGCTGCGAAGCGACAGCGTGCGTGCATTATTCTATTCGGCAGTTTCGTTATTCAAGGATATACGTAGCGCCTGCGACTATCGCTATTTGTCCGCGTTCTATAAATAGTCTGCTGTTGATTTACGAATAAATGAAAGCCGGCGCTCGTGTGCTTCTCCGAGCCGCGCTGCCCCCCCCCCCCCCCCCCCTTTAAACCCCCCTTGCCGTCGCGCGTCCCTCTTCCCCACGATGCCACCTCATCTGCCGTTCTACTTCTCTTCTTCCTCCTCTTTTCCCAATCATCTCCTCTTCCTCTCCTTCTTCGTTTGCCCCTCTCCCCCTCCCCTTCCTCTTTCTTAGCTCACTCTTATTCTCGATACAGGCTCACTCAAAATTTCTCGCCACAAACCCAACCAACCATATTCTCCAAAATATGATAAAAGTACAACTATACAGAGTAGAATACAACACTCAATATCGAACGAGAATATAACGCTGAGCAGTGCAATGACTATGAGTTTAATAAAACTGACCATAAGTCAGAAATGCGGTGGCGACGATAACTAAACAAGTTATTGATTAACGCAACCAAGCGTTCGGTTCGCGATAACGCACAACTTGACTAGTCGAACTAATTAATCGTCTGGCGTATGCTGCGTTTAAAAGCAACAGTTGTCCCCCCGCGAGCTTCGCGTTCTCGCGGTTATTGGCTGCGATACGATGAGTACAGTTAACAATCTACACTCACAGTCATGATGTCGTATTATATAACGCTGGTAATTATTTTTGCACGCAGATTTTTTTTAGTCTCAAAACATGATTTAAAGGTGTTTTGTCCAAAAAATAATCCATGCGAAATTTCTTGTTTTTATATACACATATTATGGCGATGATAATAATCATATTATCAAACGAACAGCTGTAAATAAGGGTGATTTACGTATCGTTTGTAAAAATATTAATAGAAATTCGTAATCGTAACTCAAGTTATCTTTTCTATAGGACTTTTTTTTATTCAAACCAAAAAATAATTTAAAAAAACATTAAAACCCGGCCTCCTTTGTGGGCAAACTATTCGTGTAATCGGTTTTGGTTTACACTGTACGAAAGAACTGCCGAAGCACAGTGTTACGATTGAACGCGTGTTGGCCAGCAGCAACAGCAACAGCGGCAGCAGCAGCACCAGCCGCCGGGACACAAACATACACACACACATAGGAGAAGATAGAGGACGACAGTAGCTGCCGTCATGGACGACTATCAGGCACGGCGGAGCATTATCTGTGTGAGCAATTGACGACCGCGGAGGAGGACGTTGAAAGAGAAGTTAGAGGAGCAGAAATGGGCGAGTAGACACGTTGCGGCCGCTGCTGCTTGCCACTTCGAATTCAGCGACGACTTAGCATCCTATCGGAACTTTGATCGATCACGCGCAGCGGACGGACTCGAGCAACTCGACTGCGGATTAACGCGTGTCTTTAAACTCCGCGTCTGGGCTTTGGCTTTTGCGTTCTCACGACGAACCAACCAAAGCTTCCGTTACGACGACCGAAACTTTTTCCGACGCTCCAACGGCGATCGGACACGTTTCGTTGAATCATCGATTGTGGCGAGCGCGAAAAATCGACCATTGACGATGAAAAGTCGAACAACGTCGGTAACGTCGGAGGTGACTTTGCACGTGCCAATGGAATTCCATTTGGCCGAAGCGGGGTCAATTGCAACACTTGTTGCATTTTCGCGATTTCCCATTCGAAGAACAGATCTGCGCTCTGAGCGTCAACGGAATATGACGGCTCGACCTTGAAAATGATTCGCGGTTCGTCTCCGCAGACCGAACGCGATGTGCATGGTCGAAACAACTGGTACAAAATGAATTCGCACCAGTTGTCACCCTGTTGTTCCAATTGATCCCGTCTCCGGGGTCAATTGTACCGACGGAAAAATTCACGTATAAACGCTCAAACAAAAGTCATCTTACCACTGTAGTTCCGACGAGACAGTGAACTACCGAGAAAGTAGATTAATTTTTAGCTTGACAGTAGATTTATTTTAATTTTTACCGAGCAAAGATGTGAAGGCTGAGTTTTCTCGTGTAGAACAAGTCCGTTACATTAATTCGCAGTCACATTTTAATCAATGTGAGTTTGGACCATTTTCGATTTGGAATTATCCTCCAAATTTTACGAATTAACTATGCAATAAATAAAACGCTGGAATTTTGTTTTATTGATGTGAATCGAGTAGGCTCGAACTTTCGGAACGAAATTGTCAGAAAATTCTCCTTTACTCTCGTTTTTATTGTCCCGTATCGTTATCGCCTCGGAACCTCGAATAAAAAAGTGACCAACAAGCTTCGCCTTGCCCGAAGGGTCACAAAGTGCTCGTAGATCAGGCCAAATCCTTGTGGCGCGTCGGAAACAATAGGACATTGCCGGGGAACGAAGACAAGGCGCGCGCAAGAGTCGCCGAAGAGTGTAGGCAGTGAGCACAGCCGTCAGGGTGCAGCGAGGAGCGCGAGCACCAGGTAAGCAGGCACCGCCTTCGGCCCTGCGCGCACTCTCTCAAGGTGGTCTCGTCTAAATATAGCCGACTGCGGCCAAGAATAACGCGCCCGTAGCTAGCCGGCAATGACCAAAGCCCACCACCTCTTTGCGGCGAACCGAGGCGGCCGGCCCGTCTCATCGCGGCGCAGTCAGGCTACATCGGCCACGAGCTGGTCAGTTTGTTTTTTTTTTTCCTCTTTTCTTTTTTCACTTCTTTCACCGGTCGCGAGCTCTCACCGAGATACGATCGTTTTTAACAATGCCAAAGATCCGACCACATTGCCATAATAATTCCTACGATCGCTTCCTCGTTTACTCGTCACCAGAGTTGAAAATCCGCAGAGGTTATTGATAGGGCATTGATAGGGCCTTGGCAGGACTGATATGGTACCGTCGACAGTACTTAACTCGCACCCGATGTAACATTACAGATTTTCTGCGCGGGTTTGCATCGCATTCCCTGGTAGCGAATTCGTAGCGTTACATTCGGTCCAAGCCAGGGACTGATCAGTCCCGGGCAGGGATGCCACGCCCCTGACCAGAGCCTGACTAGCACCGAGTGTAACGCCGCAAATTTTCTACCAGCGTTTGTCGCGTTGCAGGCTTGGAATTTATATACATAATATTTTTTTGACCTAAGAAGACACGTCAGAGGCTAAGTAAGACTCGTGAGAAAAAAAGAACAGGTCGCCCATCTTGAAGGTCGTTGAAACGTGTTGACGATTTTTGGCAATTCGCTCTGAGGATGTTTAAGCTCGCAACCTGCTCGCTCTTTCTTTCTGCCTGTCTCTCTCTCTCTCTCTCCTCTCTCTCTCTCTCGACGATCTTTCGAAACATCAACGCAAGCGACATTGAAAAAGAATCGGAGAGAGACGTTGGCAGCAACGCGAAGCTGCATTATTCCAAGCTCCGGCTATAAAAATAGCCGGGAGACTTTGAACGGGCGGGATGGAATGTCTACTCTGTCATTATATACGTTGGCTGTATTGTGACATTATTTTCAGCTGTATCCCGCGCCCACTGTGCAGCCAACCAAGGTCGAAGTTCCCGTGACGTATTTTCTTGATCCACTTGGCGTTGACCCGAAAGTCTTCTCAATCGTCCGTTGGATCTCGATGAACCGATAAATGTTCTTCTCGGGTGTCGCGATATCCGGCATTTCCAAAACCTCGCACATTTCTCGAATGTCGATACGACGGAAATAACATGAAACATTTTTGCGGGAATGTTAAACGTTGCATCTTCATGTCTAGATAGTTATATACCTAATGATCGGATTTACTGTCTCATTCGAGAGCTTAGAGCGACTAATGTGACACCGAGTGTCGTCGAATCAGCTCTAATATATTTCTTCGACTACCCAAACCCTATTTATATTTTCAGATAATTACAAGCATTTTTCAAGCACCGATTTTTTTCAAAAGGTCAAAAATAAAATGTAATTGTACTTCAAGGATATTGATTTTCTTAATTATAAAAGTAAAAATGTAATTGATATAAATAATTCATTTTTTTTTAAGTTATCTGTTGGTTATACGGCTTGTTATCGTAAGATCTTCGAGCAACTTGCTGTAAATTCAGGATCCCGATAAATTTGAGCCGATGCAATCGACGGTGAATAGTTAATGTTATGCATCGGGGATGCTGTTGCTGCTGCTGCTGCTGCTGCTGCTGCGTCGATGAACGACGAGTGTACAGCGGAGGCAGCTGCTGCGAGATCGGCAACGCGCGAAGCCGCGCGGAGACGGATCAAGCTGGCTTGTCTCGTTCTTCCCGTTTAATTTATATGTTAATGAGTGTATGTCAACAATTCTATCCGAGCATCGGGGAGGGTAAAGAGCTCGTGCGGCCGCGGCCAGTAGTCGTGTACACCGTGTACCTACTATCACAAAGTCGCCCGCTAATACCGACGTTTTCCGGCACTGCGGCCTCGTCCACCATTTATATTTAACCCGTTCGCTTCTACGATCTCCGTTGACACGAAATACACGCCGCCGGATGCATCGGCAGTCTTCTCGCGGCTATCGGCCTATCGGGTAAAACTCCAAGTTGCATCATCCCGGCTCGGCTTCTTTCACTCGCCGAGCGACGAAAATGCGAACCAAACGACGCAAATCCGGATAGAATATGACGAGTGGAAAAAGATTCGATGAAACAATCCCTGCTAAATATCCGATTGTCGTTTGAACTCGAATGCAACATCTGCTGACCTCGTTTAACCTTCAGACAAGGTCCTCTAATTTTTATCCAAAAAATCTGGATTTTTTTTACAGGTTACTTACATTTTTGTTTTATATTAGTTAGTTAATTAGAAATTATTCCTCCGTTTTATCTTCACTCAGTGAAGTTCACTAAAGAAACATATATCCAGGTGTATATATTGGGAATCAAAAAATATAAATAAATATATTCGCTCTTCGAAAATAAAAAATAAATGCAAGCCGTAATAATTACGATTCCTTTTGATTTCCAGAAATGCTCAGACTACAAAGCCTCGAAGGTGCCGACGTTTGCGAGAACGGAACCACCGGACATCCAGGTGACGAAATCCGTCATCGCTCTGTTGATTCACTACAACTGGAACAAATTCACCATCATCACGGAGAGCGCCTGGTCGACCGTCGCTCTTTCCCTCCGGGACGAAGCCATAAGGAGCAATCTCACTGTCAATCATTACAAAATGGTCGAAGACAGACACACCTGTTGCGAGGAACGCCTGGCCTGCTGCGAAGTTTGGTTTCAGCTCATACAGGATACCAAAAACATGACTCGAAGTGAGCACACTGATTCCCTTCGATAAAGTATCAGAGAACTCGTCACGTCGACGCTCCGCTTTTTCTTTTGCTTCTGATTTCATGATTTCAAGATAACAGATTGTTGCCATAGGCACATGAATTGTATTGATCCTTCGACGTCCCTTAAACTTTGGAGAAGCTTTTGAAATAATCACATCGACGTATCAAAGTCCAACGAGAAAGAGACCTGATTCTTGTATATTACACATCTTTTTTTTTCAAGCGTAATGGATTGAAAAAAAAACTTGCCAACGATTTCTATATTTTTTTCTTCTAATTCTCATTGAATGATCGTGATCATGCATGCAAACGTTTAGTAAAAAAAAACGATGTATATTGTATCATTGACGTTAATTTATTTTTCGTTTGCAGTATATATCTTCCTGGGCACGGCGATGTCCCTCATCGACATGATGAACTCGATGCAGAATCAAAGGCTACTGGACAACGGGGAGTACATGGTGATACACGTGGATATGATGACGTACTCGCCCCGAGAAGCACAGAAGTACTTATGGAGTCGGTATTTTCGCCCTTTCCCTTGCTTATCATTTTACTCACTACGAAAATCCATATGTCTGTCTATTCGTTTATTCTTCACTACTGGCTTAATCGTTTCGAGGCGCTTGCTTTCCCATAATGCTCAATGATTTCGTTTCGTGACATTTCAGAGCCCGCTGACTTTGACAATCTGAAGAATTGCCTCGAGCCGAAGGATTTCCTAAAACGCGCGCGTTCGCTGATGGTCGTTGCTTCGACTCCGCCTTCGCAAAATTACGAGGAGTTCACCAAGAAAGTTCGCGAGTACAGCAGCAAAGAACCGTTCAATTTTCCGGTGCCGGAACTTCTGAAGAAGTACGAGAAGGTATAACATTTCACGTTCTTTATTCGTCCGGTAAAATGATAATAAAATGTATCGACCAGTCGTGAAAAATTGTTTTGCAGTTAAAAGTTTAAGGAAAATTTGTTTTACAGTACGTGTCCATACACGCGGCTTACCTGTACGATTCGGTGATGTTGTACGCCGGCGCCCTGGATCAATTGTTGCGCGAGCAGCCGGATCAACCGCTCGAGGATATAGTCAGCAACGGGACACTGATAATCGAGACTATAATACGCAAACATGTCTACCAGAGTGAGTCTGAATTCTCGGACGCGCGAGTCGTTTTGGTTTTCCCCGATGATGAATATCACGGATTACCCAATGAATTTGCTTCGCAGGTGTGAGCGGGGCAACGATAAAGATCGACAATTTCGGCGATTCCGAGGGCAATTTTTCCGTTCTCGCGCTCAAGAAGGAACGCTTTCGCTGGGACAACTTCTCGTGCGACTTCCAAATAAAGCCGGTGGGACAGTTTCAGCAGGGTGAAACACTAGTGAGTGAGTTATTTACGACATTTGCGTGAATTATTTATATATTTCTTTTGTCTCGCGATTCGCGATTTTAACGTGAGCGAAGAAAAAATCCCCGCTTGGTTTATGTTAACGAAAAGTAAAAGAAATATCACGGTGCCCTTGAGAATAGAGTATGGATAATTTTTTGTACGAAAGACGAAGAGGATATCGTTGAATTTTCGCAGGTTTACAGGCCGTCGGAGTCGATGGAATGGCCAGGTAAAAATAAGCCCGAAGCCGAGCCAGGCTGCGGTTTCTTGAACGAACATTGTCCCAAGGACGACACGCATCTCCGAAGTATCGTCGCGGCTGCGGTACTCGCTGTTTTGCTCTTCTGCGCGGCGGTTATTACGATGAGCATATACAGAAGGTGGAAGATCGAGCAAGAAATCGAGGGTTTGCTTTGGAAGATAGATCCGAGCGAGATACACGGATATCCGCATCTCGACAATCTCATGTCGTCCCCTAGTAAGGTTCGTACAATCGGCGACACTCGTGTCGGCTGTTCAACTGTTAATCGCCGGACAAAGAGCTCGATTTTTATCTCATTGAAATGTTTGTCGACAGTTAAGTTTAGTTAGCGCAATTTCGTACGAGTCGCGGTGCGGCGGCCAAGTTTTCGCACAGACGGGGCATTACCATGGCGTCGTTGTCCGTATAAAGGAGCTTAAATTCTCGAAGAAGAAAGACATCTCACGCGATGTCATGAAAGAGATGCGAATACTCCGTGAGATAAGACACGGAAATCTCAATTCATTTATCGGAGCTTGCGTCGAGCCCATGAGAATATTGTTAATTACCGATTATTGTGCCAAAGGAAGTCTTTACGTGAGTACCATTCTTTTTATATTCTCTGATATTTCACCATCTTGAAAATTGAGTGTTTTTAAACGATGTGACTCTATTTCAGGACATCATTGAAAACGAAGATATAAAGTTAGACGATATGTTCATTGCGTCACTAGTTCATGATCTCATTAAGGTAAGTTCAACGCAAAAGCGGTTTGATCTAGTTTAATCGATTATCGACGTTTTACTAAAAACCAGAAGTTGTAAAATGCTTTGTTGGTTCCATAAAGGGTATGCTGTACATTCACGAGTCGTCCGTGCTAGTCTGCCATGGTAATCTAAAGTCTTCCAATTGCGTGGTTACCTCTCGATGGGTACTTCAAGTCTCCGATTTTGGTCTTCACGACATGCGTCACTGCGCAGAGTCTGACAGCATCGGCGAACATCAGTATTATCGAAGTAAGTGTTCGCGTGACATTGTCATAAAAAAGCCAAAAAAAAAAAACAATTATTAACGTTTTTTCCGGGAATCGTTCGCTCAGATATGTTTTGGAAAGCGCCTGAACTCTTGAGAAATCCAAACGCGCCGATAAGAGGAACTCAGGAAGGAGATGTATATTCGTTCGCCATAATTCTATTCGAGATGATCGGTCGCAAGGGACCGTACGGTGGAGTCAATTTGGAACCCAAAGGTAATTATTGTCTTTTCCAAGTGTCCTGAAGAAAATCAGTCTGCCAGTTCAAATCAAAGATTTGATTTAAAAACTTCGATTTCCATTCGTGTGCCCTCGCAGAAATCATAGACAGAGTAAAGAGATATCCGGAGGATGGTGAACCACCGTTCAGACCGAACGCGGAGATACTTTCAGAGTCGGAGGCCGATTGCGCCGAGTATATCGTGAGCACGATAACCGACTGTTGGGCCGAAATTCCGGAGCTCAGGCCAGACTTCAAAATGATCAGAACCAGACTGAAGAAGATGAAGGCCGGCCGTCACCGTAATATAATGGACCAAATGATGGATATGATGGAAAAGTACGCCAATAACCTTGAGGATCTAGTCAGTGAGCGTACACGCCTTCTCTTCGAGGAAAAACAAAAGACAGAGGACTTGCTACATAGAATGTTACCGGAGTGAGTATTCATTCCTCCTTCGTTATCGATGACATTGATATTCAAGGGAATATTTTGTTTTAATTGTCAATCATCTTGCAGACCCGTGGCCAACTGTTTGACAAACGGAATTGGCGTGGAACCCGAGGCCTTCGATCTGGTCACTATATACTTCAGTGATATCGTAGGCTTCACCGCAATGTCCGCGGAGAGTACCCCATTCCAGGTACTGCAATTTTTCTTCGATTTCATTAAGCTTATTTTTCTCAACGAACAATCTCACTAATGTTTGTTCACTGTCTCGCGAAGGTGGTCAACTTCCTCAACGATCTTTACACACTGTTCGATCGGATAATCAAAGGCTACGATGTTTACAAAGTTGAGACGATTGGGGACGCTTATATGGTTGTGAGTAAAACTTAAGTGGTAGGAATTATTTTAATTGCAGATAACTGCAATTAAAATGATAAAATGTTTGTTTCAAGGTTTCGGGACTTCCAATAAAAAATGGTAATCGACACGCTGGCGAGATAGCATCGATGTCTCTGGAGCTTCTGAACGCGGTTAAACTTCACACTATTGCCCACAGACCTCAAGAAACATTGAAATTGAGAATTGGAATTCATACAGGTAAACGGTAAAAGCGACTTATGTAATTTGTGATTGTACAATATTTGTGTGAAAAGCAGGTCCCGTAGTGGCTGGCGTCGTTGGATTGACGATGCCGCGATACTGTCTTTTCGGGGACACGGTCAACACAGCTTCGAGGATGGAGTCTAACGGCGAACCCTTGCGAATACACATTAGCGGTCAGTGCAAAGACGCCTTGGACAAAGTCGGTGGATACATCGTCGAGGAACGAGGGTTGGTTCACATGAAGGGTAAAGGCGACGTGAAAACTTATTGGCTCACTGGAGCGAACGAAAGAGCCATTCAGAAACGGGAGGTAAGTTCAAGAGAATAAGTAAATGACAAATAAAAATCGTACATTTTTTTTCAAAATCTTGTCCACCCTTAAAACAATACTTTAATTGCTCTCGTCGAAACAGGTGGACGTAGGTGACCTTCCACCGCTCTTCTGTCGGCCCCGAAGAAGTCCGAAATTAAATGCCGACTCCCGACAAGCCTCGTTGCTCGCTGGACTGGGAACCGGTAGCAGAAGGCAGTCGAGCGTACCGAAGCCAACACCGGAGGACTCTGGCTCTCAGTGCGGCGGTTCGAGTCCCGTGCAGCGATCGCTACGTCTGTCAAAGCTGGAGAGAGCAGTTCCGCTGTATCTCATGGACAGTGTATCCAAAACGACTCTCGACAAGGTGACAGTTCGCGAGGAAGCCGAAGACCGCGCGGCGAACATAAAACTAGCGCTCGACGATCTCTTTCTCGACACGCGAGCGAAATATCGGAAACACGCGCGAGTCCTCTCCACGATTGCGTCGTCATCGACGACAAGCGACTATCCTTCCCAAACGATAATGCGCGAGTCCCGGTCGCTCGATCCTTTTCCCGTCCCGGACGTCTCCACCGGCAAAGCATTTCAATCGCCTCATCTTCGCTGGAAGGAGCCGAAGAAGAGCTTCCGGTCGTTGGAGAATTGCGACAAATGTGCGATAAGCGATTCCAAGGAGAATCTCACGGGGAAAGTGTTGAACAACAATTATCCGAACGGCAACGTGATACTGGCCTCGCGAGTCGATAATAATTCGATAAACGAAGCGGAGACTCCGTTGTTGGGCGACGAAAATGTGTGCGCGGGTGAACCAATCACGATCAAGAGATGGAGATCGCTCGACCAGGTTGTACCGACACCGAGTGTCGATAACGTCCCTGACAAGAAATCCTCAGCCCGAAATTCCATCAGAAGCTGGCTCGTCAACCTGTTCAACGGCAACGGCTTGCGCAACAGCGACGTATCGCTGAGACGCGGCGTCATCGCCGGTTATGACATTCAATCCGAGAGGGAAAGTATCGTTTGATGTTTTGCAAAACACTCCTTTTCGCCGCCGCGGGTTGAGCCACTTACGAATACGCGCCAAAAGCGACGAAAGGTGCCTCCAAATTTCACCTTCCCTTTCATCTCAAAATTCACGAGTTGCACCAACGCGTTTTTTCAATTTTTCGTTCCCTAGAATCTGCCAGTTTTTCCGTCAAAACTTAAATCACTGGATACGTTACACTGACATAATAAGTTTCAAATTTTTATTTTTACCACGCGGACGTTTGTCGGATCTACCATCATTATGGTACTACGTCATTAAATGTTGACCCTACTCCGCGTCTTTATCTCTAACTTTGACTTTTGTTTTTTCACAACAACAAGAACTCGGTCCCATGGAGGCATCGAGGTATAAATGCAATGATGCTGAAAATCGTCTCACAATATTTCGATTATGACAACGAGTTTTATATGTACAAAAAGTATATAAGACGATGCCATTAAGGAGTTAACTTGTCTTCATTATATAATTTATACTTTATATATAAGCAGCATAAAATTAATCCCAAGTCAATTCTCGTGCCCGTGGAGTTCCACTCTGGCAAATCCCGTGCGATCGTTGATCGAAGTCCGTCGACTATATTGTGTAAAGTTTTAGCCTTTCTGACGTACAATTCGAGGCTTTTTTTTGAGGTCGGAATCGAGTTAAGTTTCTTCAAAGCGAGTCATTTGGACCAGCTTTGACGGGACCCAATATCGATTGCATGTGAATGAAAATACACAACGCGACTCGTCGTGTTTTATCGTTAGTCTCATCCCAGACGTTCAACTGTCATACAAATGCGACTTAAATGCGACACATCGCATCGGATTTGCCACAGCTGGCAAAAAAATAGTCATCCGCACTGTAATTTTTACGATCGTTTTCTAAACATTTGGACCACAGATCGTTACGGACTGGTCTACCAGCAGACTGCCCAGTAGACCATCTCTTAGTTCATCTGCAATATGGTTGAAAAATGGTTGCTTTTGCATAAGACGATCAGTTGCTTGACTTGCTAAGAAACCAACGGTGAACGTCAATCTCCCAGAGAAAAATGTCTATAGACTTGTACGCGCGAAACCGAACGACTTATATTTAACATAAAACCCCCAGAAAAACGTATAGCGGGTACCGATTGAACTTTAGCCGCGCTCGCGTACGGTGTTTAGTGGAGCATATTACATCATAATAACGCGTGATAAGCATGATTTTACGTTGCCATTTTTATTTTTTATTTAGCTTAGCCTAAGTGCAATTTATGTATATGAAAGTTACCGAAAGTGTACATTTTTTAATACTTAGATATTTTATAAATTGTATTAAATATAATAAACACAACAAATCAATATATATGTATACATGTATGTATATATATATGTATATATATATCTATCGTCAGACTCACCGAGTCCGATGCGAGTTAATGTTTGACGAGGTGCAAGCTCGCGCATGCGCCGAAGCATTGTGCCGTGTATGTGTGTGCATCGAGGATTTTGATACCACGAGAGCGTGTTACGGTTGATAACGATTTACTATATACACAACATTGAATGCTTTTCGTCAAAGACATAAAAAAAAAAAAGCAAGGGGACACAAAAAGTGATGATGTTCGTAAATGAAAGAAAACCAACAAATCCATGATGTCGTCCAGCAGCGATAAAAAGAGATGCGCACTTTGTTCGGCAGAGCGTGTGTAATAATATCAATCATGTATGTTAATCTATACAACTTGTTCACTGAGGGAAAGCAAATTATCTGTATGGCTGTGAAAAGTGAACTAGATCGTACCTAAGGTGCTTAGTAATATATCACACAACGATGTCAAATGTATATAACTAATATAATATGTCGATGTAAAACTATGTAAATTCGAGCGATTATTATTTGCCGCAAACGATACACTGTCAATGTACATGTCTTTTTTCCGTTGAATAATTGATACTCTTCTTGTAATAAAAGAAATGGAAAAAGTAGATTTTTTTTTCTTCCGTACCCCTGCTCAAGCATTAATTGGGAAATGATTGACACTGACGCACACGCGATTCTGTGTAATATGTACAATTTATTCGTTTTTTTCTCTTTTTATTACTCAGTTTATTCGCTTTACAATGTCGCGTCCGGACTATGGATTTAGCGACGAGCCCTTAACTAGCATCATTATCTTGTTTATAAACTATTTGTATAATGTACAAGGTTACCGGAACTAATCGTGGCCAGACAAAAATTTCGAGAGAAAATCTGTTGGTTTTTTCTCCACCGTATCCTTGAACCAGTACATGAGATTTCCCTTGTTTTTCCAGAGCATCGCAGTCTCTTTGAGTTCCATTTGCCCCTGGATTAAAAAAAAATTTATTATATTCATTCAGTGTTGAAGATATCTTTATTTGTTCTTCATTGTAATGTCTAGAGTAGGGGCACCGCAGTTCGGAAAATTGACGAGTGCCTATGATTTTTGGAGTGATTTTTATATTGGGAAATATCACTAGAATAAAAAATGATAGTATGGTTTCAGTAATTCAATAATTTATTATAAATCTGTACACAAAATATACAATGAACATTATAAAGAACTTTAATTAGAACATTTTATGGTGATGCTACTATTTGTGGATTGCAATGAGACAGGTTGTTGCAATCTACAAATTCGAAGGATCTTTCTGGTGTATTTTCCTTACTAGCTACATCGGATGTAAATTCCAAAGAGTTTTTATCAGTATCCGGCTCTTCCTTTTTCGGAAGTTCTATTGATTCTTCTTCGAACGTCATAGTCGCAGATGGTTCGCTCTGTATGTCAACTTCGTCTGCAGGATGAGTAGCAGATGATCTTCTGAGAGAGTGTCCTGTGTATTGATCTGCATCCGGCAGATTGAGGAACTTAGCAATTTCCCTCGGCATACTTCCAAGTTTGTTTTTCCCAATTACTTGATTCATGCATCGGCCATTATGGTACTTGATGAAGAAACGGTCCGAGCTTGTTTGTTGAGGCCGCAGTGCTAGATAGGCCATCGTCTTCTTGAGAAATTCACCCTTAATGGTGAACGACCTTGCTGTTTTAGTCTCTGTATCTCTTAGTTTAATGACCATAACATTGTCTTGATTCTGTATGTCATTAAGAGTAAGTTTGACCAATTCAGAATTTTGGCAGCCTCCACTGATAGCAAAAATGAGTACAACCTGAAATTCATCAATTAACTTGTAAATAGTATGAATGCATTAATAGTATTTTCAATGTTATTAATAGATCTGTAGATAGATAAGTATTTCAGAGGTTAGACTTACTTTTGTCGCCAAGTATTTGCCATCCGGTGCTGTGTCTAAGAAAGTTTTCACTTGTTCTGGAGTAAACACTTTTGCCTTTTTCGCCTCATAACCGATGGAGTTTTTCTTTAGGAAGTTTGTCAGATGCGTATAATTTTTGAGGTCAACATCGTCTTTGAAGCTCATCATGCTTCGTAGTATCGAGTAAGTCGCCCAAAGTGTCGAAGGTTTGTACTTTTTGGCTAGTTCACGAAAATATGCTAATAACACTTTCTGTTTGATGCGATTCACATTTTTCGTCACTGTCCATTGCACAAAAGCGTCGTAAACGGCTTGATACCTCTCTCGAGATTTCACGGGAATTAAATTCCCGTCTTCATCGCTCGAGTTAGACATTTTGCCTTTTTTAAACTTCACGATAATTTCTTGTTTCGGTAGCTACATTATTAAATAAGGTAGTCGTTACACTATCGCATTGCCTTTTTTCCGCACCACTTTTTTCCGACACAACGCTAAGAAGCCATCTTTCATTCAGTCGGAAAATCCGGACCGGACCCCACTGCGCATGCGTAGCGAACTGCACATGCGCGTTCGTCTTTTGTTTAAAATCGGTCACTTTTTTATTCGTGGCAATATGGTCAAATTTGCTATACTATAGAGACCAGAGCAATAATATAATCAGAGGAAGAAGAAGAGGGATCGGTCACTTTTTCTCGCGTTGCACGCAAAGAATACGTGAATGAAAAATTACCTTCGAGTTCGAATTTCGCGCCAGGTGGGTGCTGCCGCGTTCGATCGTGACTATCATGGGAATGTTGATTCCATGAAAATTTTTTTCTTTGCATGATTTTCATAGAGGAAGCTATATATACTCATAGAGGACTCCATATGAAAAATCTAAATTAATGAGTTAGCAATGTGCAATGTGCAAAACATTACAGACTCAAAAATGTAGACCCCTTTCAAAAACTTGTAAAAACCAGTCCAAAAATCAAATGCACATTTCATATTTCCGAACTTTCCTATGCGGACTTGGAGATACATAAAATTAGTTATCTAAAGAAGTGAGAACTCGTTACCTTGATAACAAGCATATCGATGACTCTTATATCCTTGACATTCTTGTGTCGGTAAAACTCTTCCCGAATCTTGGCTCTAACTTGGTCCTCAGTCTTTGGAATATCGTATTCTAACACTGTAAATAAAAAAAAGTTAATGGTAACATTACAAATGGATCATTCATGTCATCTGTCCTATCTGCATTATGACTGCAATGTATTTCCCTATTGTATCAATGGCACATCCAACGATAGAACAAAATTTGCTAGACTAGCAAACTGGTGTAGACTTTACATAATCATCTAAAAATAATGTAACTGGGATGTTATACCGACATTTTACGTATAATACGATATATGTCACTTCCAAGATTGCATTATATTTTCAAAAAGTTATCAAGAAGAACATAGTATGATTTTGATACTGAAAACTGATAATACATTGAAATATCAGTGAAGGAAAAAAATTGGAGGTTAGGACGACAAAGTTGACATTCTCAAGCTCTATCAGTAGGATTATGTTGATAATAAATTAATACTCACTTATGTAGGGAACCTGGCGATACCATGCTCGATACAAATTGAGGACTCTTCGTCTAGCTTCACCCTGATCGACTGACAGAAGCGGTTTCACCTGGCGAGCGGCTGCTCGAGCGGGGGTCGCCATTTTGCCTAATTAATATATATGTGTCGCGGTAGTTGCCGTTGATACCGCAGTTCGATCTCGGTCTCGGTGAAAACTCGGTAACGACCGATTGATTTGCACTAAAATATATAAATACTGGTCATGCACAAAGTGCAAACTTTAGGAGTGGGAGAAGGGGCTGTTTCTACTATTAATTTTTTTTTTTCAATGAGCAATCGACTGTACAAGCGTATATAATAATAAGCTTAGCTGGACGATGATAGGAAGTCGTCTTGTGGGCGTTCCAGTATTTCCTATATTCGGTGTTTCAGCGGCAGTGCCAATTGGTTTGAATCTGAGCGTTGAACAGCTGTGTCCAATCAGCGCAGGTGAATGCTACAGCAGCATATGTATTTAACAATTTTTACGCCTTCCCGAAAAAATGATGTTGATCTCGTCTTAGGTTAAAATCTAGACGTCAGTTGGCAGTTGACAAGTGAATTCTTCAAACATATAAAATTACAATTAACCCAAGAGTTTTATAAACGACGCTGGGATGGAGGTCAAACCGAAAACGGAGCATCTATTGGCTTTAAAGGGTAATTCACAACGTGCTTAGATTTTTTTAATGAACAGAATATTGCATGTCAAAATTGTATAACAAATATTTCTCCCATTTGTTGATTCTACTATAGTCATGAGACTGACTCGTCCAACACTTGCCAGTCCCACAGTCGTAACTTGCGATTCAACTGATCTGCCTGGTAATACTTTGAACAATGAACTCAAGAACGATTGTACAGCTCTGCAAGGAATGGAAACCCTTGCAGTTGGCCAATTTATGGTGTTGCCTCAGAGCTTTGGGTATGTTGCTTAATCTTTTAATTTTGTTATTACTTTGTGTTGGCATTTAATCGACAAAGATATTTGTGATTTCTACGAATAATTGCTTATTTCAGAAATATTCACTTGGGCGAAATATTCTCGAGCTATCTCTGTGTTCACAATGGCAGTAATCAAATAGTGAAGAACGTTCGTGTAAAGGTATCGGTTAACGACACTGCAATATTAAATCGTTGAAGCGATTTATATGGCTTCATATGTATTTTTTATTCATAGGCAGACCTACAAACGAGCACTCAAACAATTCCTCTGTCACACAAGAATGGAGAAGTCAATGAATTGGCACCTGATAACACTGTTGATGATGTTATTCACCACGAAGTTAAGGAAATCGGAACACATATGTACGAATATTTTTTCTTGGTATTCAAACACATCACACAGAATCTGCTTATTCAAATACATTATAAACATTCGTGATTGCAGATTAGTGTGCGAAGTCAGTTATTTGCCGGCAAATATCGGCTCTACTACGCAATCTTTCCGAAAATTCTTCAAATTTGAAGTAATCAAACCACTCGACGTCAAAACTAAGTTTTGTAATGCAGAGGTATGGAATTCATATGAGGAAATTAAGCACCAACATATAAATAATTTTACAATTGATCTGTCTCTATCTGATTGTTTTAGTCTGATGAGGTTTACTTGGAGGCCCAAATACAAAACTTAACATCAGGGCCCATTTGTTTAGAGAAAGTTTCGCTGGAATCATCTCATTTGTTCACAGGTAATTAATCTGTGTTGAAAATAAAATTGGAGTCAGACTAGAATATTAATCGAGCGCGATTTTGCAGTATCAACTCTGCATTCAAACGAGAACGGCGGCTCCATTTATGGCAATGTAAATGTCTTGAATACCGGCTCTAGTCGACAATACCTTTATTGCCTAAAACCTCAGTCGAGTTTAATGAAGGATCCAAAGATGATGCTCAACGCCACGAACATAGGCAAACTCGACATCGTTTGGCGAAGCAACGTAGGCGAAAGAGGACGACTGCAAACGAGTCAGTTGCAAAGAATGGTATGACTGCTTTAAATCTTTTATTTTATCATGTCTAGATTTGATTTCGATAAGTTTTCAGAATTTCATGTACAGAGATGAATTTGTTTTAGGCTCCAGATTACGGCGATTTAAGGGTAACCGCTAAGGAACTTCCGACGAAAGAATTTCTTGAAAATCCAGTTGAATTCAAGTGTCACATTATAAATACGTCGTAAGTATTATGTAATTCAGCCAATTTTGTTTTGAAATAGACCAAAGAACGAGGATGAAAGATGCCATTAACAGCGGTGTGTTTATTTTATTAGGGAACGAAACATGGATCTTCTGTTGAATCTAGAATCGAATAGTTCGCTTGCCTGGTGCGGAATTTCGGACACTATGATCGGAACCTTAAAGTCTGGGGTCTCCATCGACATTCCATTGTGTTTAATTCCACTGGAAACTGGACTTGTCGTAAGTAGTGTTAATTTCGATAATTTGACTCGTACGGATTTTATATAATCACGCAATTCTCTTTAAAGACCATTTCCGGGCTCAAGTTAGTGGACACATTCCTCAAGCGGGTATACGACTACGAAGATTTGGGACAAATATTCGTCTTCCAAGCTGGCTAGTAAACGATATTATTTAACATTTTTATCAAAATATATTCCATCCAATTGGATGCCATTGTACATATAAAATCTCACAAGGCCTTTGGTTTTTGAACTTATTTTTTAAACCATTATTGAGGAGCGTGGAATAGTTCCAAACGAACAGAAAAATAAATGTATTCTATACCCCAGAAAACACTAGTTGTATCCGTTTTTTAATTGATCTTTTCTTTTTTAGTTGACCCTTTTTTAGTTGATTTTGAAAAAAAAAAATTTTGGCCGAATAGTTTGTCAGAAATCGTAGATCTGGCCGCCGGGCCGAAAACCGCCCAAATCGGGGTCACGAAATTTATTTTTTCAAAATATCGACTTTTAACCTATACCATCGTTCTCAAGTCGCATATTCTACCCCTGAAAACACTGGTTACAACCCTTTTTTAGTTGATTTTGAAAAAAAAATTTTTTGGCCGAACAGTTTGTCAGAAATCGTAGATCTGGCCGCCGGGCCGAAAACCGCCCAAATCGGGGTCACGAAATTTATTTTTTCAAAATATCGACTTTTCACCTATACCATCGTTCTCAAGTCGCATATTCTACCCCTGAAAACACTGGTTACAACCCTTTTTTAGTTGATTTTGAAAAGAAAATTTTTTGGCCGAACAGTTTGTCAGAAATCGTAGATCTGGCCGCCGGGCCGAAAACCGCCCAAATCGGGGTCACGAAATTTATTTTTTCAAAATATCGACTTTTCACCTATACCATCGTTCTCAAGTCGCATACTCTACCCCCGAAAACACCGGTTTCAACCTTTTTGTAGTGGATTAAAAAAAAAATACAATATTTGACAGAACTGTCAAAGATACCAAGGACAAGAACTTGGGTTCGGTCTGAGAGTTTCGGCCAATCACAGCACGAATAAAACAAAGACAATGGCCGTTACTCATAAACTTTTTTAAAGAGGAGATTACGTGTACAAAAATTCAGTTCAAAGATACGAATCTACAGTAGACATTTTTTCACTTTCACTGACGGCTTCCATCGCACATGCAAGTAAGGTTTGAACGTCCTGAGGCTCGTTGCCACCAAATATATAGCCGTTCGCCTTGTCGATCGCATTTTTCACCTGCAGAAGCAACGCTTTATTGGACACATCCAGTGGAAGAAAGTTTACGAGGCTGTAATCTTCAACGAGTGATATTAGTGCAGCATTCAGTTTCTTGTATCTGAAAATAAAAGGATATTCAAAAAATGTTTAGCTCATTCGTTTTGCAGGAACATTTCAGTCATCGAAAAAATACTAACTTCGCTGTTAGTGGATTTTCATCAAGCTTCTCCAGCAAATATTTCAAATCCAATACTTCTGTGTAGAAGTCGATATTGAAGTCAAGTCGGTCGCTGAATTTCTTTAGTTCGTCTAATTTCGTCATGACATTCACGTGCGGCAGACCCAGTTGTAACATTGTACTTGTGCACAGTACCAATGATGATAAGTATTTTCCTAAAAGTAGAGAAATACAAATATTTATCTTCGACAATTGAACCAAATCCAAAACATTTTATTGTATAAGTCTTTCCGTTTGGTAACTGACCTGGATCACTACAGTGATGCGAATCAATGAGATGAACACTACACAATCGGATACAATTTTGCGTTAATCTTTCGGCTATCGCGGCCATAGACTTGTGATGGGTGTACAACTCCACCTGTAAGCAAAGCACCACAATTCTATTATTCCGGTTGATTACAGAATTAGTGTAAGCATTTTTTTTAATTGTATGAGCAATACTTGGCCAGGGCAGTCGAATATTATATAGTGATCCTTGAGGTTGAGAACTTTCTGGATAAGCCATCCCACATTTGCTTCTAAGAACTCTATGCAATACACCAGTGCTCCATTTGGTCCCAGTCCATAGACATCCATTACTTCATTGTGTTTGATCAATTCCAAAATGTCAACTTTAGCTTCGTATTCCATGTTTTCATTAGCTGGATCTGAATAGGAACAATTGTTTCTTAACATAAATTTACTAATTTAGCTTACGCTTGTCTTACCTATATTAATAACAGCTACTTTGCGACCAATTCCCTCAAGGAATTTACACATCGCATTGCAGTAAGTAGTTTTTCCACTTCCTGGTGGACCAATGACCAATTGGCCAAATATCATTGACATTTTGACAAGTGTCTAAGGCCCTACCAGGCTTTTATTTGCCTGACAGCTTGAACAATAGTCCCAAGAGTATCTTTGGAGTAATCTTTAAGACAAACTGATATCAAGAGAGGCCTATCAATGTCTATTTTCTCTGCAATAAATCGAGCAGCCGCATGCGTTTCTTCGTCGTCTTTGCCAAAAAGTATTCTGCAAAAGAATCACGTTGCATAATTTTTTTGTGTTATACAAATTGTTCCGAATTCCCATTGAATTGTTATCAATGTAACACTTACTTTGTTGAGTATATATCGCTGGAAAATTGACTGAGAGGAGCGTCACGACTGACGGCTACCATAGATCCTAGCTTTTGAAATTGGCTTACGATTAGAAATATGCGGTTACTGAAAACAAAAAAAGTATGTTAAAGTCTTTATTCAAACAATGTTATATTTTTTTGACAACAGACTAACCTGTACAGTTGTATTGATATATCGGTATGGACTTCTCCAATAGAGATACCACAAGCGTTGTCTTTATTCATCATTTACATTCATTTCAGTTCTCTGGTCGACTGAAATTGACGCTGTCTTCGAAAGAATTTACGAAAATGACTTGCTTTCTGCTTTATCAGCGTCAGCGTCGCAATTTGTACGGCTTTCCGCTGCCGGTTTTTTTAGGTTATTCCGTAACAGAAAAACATGGAGGCTGGTCACAATCATGGAAGTGAGAACACTGATGACCTTAGCAACGCCCTCTGCGGTCAATCTGTACGATGATAAAATCTTCACAAAGCTTGGCCACAAAATTGGATTTAAACCGACTGAGCCTCAGTCCCTCAGTAAGAAAACCAAATCATGGTTCGTGTGTAGCGTTCCGGGTTCTTGGAGTATTTCGGAGTTATAAACAGGGAAAGAATAAAAAGCTCAACAGCATAAACTATTTAGATTCACGGTTCAATTGCAATTGTTTATTCGATAAATGCATACTGCTTTTTACACTGCATATATAGAAGAAAACATCGGAAAACAAGGTAAGTATACAAAAATAATCAATGTTTTTCAACTTATCCCTTCTATGCCCAATATTCACAATTGCCACAGTGTACGTAAAAATAAAACATCAAGTAACACATTAAAAGTAAAATTATCATTTAAGGGGCATATCTACATTGTTTCTAGTTCCGGTGGAATCACAATCTTCTTTTCAGCCGCAAATTTTTTAAGGGCCTGGTACTTGCCATGGCAATTCTCTATTTCTTCTCTCATTCTGTTATTGCTATCTTGCATAGCTTCCATATCGCGATACTCCTGAGTCTTCTCTGTTTCCAACTCGTCTTTCTGCTCAATGCGTTTGATTCTGCAACTTGCAGCGTAACCTCGGTTCTTCAGTGTCCTTCGTCGTTGCTTCATTCTGTGAATCTCCTCTCGAGTTAATCCACGTAACTTCAACTGACGATTCAGATCTCTAACTGATATGGTCACGAGTTCATCGTCGCTGATATCCAGACAAGGTCCGGGTGAAAGAGGGTCCTGGAATTGTCAATTGTTTGTTTCGATAAGTAAATTTGTTTGTATGTCCTATATACTAATAAGTAATATGACTTTGCAATATTTTGCATGTATTTTTTTTTATATCAAGATGAAAATAATTTATGTATGGCTCCCCTATCGTTGGGACTACTCAGTGTGGTTATGTCGTAACAAATATTTTGATACGTCGTCAACGGGATGACGCATTTTTCGGCAGCCATCTCTGAACGCGTTTATTACGTATACACAGAGCAAGCCACTCGCGCTCCAAACAAACAACACTCAAAGTGAGAATCGAGTAGTCACGGTAGAGTGCAAAACACGCTTAATACATGTAAATATAGAAACAAGGGAAAAAAATTGTCGAAACATACCATTTTTATAGATCTTTTACTATCCATCCGGTAGTACATCAAGAATTGACGCCTCGGTAGAAAGCAACCACTCCTTTTCCCTTGCGTTTAGCTGTTCGTCGTCGTCGAATATGCTTAGTCATCCTGAGTCTTTGGGATACCTTCGGGTGCTTCGATAAAATTGCTGTAGCTAGCGGTAGACAGCAAAGCACCATTCGCTATGGCCGCCGCGCTCCCGGTTTGTTGCTGGACGTATAAGCACATAGGTTGCGTACCCAATGAACGACGGTTGACTTACTTTTATCGCTGAGAGTCAATGCGAGCCGACACAACTTGGTCTCTGATTGGTCAACGAATTTGTAACAGCCAATGAGAGAGCAACATCGCCATATGCGACGCTGACGAGCGACGAAATGACGGCGGTCAACGATTAAGTTGCAAAAATCTTTATACATTCCCAATAAACCGTTTGTACATCGCTAATCACGAACATATTAATTATAAACATCAAAACAGAAATAAAGGAAAGGCCTGATTGAACGTTGGCGTATCAGATAGAATTACGACTTCGGCTATAGGTGCCTCTCCAATCAAGTCCGAGTGAACTACACATAGCTCTTCTGCTCATCGCACCTTCATCTTCCAAATGGAAAGCAGGACAAGTTGTTGGTGAGACAGCTTCGACGGATCATCACAAGCTTAACCTTAATTAAATCGTCGAAATTTGGTGATTCGTCGATTGATAAATCGAAACTATTTATCATGTCGGAAAATATTGAGTAAATCAGAATGACGTGAACGCAACCGGAACGAGGTATACGAGAAATCTGTAAACGTATGGAAAAATGATGGACAAGGAGGAAGAAGCTAGTTTGACAGATGAAGGTTGTCGGAAAAATGACGAGACTGTAGAGGATCCGACAACGAAGGAGGAAGGAGGTCCGCCCAGCATCGAGAAGGCCGCGACCGACGCGAATCTTGATGCCAATGACGGCAGTCCAGCTGTTGCTAAGGATAACACCAAAAGTAAGATTTTGGTTTCATTTTTAATGTAATGAAAAGTAAGGTTAGGATTGTTGTTATTGTTGTTGATCATTCTCTAATATTATTCAATTGTTCCACAGTTGACATATTATTGAAGGCAACCGGTAATGCACCTATAATGAAAAAGAAAAAGTGGACTATTAGTCAGGATCAACATATAGGGTGGATTTCAGATTTCATGAAGAGGTATCTAAAGTTAGATGCCAGTGAGCGCTTGGTAAGTTTTTTAATCTTCAGTTCTAATGCTCTACAAGTCAGTTAATGATACGATATACATGTAATAATGTGTCATAATTGGTTTCAGTTTCTCTATATAAATCAAACCTTTGCTCCTGCTCCTGATCAAACTGTGAAAAATTTGTACGATTGCTATGGTACAGATGGCAAATTGATCATCCATTACTGTAAAAGTCAGGCCTGGGGATAACGCTACAGACATTCTACAGGGTAGACCAATCTCAACCGATGTACAATTTATGCCTGCTATTTATTCTGTACCAAAGTACTACAATTTTACTTTTCAGTGAAATCCCAAATGAGGGACACCTCAAGTATAAAGTTAAAAATTTATATATTTAATTTATGTATTGTAAGTTTATTAAAAATCATAAGAAGATAGAATTGCATTGGTGCATCTTTCAATGTTGTTAAGATTAAGTTCTCAAACAGTAAATAGTATAAAATAATTAGTTATATCCTGATAGTTAAGTCGTAAAAGACTGCAAAAAAGCGTGAATTATTCTTGCACATTTTACTTCACAATGTTTCATTTTTTTTTAGACATTGCTGACCCCATCTTTGGTTTACCAGTTGTTGGAAGTTTTGCAGCACCTACTGAAGTCACGGAGCGTCTGGAGTTGATTTTTTTAACCGATTCTGAATTGTCGACACAATCGTCAGTCGTTGATTGCAATTTGTAAGTCTTACTAAGAACTCTCGATCCCAGTCTGTTGCTACTACTATTACTGCTACTATTGGTTCTATTGGATCGCCGAGAAGACGATGACGATCTTCCCGATCCTTTGGAACCCTTCTCACTGACTGGATCTTTTTCTATGTCATTGCGGCAGTGACAGGCATCACGCGATGGTGTTACTGGATCATAGTTGCAGAGATCAATTTTCGATCCATCTAAATCAGTAGAAAAAAAATATTAATCAGTGAAATTTTATACCGGGGCGTTGATAATGGATATTAATGAATAGTTACTTTCGTGAACAGCTCGAACACTCTCAGCCCGACCATATCTTGCATCTGAATTCGCAATGCTTTCTACACAATCGTCGCCATCCCCGACTGACACCCGCGCGCTATCGCACAAGTTTAATTTACTCCACTCTTCCTCCCGACGACTGCACGTAGATCTTGATCTCGAGCTCTGAGCAGGTGATTCGAATTTTGGCTCGAAGGGACATTTCCAAATGAATATCGCACCGTCAGCGCTAAGCGTCACTAAGTATTTGCTGTCTGGACTGAATTTGCACGCAGTGATAACGGCGGCATGTCCCAAGCCAACGTGGGTAGTATCGGCAGATTCATAGTCCCAAATCTTTACGATGCAGTCGTTCGAGCCAGTGACAATGTGACGTCCATCGGGACTTATGTCGAGGCAGTTAAGCGCTCCAGTTGCCGAGCCTTCCAATTCGCGTACCAGCGAACCGTCCAGAGTCTCCCAATATGCAATCTTTCGATCGGCTCCGCAGGTTATTATCTGGACCCCATTGGGGCTGAATTTCGCTGACATAAACATCGTGTTTCCCATGAGAACTTGCTTCCTTGCCCCCTGTCTACGATGGAAAAGTCATTTATTCTGATTAAAAAAGGATGAAATGGGCTACGTTGAAATTTTACGAACTTAGATTTACTTACACAATGTCCCAGACTATGCATGTGCCATCGGTACTCGAGCTGATCACCTCTGTATGATTGGATGACATGTGCAACGATGTAACAGAACACCTATGCTCTTTCAAAACGCACAACAATGATTGTACGTCGCGTGACAAGCTCCAAATACGAACCTTGCAAATAATATAAAAATAAATGTCACTTCCCGCGTAGAAACTATTATACACTATTGACGTAGTGTATTACCTGTGCATCGCAACCGCCGGTTATCAGCTTCGTCGCGTCGTAATTGATGCATATCGCCGATACGGCTTTTATATGTGCGTTGTGAATGGCGAATATCAATTGCCCACTTCGTGGTTTAAAGGCTCTCACGGTACCATCATTCCAGGCTAAACAGGTAGTCACATTCAATCAGGATTATTTCGAAGTCAGAACTGTGAGACCGTTTAATTTCTCTCATAGTGTATATCTTTCGTATACCTACCTGAAAGCAGCATCTTTCCGCTGTACGAGAAACATAAACTTGTGCAAACAAAGTTTGGCACAGTAATTCTGAGCAACTCTCTCTGAGATTCGAGATGCCACAATCTTATATCGTTTTTACTTCCTGTCGCAAATATTTCGGGGTAATTGCTGTAATGATTTACATCGAATATTGAGAAGGTAAAAAAAAGATGTTGGAGATCAGTGGGAATCGTCTTACTGTGGAAAAGCGACGTCGTATACTGCGTTCGTGTGGCAAGTGATGACCAGTCGAGTGTCGAAGTCGGACAAGAGAATTTGATAAATTTCGGATGCGACGGTTCCGATCAACAGCGAATCGTTATCGAGCGTCATCGATGTTACAGAACATCGCACGTTCTCGGTCTTGAACTGCACAAAGAGATTTGTTATTGTATAGAAGATTTTTTGAGGGCTATTATAACAAAGTCGAGGTTTAAATAAAAGATTTGACAATCGATCAGGCATACCGTACGTATTTGCGGAGTACTGGGCAATTTGACCGACTTGCTCGAAAAATTAGCTGGAATATCTACGATATCCACCAATTCGACAGTTCCGTCACCTGCCCCAACGGCTATCTTCTCATCATTTAGTAGAAGTAGACTAGTCACTCCACCCGAATACAAGTCGCCTTCGCCATCTTTCAGTTTCTTCAGATTTTTCGGAATTTTGGAGTAACAACCCACCATTATCGGCGGTTGTGACGGCTCCATAAGTTCCACATCGTAATGAAAATTCAATCTGAATTCATGATAAAAAAACGAATTGTTTTTTTAAATGTAAGCGATAGCAATTGTTAAGTAGTTGTAACAGCTGAAGCACATATTGGTACCTTGCTTTTATAATATCCCCCGAAGATGTTCCGCAGTACGCTACTTCGTCTCTAGCGTCAATAACGATGCAATTGATCGTGCGCCGAAGTTTTCCAACTTTAACGTTCACCCCGTAAACCTTGCGAGTCTCGGGATTAATACGCCAAACCATCAATGTGCGGTCGCCACCGGTGACGAAACATTGATCGCGGATATTAGTCCTGGCAATCGTTAAAGCATTTCCGGCAGTTTCGTTACTTGCAAATGAGCCTGTGATTAAGAAATATTTTCATACGCCTCGTTTTTCTTTACTTGTTTCCCTATTTTGCCTTGGAATCCAAACTCACCACAAATTGCCTCGTTAAGCAGTAGATCAAAAACTACCACATTTCCGTCGTCTCTTCCTCCGAGACTCAAGAGATATTTGCTTTCACATGTAAAACACAAGTCCTGTATCCTGACTTTGTGTATCTCGTGACTACATCTCTTTTGTTTCTTTTCGTAATCCCAGACAATAACTGTTGCCTGCAATTTAACAATGTAGATATTTGTACATGGTCATCTAAAATAGTTTGTCTGACTAATTGGTATCAGTTCTCAGCAGCACCTTGAATCCCAAGTGCGTCACTTGTCCCGAAGCTATGTATTTTCCACATGGGGAAAGACACAAAGCTGATATGACATCGGTGTGACCTGATAAGAAGATCTGCGCTCCTGTGTCAATATTTTTTATAGTGACTTTATTGCCAACTGGATAGATGAGATGTTTTTGATCTGGATGAAGCTGTAATCCATTTTTTGTCACACCTGTAGGCATTTGGAGCAATATGAGTGAAAAAAGCAAGTTTTACATTTTTTTCTCATAATTCATAGATCCAGCTTTCATTTGAAGAGTGCCAAAATCCATATGAATTCTTTTCTTCTTTTGGTAAGTTTGAATTAATATTGGAACAATTCTACGTACCGTCAAAAGCTATTATTCCAATAGCTTCGAGATCCTTCACATCCATTCCAATTTACGACAGCGAGCTCTGATAATTATTTCAATTCTTAAAACTTAATTCAGTTACATGCGGTTAAATTAAATTGGAGTAAATAACTCGATCTGTCAAATCGACTGACATTTGTAAAGAAGAAGAGGCGTCCCGTTGCCATGACAACGTTGCGCATGCGCATTACTTCTCCCGCTGAAGCTCGCTCACAAATTCACTTCAAGCGAGAGGAAGAGAGAGAGAGTGGTGCACAAATGCATGTGTCTGAGAGAGACACTACATACGCACAGTAGATTTCTGAACGCGCCCTTGTGGTCACCACCACTATGAGATGGAGCCAGCAACCAATCACGAAACGAAGACCAAGAAGAAGGGAGAAACACTGGCAGTTTAAAAAGAAATCAAAAGCGCGGTTAAAGGTCGCTGGCGTTCAGCGTTCGTTTTTTATTTAGTGTTTCGTTTCTGTCACCAATTTTGACGATGGATTTACTCGCGTATGTATATTTTCACTACCATCCGATTAAGACAAACACAATTACTCGTTGGGTATCGTTGGTTTTCTGTGGCGGTTTTCGAGTGGCATACAAATAACTAACCTCAAAATGCCCATTTTCTAATGTTTCGATTTTATAGAGACGTGGACAGCAAATTTTGGACCAAGGGAAGAGTGGAGACCTTCACTCACTGGCCATTTACAGCTGAAGATGGTACTTGCACGCGTGAACGAATGGCTGCTGCGGGATTTCACTTTATCGGCAATGACAATGAGCCTGACGCGGTTGAGTGTTTTATCTGTGCCAAACAACTCGACGGTTGGGATGCTGAGGATGACCCATTTCAGGAACACGCGAAGCATCAGAAAGACTGTCCGTACGTTGTATTAAACAAGCAAGATGAACTTCAGTGGACAATTGACGATTTGTTTACTTTGCTCAAGACTTACTACATCAACAAAGCGGTAAGTAGTTGTCCTTTTGTTTAATCTTACTTTCCTGTTATTGTTTGAGAACCCTTCTTGCAAATAGTAGTGTGTGCATATGAACGTAAAACCATTTGGAATCACATCTTGAACATTCTTTGTTTCAGACACGGCACACAGAGGAAGCACTAAAAAACATAAAACTCCAATCGCAGGCAATGGCCAAACAAATTCCAAAGATCTACAAAACCGCCAGCACCTTGCGAAAGAGTCGTAAGATTGGGAAATGAAAGGACGCATCAGTTACTGTGATTATTTCTGTAACCATGTTTGATATGCACCTATATGTCACTGCAATTGTAAACAAATAAACTGTTTTGTATTTTTGTAACAGAAAAGATTCGTTCCATTTGTTATTATTAGCCTTTTCTGTTTCTGAAAAAAAAAATTATGTTCTTATACTTAAACTATAGGGTAATTGAATCGGGTGTAATGCAGCGTATTTAAAAACGCATACGGGCACATAGTCACCCTATACGTTTATGTCAATACCATTTTTTCCGACATCAGCGCCACCATGCGAAATAATTTGTAGCACATCTTCCGCCGTTCAGAGCGTCGTCTAAAATCCATGCTTCCCAGTTATGCGAAAATCATAGGTTACGTTCGATTATTATTACCGATGGAAATCAACTATTAGTCAAATCACGTGGCAGAGTGAATCAAAGAAAAAAAAAACCAATTGATTGGGCATTTTTCTATAAAGAAACAGCGTAAATTTCGTAAGTACTCGAAAGTGTCTTAAGCATGTGTTTTTCTCTGAGATCACATGTGATTTACAAATGTTGTTTGTGTTCCAAGTTTGTGTTCCTTTCGTGACTTAAACTCTACCTACTCAAACTATCAATCATTCTAGTAGCTTTGTATATTTTGCAGATATCGAAATGTCGTCATGGAAAAAAGCGGCGAAAACGGGCCAAAAGACTCACAGGGAACGTCATCAGCCTGAATCACGACAGTCGCTCGGCCTATTAGAAAAGAAGAAGGATTATGTATTGCGCGCTAAAGATTATCAATCGAAGCAAGCGACGTTGAAGCTCTTGAGAAAGAGGGCATTGAACAAAAATCCAGATGAGTTTCATTTTCACATGATAAATTCTAAACTAGAAGATGGAGTACACCGAGAGAAGGATAAAGAGGAGGAGCACACACCAGATCAATTGAAACTCATGGACACTCAGGATCTCAAATATCTTGCGTACAAGAGAAACATCGAAGCAAAGAAGATTGAAAAACTGCAGAGCCAGCTACACATGATCGATGCTGTCGACGAAACACCCAACAAACATACATTCTTTGTCGACGACAAAGAAGAGACCAGAGGATTCGACGTTTCAAGCAGATTAAACACACACGCGGCCCTCGTGGGACGGAGAACCAATCGGCCAAGATTGAGTGATCTCAAAGCCATGAAACTGATGGATGTCGATGAGCGTACCCTCGCAAAGATTGAGCAACAGAAACACATGGCTTACACGGAATTACACAAAAGGGTTGACAGGGAACGAGAACTCACTATTGTACAACAGAAATTAGAGATGGAACGAGCACTGAAAGATAAAGTGGCCTCCAGGCCCAAAAAGGTGCGGCCTGGCAGTAAAGATGCGCCTCCAATCTATAAGTGGAAGTTCGAGAGAAAGCGATGAAAAGTGTCGAATATCCTGATAGAAATAAAACAATAAAAATCTTTCCAATTGATTTATTCGTGTTTTAAATGGTTTTTTCACGATGTCAATTGCTACAACATAGAAATAATAAATACTTCTTATTTTCTCTACAATGGGTGAATCTTCAAACGTCTGTTTCACTTTCTACCTCCCAATCACGAACTGCTTATCACTGCTTTGAGTATACAATTATCTTGCCGTGTCAAATGCGTCAGTCAGAAACATAAGGTAATCACGATCGTGTGTCGCCTGATGTGAAGTCAGTTAGGAAAAACCAAACCGATTGTATTTTTTCTAAATACATTATTATTATTATTATCATCCGTTATGAACAGTGGACCTTCTCCATTGGGATTAATTGCGCTTTCCCCTTTAAGACTCATCGCAACTACAGGCGGTATTCTGCTTGGATACTGGTTCGTATTTTCGTAGACTATGGGCAGCCCCTGACTGGACGGTCTTGCATTATAATTCGTCGCTGTATCGGCAATGATGAGATTCCCAGTGTCTGCAACAGGTCCACCCGATGAAACTACAAGAATTGGAACGTTGGAAATACTCATCGCGGAAGGACTACGAAACATCGTACCGGTCGGCCCGATTGAGTCGCCGAGGTTCAAAGGTGAGTCGCCGAATTTGTCGTTTACTATCCTGGACCAACGATTGCGGTTTTTAACATAACGTTTCTTGCGCTTTCCAGGCGCTGCCATCATAGCTGGAGGCGATCCACCTCCAGGAGGCGGCATTGCGCCCATTTGACCTGATGGTCCTCCGGAAGGCGGCATCGCGCCCATTTGACCCGGAGCTGCTGAACCACCAGGAGGCGGCATCGCGCCCATTTGACCCGCGGGAGGGGATCCTCCAGGAGATGGCATCGCGCCCATTTGACCTGCTGGGGCTCCTCCACCCGTGCCGTTTGGCCTCATCATCATCATCATCATCGGCATCGCCGGACTGGTCATCATCGCAGCCGCTGCGGAAGCCATCGTAGGCATCATAGGCATCATCGACATTGCCGCTCTGGTTGTTGCCGTTGCCATTGCCGTTGTCCCAGCCATCGAAGTCATTGCACTTGGGCTGCTCGCATTCGTTGCTACCATCGGCAGTGTAGTCGATATACTCACGCACGTGTAATTGATCTGCCACTCTTGGAATTTGGTGAGAATCTCGTGGCGAACGCAGACTGTGATGGATCGCGGAAACTCGTTGAGTTCCACCACGTTGACGCATATCGAAGAGAAGAGACTTCCCGGAATAGTCGTGCATAGCTTGAAGGGGCGATAAACTGTAAAGAATATTGATTGATTATTCGATCCATAGTAATTAATGGAAATCAGTGCGTAAAATTCAGGTAGATTCGTACCCGTTACGGTCATCATCCTCAACGTATCTGTGTTTAAGGAGATATCAACGTTCAGACCGTTTCTTTGGTACATAAAATTGGAGCAAACTGAAATCGGAGCGATAAAAACACTTAGACGTTATAATCGTCGTAGTTGGCTAATATTATCGGGTAGACATTATGGCTCACGTGTTTTTCTCATTTTACTGTAAATCAGGGTTACAGTTTCGCAACAGGAGCACGAAAAAGATGTCGAGCACGTGCACGCTCTCTGGTCTATCGTCGTCGTTCGGAGTAACAAAAATTGTTTGGATTTTCGTAGTCCTGATAAAAAAAAACACATAGAATTGATTCTCGGCGAGTTTTTTTATTTTTAGTTGTACGAATACTTACGCAATGGTTGCCGAATTGGAATGGTGTAAGGACAACAATTCACGAACACCAAAGCCAACGTGCACCACAGACGAATGTGCATCTTTGGTATCTGTCACCTTTCGCGCGAACGTTCGCCGTACTAATGAGCGGTACAGTTATATGACACACGTACCGAAGCTCATTTTTGTTCGATACCAAACGCGCGTTGTGTTGCACCGGTTGGTCGAACGTGACTTTATTGTCTCGCTGTATCGCGATCGGCAGCACAGGAAACGCGCCTATACGTTTCTCTCTCGGTTCGACGATCATTCAGCACAGGAAGTTACGAGTTCACGATGTGTTGAACACGAAAAGAAAACACTTCAGATCCATTTGGTTGAACCTACCGTAACGCTGGAAAAAAATGGTTTCGATAAAGCGTGACGCGAAACGCGTGACTGTGACAGGCGATTCGGTAGTTTCTCGATGCAGAATATTAAAAAATATATATATATTAAAAAATTGACTACGTATAGTTGTTCATTTTATTAAAATAAATAAATAAATAAATAATGGCTCACAAAAAATAATGGCGACATTTATGGAAATCGAATACTTAATGTTCCTTCAGTACAGAGGAAGTAATCCTTTTATCGATTTGTCTTATCATCAACGTCTTATCAAAAATAATCATCGTCATCGTCGTCTTCGTCGTCAGCGACGTCCTCATCCTCGTCGTCGTAATCATCGTCCGAATCGTCTGTCGAACTGGCGGAAATGTCGTCGGGCAAGAACTCCACTTGTCCAATTCCTCCACCGTCTTCAGGCTTGACTAGTGCAACTCCGTTGGCACCCAGTCTTATGCAATCGAGTCCGACCTGAAAAGTACAGCTAAATGTTACTTCTACATTTTCTTCTTCTTCTTCGAAATGTGGTTTTCGATTGGAAAGATTATTAAAAATCTTCTACTGATGATGTTTACCTTGAACAGGATTGTGTCTTGAAATTTTCCTTCCATAGCTATGCAAGCGTGGACGTTTCTTCCTTGGAAGTAAATATTGTAAAATCTAACGCACGCCCTTACGACCGGTATTCTAGGTACCGGGATGCAGACAGGTCTGGGATTTTTTCCTGAAAAAAAAAAAAAAACAATGTGCACTTAGTCATCTTCAATTTACCCCAAGAATGCGAAATTACTTTTTATTTACCTGAAACCGTCCGAGTGTAGAGGACTCTATCGTTCATCCAGACCTTTGCAGTGAAGCTGAACTCGTCCGGATCGTAAGTCACGTTCACGCAAGCTTTTTGCCTCCACGTCTCGAGCAAAAATCGCGAGCAACAACCGCACACTCCGTTGCTGCAGTGACACGGTCCTTGCCTGACAGCTGTGGTCTGAGTGCCATTGACACTTCCGGATTGTTTGAAGGAACTTCCAAGTTCTTTTGTTGCAAAAACTTTATCGTCAATCGAAGGTTCCACTTTACTCAGGGAATTGTTCTTCAATAATCCTTGTTTGGCATCTGCGATGCGAGTGTCATTAGCGTTTTCTGATTTATTTCGACAACCTTTAAGTTCTTTTGTTGCAAAAACTTTGTCGTCAATCGAAGGTTCCACTTTACTCAGAGAATTGTTCTTCAATAATCCTTGTTCGGGATCTGCGATGCGAGTGTCATTCGCGTTTTCTAATTTTTTTGAAGAACCTTTAAGTTCTTTTGTTACAAAATCTTTGCCGTCAATTGAAGGTTCCATTTTACTCAGGGAATTGTTCTCCAATAATCCTTGTTTCTCATCTGTGACCCGAGTGCCATTAAAGGTCACTGACTGACCGGACGAACCGTCCAGTTCCGGTTTCGCAAAAAATTTGCTTTCAATCGGGGCCTCGACTTTGCTCAGCGAATTGTTCTCCAATGATACCGGAGAAAATTCAGCAGCATCTTCGACTCCCAAGGTCACGTGCAGCGCACAGAGGTGAATCAATATAGTCAATAGTCGCGACGTGTGGATCGTCCTCGACGATGGCTTCAACATTTTATTCTTTTTATTTTAATTATCAACACTCTCTATATTATTCCGCGAGTCATAATCTTCGGCGTCGACGGGATTTCAACGACGCGATCTCACCGACGACTGAGACTCGACTGGTTAACGGATGCTCGGGGTGACCCCGTTTCAAGGAGAAATTTAGGTTCATCGCGATCGAACTGACGCTCATGTGAGTTTTTTTTTGCTATCTCAAAGCCAATGTCGCATACTGAGACTAACACCTCGGACATCGAAGTGTCTAATCCAAAAGTGATTTGACGATTTTGTGGCGATGCAGGTGAACGGAAAATAATAATGGATTCGATCAGAATTTTGCTGTATCATATCAACGAATAACAATAAAACATTCGTTCAGATTTATTCTGATCTTTTCAACAACAATATCGGTTTTGATTCGATTCTTCATAATAAGCTTGCCACTGCCGCAAATTATATACATTTTATTTCGTCCTTAGATTATTTTTCATCGCAACTGATAATTATGATATTGTGCGATTAAAAATTAATAACAATTTTGTTATGCATTTGATTATAAATAATTTAACGATAAACACGGGGATGATGAAATTTGGCGTCGAATGTTGCAGAAGTGGAAACTCATTGCAGTTTCAAGGTGCCTATTTTGTCCTCCTCTTCGGGTGTTAAGGTGCTCGTGTGCTGATAAACATTCCCGTCCGACTGCTCGAAGTTTACGTGATCGTAGATTTCTGCATCGCTAACGTTGGCGACGATGGGCATTGCGACGTCTATACCCGGATTTTCCCACGTTACACCGTAGCCGTTGACGCCCAGGCAATTGAAGTGCAATACGAATAACGGCAGCGTGGCGACTCTGGTCTCGAAATCGATGCAAACGTTGAATTTGTTGTCGGCGAAGTGCAGATCGAAGAAACGAACGCAGAGTGTTACCGCCGGGAAGAAGTAAAGAGGTACACACGCCGGTGGCGGATTGCGGGCTGAACAATAATCAAATTCATTTGTCATACATATATGTACCGTTTTATGATAAATTAGACAGCAAGCTGCCCAAATCGGGGTCACGATTATTATTATTTTTTTTTTTTTTTTTTTTTTTTTTCCCCAAAATATCGACTTAAAAAAAAATAACTCACCTGTCACTCTATTCTTGAATATTTCCTGGTCGTCGAGCAATAATCCAAAATCCATGGCGAATTCTTCAGGGACAACAGTAATATTGGCGCAGGCTCGACGATCGAAATTCACCGCCGTTATGTTCAAACCCGTGCAACAACCGCATTTCAAATTATCGCACGAACACGGCAATCCACGGGAAACAAATCTTAATGGGATAGCGGGTTTTCTGCTGGCTCCCACCGTGTCGATTTTTAATGCAGATTTTGTCTCCGGGTTGTAGTAGATCGACAAGCCCGTATCTATTGCTGCGAAAAATCAACATATACATTTTCGTTAAATTTTTTATGAACGTTTTTTTTTGTACATCATTTGTTATTGAGTACAACTTGAAATTAACGTCAATTGCACCAACAAGTTAAGAACATGTTAAAAACATTTCGTTTGAATTATCGGTGAAAATGATGTTGTAATATGTATTATTACTGATGCGTACCAGTTGTGATGTTTTCCGCAGATGCATCGCAATTTTTAATTATGAAAAGCGACAGCACAGCTGTGGCGTAGATCATCAAGTAAAACTTGCACATGATGTGCGAGGCGAAGATGCGATCGTGACAGAACCGTCGCGCGACACCGTCAATTCCCGACTGAAATTCGGCGATACAATGTTACGTCACGTGGGCCTCCCACCTCCCTTGCCACCCTGAAGATATCGGCGCGTTAATTAATGCATCGACTTTCGAGGGAAGCCATCGTCATTTCGTATCATCGAATGCGCGCACCGCGATTATATTACCCGCATCTTCCGTGCAAATAACACCACGTGTAATATGCGCAGTGCCGTTAGATTCAGCGACAGCGCGAAAGCAAGTTCGATAAACCTGTTGTCCTTAATCGCTTTAACACGATATATGTAGGTTTTTATACAAGCAGTGTTTTTATTTTTTGTCTGCCGTCACCGTTGTCGTCCCATTTGTCCTAAGAAATCTTTGCAAAAAAACCACAGCGATGCAGCTATATTGCTCGTGAGTGTAGACGACCTAAATGCAGGCGGAATAAAAAAAAATTATATCAACCATGGTAACAGCGTTTGGGAAACATATAAATAATTCTGGCCAAAATCTAGTTACGAATTTGAGCGTCTTTTCACTACTTCGAAGTCTGGAAAAAGACAACGTTGAAATATATTAACTTCCGTGAGTTTCCGTTGATAAGATAGCGGACGATACGACAGTCATCACGTGACATTCTTCATTGACAATCGTGACAAGTTTTAAAAGCACGAAGATGTTGCCGTTAAATATTAATTCCGCTGCGGTTCAGTGGATTAGATCTGGGATTTATAACATGTCGAGATAGTGCTGGGAACGTAATTAGAGCAACATGTGGTCCCACAAAACCGATCGGAGCGGCGTTGAAGATATTGTGAAATAAAGGTAAAATCATCAGGTCATAGCAGGAAATTACTGCAGGAAAGAACTGCTATCAGAATTTAAAATATATAATTTAATGTACATGTATTGTCTTATCTCTAGTATAATTTACAATAATTTATATAAATAAATACATTAGTCGTATAAATAATGATATTTTACGTATAGTACATGCAAGGGAGGTTGAACGACTCAACCCCCCCTTTCTGCTTGTGTATGGCATTACATATATAATTCGAGGGAAAAAAATTACATAGAAATAAATATGACCGTACACATTCGCATATAATTATTTTTCCCGGGAAGAAATACGTAAAATAACGAATTCTCGAAACTCTCGTAAACACAGTTGGTACGCCTGGGTATGGTGTATGTGAAGAAAAATAAAATGTCAGATCCAAGTTGCAATAATGTTGAATTCATACGATTTTCATCGGCATTAATGAAAAGAAGTCGCGTTTGTCCCTCGTGATAATCAATTCTTACTCAAGTTCAAATTTCAAAGTAAACATTTCTCATCTTATATATAATCACCTTTTTAGAATGAACATTCATTATATAAAAATTCGAATAAAAAATTTCTTATTAATATATGAACCAAGTAAATAATTAATACTTGTATATTACCGGGAATTTTAAACTGGGCAATGATCCCGAGTAATCGCGAATCGTGAGCATCAACATTAATTCGTGGCATTGAAAATCGGCATTTGTCCTCACAGTCTCATGACTTTGCTCTGTCGTCCGCTCCTCATGCGCCTCTTTCGCGCGAGAAGTTCGGCGAGACCGAGGCCATAATCGGCGTCGTCCTCGTCGGGCGCGGCGGTCTCATTGTCCATCACTTTGTCCCTTATCTTCTCGCTGTCCTTGTCGTCGTCGACGAGCGCCGACAGCACTTCCTCTTCCTCCTCTTCCTCGGAATCGTCGTCGTCGATCAGATCTTCCTCGTCGTCTTCCTCGTGATGTTCGTCGACTTTGTCGGCCTCGGCTTCCTCGTCGCTCGCGGTTTCCAATTTCTCATCATCGACCTTGTCGTCCTCGTCCTTCTCGTTTTCGTCCTTCTTCTCGTCGCTGTCGTCCTCGACCTCCTCATCGTCATCCTCGTCGTCGTCGAAATCCGACGCCCCGAAGAGATCGTCGTCCTCCTCTTCCTCCTCGTCCTCGTTGCTCTCGTCTTCGGTCGCTACGTTCGTTTGGGTCGCGCTCAGCTTCACCGGTTTGCGAATCGACGTCGGTTTCTTCTCGTCGTTTTTTATGGCGTTCGCGCTGCTCGACGTCAGACTGGGTTTGGTCTTGATTACCGATGATACTTTCTTCACGATCGCGGGTTTGTCCGGCTTGACGATATTTTCCTCCTTGTTCGTGCTGGCGCCGGCGACGACTTCATCGACCGCGGCGGACACTTCGGTTTCCGCGTGCGAATCGTGCGAATCATCGGAAACGTCCGAAACATCGGCTGTGGACGTTTCCTCAGCGTTCAGGGAATCGGACAATTCGGAGCTCGTGGTGTCTTCGAGCTTGTCCGAATCTTCGGACTGTCCGAAAGTTTCGATCGAAGCTTCGATCGTTCCTGACGTCGTCACGTCATTGTCCGACAGAGCCTCGACATTGCCTTCAATCGTCGCTGGGGTCGTCGCTGCGGGTTTCACATTGGCGAGCGTTTCGGAATTCACGGCGTTCTCGATAGCCGGCAAAGTGGCCGTCGGCTTCGTGAGTATCGGTATCGTGAACGGAAGAATCGGCGCTGCTGTTGTGACGGCTGGTTTCTTCTTCTTCTTGTCGGAACTGTCGTCGCCCGTCAGAATATCGATGAGCGCGCCGAAGCCCAAAACGTCGTCGTCGTCGTCATCGTCGTCATCGTCGTCGTCGTTGGTCGCTGTAGAATCGGGCACCGCGTTGCCTTCCGGCGCATCGTCTTCGTCGTCGTCGTCATCGTCGTCGTCATCGTCATCGTCACCCAGCCCGAAGATGTCGTCGTCGTCGTCGTCGTCGTCGCTGGCCGGCGTCTCCGGTTCGACGATCGGAAGTTGCTCGGCTGGTCGGAGTTTCACACCGTCCGGTCCGAACCTAAACGTGTCGCAGACAAGTTGTTAACACAATTTTAGTTTATCAATTATGAGAAAAACAAAATATGTTATTTCTGAAGCCATTGAAAAAATGTCATAGCTTTAGAAAAAAAAAAAAAAAATTAGCGCATGTTTTCAGATCCCAGAGTTTGTAATTGGAAAAAATATGACTGCCACTCGGAAAGATCTGTGTACAATTTTTCAATTGTCATCACCTGAAGCAGCTGACACGCAACGCAGCTTCCAACTCGGTCGACGACTGAAGTTCCAATCCCAGACACGCCTTAAAATGATTGTCCGCCTCACGCTGAATGGAATAGATACGTCCGCAGAATTTCGTCAGGCCGCCGGGCATCGGGAAGCACACGGGTTTGGGTTTTTGTCCTGCGATGGCAAATAAAAAAATTAATTAATGCAAACGGTTACGAAGAGAATTATGTACAGTGGATTTTTTTTGAATATTAAATTTTTCGTCGTTTCCGTCGTGCTGACGATTATCGTCGAATATTCAAATGCGTAAATATAGAACGGTAAAAGGAAATCGACGACCCAAATGCAGAGTTCGGCGACCAACCTCCATGAGTAAGAAGTATATACGGGTTATTGGCGATAGAGAAATCGATCTTTCCGAGAAGTTTTCTCCTCACTTACGTCAACACGGAAGCGCCGGTGAGTCGGCTCATTGATAAACACGTGAAAGTTTGTGTCAGTGCCTAATCGCTATGTACGTACATCGAAACGCGCCGGTAATCTCTTGCGGTATTAGGTGCTAAAAATACACACTCAACGCTAAACTTGAGATGAAGAATAATTTAGGTTTACCATTGACAACGGTGCTCGTCAAAATGTTGTCACCCATACTCAGTTGGACGGCCAATTTGTCCTCCTCGAGGTACTGCAAGGACGCGCAGCCTGGAAGAAAAAGTTGGAAGAAAGTAAATACATCGGCTCTGCAATTGATTTTTCAATAACATTTTTTTTTTATTTTATTAGGAACAATAACGCGCGCGATCGGAGGTTAGCCAGGGTAGGGAAGAACCTTGCGATTTTTGGCGAAAAAAAAATGTTCGATTTAACGAAGTTTTAAAACCCTATCCGATGGGAAATTTTTCGCTGATTCCAAATATGCCCGGTTTTTGCCCGAAAAATAAAAATATTGAGAAGAAAATCGCGAAAAACGATTTTGCACTTTTTCCCAATTTTTGCACTTTACTAAAATCGGTGTAATTTTTCTTTGGATCGATATAATCGGGATTTTCTTTTTGCATTTGAAAGCAGACTCTTCAACGAAGAGAATGCCGCCAGGCGGAACGCGATATCTCGATTTTTCGATTTTTCGCAGATTTTTAAAGTTGACCCTCAAAAATCGCAAATTTTTAGAAGGGGTAGCCCTTCCGTTTTTTTGCGTTTTTTGCGAAAAAAAAATTTTCGATTTCGCCAAGTTTAAAAACCCTATCCGACGGGAAATTTTCCGCTGATTCCAAAAACGACAGGTGTTTGCCCGAAAAATCGAAAATTCGAGGAGAAAAACGCGAAAAACGAGTTTTTTTTTTCTGAAAAACTGCCAAATTTCGCGGAAATATAGAAATTAACGATCAACCATTTTTTTTTCAGTGCAATGGCTTTCCGAACCGATTTATTATAATAAAAAAATATTGTAAAAAAAGTATGTGACGAAATACCTGGTCCCTTCAGCTGCACAATCGGTATATTGAAGTTTCTGCAGCAGTTGCAAATATTAGCATTGCAAGTGCAGTACTTGTTGACGTTCTCGGCCGCCTGTTTCAGCGACATCATCTCGACGCCGATGTTCGTCTGCCTCGCGCCGTCGGCGGATCTGACGGTGCGACGAAGAGCGGTGACTTCATCGCGATCTGAAAGTCGTATCGCTCGTTGAATGAATGTTCGTGAAAATATGTATTCTTCAAAAGAAAATCTTCGTGACGAATTTACCGATCACTCTTCCGTAGGCCGCGAAGGCGATCAGCAGGAATATCAGCAGCAACTCGAATACCGTTGACAATCGCATTCTTCCGAGTTGTTTTGTTTCCTGGAACAAAGAGCAGAGTGGACCAAGGTCGAGTCGCTGATTAAAAAATATACTGCTTCGTTAATTTCATGCAAAGAGTTGGCGTCCGTTTGCAGCTGACAATGATCACCGAACTGTTTATGAGCGAATTTGCACGATAATAGTCAGCAATTAGACCACAGACTGTCGTATAGTCTATTTTTATCCTTTTTTTTTGCGCATTGGTGGTTAATATCGTGGTACTAGAATTTCAAATTATCCTGAGTGTAGCACCTTGAGTAGACACTTATCAGAAATAACTTCTATAGATAGAAACAGTTCCAATACGACAATGCAATTTTTTTTTGCTCTGTTGATTTTTTTGAAACCCTAAAAGTGTCCAACACATTTTTTCTGAAAATACTAAATAATCAAAAACGGTGTGTTTTGAAGTCTTCCTGAAGGTGTCAACATTAACAGACCACCCGTTAAAATTCAAGAAAACTGCCGTAATTACATAAAGTAAACGTGCAGAGTCGTAACAAAATCGCGACGACTTCCTCGTTATTTGACAATGAAGAAACCGTAATTTACTATTTTTAACTAGCGAAAGACGCAATTATTTCCGGCAAGAACTGCGGGGAAACACATTTAACCGGTACCGAACAAGAAGCACAGGGAATGAGTCGTGGCTCTAAGGTGGCGGCGGCAACGACGGCGGCTGTTGCGTGCGACCGGTTGACCTACATCACGGTCACGGTCGAAGACGACTGGACGCTTGATGGTCACAAGCCTCGAATCGTGCGTCGTTCAATGCACTTTAGGCGACTTTGTCACCCGCGAGCAGCTCGTGGCTTTATAGTCGAGCTATGCTCGCCGTTATGGCCACGAATCCAAGTCCGAAATGGTCATCTAGGTCTGGACATGCTGGCACGACTGAGAAGCACCCTATGCATCTATATGTCACTCAACATATCGGTTATTGGTCCCGTCCGACCGTGAGGTGCCATTCATTCCGACCAACAGGCCTTTTTACTCTACAACGCGGATGTGGCGATTCGATACAATTTAATTTGCAATTAAAGTGTTATTACTATGATATGGAAGTAGGTACAAAGAATCGCGTGCTTGAAGCATTTAATCAGGAACTATCCAGTTCTCCATATGCCTACAGTACCGTAATACAAATGTGTAAATTTACCTTTTACACCAGGTACGAACATTTTTGTGAATGAATCATATTTTAACCGTTAGCCACCGTCGCTTTTCCAATATTTGCTACCCGTGAATTTACGAACCCGCATATGTTATGCCGTTATGATCATGCAAAAATAAATTGTCGCGTGGGCCACATTCATACTTTACGGGTAGCACATTAGGAGCTATTCACGAGATGCGAATTTCGTGCAATCTGATTGCAATAAAAAATAAACAAACAGTGGTCTCTACATTTCAACTATAATTATCATTATGGAAATTATTATTTCAATCATAATTATGGAGATAATTATGAAAATTAAACTTATAATCTTCGCAGAATAGATTACACAGATCGAGAAATGTCGCTTTACAAAGATTTGAAATTTCAGTCTGATTGGACTGCAGAACGTATGATCTCCAAATTATCGACATTTTGAAGATCATCCGGAAAAGCCCGTCATGCACGCAGATATGATTTTTTTTTTTCGAGCGAATACCCAACTCTTAGGGAGTCTTTGAACGACTCGACACAATCGTGGAATAAAAATCACGATAAACAAATATCAAGGAAACTCCTCGATCGTCGAGGAAATGCGCTCGGCAAAAGACCGCGCGAATTGTCACGTGACGATGGTTGCAGCCAGTCGCGGAAATGAAATTTCACTTACCTTTGTCTCTGAGATACGCGTCGAAACGGCACTGATACGACAATCGCGATAACAAATGTCACGTCTTTCCTGCGCAACCTCTCAACTCTTTTTCAACTCTTAATCTTACGGAGGCCAATGTCCAACTGAAGATGCCGCCCGGCTACCCCGCCCCCCCTCTCGCCCCCACCCCTCGCGCACCTGTAAAAGTCGGTCGTGCCACCTCCACCTTGTGGTCGTGGCCGTTAAGTTTGTTTAAGCATTCTAATGCGTAAGGCCGTAAGTAAATCCCGACCAGAGACGAACTAGTCTACCCGGGATACTCGTCGTCGTGTTCCCCCACCCTTGGACGCCGCTACTTTGACTACCACCAACTTTCTATACGTTCCGTCCATTATCGGCCAAATATAAAACGCGTTCATCTATGCGGATGGCGTTCGTGCTCTGGACACGTGGGGCAAGCGCCACGAGTTCGTTGTCATCAGCGACGATGTGAAAACTCGTCAGCTGACACGAAATTGTTTATCCTGTCGATGATAAATTAACCAAAGGATTAATCATTGACGCCGTACCAACGTAATTGGAAATTCCATTAGAGTAATTCCATTCTTCAGGTGTCTCGTTGTGGTCATAGGCAACTCTGTCGACCCCATGGAAATGTCTGTTAATTAATGTTGCTGCTTATAGGCAAAAATAAAAAAAGGTTAAAGTTGAAAAAAACGTTGTTATAAATCATTTTTGTTTCTACCAAAACGAATAAACTTGCATCAAGAAGGTGTTCATGAATATATCAACATGTAGGCTGTGACTAGGTGTGGCTTTGACGAATGGTGGAAAGTAAAGATTAAGAATGCTCGGTGCAAACCGTCGTTTGTTTAAGGAGAAAGCGTTATAGAGCCACAGGAAGAAAATGCAGAAACTCATTAGAGAGTTTAATTTCAACCTTTGATTGACACTGTAATCGTGCGCCAGTTGTTAAACATGAGCATTGCCTCTTTATACGAATTTTAATTCGTATGTGGAAAACCGTTGTTTACTAGAACAAAAAAAAAAAACAAAATAAAAACAAAAATAGAGCAATACTATATTGTGACTAGGAAGAAGAAGAAAATTCCAGTGTCTTGGGCCATGAACTCCAATCCTGTTTCTCGAATGATTCTCTGTACTAAATGACGGAGTAAAAATTTTTTCGGTACGCAGCCGGGAGAGCCCGTAGGACCTTTCTCCGGTTAGTGGGTCGAAGAAAGTTGAGACCAGAAGTGGTTTGCCTTGGCCAACAATGGCTCGTCGGTCGTCCGGGCCAGAGCGCCCCGGGTGCCTTCAATTTACACGCAAACGAAGCAGCCACCTCCGAAGCATAACATTAAAAACGATTTTCCAGCAGCGTCTGTGCGTCGGGCGACGCTGCGTTTTCTCGAAAAATAATTTCGAACCCAAGAGGCTCCGGTTGATGACGAGTTTTCGGATTAAACCGGGTCACGCGGAGAAACCAGTTTTGACGTAATAGCCACGAGGGAAATATTATACGAAGGAAGAATCTTCCATTAATTGTTTGAAGGAGAAAACAGTGGAAAACTTTTCCTCGGCATTTTCTTTCAGCTGTCAATTTGTGTATTTGGGTAATTCAGTCGCGACTGGATTTGATCGGAATTCTTACATTTGTCGACCTGTGACACGCGCAAATTTTTCAGTTTTTGTGTATAATAAGGAAATAGTTGAACTCTCGGAAACACTTGAATAAATATTTTTTTACATTAAAAGCTCACGAATTGTCCAATTCGTATGTGTTATATCAAAATATTCGAAGTCCCAATATCATCATTAGAATTTTATTTTCTCAAAATGAGCGTGGGATGAACACGTTTGGAAAAGTCGTAGGGAATGCGGTTGTGTCCAATTTGTATCTCGAAGCCTGAGACTGGGCTCCAATGGGGCCGTTGACCGAGGCCCTCGGGTCGTTTTTAAGTATATGGTACACTCTCACCTTTATGAGTTCTACGAGGAAATGGGAGACGGGTTGAAAATATTCGGTGTCGACGCAAGTTGCCTGAAAGTGACCGAAAGGTGTCGTCTCGACTCGTTACATTAGTCGAGAGGACTTTCGTCAAATATGCATCGATGGCTATTAATAAGTGCGACTACTTTTATAATTGTAGGTAATTTTATTATTATGAATTACAGAAAGTCGAACGAAAGTTACAGTCACTTTTATCATTTTTATCGTGGCTTTTAATGAACTCGCACTTAAACTTTATAAAATCAAGATGCAATACAAACCAATCATAATTATTTCATTGTTATGATTATACTTATGTATATTTTTATATTGCTGTTTGTGTAATCGTTTGTCAATTTTGTTATCATGGGACTCGTTGCGTCTACTTATAAATAAATATGTGTATGTAAACAAAGTTGTATTTGGTACGAAGTAAAGTGAAAATAGAGTCAAGAGTCAAAGATTCAAGGCGAAAGATTGGCCTTTTTATCGTGGCTTTTAATGAACTCGCACTTAAACTTTATAAAATCAAGATGCAATACACCAATCATAATTATTTCATTGTTAAGATTATACTTTTGTATATTTTTATATTGCTGCTGGTGCAATCGTTTGTCAATCTTATTATCATGGGACTGGTTGGGTCTACTTATAAATAAATAAGTTTATGTAAACAAAGTTGTATTTGGTACGGAGTAAAGTGAAAATAGAGTCAAGAGTCAAAGATACAAGGCGAAAGATTGGCCTGCAGGTTGGCCCGGAAGCGCATAGGTCCTACGCCGGTGCCGGGATCTCGAAGGGGGTCACCCGGTCACCCAGATGAGGTTCCTTGCCCGGCAGCAGTCGTCGCGGCAGCAAGAGACCGATCCTCCAATGCTGTTGCTCCCCTCCGTCGGCTCTTGTCCAATCCGCCAGTTACTTTTGAGGCCTACGATCCGACGGTTCCGTATGTGAGACGCGTGCCCGGCATCGGGCCAGATTTAAGCTTGTTCCTTCGCCGTCAGGATCTACAGGGAATCTCTTTTCTCTCGGCTCGTCATTTTCGTTTCGACAGTTCTGATAACACCGCTCGATAATAATCCGCATTGTCCCTGTTCACCAAAACATTTATCCGCGCGCACCCAACACGCGTTCATCACGCTCGATCGAATTTTCCTTATCTGTTTTAGTCGTCTCGCTTTATTTGTTGACAAAACTAGTTTGAAGCTGCGTCGAGACACACCGGTGATTATAGATATTAAGAAGTAAATTCACGCGCGACGCGAACATGACCGTGACAGTGAAATTGATTCTGATCCTTTCAATTGCCGTTGCCACGGTTTCCGCCGCTGGAATACTCGGTGAGGAGACAACAATCAACGTCTTGTGAATAACAGAACTGTGTCGACGATACCGATAAGGATTTATAGTGCAGCTATATATATGACGATTGTCGCTTTTATTTCGTGGTTTCTACGCTATTCGTAGACGATGACACGAGTCACTGACGATGATAAACAATGTGAAGCAGTAAACGAATCATTTTGACACCAGTGAATTGTCATGTGTTTTTTTTAACAATGCAATATTTAATAAATCATAATACAGTCCTTTGGTGATATTTTTTCTTGTTCATTAGGAAAACAATTTTTTTAAAGATTCATATTTTTTCGTCCTGTCAACAGAAACACTGTTATCGTGGGATCAGCACGAGGTCGAGGGTCGTCTGGCGACACCGCAGTCGAAGTGTTTGTGCCAAACATCCGGATGTCTGTGCTGCGTCGATCTCAATCTCACGTCGACGATCGATCTCGGCGGACCGGCGTGCATCAATATCAAGCAGAAAGACCAAAATGTTTCGTTGAATCTGAGTTACGGGGACAACCCTGTTCACAATGCCACGATTAAGATAGGTCAGTGTTAATACCCCCTATTACTTATTTTTTTTACAATAGCAACCATACATTTCATTGTATTGTATTATATTTACGTCAATGCAGACAGCGCCGCAAACAAGCCAACCTGTATGAACCTCCTGTCGGATTTGGCTCAGCTGTGCGCAAAATTCACGTCGATCACTCGATCCGAGCAAGGTCACGACGGTTGTCTCGTTCTCCAGCCCGCGCTGATGAAGACACCGCAGGCTACCTATCACATCGGATGTTTCAACTTCAATCAGGGAATCCGCCAGATTGAATTTACCACGTGAGACCGATTTATACGTTTTTTTTTTTTTTTTTTAACAGACGAAGTGAATTGTAATAAGAAAACCGATACATGTTCCGAATAATCAAATGCTTTGTTTTATGTAAATTTGGAAAGCAGCAGCACCGAGAGTCCGGCTCCAGCGGCGGAGGAGGAGAACGAGGAGGAAGAAGGTATCAACACCGACGAGCTGATAGCTGCCGTGTCGGCGAGCGCCGAACAGGGCATAGCCCTCTTTTCCCAGTGGCTGGGCATCAATCTGAATCCGAAGTCAAACGCAACTAGCCAAGTGAACAGGGAATCGGCTGCCGCGGGACAGAGCGCCAGAACGGAAACGAAGAGCAACGTCACGTCGAGATCGGCCAGAGCGATGGCACAGAGTGAAAAGAGCGAAGAGAGATTCAAGCGGTTGTTGAGCGCGCAGGACAACATATTGAAGGAATCTGCACGAATCGGTCAACCGGATGGAGCCCAAACGACATTCGTGTACCAGTCCGGACCAGTCGACGCAGTCGCCCAGAACCCAAAGGACACGAGCAGGTCGTTGGTCGAGAATGAACCGCGGAATTCCAACGCAGTGCCAAGGGCATCTCAGCGGGGAGGTCGGGCGTACAATATTCATCAGCATATAAACGAGATTTAGAAGCTTCTTCGTTTCTTTATCGCGGTTATACATTAAGTACGATATATAACACTGCACGACAATAGAACCCGCGTTTTTCGAAATCTTTCCAAGCGGGTGTTGATATTCACCTCGATAATTTTTAGTGAATTATGTATTGAAGTCATGTCCTTATTCCTAAATATGAACGATGACTCGTAATTCACGATCTGTAGTTCGGAATAATTTGTGATTATTTTTAGTATTTTAATAAAAGCCTGTATATACATTGTTGAATTGATATGTCCATGTGAATTGATATATTTTTCTGGGGTGATGTCATATTTCATTCGATTTCAATACGATTCAATTGATACGAGGAAACGCGTAGACGCAGATTAATCGAGAGAAGCACGAGCATAGTTTATTGATATTTTATCATTAATCCAAGGTTACATATCTCGATAGATATTTTTTTTCATAGATTTAAAACTATAATTTTAAGCATTACACGTCATGTATACAAATAAAAAAAATCTTATTACCGATTTAGTAGCATGCAAATATTTATTTGACGCTTTCATTATGATCTAAAACACCTTCATGCATGTTTGATTTGATATCGTTATATCCGGTTTGAATTTTTTTATAAAAACGTTAATGACACGAAATCGTAGAACGTGCGATCGTAGCAACATTAACAAATAAAAATTCAACTGCATGAATATAAAGTATATAGTACGTTTCTGTTTATCGTAGTAATGATTAGTAAATAATGTTATCGTTATCATAATTATTTAAACTTGCGTTGGATTTGAAGGCATCATTGCCATAGTGTTATCTCTTTGTTTGAAAAGTTTGGAAGACTAATCTCGATGTTCAGTCATTTCACGACACAAAATATTGCGACAGATTATTATTGTCTGTGTACATATCTCTTTGGGTTATTACACTAATGTACATGGAAACCGTAGCGCGGACATATTGCGTAGGTATGAATATTTTACGTTCTCCTACGGTTCACGTCGAACAATCCAATGTAAGCGTTGTGCATTGTTTTGATTTTTAAGAAGGCTTCGTCGCTGCAATCTGACGAAATGGGTACCAAAAATCAATCATGTCTTATATAACACTGTTACCAACTTTAAGTTAACTTTTGATTAGTAACCAAGTTATGGACACGTGGGTAACTTTAAAAGAACACAACAGCCAGGAAGTATGTTCGCATGTTTTCAGAATCAGAAAACACAGCCAAGAAGTGTATATATTCCAAAGCGAACGATAGAGCTGTGACATTCAAATCTTAAAGAAAATGGTAAATGCATCGCTATCATTTTTACCTACATTAAGGACACTTATCGGTTTTAAATCGCGGCATTATTACTATCGATTAGCTGTCGAAAGTGCAGATACAAAACTCTAAGATTTGAATACTCATTTAACCAGACTGTATGGACCGAACCTCCTTAAGCCCCTTGATTGCGCCCAGTTTATTATCACATCGTTATTAGATCTGATATGATCTTTTAGTAAGCACGAAAAAAATCGCTTTGTCGGATTTGCGCTTAAGATTAAAAACGTTTATAATGTCTGCAGAATGCGATTTACTTTAAAAAAAATAATTTCCGTACATGATTGCTTGTAAAAATGTTAGATTTATGTTAATTATGTTCTCAATAACGCATGATGTCCCTTTCAATGGGAACCATCATATCCAAAAATTCCATTCGAATAAAAAATTGCAACCCTTTTGAGTTGAGCGAAAGTGTCCCGTATTGCATATATATATATATAATATATATATTTACTATAAATATCGTATATCACAATAATGTATTTTCTGAACTTGCTTATAAACGCTTCTCAAAAGGAAATACATTAAGGTGGACTAGACGCTAACATTGTTGTATCCTTAGAATAAGCATATTTAGACGGTTTTACTATTTTCATTTCTTTATTCCCTTCCACTTGTCAAAATATTCGTCCCTTCTTATATGTTAGTAAAAAATATTTTTGGACTTTATCTTTGGGTGACTTTTGTTAAATTGAAGTAAAAAAAATCGATCCTTATTGCGCGGCTTAATATAAACTTTGGACCTTTTCGACACGTACACGTAGTCTGCGTGTATTTGGGTGTCGATGCACTGTCATTATATGCGATATACTTGCTTAACTTCTTGATGTACGTCATCACGATTCCTTTAGTTGCGTTCGTTCTAGCGTATGTCTTTCGTTGATGTGTTACGCATTAATACACTATAGTTAAAAATAATTTGGCCTGTTTGAGTCGTCAATCGTGTACTTAATTATATCTAGGTATTTAGATATAAATACGAAACTGCATTTCGCTTTCGCTGCGATGATAAATGCAGTGCTCTACGATATAAAAGTGATTAAAACTTGCAATCTTCGAATATACGCGATCGTAGCAGAAAGAAACGTTTAACTCGATATTACAGGAATCGAGTCTCGTCGATTCGTGTACGAAATGCTGCACAAAAATATCATTTCATATATATATTTTTTCAAATTGATAACTGCACTGTTCTACAGTGATTGCGCACGGTATTGCGCAGGAATATAGTGGATGGAAGAACGTTGAGTGCTGTTTGGCACAGTATAAAACAAATATTAATGTCGAAGCGCTGCTCGCGTTTCAAAGTCGAAATCACGTGGCGACAAAATAGTGACATCGCGCGGACTGATTGGTAAAAAAATGTTTACATTAGCGTAAAAAACAACATCGTTGCGAATGCAATGTCAACGATTATTTTACTCGACGACTTGTCGCGGCGTCGAGCCTGCCGCGGGAGCCAAGCTCAGACAATCCTTCTTCCTCCTCGACACTCGACGTCCAACGTGTAGGATAACGTCTCCAGCCTTGACCGCCTTAAATTCTGCAATCGCCTCGGCGTGGGTCATCCCGTGCAGAGGTTTGGAATTTATCGACAATATTTCATCACCTAAAACAACGTCGATTGTCGGTGTTGTCACTTAACAGTGGGTAGAATTGACAAACGATGTTTTCTTACCTTCTTTAACGGTGCCTAAGTCAGCAGCTTGGCCGTTGGGAAAAACGGTTTTCACGTATATGCCCATGTTTCCACGGGGACTGTCGGTTCCTCCGACGATACTGAAACCGAGTCCCTTGTGTCCGGGTCCTTTGAAAAATCGTGCCGTCAAAATGGTAAACGAGATGCCACCTTTGCCGGGCCTGGGTAGGGTACAAAATTTCGATTCTTCCCCTTCGGCCGACTCGTCTATGTCTTCGAGTTCGGAATCGGTATTTAAACCCTCGTCAGTGTCCTGAGTACCCTGCGAATCATATAAAAAATGTTGTCAGCTTCAAAAGTACTGTCGTTCCATCAATTAGCTTACACTATCGAGAAAGATGGTCACGGATTACAAAAATAAAATAAAAGAATATACTCACATGCCACGCTTTTAAGTTCGTTGCCGAGGAAGCTGGTATATTCGCGACACTGCGGCTGTTCATCCGTCGTGACGTTTTCTTGCCGGGACTTCTCTCAGCGCCCAGACTCGAAGGGCCCTTGTCGATTTTGTTGAGTACGTCCGCCGAACCCGTGGAAACTGCGGCGTAACTCGTCACTTGCCCTCCAACGACAAAGTCCGTGCTTCGCTTTCTCGACGGGACGCGCGGTATGTGAATCTCCTCGAAACACGAATCGTCGGAGGAATTTCTCGATTGAGACTTTTTCTGGAAATGTACGTTCTCGTAGGGATTGCCAGCAGCTTCCTTGGTCTCGGATATGCTACGGGAGAGTCGCGATCCACCCTCGTTGTGCTCCGTGTGCGGAGCGTATCTCGGATGACACCTCTGAAATTGTACGTTCGCGTACGGATGCTCGTGCCTCGTGTGCTCGCGATTTTCCGAGTTGCTTCGTCGAAGCGTGTCCCGCGCGTGACTGCAATTTCCGCTCTCGTACGACTCTTTGTTCCCCAACTTCTCGAGAATCTGCGAACTGTATCTGCTGCTTCGATGCGTCTCGTAGGTGAACGCACGCGAACCGGCGTTGTCGGCGATCGCGCACTGCGGCGAGTTCGGCACGCTCGTCTCGGCGAGTGTCTCCAAATTATCGTGATAGGGATACGGCGGCAGTGACGACGGGTCGCTCGAGTCGTAGTACGTCTGCTCGAACCTCTGATTCGTCGTCGAGGTCAGCGGACTTGGAACGTAAAAATTTGACACGTTGTCCTTCGGCGGAAAATCCTCGGTCACGCTCAGAGCTTTTCGTTTGCGAATGCCGGCGTTGATTTTGCTGAATTTGTTGCGCAATACGTTTTGAAAATCGGCGATGCCTTTGCTGGTGCCTGAAAGTGCATTTTTTATTATCAGTAAAATGGAACATCTGATGCAGACATTTAGAAATATAATTTTGGTGGCCCAACAAAAAATGTTTATATTGGTACTTTACCAGGTAATCTCAGGGAACTTGTCTGTAGGAGATTTTTAGGAAAAGCACCGTCGTGCGAAGATTTTGCAGCCGGCGAAGCTTCTCTGCTCGTCGGTGTGGATCGCACAGCGTGAATTACCGCAGGGGTCGATCCGTTCTCCAGAAGTGATTCCCGCGGTTCCGAAATTTCCTGCACCGAGCATCTCCGACGAAGTTTTCGCCATCTCTGACTGATGCTCTTGTTCCACAAGTTGAGATCTGAAACGACAGAATAATTTCAGATATTTTTACGGGTCGCTTAAAATATTGCATACGTGTGTATTATGCAATTTAAGGAAAGATTGATTTCGATTATAACGAAATAATCAAGAACTGAAATAACAATGAATGGGGCCTTGGACATTCGCCTGAGAACAATAAATGTGATAGAATCTAGAATACGGTGTTTTATTTCAGAAACGAGCTATTACAGGCGATAAAATCTAATTGTCGGTTACGTTATTTATCGCTGTGGTAGCGATAAAAACAATGTTGCTCGGCAAGGCAATATCTTTAAATGGGCATATATTTTTATGCATGTTTCCCTAGGTGTCAGGATAATCCCACCTTAAGCAATAGCTGTAAACCCATCTAAGGTTCACAATACAAGGCTTAAAATTACACAATCCAAGATCAAAGATTCATTACAGTTGAGGACAACGTCCATTCTGCAACTTCTGCGTGGACCTCGTGCGTTTTTTGCTGGACCTCAATCTTGAAACCCTAAATCCATGAATTCAGCTACGCGAAACGCGGTCACATTCTTCGCTGCTTCCTCAGACAATTCCAAACAATTTCCAACAAGTCCTCGCAGACCCAGAACCTTTGGCCGTCGAGTGCGAGCACATTCGATGCGAACCTCCGTGTTTTTTTTTTTAAGCGGCGAGCGCGCATGCCGTGAGAACATTCCGTATGATAATCCGGCAAAATCCACTTTCATGAATAATTAATCACAACGCGGCGTCTAAAACCAACGTATATGCTTCACGACGGGGGTCACGGAGTTCAATTGCTAATCGCGGCTCCTGGCGTGGAAACGTGCTAATAATTTTTTCCACATCTTTCGATGCACCACGTCAGCGATAATTTTCGTCGTCATTTCTATTGTCCGTTGGCTTCGTGTCTCCCGACGCAATAGAACCATGTGCGACGCGACACGAGTTCACTTAGGCATACCGATTTTTTTTTTTCTCTTCGGTTACCGTTCTATGTCCCCCAGTGATGCGACTCCTGGTACCGTAAACCCTTCCATCGGCACAATACAACGTGCAGAACAGACTTTCACTTTGCTATATGCTAAGCTCTTCCACTGGTTAACAGTGTCCGATTCCATTCCACTTTTGTTCGTGGTTCATTCTATTCTTTTCGCATCATCATCCAAGTCTCATTTCGTTGCTACTTTGCGGCAACTTCGGATTGTTTCTGAAGTCATATAAGCAATGATGGCAACGCGCAAACTTTTCTATTTTACATTCACTCGTGGTGACCAGTTTCGTAGACATTTCACGTAGAGCCCGCGTAGAGACAGCTCATTTCCGGTCGACTCTGTCGCCCGCGTTCCAATCATTCTTCCCATTGGTATTTTTTTTCAACTCGCAGCAGTTTTGGCATTTTGGGCACTTGCGGTTCGACTATTTCGTTTCCGATGATGAAATTTCGCGACTCAGTTGCCACGATGTCAAAGTTGATTCGTAATTATCTGTCGTTTCAGCGGCAAAACTTGGAATTTGGATGCGACAATCGATAACTGTCGACGGCTCGTTGGAACGAAGAGTCTTCACTTGCAAACCAATCGAGCCGCTCGCACCGAACGATCAGCAGAAACAAAAGTTCGTCGGCACTACCGAGAACTCATAGAACGAATTTCGAGAGTTTGTAATTCTCCGGGTGAACGACCATTTGCAACTCGAGCCGCAACAGTTGGAAGTAGAAGTAGAAGAAGCCGAGTATGAATGCCAGCATTATCGACGCGACCGAGCGGAGGGCATTGAGTGAAAAAAAAAACTTCTCTCATTCAACCTTTGCAGATCGCGCGACAAATCCAAACGAAAAGTCCCTTTGGAAGCAGCGTTTCGAAGCCTCGCCCAACCGGTCAACGCGTTCCTGCCAAGTTCCTCGACGATCCTCTCGAGGCTCAGAATGCAGCAACACTCGCCGCGCGCACGCGACACGTTTTACTAAGTTTGTCCCTAGTCGCAGTAACGACCCCTGCGTCACCGAGTCTGTCAAGACGAAAAGAAAAACACAAACTGCGAAAAATGTCCTCTGCCGAAGTCCTAACTTTTCGGATCAACTAGTGTCTCTTTTTGCAAATAGCGTTCCAAAGCCTCGCCCAGCCGGTAAACGCGTCCCTGCCAAGTTCCTCAACGATCCTCGAGGCTCAGAAAGCAGCAACACTTGGCGCGGGCACTTTTACTGACTTTATCCTTAAGTCCCAGTGACGACCCCTGCGTCACCGAGATTATCAAGACGACGAATAAAAAAAAAACACAAACTGCAAAAAATGTCTTCTGCCGAAGTCCTAACTTTTCGGATCAACTAGTGTCTCTTTTTGTAAATAGCGTTCCAAAGCCTCGCCCAGCCGGTAAACGCGTCCCTGCTAAGTTCCTCGACGATCCTCGAGGCTCAGAATTCAACAACACTTGGCGCGCGCACTTTTACTGATTTTATCCTTAGTCCCAGTGACGACCTCTGCGTCACCGAGATTATCAAGACGACGAATAAAAAAAAAAGCACACAAACAAACGGCAAAAAATGTCCTCTGCTGATGCAGCGTGTGTACACACGGCACGCAGTCTCATCGAGAACTGCCGCGAAACCGGAGTATGTGCGTGCGTTCGAATTTCAAGGTGTGTTCGTGCATGAAGGTGCGCTCGTTGACATATACCGCGCTGAAAGTGTGGTATACGTGTGCCCGCGAGGCTGAATGTGTGTGCGTTGCGCGTTATATCCGAACGAGTCGACGTTCGGCGCGTCCCGCAACTATGTATTTCCATACATTCGAAGGAAAGTACAGTGTCCGTCTCTGGACTCCGATGGTGTTGGTGAGTTTTTTACGGTGTGCGCGAACGTGGCCCATTGTGTCTCAAACGCCGTGCAGGTGTAGAGCATGCGGCACCGAGGCGGCAAGGAAATCTCTGCCCATGTGGGAGAAACGCTTTTACGTGTTAATGCCCACGGAATCTGTACGAGTTGCCTACGGTCGTTTGTGTGCGAGTCAACGCGCGCGCTAGGAAGTCGGATAAATGGACTCGTGTGTATGTCACGCTCACGTGTTTCTTCGAAGTTCACGATGGGCTCTCCGCGTTCATTAATAACGACCGAAAGACCATGGGAATCGGTAAATTGTTGCAGTGGCATTTACGGCGGTAAGCGTGAAAAATTGACGACTTAGTCTGCGGAGATTAAGGAAAGTGTGCGAATCGATAATTTCTTATTACTTTTTTTTATTATAAGGATTTTTTATCAAGCGTAAAAGTTTGGGTTGCAAATGGCAACATGAATGATTATACATAAAGATGATGTCTTAACAAATTAGTAAAAATGCTTTGTATAAAATGTTATCGTTTTGCAGAATTTAAAAAAGTACAAAAAAAAGACCTACTGTTTGCTTGAGTTTTTTATAGTACAGAAAAATGTAATTTGTCAAGTTGCATGAGAACTGCAACTTTTTTTTAACTATTTTTTTTTTGTTAATAAAAGTTTGAGGAACGATCCACTGCCTCACAGTGTAATACAACATATATAATATTCGATACAAGCGGTTCGGCACTGCGGCGATATTACCGACATGTTGAGAACTCCTTGTATAATTGGAGTCAACGATGCGTACCGCGTGGCCTCAGCCATTGTCTGCGTACAGTTAGCTGATTATTCCGCGAACACATGGAGCGTGTATGTCTGCGGCAGCGGCGGCGGCGGCAGAAATTACGGAAGGACCATGCCAAGGCGAAAGAGACGAGAGACCGTGAGGAGGAGATGGGCATATAAGAGGTCCGGTGCTGCCGGCGAGCGCGCGGTGTGTGCGTCAGCCTACCAACAACGCCAGGCATTGTACACGCGTAGCATACAAATACCTAAGCGAAAGAGTAGATAATATCGTCGGGGAAGGAAAGGGAATGAGATAGCGAGAGAGACGAAGCGGCGAGAGATACGCAACGATTGGTACGCGGTTTTACGGTGCAACGCTCCGGTGACGCGTCAATGGCCTTGTGCCTTGAGCCCTGTGTCTATAACAGCGACTTTACTCTGTAATAGTCACTCGAATAAGATCAATTCGAATCATCGGCTACAAGGTGAACGCTTTGAGTAAAATATGAACCCCGACGAATTAAAAAAAAAAAAAAAACAATTGTTATTACAGAATAATCTTAACGTGATGTGCTACACGTTTACCAAGATTTTTTAAAAGACTTTCTGGTACTCGACTCAGTCGGTATAGTACATCCCCTTAACGTGGTGAGTGGGATGTGCTACACGTTTTCATCGCATTCCCTTTCACTTCTTCGCGCGACAACCAATGGCGCTATCTCTCGCTTAGACTCACGGTGACTCAGTCGGTACAGCACTTCGGATGTTCCGGAAGGTCAGCTGAGCTCAGTCGGTAACGCAAACTGTAATCCGTTTTGCACTGAGGTGCCGAGTGTTTGCAGATGTGAGCAAAGCTTTAGGCTATTTTTCAAATTTCATCTTCGCGTGTTCCGCTAATTATACGATTAAATCATAATTCTCTTATATTAACTCTCAACGAGATGGCCCCGCCTTGAGCAGTGGTAGGGACCCCAACTTCGGAGAACGGGCTTAATTAGATTAAGACTCGACACTTAAACTTCAGTGAACGTGTACTGCAGTTTCAATCTATTCTCAGGAAATGAAGACTCGAGTCTTTAGTTTCTGACAAAAAGTGTCTGAGTTATCTGAACTTGACGCTAACGAAACAAAACATTTATGTTAAAATGTATAATACGAAGTTTGAAAATAAAATAATTCATGTATTTTAGCAAGACAATAAATATCTTGCCTTACATTTTGTTAAAGAAAGCAATAAAAAGTATAGTAAACGAAAAAAAAAAAAAAAGAAAAATCTTCGTTACATTAGGCGCACTAAAAAGACGATGATATTTCTACGTATACAATTGTGTCGGTGACCCTGGAGTCCTAGAAATGCCCTACTGGCCTGGGTATTGCGTGTGTAAATAATAATTGGTTTACCATTGGTCTCGTGAAATATCTACAGAAGGCGCATCCACAACGTCGTAATTAAAAATGCTCGGATCTTATCTAACTGGAATAACTTCTTATACAATTACTGTATCCGTAGCGTTGTGCGAACGCGAGTTTTAAAACTGTATCGCGATGATGTATGTGTGTGTATATAGCTTATGCTATAATCGTGTGCCATGCGATACGGACTCTCGGTGCCGAGCTCGTAATTATAGACGGGTAACGGGTCTCATTCAAGCATTGCCCCCTTCGCGTCGAGGCTCGGTCCATCTAATTTCAGACTTAGCAGTGTTGCTAAATTCTGTTCTTGTTTTATTTCTTTCTTCTTCTTTTTTTTTTAGTTCATCCGTTAGTAGAACAAATATCGCGCTATCGCGCTCTGAACTCTGCATCGTGATGCATCGTTAAGCGAAAGGGTCGACGCTCTCTTTGAGTCGTACGATCAAGCGTTTGTGTACACACATGCGCGACGCGAGTGTGCAACTCGAATTACATCAGTGCACCGAGCACAAAATGCCATGCGGGTTACGAGAAATAGGGGTCGATCGAACACCAGCGGAATGACTAACAGTGAAGAGTCTTGTCTTGCACGATGGGAACCTATTTTCGTTGTTGTTTTTTTTTTTCGTGTAGACGATTTTGTTTTTTAAACACGATACAAAACTTTCACTTCCGGTACACCCGTATATTGTACACTGTAGAATTTGCGAGACTGAAGAGTCCAGACTCTCGAAGGAATATCCAAAGGCTGCGTGCTCGAAAGTATCGATAAATTCGTTGCTCAATTGCTCACCTTTAGTTTCGCAGACATCGCACAAAACCATCTCCGGAAAGTTTACAATCAACTCGACATTTAGATCGTGAGAGGAGGAACTTTGCGTGTTTTTTTTTCTTTTGCACTAAAACTTTTGGCACGAGAACGGCGTATTGTGAACACAACAAACGAGAGAGAGAGAGGTAGTCGAAAATAAGGTTGAAAAGGCCGCGTTACTATGCACGGAGCAAGGACACTCGGCAGCGTCCCGAAAGTGCTAACGGTTTGACAGCTACGGTTATACTGCTCGCCAGCATCGGCTATATGGGCGACATTTGGAGGGGAGGGTATTTCATTGTAACGCCAGAGACGCCGGCGGAGTAGGGACAGGAAGGACCCCAGATCAATATTAGGGCGTAGACTCAAGGGCAGTGAATGCCCTAGCGCAGCCTCCGGCACCCCGGCAAACGTGCCACGGATGTGGGATTCGTTTCGTTCATGAATTAACCCCACACTGCGAGAGTAAACCCTCGTCGAAACGCTTTTTTTCCAGAGCAGCATTCAAACGTTGCTGTTGATCTGATTAATTGATTATACGTACGAGTCACGGAAAGACTGTTCAACGGCGGAAGTCTGTTAGTTATATGTCAATCCTTGCACAGCTGATTTATAATGAGTTTCCTCTATTAAAAAGTCCGTGAGCAACCATTGTTGTTCGTTGTTTAATATCACAAAATTTCGATTGTACGGGCAAACAACGGTGCTTTTCGCAATCAGCGGGAATTTTTTTTTCGCAAAAAACGCAAGGACAAAAATTAATTGAAAAAAATTAATGAAATGAAATAAATGAAAATAATTGAATGAATGAAAACTAACCTTTCTTTGAGTCTTCACTATCGGAATGCAATTCGACATCGTGCAGCCTCATAGATTGAACGAAACTGCGCCAATGATTTCGAGTTCTTCCTCTCTCGGCAAAATCGCTTTGCAGCTCTTCCAACTGTCTGTCGGATTCTTTCAGCAATCCATCCAGAACGTCACTTCTTTCTGACACCGAATTTCGCTTCGAACTGCTCTTCGCGTCATCAGCTTTTGCTAAATTAGTGATGGAGCTTGTGATTCTGCTACCAGAGAGCTTTTTTAAAAAACTCGAGTTTCCTCCTGTCTTTTCGGCCTTGTCGATATCACTCAGCAAAGAAGTCCTGGAATCCCTTCGTTTCGGAGCTATAGGTGGAGTACCTTCCAGCTTTTCCCTCGTGTCAATGATCTCATCATTGCGTAGCTGTTTTTCGGATTTCTCCAATCCAATTTCCGATTTCATTGCACCTTTCGCACTCTTTTCAGGAGTCTTGGAGACCGACTTGCTTGGAATTCTTTCCTTCGACTGACCGACTCGTTTTGCCTCCTTCGTTTCTCTCGAGATTTTCGATTGCTTCGCATCCTTCGCTTGCTGATCCCTGACGCGCGAAGTCTCGAGCAGCTTTTGAGCCAGCAACCGAGTCTTGTTGGCTTCGACCCCCTGTTTCTCAATTTTTTCGTTACCTCGAGTTTTCATTCCGCCACTGCCATTGGAGTTTCCATTTCGGGAAACATTTTCGGCTGCGCCATAGCGAGAACGATCGCCTGGATTCTGAGATACTTGATGAATTTTCACGGTACTTATACGAATCTTACCAGCGTCCGAGTTCTTCGACGAGGCATTTGCGCTAAAACCCTTGGAACCATTTTCATGGTCCTTCTCAGCTCGCGATCCGAGTCGGCTGTTGGTTTCGGATTGCGGAATATTTCTCAGGCGTTCCAAATCTTTGAGATTCGCCAGCATCGAGCTCGGTGGACGTACCGATGCGTAATTTGCGTTACGGCACTTAGGGTCGTGTTCCTTGAAGTTCGTCGCTTCCGTAGTGCCGTTGGTTCCAGGAGTTTTCGCAGGAGACAACGTTCTCAACGGGGACTGAGAGTTGAGCTTCGAAGCAGCCGGGTTAACGTGAACCGCTTCCCTGATCTCGTTTATGTTTCTGAGCCTCGGTGCCCCGACCTTTATGCCCGTCGTTCGCAGAATGACTTTCTCCACGGACTCGATGTCACGCTCCCGGCACAATCTTCGCTCCTCGATGATCTTCGCGCGATCTTTGTCGATCGGCGTCACGCACGCGCCGAGGTACGACGACTTGTTGATCATCGCCATTGTCACAGCCGAATCGCCGGCGTAACCTCGCGTCGACTTCTTATTGTAAGCTGAGGAGGATGTCTCGGTGGGCGCACCGTTCGATCTGCTTGAACGCAGAGGCGTCATCCTCACCAATCTGGGCGCATCCCGAGGATCGTCCGTCTGCAAGCTTCCTCTGTAAACCATTGTCGAGACTCGGTGTTAATGGTTTTTCTTTAAAGGCGTCGCCTTGCGAAATCTGAAACAGCAAAAATTCACGGTTCATCGCTATTTCCCAATTATGACGTCACAAATGAATAGTCGTATTTTTCCGACACATCCTTGAAAAACAATTTCTCGCAACTTATCTGTTCTACGCGCGAAGAGAAATATGTTATCTATCGTATAGTTCGTTTTTCGAAATCCTCGTCTGACAAACGAGTTGAACAGCCGAACCCCCGAAGATACCTTTTTCGTATCGTCGATCGTGAGTCAGCGGAAGGTAGGATTTATCTTTTACTGCGTTCTTTGTGCGCATCGATTTTTTTTCACCGTGGGCGCCGAGGCTGATAATTCATTTCAAAACTGGATGTCGACATTTTTTTCTTAATAATGCTCTTTAGGCATGACTCAATTTTTGTGACATATTGCACTAAACTACAGACTAAGTTCACTCTGTGAAAAGGGTGAACTTGACTTTAACAAATCAGTATTAATTTCTGTGTCAGCCAAAGGCAGCAAATTGTATATTGTATAAGATCCCATTGCGAATAGATTTAAAGCAAAATACCTATATTTGACATTCTCTGGTATGCACTTATGGACTCGGGTTAAGTACTGTTGCGAAAGTGAGGCAGACAATGTTCAGCAGAATGTGTGACCGTAAATTTCGATAGATATTCCATGCGGGAAAGCCGATAACACTGGGGTCGTACGGTGATGGGGCGCAGGCTTTCACCGTTCATTCTCCGGACTCGCGCGCGTGCGGTAATCACAACTCTTGGCTGTTTAGCGCTGGCTATCAGTGTGAGTAGGCAGTAGGTATGTCTTGCAACGGAGAACGGGCGCCTTTCGAGCCTTGCGAATGGAGAGGGGAAATAATTCAAGCCTGAATCTCGTACGCGATATTGTATATGGTTATGTATGCGCCACGAAGTCGGGTATCAGCATATTCACGAACGTGGGTGTTGTCGCGGTTATATGTAGGCAGTGACCTGGACATCTTGCGACACGCGACTGTTCCTTTCGAACCGAGTATTATACAAGTGTTAAGTGACTTACCTGTCCGCGCGACTCGACGGACCGCGAATACTCGTTATCGCTTCGGTTATTAGTAAATGTGTACCAAGCCGCCAATGGGACGGTTGTAATTGCTTTCATTGTGCCGCTCTGCAATCATCCGGCGTGCTTCACTTTTGCAACAACTATTCGGCCAATTTTCTACGCGTCGACTCGTCTGGCTAATTGCTTTGAAATCGAAAATACGCCCTTTTCTTTCGTCAGCTCCGAGAGGCGGTGAAAGGAGTTGGGAATAGAAATCATTTGGAGGACGTGAAGTGTATGATTACTTGTAAACACTTTTTGGAAAACGTAATTAGCCGATGTATTTAAGTTGTAGTTAAGCCGATGTCTTACAAGTTCTCTTGTATTTCCAATAGCGCCATCTCACTCGTAATCATCGCAACTCAGTCGGTATAAGTCAAGAAAGTTTAAATTTTTTAAAAGCACCATTGGACTTTGGACTGAAAAAAGTTTGATAAATTTCAAATTTAATTTCGCAAAGACAAACGATTTTTGGTTAATAAGCGGGTGCTGTAGTTGCGAGAAGTGGCAATCGGATTTCACAAAAATATTTAATTCCATGTCCGACCGGCAACGTTGCGTGAAACCAGCTACGCGTTACTATAGGAACAAGCGAAGAGTGGGAGTTGGCTGTTGGCCAAAGGCCCCGCGATGGACGTAACCGTGCGCGAACGAATCGTTCTCCGGATTGCACTGTAATGTGTAGAGGAAAATAAAGGCCGCAACGAAGATACCAGAAGCGATATATCTTCTTGAAACTCGTATCAGAGGCTACGGACTGTCTCCAAAGTCTCAACGTTCCAAAACAAGAACAAGAGAAAAATGCATATTTAATTTCCCTTTCGGTGGAAAAACATTTTGCGACTAGAAATTACAATTACAAAACTTCGTTTTGCGACCTTCAAACCAATTTTTCACTCGCTCGCCTTTACCGAGGATCATACCGCAAAATACAAGTAAAATTAATTTTCGTCATTTCACAAATTTCCACCAAGGCCAATTAATAAATATGTACACCGCAACACGAGCTGCTTATTACGGTATCCGTCAGCTTCGCATAATTCTGCGTGCGTTCGCGTTGATTTTTCCACACGCAGCGAAACTATTTTGCTCCCGTTATCTCCCGTCACTTCGCATATTCCTCTCGACGCCGGTCGTATGTAATTATTTCTCGCAGCCGCCGCGAAAGTGTTTGCGCAAAAGCCGGAAGGGAGATTGAATTCATCGATAATCGCGAATTGTGCGTAATCAAATGTTTACCGTTTCGCTATTCGGTTCCTTATCTATTTGTGACATACAAAAATGACCGTAACACGCCTACCGATTACTAAAATTTACCTATAAATCTCAGTTGATCCTCGGATTCTCGTAAAATCCCTCGTGCAGCGCCACCGCGACTGCGCTCAACGACCCGCGACAGTGTCGAAAGCCGCGCGTGTTGACGCACTCGTCGGAGAAATTCGCTTCGCGCGAATTCCGCACACAATCGCGAACCTTTTCCTACAAAATCCAAATTCGACGCAACGCGATACATCGACCGGATGTACCCGTCAACTGAAACTTTTTTTTTCACGATTCGAACTTAGTCACGATCCCTCCGCGCACTCTCCGTAAATCCACATTTTCAAATCGAATCACGTTACTTTATCAGACAGTAAACAACGACGACGTCTGCGCGCGCGCAGTGAAAAGACGTAAACACGAGGAGACGGCGCGACGAGCAGCGATGACCATGTGTGACGTAGCTCTCGGAATCAGCCGCTCGTCGAGCAGGAAAAAGGACGAGACAGCTATAGCCAACACTCCCTGCGATCACTGTCGTCACCAACAACAAAAAAGCAGCTTCTCCCCGAAGGACACAGCGACCTTGAAGATTATAATCCCTCTTCAAGCGTTGTTTACATTTTCCTCAGTCCCAATCGTCCTTCCTGCGGTTCAAGAGCTTCTGGTGTCGTTGTCTGCACGAGATTAGGAATCCGGTGGAGAGACGATCGGCAGCGGCGGATAATGAATGACGATCATAGCGTGAGCGCGCGAGGACGACACCGCGCGGATCTCAGCTCGACGACGAGGCCCCCCGCCACTGGCCGGCACTGGGGGAGCAAGGTGTTGAGTGTCTCGTGGCGTAAGATGTACTGAATGTGCATGAGAGCAGCCACAACGCGAGACGAAACGCAATCGTCGTCGCTGCTGCTGCTGTTGCTGCTGCCGCGGGGCCGTGTGTAGGCAATCATATGGGTATGAATAGGCGAGGCGACTGTGTACGAGTTGTGCGTCGCTGAGTGCACACCTCGGGTCCCTCCCTTTCCCCATTGCGGGGGGAATACACACCGGTGGCGACGGCAGCAGCAGCAGCAGCAGCAGCGTCAGCGGTGGGGTCTACCCTCGTCGCTTCTCGCTCTGGCTCGCTCGTTCGACGGCTCGTCGGCTCTCTAGTCCCCTACCTACGGTACTATCATCGCTGCGGTATGCACACCCTGTAAAACTGTACACAATGTATACCAACACGTGGCCAACGATGGCCGTGTACGGATTGTTGTGTAAATGTGTGCGCGCGCAGTGTGTGTGTACACAGCGCGCACGAGGCACGTAATCGCCGACGCACACGATATATACGCGACGCGACGCCGTATATACACCGCCCACGCCTACGCACGTTCCTCGGGGCCCCGCTCACGTGTGGGTCGACGCAGGCAGCGCCCGATGCGAAGCGGCGGAGACTCTCATTGCCGTCTCTGGGCAAACCTTCGGCGACGTTTATCTCTGCTGCTGTTGCTGCCGGTGTGTGGAAGTGGACACGAGCGACAGGACACTGGCGGAGAGAGAGAGAGAGAGTGGTTGAGCGGCAGCGGCATTGTCGAAACCTTGGAATTTGATGACTTATGCACGCTCGGATTCGCCGGTGCAACGCGATCGGTTCAGACTGCGGCGCGCGACTCGAGGAGATGGATGGTGTTGGATGAAGCTTGTGGTGTTTAATGATGACTGAGGAATAATTCGTAATGAGCTATGATAGGAGCGAACGAGAATGACCGTCGTTTGTAGTTTTAATAGGGTAATCGCACGCGCTGGCGCGCGTGCCCGAGATACTTTTGCGCTGCTGCGATCTTGTAAAGTTTTAAAAGGGTAAATCGCAACTGAAAAAGCCTTGTTCAGTTACTTTTGAAAAAAAAGAAGGAAATTTGTCGTTTTGCTTGTCAGAAATCGTAGATCTGGCCGCCGGGCCGAAAACCACCGAAATCGGGGTCGCGAAATTTATTTTTTCAAAATATCGACTTTTAACCTATACCATCGTTCTCAAGTCGCATATTCTACCCCCGAAAACACTGGTTACAACCCTTTTTTAGTTGATTTTGAAAAAAAAAATTTTTGGCCGAACAGTTTGTCAGAAATCGTAGATCTGGCCGCCGGGCCGAAAACCGCATACAAACCGGGGTCACGAAATTTATTTTTTCAAAATATCGAATTTTAACCTATACCATCGTTCTCAAGTCGCATATTCTACCCCTGAAAACACTGGTTACAACCCTTTTTTAGTTGATTTTGAAAAAAAAAAAAATTTTGGCCGAACACTTTGTCAGAAATCGTAGATCTGGCCGCCGGGCCGAAAACCGCCCAAATTGGGGTCACGAAATTTATTTTTTCAAAATATCGACTTTTAACCTATACCATCGTTCTCAAGTCGCATATTCTACCCCTGAAAACACCGGTTACAACCCTTTTTTACTTGATTTCGAAAAAAAAAAAATTTTCGTCGAACGCCATAGGCGGAGGGTAACACACTGGGTCTGGGGCAACTCGAGAAACGATGGAAAACAAGGAGAAAGGGAGAAACGTGAAGGTCCGAATAATGCATACGTAGGAATAAATAAATCTGTTTGTCCGTGAGAATATTTACCCCACGATGAACTTTCGAAAAAGAACAGGTCTGGTCACTATAATGTAAGATCGATACATTTTTAGTGCAAGGGGCGATTTTTTCAAAAATTAAATACAAACGTCGACTCGTCAGAGCCGACTCTAATTAGCTCTGACGAATATTTACCGAGTGTGGCAATGACACGCGACTGGATTACACCGGACATCAAAGGTGCACATCAAAAGTGAATCGACCAGTCGTTCGTACCTCGAGGATTGTCCTTCGCCGGCAATTAAAAGCGTTCGCTTTGCGCACAGACAGAATTCTTAATTCGACACGAGGCGCAGGAGTTTCACGGCGTAGATCGTCTGGATCGATCAGTAACTTGACGACCGTCGAATTGGCATGGATACTTTTCACAGTCGGTTTTATCGCATCAATGCGAATCTCTTGGCAACGGTCGGCCAGTGGCCGTACCAGGAGCTCAAGAAGCAAAGGATACAGCAAGTAATCTGTTTCCTTGCCATTTTAACTGTTATTATTTCTCAGGTACGAAAACACAGCGTATCGTCAATTAAGAAATTCTTTTAAACTGAGAGCGAATCATAGAATTGATAGCTATAGGTACAGTTGATAAACTAACCGAGTTCTGAACTCAGGGTATAAAAATGATCGAGGTGTGGGGTAACGTGGACATTATGATAGAATGCGCCACGCCGATAGCGGTTCAAGTTAACGCCATCATGAAGTCCGTGAACTGCATAATCAATCGTGATAAGGTGCTGAAAATTATACTTGTTTAAATTGTCAAGGGGGGTTCAATAATAGGGGAGCTCTCGTGAGGAAGTGAAGTACAAAAGGCTGTTCGCAGATGACCAGACTGCTCGACATTATAAAGATGGATTGGTCGAAACTGAGGAAAGCCGAGGAGATTGAGATTCTCAAAAAGTACGCCGAACAAGGCCGGGCTCTCACTGTATATTATAGCGGTGAGTTAAATGTTACGTAATCGTTGCTTAGATGTCACATATGTTGTTATCATAATAACATTAATATGAATTTTAAATGTATTCAGTATTCATGTTCAGCTCGATGAGCGTCTATCTCGCCCTGCCACTGGTGCCAAGAGTTTTGAATGTACTGATGCCACGGAACGAGAGCCGTGATCCGACGTACCTTTATCACACCCAGTATTATGTGGATCCTGAAGAATATTTCCTGCCGATAGTCATGCACACTTACACCGGCACCATAATAACGGTGACGACGATTATAGCAGTGGACGTTATGTATGCCACGTACGTCCAGCACGTTTGTGGAATATTCGCGGTTTTAGGGTAATCTGTTATTTACAAACTATTATTTTTATATCCTACGACTATTCGAAAAGACTGAGACCCGGGCCCCATACGATTTTGACGGCCGTACACAATTGTTTCATATTCATACGTATGGAAGAAAGCGGGATTATGACTGATTATAAAATTGAGGAATTAGAGGCACTTCAGAACACACAAAAATGATAAATTAATAGCTTCTTTATGCATGCAAAATAAATATGATATACGTCACAGCCCACACCTTGGGGGTCATTCACACCATAGGAACATTGTAATGTCAAATAAAATCATAGAAGTGGAACGCCATAACTGTTTATTCATTGTTTTTTTTTATGGAAAGGATAAATCTTAAGGTGTATAAATAAGAATGTAAATAGAGGGTCTTGCAGACATCGACTGGAGAATTTGTCGAAAAATGCTCATATTGACATCGACGTCAACCCTCCGAAAGACAACGACCGATGTTATCACGAACTCACTGAGTGTATTCACGAACACAACGGCGCTATAGAGTCAGTAATTTGTAAATTGTCTTGCGCACTCCACTAAATAACCAAAAATTAACCATTATTTTGTGGATCTTCATATAAAGATTTGCCGTTCTTATCGAATCCGCTTATTCCACTGCGTACCTATTCGAAATTGGCTTATCCATGGTACTCATGAGCGTTACCGGAGTGCAGGTCAGTGGTCGGAGTGCAATCTTGCATCGTGCATCCTGGGTGCAACATTTTATTAATTAACCTTTTATTTAATGTATCTACAGTTATTGATAAAATTCGGGCAATACGACGAAATGTACAGACTCAGCCAATTTCTCGTCGCTCAGTTGAGTCACCTGATGTTCAACAGTTGGCCCGGCCAAAAACTGATCGATCAGAGCACCAGCCTTCGGGATTCCATGTGAGTTTTTATTTTTTTGACATAAGGATGAATTCAAAGCAATTCACTTGGCAATGTATTTTCAGTTATTCCTCCGAATGGTACATGTTTTCCCTAAGAGCCAGGAAGCTTCTCAAGATCGTGATGATTCGCGCGTTAACACCGCAAAAAATAACAGCGGGATCTTTGTACGATATGACGATGGAAAATTGTGGATCGGTAAATCGAGCGTTTTCTTTTTTTTTTTCAAGACATCGTTGAATCATTGCTAATTGTTTTTTCGAAATTTATTTCATCTTATCTCCTCTACGTTTCAGGTGCTTCAGACGTCCGTCTCGTACTTTACGGTCTTTGCCTCGCTGCGTTAATTTATTTTGTTACATTGACGTTCGTATGTTGATACTATCCGGGCAGACAGAAATTGCACGAAAAGAATCTAAAAATTGTAAATGCAAATGAAAAATATGAGAATTTCGACCTTCGTCGCGACGCTATAACGGCGAAGGTCGTTAAGCGGCGAATTAATACAAAAGGGCAGAAAGTAAATGGAGCTAACGGGTCGTGATCGACTGTGAACGCAAACAATTTACCCGTCATGACGGCCGCCGTTATAAGTTCTGTGCAGCGCTTCGCAGTTATACGCATTCCGTTTTTCCGCACGTAGACCGATCGCATCATTCATGTACGCGATCGCGATCTCTCGAGGCCGTGAATTACAAATGAAAATTGAAAATCGCCGACGACAATGGCGGAACAAAAATGTACAAAAAAAAATTTGGGCATATCAAGTTTTCCTTTGCCCATTGAATTTCCAATTTTTCGGTTTGCACTCCTAATCAATGAGTGCAAATGACCGCCAAGAAAAAATTTTAATGCATAAATCATTTTGGTCATTTGGGCTGAGAGTATAATTTCGTATCATTTTCCAAAATATCCCGGACGAAAAAAATCGTTCAGGTCGACTGCTTCGAGTGAACTCACGTTCGCTCGTCGCCGCGTGCCAACGTCGTCGAAGAAAATTTACGGCCCAACAGCGGCGAGCCAACGATCTACGGCAACGCTGCGCTCGTTCGCCCGACTATCGAACGGCAATTCGATCAGCGCTGCAGAGAGGGATGTCGACTCTTGGCTGCCGCGTCTTACGGCCATGTGTGGGCCCTGCGCTGCTACTGCAACTGCTGCTGCTGCTGCTGCTGCTGCTGCTGCTGCTGCAGTCGCAGTCGGGTAGTATTAATGTAACACCTATACAAACGTTCACCGAGAGCAATTAATAAATAATACGTTTTTGACAACGTCCTATAACTGTAGCTTTATTTGTCAGTTTCTTTACTTGGTCTTCCCTACTTTTCGCATCATTTTTGTACTTGAAAAATTCTACTCATTGTCAAGCTCAGCTAAAAAAAAATGTTAACATTTATTATTCAATTACGTTGACAATACAAAATCAATTTTTTTTTGCGTGTCTTACAGATTTATTTTCAGAGAAGCGAAGAATGGAATTTTCTCATAGAGCGAATGTCAATAAATGTGGAAGCATTATGGAAATTTGTATAAATATTTTTCACGTATGAGATTCGAACGCATTCGCGAGATCTATCTACAGTCGAGGGGAACTTATTGAGACTCGTCGCGACTACCCGGCACCTGGCGTTACCGCGTCAAACAGGAGTTACGCGCGTGTTTTTACAATGAGGCGGAGGTCACTTCCTTCCGAGCCGAAAGCGGAAACGGCGTGCGTGCTCATCCATATCCGGCGAACCTGCGGACAGTTATACAAGAAGCGCTTCGTGCTGTGATTCTTTTTCGGAGTCACCCCGAGACTACGATCTCTCGACTGATCCTTTTTTTATTATCAATATTAAGCCTTATTCGAAATAGGAAATAGGAAGTGTATGTATGAAAACAATTGTCCTGTCAATTTAGAAATATTGAAACGAGGGGGAGAACTTTAGTGACGTCTCTTAATATATTTCCATTTTCCAGACCGGCTGACGGCAATTTTTCATCGCGTCACGTTGAATGACGTGCAAATCGTGAGATATAGGGTAGTAAATGCCAGGAATAGTGGCTCGTCCGTGTGTGCATAGCTGATACGTGCGGACGTAGCTTTTGCGCGCTCGATCGGCCGGCGAGTCGGTCCGCGGGACTTTAGCGACGGTGCGGCCGGCCTATCGGCAATCATCACCTGGTAATTTGTGCATAACGTAGAAAATGGGCGTCGCGCATAATGCACCGGACAGAAGCGCGCGATAAGATCAGGCGCGCCAGTTCGCGACATCCAGATCCTCCGATCGGATAATTTTTCATTTGCCGCCGGCGGGACCTTCAGTGACGCTCAAACTCCGCGCGCGTTTCAAACCGGCAACGCTTTAAAAGATAAAAGGAGAATATTAAAACGCAATTCAAACTATGGCGTCTCCAGGGAGTTTGTATCTCGTAGTCCTGATTTTCACCGGCTGCTTTTTCGTGCAAGTCGATGGGTTGTTTAAAAAATACATATCCCTGATTTCCGACGTTCACGAGATATACGGAACGTCGAGTGTATTCGTTACGTCTTCTCGCAACGATCGCCGTAAGTTTATCTCTGAGCGTAGTACCGAAATGGTGGAGATCGGCTGATATTTGAAGTGGTGTCAGACGGACATTGTTTTTTTTTGTTAGAAATCCTAGATTAATTGTGTACATTTAATTTTCAAGCTTTTGGCGTTAACAGTCATTGCTTAATTGCTTTTATTTGTATTTTTTCAAACAGGATTACCGGAACTGACATTGGCGAATTTGTTGACCCGTGAATTTTCGCGGAAGGGCGTATTAACGTTAATTTTGAATTTCGACGAGTTTAACGTGCACGTAAAATCTTACCGTAAGAGGATAGTTCGACCTCTGATAGTCGTTCTGCTGACGGCGGTGACCAGCATCGGCGAGTTAGCTAGTAATACTTACGAGATGAACGTGTCTTATCCAATTTGGCTGGTTATTTTCGCCGACGAGTACGGCGAACCCGTCTGCAACTACTGCGCCAATCCGGCCGGAAATATTTTTTCCCTCAAGTTTAACACGGAAATGACGGTCGTGTGCTGCCAAAATCCTGTGCTCAAAGAGTGGTGGTCCGTGACGAGGAATCGCACGGAAATCGGCGATTTTGCGATTTGGAATAAAAACGACGGATTGACGTTACTGGTCGATGAACAGAAATCGTTGTACGCTCGTCGACACGATCTTAACGGCACGGGAATCCGAGTGGGAATTGTTACGGTACATTTTATATGACTTTTCTGCTTCTCGTATTTTGGGCGTATTTTTGGGAGGAAAGAATTGATTGTTTTTTGTGAATCCGATACGATATCAATTAGATATAAAAAATCTGCATGCCAAATTTCACATTGATGCGGTGTATATTTTCTTCGCCGGAAAATTGAAAAAAAAAAAAAAAAAAAAAAAAAAAAAAAAAAAAAAAATGCGGTGAATTTAGAGAAAAAATACGCGTGTATTGAGTGAATGAAAATATTCTTGGATCGTCTCTCAGAGTTCAGCGTTTCTTAAAGACCACGGCTACTCGGTCGACGGCTTTCTCGGTGACGTTCTGAACGAGCTCAAACGCGTAATGAATTTTTCGATCATCGCGATGCTCCGAAAATCTGGATTTGGCAGCTGGAGCTCGACAAGCAAAACGTGGTCCGGTGTCGTCGGTTACCTCGCCCGAGGTCAGGCCGACATTGGAGTGGCAGAATTTACCATGACGAAGAGCAGACTCGATGCCGTGGATTTCACTCTGCCGTTGATATTGTCTCGAAGTCGATTGTACATCAGAGAACCGGACGGATCGGGGGTACAGTGGTCCGCCTATTTTCAGGTTTGCAACACGTTTTCCTTCTTCGACTGTAAATTGACGACTTGACACTCTTTAAGTTGGATCTCTTAAAAAAAATCCACTCTATTTTTTGCAGGCTTTTTCGTTGGAAATTTGGCTCACTATAATTGTTCTAATAATAACGACACCAATTTTGCTGACTGCGATTATTCAACTGAAGGGAGGCTCAAACTTGCTTCCGTTAATTTACGTGGAAAATTATCTCTGTATTTGGGGAATATTTTGTCAGCAAGGATTATCAGGTAATAAAATTCGGGTGATATTGATGTTCAGGAAATCGTAGAAAAATTAACACCGCGAATATCGCCTAATTTCGCAGTTTATCAGAAAAAAAATCGTTTTTCGCGTTTTTCTCCTCGAATTTTCGATTTTTCGGGCAAACACTTGTCGTTTTCGGAATCAGCGGAAAATTTGCCATCGGATAGGGTTTTTAAACTTGGCGAAACTGAAAAATTTTTTTTTCGCAAAAAACGCAAGGGGTACCCCTTCAAAAATTCGCGATTTTTGAGGGTCAACTTTAAAAATCTGCAAAAAATCGAAAAATCGAGATATCGCGTTTCACCTGGCGGCATTCTCTTCATTGAAAAGTTTTCTTTCGAATGCAAAAAGAAAATCCCGATTATATTGATCCAAAGAAAAATTACACCGATTTTAGTAAAGTGCCAAAATTGGGAAAAAGTGAAAAATCGTTTTTCGGATTTTTCTCCTCAATTTTTTTCTTTTTCGGGCAAAAACCGGTCATATTTGGAATCAGCGGGAAATTTCCCATCGGATAGGGTTTTAAAACTTCGTAAAATCGAACTTTTTTTTTTCGCCGAAAATCGTAAGGTTCTTCTCTACGCTGGCCAACCTCCGACTGCGCGCGTAATCGCGCGTCATTTTTCCTAGTTATGTTAAAATGTACAAGCGTATTTATTTTACTTTTGATTTGTCCATACTAAAAGTTTCCTGTCCGAACAGAATTTCCGGCCGAAACGCCGCTGAGAGTCGCTTACACTTCAATATTCGTCTCGGCCCTCGTTGTATCCGCCGCGTATTCGGCTTCGTTGATAAGTTTTCTCACAGTGTACTCCGCAAGTTTGCCATTCTCAACGATGGCTGGATTTGCCGAAGACGGATCCTACGCTCTGATCGTCTACCAGAACAGTTCGGATTATGACTTATTCGCTGTGAGTTATGTTTCCACGTTTAATATCTTATTCGTTCCCTGGAAAATCGCGTGACTTTTAACAGAGACTGCAAAATCTGCCAAAGTTTGTTTGGAAGTAATCTGAAAACCTTTGCAGAGCGCGAGCGATCCCGTTTTGTCGAAGATGATGACCTTGATGAAGCCATGGAAGGACCTCCCACAAACTATGGAAGAAGGTTTTGAACAAGTGAGTACAAATTTGATCAGAAATCATTTTTTATTTTGATGGCCTCGATAATTGCAACAAGCTGCAAGTTGCAATTTTCAACATCGTAGTTTTTCCGAATCAAAGATTCCTGCCTCAATAAGTGAAAGACTTATTTACCGGTTTTCGTAACCGATGCGTAATATCGACAGGTTTGCAATGAGAAAGTTGCGTTTTACACAACGGAGGCCGGAAAAGAAACGATGAGTATACGTCTGCCGTGCAGTCTGGTGACCATCGAGTCCGGGCGTACCGATAGTCTGGCGATGATAATGGCTGCAGATAGTCAGTACACCGGAGTCGTGAATTATCAGTAAGATGCATTTCTACAAATCGTTTATTCTTGAAATTTCATTTCGAATTTTTATCATTACCGTGAATTAAACAACTTTATGATGAACGATATTTATATTTAGTATACAGCGGTTTCAAGACCATGGCATGCTGAATCGGTTGAAAAACAAATATTATATTAAAGGCAATCCCGCAGAGACGACTCACGACGTAGTCGGTGTCGACGGTGTCGCACCGATACTTTCCGTCTTGGCGGGTGGTATGGTTCTTGCATTCATGATATTGATATGCGAAAAGATGTATTGCTCCGTCAAGAGTAATGACCAAAAGTGCGTTGGGGTAAATTCCCAGAAGACTATGATGCGGCGATTCTTGAATTTTCGCGAAAAGGAGCATTCGTTCAATCGGCGGTCTTCTATAAAGCGTCGAACCCACAGGTTAAATGCCCTTATGGGATATTACCCGTAAAATAAACTTAGCGATGGAAAATGATTTTATATTTTTGCTAAATTTTCTTACAGTAAAAAAGTAATAATATTATTGTATTTATTTAATTTATTCATATGGAATTATCGTGTATATATTTGATGTTAAAAATAAACGTTCGAATTTATCGATTATAAACGAAAAAGTACTTACTTTTGAACGTCAAAGCAGCAAGCACAACAGGTCTCAGTAGTCCCAGAAATCACTTCGTCTCCTCACTGCTCGAAGATTAATCGACGTAATCGGCTTCTTTTGACAAAGCTACCGAATGATTGAATCGTAAGCTCTTCTTGATATCGTAATCGAAAAACGTCTTTGTCAATGAATTCCAGGAATTCCCGTTTTGGTCAGCCAGGATCAATTAATTTATGTTAAATAATGGCAGTATAATACTTTAATACCCCTTCCAAGATATTCGCGAAGATTACTTAGTGGTTTGATGTGCACATTTGAACTTAATATATGGGTAATTGAACGCTCAATGAAACATTCATCCAATGATTGTAAAAATCTAAGGTTCGACATACATTATGATATTCCTCGCCACGCCTTCATTGTAAATTTCACAACAATATTACCACTACAGCCTTATTTATAAATTATACATAAATAACAACATATGATGAAGATATAAATGTGGATATAATACACTAGGATACATTCTTCGTATACGCTTATGAGGTATACAATTACTTTCTAACAAAAAGTATTCTACGTCGTCTTTTCGCGTAATACCTTTCATCGAATTGGCCAAGACCGAATTAGATCAGTTGATTTACACAACATTCACGTATAGAGCGTAACTAAGAGTCTAACTTCTAATGAAAATGCCCGATAAAGATCGACAGAAAATGGATACATAAGAAGTTCAAGTGGGATTCCACCTGAACCACAGTTCACAATTTCCATCGGTTTCTGTCGAACCTTTTCGCCACGGTCGGCATATTTGTGATGATCTTTATATGCAATTCATAATATGGTGTCATATTCGACTTTTCCAAGCAACTCGGCTTTAATATTTGACTATTTTAAGATTATTATAATAACACAACGTATCAAACCCGATGTTAATCCGGTAAGTACGATAGTTGTAAAAAAATGTACATTGCGAAATCATTTACAATCTTGTGAATCGTGCTATTAGAGCCATGCGTGCGACTTCTAAGTACATGTCCAAAGGTGCAATTTATTCGGAAGTTATTCACGGTGGTTGTAATTATATTTTCAACGTAAAAATCATGTCAGAATCGTATCTCAAGGTGACATTTTAATTTCGTCATTGAGGTTCCACTTTTCTTTTTTTAATTGTCTAACATATTGCGAATGTGTTAGTTTGAAATGAGTTTGAAACGACACAGTTGGTTGTATTTATTGCTGTTTTTTTTTAAATGTCAATTGCAAGTATATTGTTTTCACTACGGCTTCCGGAAGTACAGTTTAAATGTTGCAGCGATTATGATGCAGATGCAAATATCTCTGTTACCACCTGTTGTGAGTTATAAGTGCGCGTAAGTGGACAGAGACTTTGAACGAACATACGCAAACACTTTTATTGACTTCGAGAGGATAGCAACCATTGTCATTTCAGTGTGTAACGTATAACTAGATACATATTATACCCATGAATCACCGGCCGAAGTTGAGCTTGTAGGCACGTTTACAGTGGCAATAGAGGGTTCTCGCATGCAAGTGGTATCATCGACCCACTGCGGGCCGACGATACCTGTGCCAATGTCCCCTGTATTACTATGCTGGGTTCCAACTGGACACTGAATTTGACTTATCCCAGACTCGTATTGCCTCTTTTTCTTCTTTTCCATGTTGACTTGAGCATAAAGTGGCTCACCGGGTCGCAATTGCTGAAACAATACCCACAAGCACAAACAAATTAGTTCGATATAGAAAAGGGTAGGTACTATGGAGTTAATGTGGATCGGAAATTCATATGATTAATATTTAATATATGGTGATTTCTGAACGACATGGCAGAAAGTAAACCGGCTCCGATCTCGTTCTGTGTCCATCTGTGTGAGGTGTACACTATATTTATTTGAATATGTACTATAGGTGTAACCCATTGTGACTTCTCGCGTGTGAGCGGCGTTATTTATGCTGCTGCACTGTATGTTCCGCTTACAATTAGTGTGATGTCAACTAGTTCGCGCGTCGCTTGATCCGTTTGCTCGGAGGTGGTCAACGATTACGTCGTTTTATGCGAGACGGTTATATTTGTGCTTGGACGGTTAACCGATTTGTATTATTTTTTTACTGCATCTTTGCGATTGTGTTGGTCGACCTTGTTCGAAGTTCAATGAAACTTACACCAACACCTTCCAACAGGAATGATCGTTCGTGTCCGTAACGGGATAAAACCGAAGATGTTCGTAATCTTTGTGATTTTTTTTTACTGAAACTAATTAATATAGTACAGTAAAATGATCATGGTGGTTTATTAAAAAAATACATTCGGGTTCAGATTGAATCCCAAATAATTACGCCACTCGAGTAATTCATGTCAAATATTTTATTTATCAATATGAACATAAAAATTGCAAGACTGTCGTTTCTTGTCTTGGACCGCTATAAGAAATTACAAAAATCACTCATTCGCTCACATTACATCAAGCCGCAACTACCTTATTCATCCATTGATAAAGAATATGAAAGAATCTCAGTTTTATTTGAAATGATACCTTATTAAATATATTATGTGTAATAGCCACAAGTATAAGCCGATGATGCCATAATATGAACGGTAACATTTGAATTATAGGTGAGAGTTATGATCGACCCCACTTTAATCGTTCAAGAGTCAAAGACACTACATCATATACTTCGCCCATTTCGGATCTACCATATTTATTCAATAAGTGGCTCTGAATTATAAATATTTGCCAATAGTATATCCCTGAACTAATACACATGTGGAATTTATAATAGTGCACCTAAAAGCCTATTACTTCTCAACAATATTATGGATTATACCGCTACAATGTCGCAGCTGATTCGTACTAATATCAAATTCGTATCGTGCAATCCAGACAGTTAAGTAATTACCCTGTCTGCAACCAGATAATATATTGCGTTAAATTAATCCAAACATACGTCTTGCGTTGAAATATTCATTCTGTATGGCCAATAAATTTAGGCTCTGATATAAACTGCAGTTATTAGACCAGGATTGTTGTTTTCGACGACATCGAAGAAAAGTATTTTCACCTTTCGCAAATAGACCCTGTATCTATTTCCCATCGCCAAGTATCTGAAAGTAAATAAAACAAGCATAAACGGTATTGCATTTAAAAAATTTAAAAAATTTGAATAAATTGTATTTCTTAGAAAATATAAACCCCATCTAATGAAAATTGGCTTTCTTTCTTTTAGTGCATGTTAATTGCGTAAAATTGGAGTCACGTGACATTGTCCTAATATAGAAAGAAGGTGGTTCAAATACCAAAATGAATATCATGTAAAAAAATGTTCAAGGCATCTATAAACATTGTGCACTAGGTTTCTTTTGTTGTATATCAGCTTTTTGTACTTCACAAATTTGCGGTCTGTGATTTATATTCTTAAAACTGGAAAACATTTTCAAGTGCAAGAAAAAACATTCTATGTCATCTATCAAAATTATGGCATAAAATGGCGCGTTCATGAATTATCTTCATATAAGGAAAGATAACAAAATACATTAATAAAATATTTGGGCATGTGCTGAATTGTTTGCGAATGTGTGAATATCGTGAATTTTAATACTCGAGCAAAAATAATATTATTGTGTTTTATGAAATCTTATACCCACACAGTTGACAGATTTTTATTAATAACCTATGGTTAGCTTCACTATGAGGCTTATCTTATCTGCGCTTAAGCTGCGAGATTGCCTCATACGCGTTAAAAATGATCAGACGGAGAATCAGCAGGGTAAGTTGGTGAAGTCTAGGGCGGTGTTCGGTGAGCTAAGGAGGTGATGATTTCTAGACTACAGATTTTATAAATCGAATATATTTTTTTAAAGAAATTTAAAGTCCCGTGAAATCCTAATCGCTGTACAGATTCTCCCAAATGCAACACCAAACATACTTGAACCCTACATTGGTACCTACGTAATTAAAATCTATTTTGTTTATGATAATCATTTTAACGCGAATACTAAGAATTTGCGAAGTTCAGATCGTGCACAAATTAGTTTAACATATTTAAAATGACTTCAAATTCAAATGACCGATTATGACAACGATTAAAGTGAGGTTTGCGTTTTACATAATTGTCCATTTTCAGCTGGATGAGTGTCTCGAGTTGTAGATATTTAATTTTCAAAAACCCAGCTCCCTTCCTCTCTCTCCATCTCTCACATACACTAATAAACATAGACACATGTACGCATACACATACACACAATTTCAAATGTTTTTATTTTCAACTGGCTGCGACAGTTATACGTATGCAACTATCCATCCAGGAGTCCTCGACGAGAGCAATTTCAAAGTCACCGGATGGCTATAGACCAATTGAATCGTATGAATCAGTCTGCCCATGAATGTCGAAAATCATCAGACAATTGCATCTTCAGCCATAATTGGTGATATATTAATTAATCTCGAAGGTGAAGAACTCAGCTATTCGACATTTAACTTCAAATCAGCAATGTCTTTGCGAAGAAAAATATTCACTTTCTTCAGTTCGGATATGGTGATTTCACAATCTTTCACAGGATTCATTCCTTCGTCACTATGCCCGGATAAAGGGTCGATAGGCACTGTTACCCTTCCTAGCTTCGATCTCATCGAGTCCTTGGCCTTCTTCCTGAACATCCTCTTCAATCCTCATCATTTGATTTGCAATCGGTAAAGTTTGTCCGATTGGTAGTCAAGATGCAAGGTTTTCAAGTGTTAGCTGCGTATGTATCTTCTACTTTGGCATCGATACCCATGAACGCTAGGAGATGTTGATGGACATTTTTATGATGGAGTAATCTCAAGCATCGAGAAACGCAATAAAACAACGTCCTTTCTTGTTGACCACAAAAGAAACGATGGAAAGATTCCGTTGCGGAGGGACTGGTGGATACGGCACTGTAGCTGTTCATGACCCGCTTTCATCGTCGATGACAGTGATGGCTACTGATTATAATACTTAAAATCGCTCGGAAGTACTTTACGATGTGCTTCATTGGACTTGACGAAAGCCTTTTGAGTTGACGTACGTAGCTCAGAGTCATTAATTTGGCACCACGCAGAAAAATCGATGATATAAATGCGAAAAATGATCTTTTCCCATGCGTTTTCAGCACCATTTGCGTGATTATAACGCGGTAATGTAGTTTGCACCATACATATTTTTCTCACCGAGAAAGCCATAAATGTTTTTCTCAAAATGATGTAAAAAAAATGTCTGCATTTGTGTGTGGGTGTAAATGGGCTGGGCTTCCGAAAACTAAAGGTCTATACTTAACTCGAGAACAGTTGGAGTATTTAACACGATATTACTTCAATAAATTTTCTTTAGTCGTGACAAATCGATCTTCATAAACACATGAACAGATGAAGTTTTCCTCCATATCGCTTGCAACTTTTCCCCAATGATTCAATGGTAACTTCACACCAACAATGAATGTGATGAGAATGCTACGGGGAGCGACTACGCCATTAGCAAGTTGAAATTAAATAGAATGAACCAGATCTACTAGAATTGGGAGTTTAGAAATGACTGTGTGTTCGACATACAATGTAGAGAAATGGAGAGAATCGAAATTCAAATCATTCCAATGTCTCTGAAATAATTTTAAAAAACTTCTAGTAACTTACAGAATTGTTGGGAAATACACATACGCCGCCGGGAGGTGGCCCATGAGATCCTTGTTTTTGGTACTGCGCGTCCGCCATCGGATTTTCTTCATTCTGCTGTGAACAATAGTAATCACCATAAGGAACGAAAACATCCAAAAATATTGCACAAAAATATTAAATGAAAATGTAATGTATGTATGTCCACCCGTAGCGCACATTCACCTAATTTGCTCTTATCTTGAAACGTTTAGTACCCTTTAACAAAGTTGGTGAGCAATTTTTTTATACCGACTGTACACCAGATAAAATTCCGGATTGTACCCGAAAGTTGATAACACTTTTAGTTACCAGCTGAGTTGTTTCACTTGCTCTTGAAGCGCAACCTACTCAGTCGATAACGCAAAGTGTAAACAATTATTCTCACGATGGCAAACATTTCTGGATAATAAAAACCGCTAGTACTCGGTCGGTAACAAAAACTGTAAAGAAGGTATAACACCGACTGGGACACGATGAGTTCACCTTTTGTTTTAACAAAACTATGTAACATCGTTGAAGATTTAAGCAGTACTAACCGGCTGGTAGATAGCAGGTCTGCCGACGTTATTAGAGTTCAAATTCGTCCTCTGAATAGTTCGATCTTCGTATCTTGTACTCCCTTGGCTGGCCATAGGTCGATTTAGAGTGCTGCAATCATAGCTATATTAATTACAACGCTGATGTATCGAATCGATCATCCGTATTCATAACTGAAAAAGATATGCAATGTAATATGCCTAAGCTAACTCGGTAATTTCATTACTCGCAACGATTATATTATTGCATCGAAGCTGAATATTTTTTCATTTTCATATCTGAAGGATGAAAACATTTTTTTAAGTATATTCAAGACGATGTACTATAGTAAAATGTTTAGTTCCTGGTGATTAGCAACAGCGTAATCAGCACTATTCCGAGGAAATAAGATATTAGAGCATTTATATCAGACTATTGGAGAGATGATGAAAAATGTTGTGAATTATTTACCTGTTGACATTATTTGGTGAATTCGGGCCTGAATTTCGTGCTGCTAATGTCTTCGTCACAAAGTCTTGTTCTTTCCAGCCGTGTTTTTTGTAGACGTCTCGAAGCTCTTGGTGTTGCCACATTGTGAATAATACTTGTCCTGCAAGTACCATTGTCGTACATTAGCATTTCACACGCAGAAACGCTGTGCAAAGATGTAAATTGAAGACTGACCGGCAAATTTGAGAACTCGCGGCGTGTACTTTTGACGCTGCTTCGTGATGTTCATCAGTCTCTCGACGCCGCCTGCATCCAACAGCGATCTTGAAAATTCGGCGTTCTTCTTTATGACCTCGTTCAAAGTTGCCAGTACAGCTGCAATCGTATCGTCGCTCGTCCCTTGATCATGTTGATTATTTCCCGAGGGTAGCTTCTGAATGAGGTCTCTCATCGCATATTTGCCAATAAGTTCCTTATTCCGTTGGTCTATCGCGAGATTTCGGAGTGCAGTTGCCACAGCACAAACCACGCGATCAACCTGAAGTTCATTTAAAAAATACGAAACAATTAAATTCACGCTCGAGTCTTGATTGTCTCGATGTGTATTAAATGATAACAATCTCGCACGTATTTCCGGTACGTAATTGAAAAAATAACGTACCTCCATCCTCAGTAGTTCCACTAAAATTGGTAAGCCCTTTTCTTTTCGAACGGCGGCGCGTATTTCAATGCTTGGCTGCCAGTAACAGGCGGCAAGATTCTGCAAAGCTCCAGCAGCTGCTTCGAGTGTTTCCGGATTCGAGCAAGTTTGCAAGAGACTCAAGTACGACTGCACAACGTCAGGCTGCCACAGTAGTTCCATCCCTTTTACGGGCTCGGTTCGTGGATTCATCGTCCTTGAAGTAGTAGTTTCTTTGGGCGGAGGTTGCCCATCTTTCTTCTTTTTACTACCTCCGAAGCAGCCCAAGTTTTCACCTGTATCACAAAAGTTAAGTTCACAACTCTTTCAATTCGTATCTTATTTCTATTTAAGACGATCGATGCATTGTTTCTGAACGCGTCGCAATTAAGCAAATATATATATTTGTCTACAAACCTTTCACTGGTGCCGTCATTCGGGGTTGCACGGTAGACTGAATAGGATGCTTGTCATAGTTCGGATCCTCGACCTCTTGACACCGGTAACTCAAATTCCGCAGAATGCAGACACAGTTTTCGACGATTTTATTGCCAATGTTGGACTTTTCAATAGCCGATCGCACGACGTACAAAAGTGCATCGACCAGACCCTCGCATTCGCGCAACTTTTTTCTGGCGTATTCTCCGGCACTAGATACGTTTCTAAGAACACCCGATGCATTTCTGAATACAGTTGACCAGCACGTTTCTCCGTTTGAAGAGCTGGGATCCCACCCACTGTGGGGTATAATTATGTTATTCACCACCATCGTTACGCCGTCATCGATGATAGATCGTTTCAAGTCCTGCAATACGAGGAAAAATACATTAGTGATATCATTCTCGTCAAAAAGTGAATTAGTATGTCTACATTTTCGTGAAAACATAATTTGATTTGAACTCGACTTACCTCGCAAGACGACAGATTCCAAAGTACACCAGTGACTAATTCTTTGATGTTGGCATCTGATGTTCTTCGCAATAAATTAATCAATCCTGGCACGCCACCGGCACTCTTAATCGCCCGCTTATTCTCATCGTTCTGTCTTCCGTACGAAAGATTTCTCAACGCTCCGCAGGCGTTTCTGTATACGTCCGGACTTTCGTGATCTAATAACAAAACTAATGGAGGGATGCCACCCATACTTCTTGTCTTTTGCTTGTTCGGATCGTCCATGTAACAGAGGTGTTGAAGATATGCGGCGGCATTGGCTTTGATAACATTATTGGGGTTGCTCAGAAAGCCGATAACCTCGGATAGATTCGGATCCCTCCAACGCATAGACTTCTGATCGTCTTCCAGAGGGCTAGCCATGCCTGGCACTTGGTGGCGCGAGTGGAGTCGTTGTAAGTGGACTTCGTCTTCGAATACGTCGACGGGAACTGCTCCGGTAAGCGAGGCCGGATGTCCTTCGTTATAAGCCGTTGCATCTCCTGACAGAGATACTGGTCCTACGCCAGAACGAGGCCCGTATCCGACAGGCCAGACCCATCCATAAGGCAATTTACCTTCATCTGGAAGAGCAACGCGTCTTTTTCTCATATATCGTCTAACAGATGTCTTAGAAAATGCTCGTCAAAGGTTAGTCGATTGTGGCAAACATTTGTGCTTAGTTGAGTAAACTAAAATTTACCATTTGGATGCTGGGAAGGTTCTCCTGAGTCGTCCATGTTCCATGAGTTGCTAACACGATCTACACGTTGCAAACAACGAAGCGTGTAAATTTGATGCGATAAATGCTTGATACAGTTCGTTAAAATAAATACGAGCATTAATTCTCTGTTCCCGTTTATTTTATGACATACCGTATTGTTCCCCGGGACCTCCTGGACTTGGCGTGATACGGTAATGATCTTGTAAAGTGGGATTCAGCGTTCGGTCCACATCGTTATAAGCTCCCTCCGCGTAGGGTGCTTTTCGCATGTATTCTTAAATAGACCGACAGAACAATTTATTCACGTTTTTGTCGCGAGAAGTGAGATCAGCATGATTAATTTGTTGATTATAATGTTGCCTTGACGCAGATATGGACATGGCAAAGGAATTCGGCATACCATGTGGTGGCGAAGCTCGGCTATGTTCCGATGGGCTATGAGGGCTGTGGGGTGAATGCGATTGCGGTATATATATACCATGCGTTCCAGGGTAGCCCGGCTGAGTGGCATATCCGAGTGAGGAGTCATAGTGATCAAAACTGACCATATATGGATCAGCTGGATATCTGGAATCACTGTGCTGATACTCTTGAGACATCAAGGGCATGGACATGTAGCTCACGGCCCCGGTATCCGGCTCCATGTGTGACACCTCACGGACTACCTTTGTTACCGTCGTCACCTAAAATTTAATACACAAGAACCATAATAATCAAAATTGCATTCGTAGGTAATCACTTCTGTTCGTTACAAATAAATGGGCTAGGCTTTCTTATGGCGCCTGAAAAAAAAGAACGCAATGCTGCTCACTTGTTGCGATGTTTGTTGCTTGTGGGTCCGTATAAGTACAGGATCTTCTTGCATCGATAAGTGTGATGAGTGTAATGAATGTGTATCAGCTTGCCCATTGCTTCCATGGTAATCTGGTTCGCTCTGTCCGCTTGGATAAGTTGGAAATAAACAAAGGTTTATTAAATTCAAGAAGATCGATATGCCAATTAAACCGGCCAGTCCTCTTTCTTACATGTCTCGATATGCACCGTCCTACCGCAAATGCATACATCGTACTAAATCGAGTAGGAAAGAGGTGTTCGGGATGTCTATAAACTTACGTGTATTGGGGCATATCGGAGCCTGTGTCCTGGAGAACACGCCTGAAACAAATAGATGTTCATATTGAGATACCTGTTCAATATGATTCAAGCCACGTGGAAATTCAATGCTGGCGCATACCGGACTACCTGCCGAAAAAGCGTAGGTGCCGAAATATCCTCTATTAAAATAAAGGTAAAAATGTCAACGACGTTTTTTTTTCTTCCGTTGACAATTTCCGGAGGCGATATAAATCTATATTCGTATGCACGTTATCCAAAATTATTAGAGATTGACATTAGTATCAACCTCTTCCACGAGCGACGTCAGGCATGAGTCATGCTGCATGACTCAAGTGCACACACCAGATTATATTGGGGGGAGAGAGGGGGAGGAGGGGTGCTCGAGATCAACGGTCCTCTAACACCAAATGAGGAGACACTTGGAATAACCACGATCATCTAAAAATGACCTGTCGTTCTTAAATCAATTGATCATATTTAGTCAGATGTGCTACCTCAATGTAGACTACTAATTGTACTTGTACCACATTTGTAGGTACATTAATTTAATGGCTTTTGCATTTCATGCATATTACAGAATTGACGGTAACAAATATATTAGTTGATACTAATTTACATGCACTACAATACACACATACATTTACAATGGGAATGTTGATCTGATGAATACTTTGCGATAACGGAAATATGAAGGAAAAAATGAATGTGGCGAAAGTTGCTAAGAATATTGTTCGAAATTATCGATTTATAATGCTGGATGTGCATTTTGTAAAATTTAGATGCAAGTTTTTTAAAACAATAGAATCATCAATAAAAAAATGTTTCTAAAAACTTTTATTGGAGTACTTCACTGTCTTAATATGAATAAATTCATCGTGCTGTTTTACTAAATTTTCGCATTGCAAATAGACTTTCAATGGATGCAATGTAATCACCTCTGTGTTATTTCAGTACGCGTTACGTTGTGCTCTTGCCTCTGCTCTATCCTTCGATTCACCAGCCTAATTTAAGAAATTGTTATGAGAATTGTGTTGCAGTTACGAGAAAATCTTAATATTAAAGTGACGCACTTGTCTGCTATCCTTCAAAATAGATGAAGATCTGGAATATTTATTTTCCGACCATCGTAATGATAATAATGACAATGAATGAGATCACAATGAATATGTTAATTTACATTACGATTACAGGCGAAAATAGATCGCCGCCTATTAACGAAACAACCAATTGGCATTCCGCTAAAAAAGGGCGGCGACTCTCTTTGTGACGGGGAAGTGCGAGAAAAGATACGTTGACACACAGGTGACTGACCACGGAGTATGAGGCAACTGAGTCTGGAAATCTCGAGCATACCTTGAATAAAATAGATGGCCAAAAAAAGTCTGTCGATTTTCGTATAAGATGTTTCAAAAAATGTAGAGCTCAAATTCAATGCATTGTCACCAAATTCATAACAAATTTAATATGGTTCTAGAGTGTTCAATGAGATGATGGGTGGATGATTTTGCTCACTCATGTGTAAGATTACAACTTCAATAATATAGTGTAAAAATTTCAATAATTGTGTACAGAAGCATGATTTATGTCAGCAAATATTCTCGAGGAATTTAAACAAAGCTTCCACCGTGCGTAGAAAACAATTATAAGCTTGTGTTTGCAGCAAATGTGACGAAATCTCACTGTCCTGAAAATGTTATCTATGAAAAAGCCAACATATGTTAGTATCAGTTGGTCTGAAATTACATTAGCAACATTTATAGTCTTGAAAATTACACACATATTAGTAGTAATGGGGCATTACTACATATGTAGTAGTTAGTACCACTGTCAGTTAGTTAAAATCTGAATTATACGTATATACTTACAGGCAGGAATCCACTAGCTGATTATTTGACATGCCAGTCTTTTATGTTGTTTCTGCGAGGCCACAAATCTGCAAATTAGTGCGTTTATTATTGTTATGTCAATGATAGTCATGTGACCTGGAAACATAAAAACAGTTAATGTCCCAATATTTTTATAGCGTTTTGTCCTACTTTAGTGATTACATTAGGCTTATCACATAGCATATACAAGCTAGTGTACCAGAAAGGGAGAACTGGCTCTTAGTATAGCAACTAAAGCAAATTCTGTATTTTGTACCAAACTGTAACTTTGCCAAAATGCAGAATATCAATCTCTATATCTAATTAACTGGAATTTAAATCAGTTGAATCTTGCAAGGCAAAATTTTTGAAACGCCAAGGGTCAAACCTGTGCCCTGACAATTGTAGCAAAAGTATCGATGGCTAATTCAACCCGAACGTTTTAATAACTATGTCCTCCTTTTAAAATTATGGAGCAAACGAACCAGCTGCCAATGCTTTTCAAATTGTCAACAATGAAACCATAGTAACAACAATATGAGCGAGTTAACCAGTACCGCAACTTATAAAGAATAATAAAAAAATCTTACCTTTCCGCACTCCGACTACCAGTCTATTTGGCATACGTAAATACTTTAAGAATATCCGTCGACCGAGCGATGACACATTTGTGATGTCCTGTTGCACGAATCCTCCCAAATGCGAAAACTCTTCCGACGACTTCGAACATCTCAGCGCACTAAGATTTTATTTTTATTTTTATTTTTTTTCAGTAAGAATAAAAACACTTTTGTTTACCCGGTAATAAGCAATAAAGTGGGACACAAGTCGCATGAGGCATTAGACGAGCGACGAACGAGGACGTATTCATTGTATCATTCGGAACAGGCTCAATTATATTTGTTAAGTAGGCATCTTTGTCTATGTATGGATATATATGTGTGTGTGTATATATATACGTATGCCGACCACTGTTAAGTCTAAGGACAGCGAACGCGTTCGAAGATTTCCTCTAACTGTATAAATACTGAGATTCCCGGTTATATGAACATATTACTGATCGTATGGAGTCGTTGACACTTTTATTCGATGCTCCAGAACGAAGGATACCGAGGAATTGACAGCGCTTTGTACGGACAAAAATCATTGACATATCCACGACTCGCTTTGCAGCCGCCAACGCCTACACGATACACATTGCACACATTAACGACGCGCCTATAAGTCCTGCGTCCTACAAGTACTACACCGCCACAGCGCCGTGCGCCCGTGTCCAGGAATCTCGTTTAAGCCGCCTCTCCATGCAACGCGGCCGCCGCTACGCAACGCCGGGTACACGCGGGCCAATCAGCGTGGGCGGTCATATTACCAGACACATTTACCGACCACCACTCGTTCGCTACTTTGCTTCTTCCGCAATTGCTGCAAAGTGCTACACGATGAAAAACAGTCCCTTTCCAGGGTTTTCTGGCACCGGACCACAATACATTTATGTTACGTTGGTCTTGTAGTCGACGATGCGTATTATTTTGCGTCGATCCATTATTGCCTGTTGCCTCTCCAAAATGTAAAGCCAAAACGTGATTGGCTCGCGGAAGTACAAGGCGTCACGCAACTACGCAAGTTACGAGCGATATGACGAGCTTACCTTAGGGCTCCTGCATACTCAATGCGTTGTGCAGTACGACGCAACTAATCCAACCAATCCGAGTTCAGTCTTCACTGTCGAAGTTGTCGCACAATACGGTCATTTTTCCATCGTAAACTGCTGCTCTACGGTGATTTATTATTTGATTCTAAATTCAGGTATTAGATGGCGCGAAAGGAGACGCAGATTTCTGTTGCGCCGCGAAGATAATTGTTTCGGAGTTTTCTCGCTGATTTATTTCCTCGAGCCGCAATAAGGTTGAAGATTTGGCGCTCTTATAAAGTTTTACAAGGGTAAATCGCAACTGAAAAACCCTTGTTCAGTTACTTTGGAAAAAAACGAAATTTGTCGTTTTGCTTGTCAGAAATCGTAGACCTGGCCGCCGGGCCGAAAACCGCTCAAATCGGGGTCACGAAATTTATTTTTTCAAAATATCGAATTTTAACCTATACCATCGTTCTCAAGTCGCATATTCTACCCCTGAATACACTGGTTACAACCCTTTTTTAGTTGATTTTGAAAAAAAAATTTTTTGGCCGAACAGTTTGTCAGAAATCGTAGATCTGGCCGCCGGGCCGAAAACCGCCCAAATCGGGGTCACGAAATTTATTTTTTCAAAATATCGATTTTTAACCTATACCATCGTTCTCAAGTCGCATATTCTATCCCTAAAAACACCGGTTACAACCCTTTTTTAGTTGATTTAAAAAAAAAAATTTTTTGGCCGAACAGTTTGTCAAAAATCGTAGATCTGGCCGCCAGGCCGAAAACCGCCCAAATCGGGGTCACGAAATTTATTTTTTCAAAATATCGACTTTTAACCTATACCATCGTTCTCAAGTCGCATATTCTACCCCTGAAAACACTGGTTACAACCCTTTTTTAGTTGATTTTGAAAAAATACGATATTTGACAGAACTGTCAAAGTTATCACGGACAAATGAACCTGGACTGGGTCTGAGAATTCCAGCCAATCAGAGCTCGAATAGTTTTCTAACAATGCTTTCCGTTACTCATGAACTTTTTAAAAGAGGGATTTACTATTTAAAATAAATGTTACAACTTCGAATTGATCTGTTCTTTCATTTTACTAAACAGACCTTATTTTTTATCTATTTCGACGTTTTCACAGCTCGGGGAAGGCAAGAGAAGGGCCTCCGTGCTAAATTGCGTATCGAGATATTTATGACGAGGGGAGGTGAATGAGGGGAGGGGGTGTGTGCGAAGGTAACACGACTATGTTTTCTTGGACGGTCAGCCAAATTACAGCTTTCATGTCAGGATCGGATGACTGATGAGTGGTGTTCAAAAATATCGAGGCGAGAAAGAGCGATGTAGGGAGGGGGGGGGGGGGGGGGGGAGCTTATGGCCTTTCGGGAAACTGAACCAACTGAATTCAAACGTGTACAAAAAAAAATTTACAGAAAATATGCAATAAACTAAAATAATATTATTTATCAATAATATATTTGATTCAAATTTACGCGTGTGCTGACATTTCCTATAGTGAACAAAAAACATACAATTTAATTGTTCCGATTTTTTAAATAACCAACTTGTCGAGTTAATATAGCACAGATTTAATGAAACGAAACGGCTGCTTTTATATTACTCGTGTTCATGAACCCGACAGATTTTCAACAGAGCTGTTAAGTGAGTCACGCGAAAAATTAAGAATTATAGCGACGCGTGGAAAGCTGTTGGAGGGTAGGGAAAAAAAATGTCGAAAAAAGGTAAAAACTAATCTCTGTCCGGCAATTTGACTCTACTGCGATAGCGTGTCGCTGGCTCCTCGTCGTTGAGCTTTATTCGGACATGCGCCACCAACTACGAATACGACTATACGACAAGTACGGACGGAGTCGCCGAAGCCGGGATTTCGCCGAGACTGGGGAGTCTCGTACGTGTTCCCGTGACCGCCGGACTCAATGAAACGAAAGACAAGTCTCAGTCTGGCCGCGCTCGTCTTCGACTACTGTCGCGCCTCATTATGATGTCGCACCCTCGGCGGCGCTTCGCAAGTTTAGTACACAAAACACATGTTTAACATTTTTATTTTATTTTTCGCAAAAAAAAAAAAATTCTCACAGTTTCTCGTTTGACGCGAGATACAAGTTTTTTTTTTATAGATCATCGAAAGTGAGTGTCAAGTGCGATATGACTTGTGCAATGTTCGTTTTTGGTTTTGTTTATTTTTACTTTATATTTTTAGTTTTTTCTTTGTAGAAAATAATAAATGTTATTGGCGGAAAAAAGATTGTTTAACCACGCGTATGTTTTTCAACCGCGACATCGGGCGGTCGTGTCGCGTCACATCTGGCGATCGCAACATCCGAAACTCAGTGTAGAAGAAAATAATCAGTGACATAGTTTGGAAGGTGAGTGTGAGTGAGCTCCATGCGCGCCTGAGAGAAACTAAAATCTAAAGGCCGAGATTATAAATAGGTGGAGTATTAAAAATGAGCGAGCGAGGAAAAAGAGGCGGGGAAAAATTGTAGCACGAGACAAAACACTTTTGAAAACGTCACAAATCATCGGCGGGCCTCGGTTACACGTTGCCGTTTCGTTATTCTACGGCCAACGTCGCGCAATGCGTGTTCGTCGTCGCGTTGTGTCGTCACTATTTGTACCGCTCGTTTTGGAAAGTGTCTCGATCGATCTTTGCCGCCTCGTATAGGAAACTTTGGGAGATTTATGCGGCGAAGAAGGCGTAGACAATGTGCAAAATTTTTGGTGAAATGTTCACAAGAATTTTAACTTATTCGTAACAGACAACAAATGCGGACACTGATTTTTTTTAAAAATTATGAATTCGAAGTCTTGCGTTAAAATTTGTTTGTTGCAGTTAACAAAAATTGTTATTATGTCAGTCTGTCGTTTTTGGTTAAAAAATAGTTTGGCAATAACTGAAATCCACGTGACTTTCAAATGGGATGAAAAAAAATCTGCTACAAATATTTCTGTTACTTAAACAAAAGAAAAACAATTATTCACTAAAACTGAAAGAATTCGGAAACTGCAGAAACTTAGTCGACAATTGTTTTTCCGGTTATTACACGCATTTGAAAATACGAGTGACTAAGATGCTGCGGAATGCCTGTTATGTGCATTTATTCGACAAGCACATTTTCGCAGCATTCCTCGTCGCATCTTATGAGACGTGAATGAAACTTGGGTAATGACCGAACATGTGCGCAGTCATAACTGTAATCGTAGTTACTTCTGCGAAATTAACGGAAAAGTTCTGTTCGGAATATTCATGGGATTTTTTTTTGTGTCTTCATCACGAAAGTCTCATCGCGAATGCCCCCCCCCCCCCCGTCCACAATTTCCCTTTTGCTCTCCTCGACTCGCCGCCGGTACCGCGTAATTGGACGAAATACGATGCGAAATATTCGCGAAACGTCGGGGATCCGTTCGAGCGATATTAAGAACACTATAAAATTCGTAACGAGCACCCGCGAGGCAGACCAGCGGCGGTCCGAACTGTCAGCAACACTCGGCTTCATTAATGTTGTACCACGGGGCAATACTACACTCGGAAAAAACTTCTCCGATAAAGCCGGTCGAGTTTACATTCAGTCGACTTAATTCAGTTGTTGAGAGAAAGAAAATGTAATCGAGCAGACACAATGGGTTAATTCACAGTGATTTCAAGTGATTTAAATTAAAACCGCACAAGTGGACCAAATCTATTTTTTATCAACACCTCGATATGTTCTAAATAAAAATGATGTTTCGGTTTTCTCTATTTACGTTTAATATTAATTTATTATAATCTTTGCAAAGAAAAAACAAAATTAGAAGAATAATGACGATAAATAATTTTTTCTTTAAACGTGTAAAAAAAATATTGTATGGTTTTATTATCTGGGTTGCAGTGGCAAATAACAACAAACACAAGACACACGAAGTGCCGGAATGAAAATCATGCTTCTGTTTCGAGTAACGGGGCGACAATTTGCGCATGCGCGCTACGAGTGTCGGCGAGAACGTGCACGAAGACACGAATCATTTGTTTAAGTGTGTGCGCGCTCGCGTCTCGCGGGAATACTAAAGCAACGAAAAATTGCGATGACCAATTTACGTCGGTCCGCGCGAGTTGACGCGGAATGACCGTATATCCAGTCGTTTAATGCAGTTTCCCGAGTTTATCGGCAAATTGTATCAGTTGCTATTTTTACCGGTTGCGTTGCTGGCTATTTTAGCTAACAACGTGCTGACAAGCCTTAAATAGCTAACTAACTTATAGTCGATCTATATGGTCGAAGTAAAGCAAAGTGAAGAGAGAAAAAAAAAGTAATGCAATCGTCGTAGATCGGCTTCGCGAAGAAAGTAAAGTAATGTAACGTAAAAAAAACTTATGGTCGACACGCTGGGCTCATAAACGTCAGCCAGACCCGCAACTGAAATAGTAAGCACGATACGTGCTACTTTTCGATAGCAGCCTAAAGATTGATTAAGCATACATATAGCTTTTTATTTTATTAGCTTACCTCTTTTACTTTTTATTTTTGCCTAAAAATTGCACTTATATATATTGGAAAAACGGAACCCTTTTCTTTGGAAATACATTTTCAGTTCCCGAAAATTTAACCCGGCTACTTAAATTGACGAGTCTGAGTTTCGGTTCACTTGCAACAATAAAATAGAGCGTCTTTCGAAAATATATTTGTAATAGTGGATTTCAAAGGTAACGAAAATTTGACTCGTACAAAGACGCGCAATTAGCGTAGCGAAATGAAAGCAATTAGTCAGCCTCGCTTCCACGTGCCGAGGTCATCGGTGTCGCGAACGAGTCTCCGCAATTTTTCATCCCGAACTCGAGCGACATTCAAATTAAAAATAATTCGTAACTCGGCCGACCGACGATTGTAACAGACGATACCGATTCGCGGAAAGAGAAAGTGACGCGTCGATGATCCCCAGACGTGTCGCGCGCACCGCGCGGCCGCAGTTCAATCGCGACCTTAGCTAACGGCGTCGACTGTTTGCGACTATTTCGTTCTATTTTCTTGAAAACTCATCGGCTTTGTCACCTTGCACAAAGTGGGTCGAACAGAAATAAATTCCTCTGGCATCACATTTCGCTCGTAGCATGAATTTCGAATTTGCAATGAATGAAAATTATTCCGCCACGGCGGATAAATATTGCTGAAGTGGAGATTAATGAAATGAGTATTCACGATTTATCGCCAAAGGGATAGAAAATAATTGGACGTTGTTGCGGCTGAACTGGTATGTTCGTCGGTAGCCGCATAGTCGATGTGTTTGCCTTACATAAATCCGTGTATTGCGAAATCGGCGGACGGAAAAAATGTCCGCGACGATAGAAAAAAAAAACATACAGTTTTGTATTATAAGAATACTTCCCGAAGGCGTTTTCCCTTGAGTGGATCTTAAATGAGATGCTAAGTTGGTTTACCTTCCCGTGGTGCATCTCGAAAACAAATTCGTTCATAATATTGAGCTTAACGGTTCGACCTCCCAATCTCACGATATTTTGGACGATTTTGGCGAAAAACCAACGTACAGAAAAAAACACCAATGCGCATTGCAAATATGAAATATTCACATCGGACCTTTCCTCGTCTCCCTTCGTCTTACAGCACTGGTTTTTTATTTAGGGTCGAGGATGCGACCTAACCGAGCAAAAAATTTTGCGGAACATGAAATGCAAATTATCTCCTTAGTATATTTTTCTGCCGCACAAAGTTTGCCAGCTATGCGAAAGTATATCATTCGTTTCTGAATTGACATGACATTTTTTTTTTTAATATTGGGGACACATTTCTCCCTGCATACGAGTCACGGTTCGCAATCGAGAGAAATCAAGTTGCCCGAAAATAAAGCTATTTACGCGAGGCGGCAAAAAACCCACAGGACAATTACGAATTCTTTCGGGGGATAAAAGAAAAAAAATAAACGACCTTACGCGGTCGTTTGTCGGACATAGTTTTTCCGAGTCAACTGTCAGTCGTTCACACTTGTCGAATAAAATTATACAGCCCCCGGAGCGGTGTCGCCGCTCGCGGTATCGAGTGAACGACAAAAGTGGAACACCGACAAAGCGGAAGGGTAATTTAAATACCCGCACGATTTCTTGCGCACCGTCGCTCATGGCGACGACGGCATTCGGCGTTCGGTCACCACAACCACTGGGCGAAATAACTTTTCGTGATTGTCGTCGTCGTCGTTGTCGTCGTCGTTGGTCCGCGGGCCACCTACCACTTATCTTTATCTCTATCGAATATCGCTCAGGGCGCGCGCGCCGACGGCCTTACGGCTGACTCGAAACGACGATTCGTGATTCCGTTTGAATCGCGCTCTGACTAACCCAAATATTAAAAACGAAATAATACATTTTCTATAAATACGAAAAAAATTTGGTATTACTTTGTTCGATTCATCAGTCGTACGTCTACCGAACGCTTAACTAATTGAGTCGTCTGAAGCCTGTTGCGCTTGGTCCATTATTATTGGTCTAGACTGGACCAGGCGCACCCTTAGCAATTCCGATAAAAACCTATAGAAACCGTTGAAATGGGCAAAATTCCACTGAAAAAAATCAGTAGTTGCGGCTACCAATCATTGGTTAGATGTACCAAAATATTGGTTGGTGTTACTGAAATATTGGTAGCTCTGATCAACGATTGGTTACCACAACTATTAATTTTGCTCAGTGTCCGATTGGAAAATAATCGGTTCTAATAGGATTCAATTGGATTTTTGTCCGTTTCATTGGTTTTAATCGGTTCGTTTAACCATCAGCTACGACTAAGCTACTGCTAATAAGCAAAGGTCCAGTCTTGGTCCCAGCTTGAGCCCAGTCTTGGCCCAAGTCGGAACCCAGTTTTGGCCCAAGTCGAAACCCAGTCTTGGCCCAAATCGGAACCCAGTCTTGTTCCAAGACTAAAACCCAAGCGAGGTTCGTGCCCGACCCTCGACCTAGGCAAACTGTCCAGCACCCGGGTAGTTAGTCCAACGCGCCACCGCAACATCATTCCCATCGTCCGTCGACACAAACGTCATCCGCTCTCTTATTGTCGGCAACGTGTATCGTACCTCGGCGTTCGAGTTCTCGGTCACCCGGCGTACCCGGAGGATTAGCCGTCGGGCTTAATTATCGTCCAACAGGTTGTCCAAACCAGCGCCGGACGTGTGAGAGACAGCCGAATAGCAGGAATTGCCCAAACGTTGCGAAACGTCTCCGTGAATGCCGCGCAATTTCGGAACGCGTACGTCGCGGGTTAATCGCTTCACCCCGCGGACCTCCGTAGTGCCAAGAGTATATTCACTCCGTGTAATAATGTGTACATATGTATATGTGTGTATGTATATACATTTTTGTATATGTGCAAATGAAAAGTCCAGCGGAAAGTTCCAGTCGGTGAAATTGGTGGCACTGATTGTTCGCACGGTTCGCGAGGCGATATACACGAAGCTTGTCAAGGTTGCGTGATCGCGCGCGGGACACTTAATCCATCGCGCGATACGATTCGTCCACGCATTTTTACGGACATTCGTTTACTTTACGTATAATATAAAGCCACTTCTGCGTCCCTTTCGTGACGATTAGCCATTTCATTCTGGAAGCTTTCTGCGTCACGAAGGTCGCATTTTGAACGACTATCGCTATGGCCATCTGCACCAGCCTGTTTTTCGGCTCGTTTACCCTCCAAAAATCAACGTGTAACAAATAGATGGTTTTTTTTTAAGAAAATAAAACGTCTTCCCAAAAAATGAAGTCCAAATAAAAATATGTAATATGCTTTTCTCTGTATAATTTCGAACACTTCTGACAGAAAAGTCGAAGGAGAAGAACTGTATCTTAATTATATGTTTACGTGTGTGTGTTTTGCCTGTAAATGGGGCACGTGTATACGTTTATGGGCAATGCCTGAAGTCGCGAAAAAAAAAACGCCCGACACTCCGTCGACTGGCCGACGACCAGGAAGTAAATGTGTATATGGTTAATCACTGCAGGACATCGACGGAGGCTTCGATCGGGCCGGAACCCCCGCTAAGTCTGTCGACCGATTTCGTGCATTAGGGACACTGGCGAAGCTGGCGCGTTGGTTTACTTTCAGTGCGGCTGGTCTCTCTCGTCGACGTCTTACGCTTGGAGCATTTCTGTTTTCCTCCCGATTCACAGGATTCCCAAAACTTCCGTATAAAAATATCCCCATCAGCCTGATACCGACCGAAGATTCGATACATCGTATCCGATGCAGAGCATCGTCGAATATCCAACGACATTAAAAAAATCAAGCGTTTTGCCGAGATCGTCATTTTTTAGCTATACAAAGAAATTTATTTTGTAAAATTTGGTATAAAATGCTTTTGTTATGTGTTATTTTTTTTTTTTATTATTTTATTATTGTAAAATTACTATAAAATAACTTTTATCATCTAGGTATCTTTCACGGTGCCTGTGTTAAGTTTTGCAGATCGGGTATGCCACTGGCGAGCCTGGAAAAGGCCTGTCTTTTGCTGACAGTAGTACAGGCGCTGCTGACCGCGGCAGCAGACGCGGACACCTTCCTCCTTGGCTACATAACGGGCTCGAAGCGACGTCCTGGCAACCTGGAGTACCAACGGCCGGGCACCCGAATATCCGGCGCCTTGACACTTGCAGTCGAGGAGGTGAGTTACGTGAAAAAAACTTTACGCAATTTTGACATTTGAATACGAAACGCCCGGCTGCGAAGCAAGCGGAGCGAGAATAGAGCGAGTCTCGAGATGCAAATGCAATAGAATTTTGAAATAAATTGGTTACAGTCGCTGTCCGGGTTCGCAAAAAAAACAACCGAAAGGAAAATGGAACAGAGAATTATTGACAAATTGTTCCGATGAATTGAAATTAATTAGGAATATTTTTTTTTATTTTACTTTATTTTTTAATTAGCACGAATGCGTGAAATGATTCAATTCGAAAGCTTTTTCGGATGTGTTCGCAAGATCTTGATACGCGAAAACGAGTTTTAATTCATTTGAGAGTTCCGAATGTACGGAGAGAATTTATTCGGCTCCTCTCAGTACATTCGGAGATGGCGATGAAGCGTCGAGAGCCCGGTGAATACGTTTATCTCGAGAAACTGCACAAAGTGATCTGTATTCCCAGGGGAAACGACTGTTGCAGACGCGATCCTGGAAGCCGCGCACGTTCATGTGTGACAAGACAGATAGACCAGTTTATTACGTGCCCAAGAGTACACGCGGCGCTCGCTCGCCGCGAATCCTTCGAGCACTTTTCCCGCGGGTGTCCAAAGGGTTAAGTAGCGACTACGTCAGTGACTTTTGAACTTCCCGAGTTCGCGAAGCGTTTTCCACCAAACTTGTTTCTTCTCTCTGAGAAACTCGAATTCCGCAACAACAAAATGTTACATTATTTCTTAAACCGTCCCTTATTTATTATCAATATTTCTATGTTTCAAATAACTCAATTGGAAATAGATTTATATGTTAAAATCACAAAAACACGAAATGTGTTTTTTTTTTGTCAATTACGTCTCTAAATTTTGAATGCCATTTTATAGTATTCCATTGAAGAGATTCCAATGAACGAGTGAAAGATAAAAAATTAAACTACATAATTACTCATTCTCAGTTGATGTGTATGGGACGTCGTGAAAAGCATTTTTTTTTTTTTTGTGAACCACCCTGAAACCCCCGAAGTTTCGTGAAACTTTCCTGCACATCTGGTGCTATTGACAGGTATTAACGGGCAATCGTTAAATTTCGGGTATTAACGGGAAATCGTTAAATTTCGCCCTATCGTCACGTGATGAAATTTTAACCAGGCTAAAATATACGTTACACGTCTCCGGTATTCCCATAGCTTTCACTCACTGTGAAGCAACTCCCTCGAGGGCTTCGCGCGCGCGCGGGCAACGTCCCTCGTTAAATTAGATTGCCGCGCGCGGCCACTGTGACCCAAGTTTTTTGTTTCTCTCGGTGCATTTCAACGCCTTCGCTTTTGCTCACCGTTTCTTTCTTTCATCTTTTCTTCTTCTCGCCTTTTCGTACCTTTCGCCGCCTTCTATCTTAATCCTCGACAGTGTCACTTATTTTTTTTCTCCTCGCGCTTTTCGTGCATCCTCTCGTCTTAACGAGCCGGCGATAAAATTTATATAAGCTATTAAGAAGTTCCGCGTATTAAATGTTCAAGATGCTTTTTAATCACTTGCATCGGTCTTCGTAACGAGAAATCTGCAAAGTCGAACCTTGCAAATTACGTCATTATTACAGGTCTTTCAATTGTTTACAGAGCTTTTTTTACCAACACACTTATCGAGGAATTTAAATGTTGGGTAACAGGTTAATCAAGGAAACACGAATTGTCGGATAAATCGGAAAAAAAATTGGAGAGCGCTGTTTTATATTGTACTATGACCACCCTAAGAATATTTTTTTAATACGAAGGTCGCGACACTGAGCCATAAAATACTTCATACGCTTTGACCGCATAGCCGACGGCTCTGACCGATGCGCCGGAACTTTTATTATGACAAAACAATTTCGTTAGACTTTTCACTGTACTCACGCGTCAAGGTTTTTTTTATGGACGGAGCTCTCCAAGCGCCGAAAGGCCATATATATTCCGTCTGAATAACTGGACGTTCGCTCTCTTTGAGCGTCTGCATCGGGATACGGGCTCCCACGTTGCACGTGGTGAAGGGTCGCGCAGAATCCGCGGGTGACTGACCGTCTTCTATCAACCTTACCCGGCCCACGCCGTATGATAACGACGGCCGTGTGTCTTCTGCCCTACGGAATTGCCCTTCGGTATTGTTTGACGTAATCTCAAGATTTATGAAAGGGTCCGAGACATTCGTTTGCATTTTGACATTTGTTTTGGGAAAACCAGAATTAATCAATTTACCAAAATTATATCTGTGAAATATTTAAAAATAACTGTTCGTCCAGTAGAAATATTTACAGTTTATTTTATTTTCAGATTGTCATCATGGCAATCAAACACCTCACTTAAAAATTCCGTGCAAACGAGTTGGGTTGATCCTCAATTATTTCCAGCGTCGATGCGTTTCTTCGCGAAAATACCTTAATTAAACTCATAAAAAAACGTGTGTCGAGCCTCTCAACGTGTCTGTTAAAGGTAAACGCAGGGGAGCTCGGCATGCGCGGTCACAGGCTCGACTTTTTGATCGCCGAGACTTACGGCGAGGAGGAAACCAGTATACTGATGACCGCCGATCTGTGGACGAAAAACGTGAGTGTCTATATCGGACCCCAAGAGACCTGCGTCCACGAGGGAAGAATGGCGGCTGCTTTCAATATTCCGATGATATCTTACGTAAGAAAACGTGTGCCAAAATACTTTTACCGTAATCGTACGCTTCTCGTAAAAAAAAAAAAAAAATAAACCCTTTTATGCAATATTTTCGCACTTTCGACGAATCATTTTCACGTTATTGAGCAAACGATTTTCCAAAGTTTTGCACGCACCACAAGACTTCGATGAAAGAGGAGTTTCCAACATTCGCGAGGACGAGACCGCCCGACACGCAGATATCAAAGTCCGTTGTGTCGGTTCTTCGAACATTCAACTGGACACGGGTGAGTTTCGATGTAGAGTTAAAAACCCTGGAAAAAATACAGCAGCTTTCGAGCAGTGATATTATTGTGAAAAACTGTGATAGAAAAAAAAAAACGTTGATTTCCAGGTAACGTTTATGTACATGAACTCGAGCCTCTTTGAGTTCAACAATAAAATATCGAGCATCGCCTCAAACATTCTGACGTCACTCGAGTCGGCGAACATAATCGTAAACTCCTTGCAATGTTGGAACGAGCCGTATTACTTCACCCACATGAATAATCCTTTTCACGATCTCGTTGAATCGAGTTATCGAGAGACACGAAGTAAGTATCCACGATGCTGCTAATAATAACAATAATAGCCCCTACATAAGCTTCGATTTATCCACTGACTTGCATAGATTTTTTGTATCAGTAGTGATTTTCCGGTACCTCGTCAAATGAATAATAATAAAAAAATGAATAATAAAAATAGTGGTGACAAAATTTCCAAAACGTCGGTATCGTCGTATTTAGAATCCATAGAAATTCGATCACACCCGCATAACACATCGAGTGCCGTGTTTTATGAGTAGAACGGAGTCAACACAGTACAATTCGAATCCCGGATAACCCGCATGACTATCCTTAATCTCGTGGCAATAAGGTGCTTGCGTGCGTCGCATAAAAGTCCTCGAGCATATGCGCGCGACGTGCCGAGCATTACGGACTTTGCGGCTATGTAAGCAAAGTGTACTGTACGCACAATGCGTTACTTGTGGACCTCGCTGGTAATAAACGCGTGCAAATGCTATCGACTTCACAGCTGAACCCGCGCATAGCGCCACCCGCGCGTTCCTGTACTAACCGTTATCACATTCTAAATATAGCCGCGTACAATCGTCATTGATATGTTCCTTTATAAGGATACGAGCGTACCTATTATTAGCCTAATTTAATTGGCCACTGATAATTAGATTAATTAATGGAAGACGATTTAAGCTACAACTTTTGCTTGTTCGTGACATGAAATTTGTATTTCTTTTTTTTTTGTCATAGAAACGAAATTATGGTAAGGATACTGCTTTGTCTTTGCGTTGCTTATTCAACGCAGATATTTTTTGGTTTGTTTACAGTATACGTAATCCTTGGTAATTATTACGAGCACATGGGACTTCTGATGGCACTGGACAAAAGAAAACTCTTCGATAAAGGTAAAGCATTTTTTAGATAAAGCAGCGTAGGGAAGAACCTTGCGATTTTCGGCAAAAAAAAAACGTTCGATTTTACGAAGTTTTAAAACCCTATCCGATGGGAAATTTCCCGCTGATTCCAAATATAACCGGTTTGTGCCCGAAAAATAAAAAAAATTAGGAGAAAAACGCGAAAAACGATTTTTCACTTTTTCCCTATTTTGGCACTTTACTAATATCGATGTGATTTTTCTTTGGATCAATATAATCGAGATTTTCTTTTTGCATTCGAAAGTAAACTCTTCAACGAAGAGAATGCCGCCAGGCGGAACGCGATACCTCAATTTTTCGATTTTTTGCAAATTTTTTAAGTTGACCCTCAAAAATCGCAAATTTTTAGAAGGGGTACCCCTTGCGTTTTTCGCGAAAAAAAAATTTTCGATTTCGCCAAGTTTAAAAACCCTATCCGATGGCAAATTTTCCGCTGATTCCAAAAAAGACAGGTGTTAATCCGAAAAATCGAAAATTCGAGGAGAAAAACGCGAAAAACGATTTTTTTTCTGACAAACTGCCAAACTCCGCGATATTAAACATCAAACTGCTGCCGGTTTGTAATTTGCTATTTTTGCGGTGAAGTAACGAGTGATTGATTTAAAGGCGAGTACTGGGTGGTCGGTGTCGACATCGAGGAGTACGATCAGAACGAACCGGACAAATATCTTCGCGGGCTTTTGGAAGACCGGCCGAATATGTCGGTCCTGAGTGCTTACAGAAGTTACTTCAGCATCGTCGCGTCGGCGCCCATTGATTTCGACAATTTCACCAGACTCATCAACGAGTATCGTCAGCGACCACCGTTCAATTACCGAAACCCGTTGGCGAACGTCGAGGGCGTCGTTCAGGTGACTAACAATATGCCACGTGCTCGGCTTTTTGGCCCCCGGGCCAAAAACTGTCCGAATCGGGGTTACGAAATGTTTTTTATCAAAATATGGACTTTTAAACTATACCATCGTTCTCCTCAAATCAAGTCATAGTTCTACCCCTAAAAACACTGGTTTCAACCCTTTTTGAGGTGATTAAAAAAAACGTTTCTTTTTGTCGTTATATTTGTCACAAATCCGACCCATCCTCGGGGTCAAAAAATGATCGTAGCCCATTAACCACACGTTTAGACATTCACAGTCCTTTTTCACGACACCTCGAGTCTCAACAGCTGTTTAATATAAGAACAGGCTCCACTTTCTTCCCTATCTTGATTTCTTTTGTTACAAGGCAGATCGTGCCAGAAACAGCGTATCTCTATGATGCGATTCATCTGTACGCGCGGTCGCTTCTGCTCGCGCTGGACGAGGGTAGAGATCCGCGAAACGGTCGAGAGATTGTGTCCGCGCTACATGGACTTCACTACCGAAGCGCGATGGGGCAAGTATATCACGAGACTCGACTGTGGTCGTTGTCGAATGATTTTCGAGAGCCAAGAGAGGTCATCGGGGCGTGCGGAATAACTCTGACCGCTCTCGGAATGACCACGACGAATGTGCCGTCAGTCGTGAACGTTTCTCCTCTGATTTGAACGACAGGTACATGGTGTACATGGACGAGAACGGCGACGCCGAGGGCAATTACACTCTGATAGCTCTGGACGACAGCGAGGAAAAGACGCCGGGTCTGTATCCCATCGGTCACTTCGTCGGGAAGGAGGAAGGCACGAATCTACCAGTGAGCCAATATTTCTCATACCCTTTATCCGTATTTTTTTATTTTTTATATTGAGCAAGTTTGTTACGCAATCTTGCAAGGGCCAAGGATCGCTTCTCGCTGTTTTGGAAAACACACAGATGCGTAATACATCCTCGCGAGGGTCTTTCAACCGGATACGACGACGCAGGACAACATCGAGTGCGAACCGTAGGCTATATTTATTTATCCTTTTTGTTTCAGAAGCTCCGCCTCGCCAGATCGATACCGTGGATCGGCGATGGTCCACCCGTCGCTGAACCATACTGCGGATACCACGGGGAAAAGTGTAACTGTGAGTTCCCCTACTCTATAACCATGAGAGTGTTTCTCGATAAAAAAAATATAAGACTGATCAGAGTTACACAATAGGTTTGGGCTTCGAAATTTTGCATTACTCGACCGGCTAATCTCAGGCTATATAGTTATTTGTTGTTGTTTGCAAATTGTCTTTTGCACTTCCCATAATTTTTTTAGTGTCTTCCGAATGTTATATTTAAAGTATTATATTATTTTCACTGATACACCGTCTGCTCTATAAATTTATCCCTGGCATTCGGGTCTGTTAATCCATGCAGACCGTCGAATGCCAATTCGCAAATTGTCATTGGAACCGTGAAATCCACAGGAGTTATATCTTAACCGGGACTTTCTTCCAATTCGACCGTTCGTTTCTTGTACAATTCAGCGCACACGGGCGAGATTGTCGGCGGCGTGGTCGGGGGACTCTTGCTATTCCTCGTGGCTATTTTCCTCGTCCTGTACAGAAATTGGCGTTACGAGCAGGAGCTCGACTCACTGCTGTGGAAGGTCAACTACAAGGACATACAGATCAGGGAGACGAAGGACGAATCCAGCGTCGGTGGAGGAGGCTACGAGAACAGTCAGGCCAAGACTATTTCCAAGGTGAAATCACAGAACCACAACTCGTATCCAATTTATCAATCCAACAGAAGCTTCGCTTTTTTTTCTCTCTCCAGTTTAAGAAATACTTTTCAAGTCTTCTTAAGTAATCAAATCCCGCTAATTATTTTAATGAACCTCCCCGCAGCCCGTGAGAACGAGTCAAGTGTCGCTGAGTTCGAATCCCGACGCGGACTTCAGATATTCCATGATCTACACTCAGATTGGCTTCTACAAGGGCCGAACATTCGCGGTGAAGAAAATTCGAAAAAAATCAATCGAGATCACGCGAGAAATGAAGAAGGAACTCAAGAGTGTAAGTAAAACAATTATCATGCAATTATTCTGCAATTCTTTCAGAGACAATTCGCCTCCACGTATTTTTTCTGTGCAGATGCGCGATTTGAGGCACGACAACCTGAACGCTTTTATCGGTGCCTGCACCGATCCGCCGAATATTTGCATCGTCGTGGAATATTGTCCACGTGGCAGTCTCAAGGTATCGGTCAACGAATCGTCACTCCGTTCGCTTTGAACAAACCCGCGGGAAATTATTGATTCGACGTTGCCTTCAATTTACAGGATATTTTGGAAAACGAGGATATGAAGCTGGACAATATGTTCATGGCGTCGCTGGTCGGCGATATAATCAGGGTGAGTGAATTATCAAGCGATCGATCTCCATAATTGACAAGTCGCGTACAGCGTCGAGGTGTCCGCGCGGCGCTCGGCGACTCATGAGCACTCGTCAATCGACTCCGGCACAAGCGCTAATTGAGTTTGATCCGCGCACCGAGCACGGATCGAGCGGCGCCTTTTCCCCGAGTCTCTCGCTTCTTGTTCCTGTAACGTCGAGCCGCTCGACCGGTCGGATCGCGCGCTGCTCTCTCTCTCGTCGCTCTTCAGTCTCGATCTGCTATTCGCTTTTTCTGGCATATTTCTCGAATCACATTTATTCTATTTCGAGCATCGCGACACGGATTCTGATGCAGTTCAGGTGACAACTTGCTTGTAGCTCGGATTGCATTTCTCGGCGGGAAAATACAACAAAAAATGTATAAATTAATGAACTATCAATGAACTTTCCTTCGGTGTTGATAATCAGTCAGGACATGAAATGCAATGGCATTTTATCGGTCCAGGGTTGACACTGAAACGGAAGGGAGATGATAACAAATTCTTAACTTGATACTGATAAAAAATAATACCAAATCCTTTGCGTGATAATGATTAAAAAATGATAAAAAATTGAGTTGATACTGATTTTGAATTTTTCGCGCAAAAATAAAAATGCTTTTTGACAAACACAGGGGATGATTTATCTCCACGAGTCGGTGATCAAGTACCACGGATCTCTGAGCACTTCGAACTGTCTCGTCGACTCGCGATGGGTCGTCAAACTCGCTGACTTCGGTCTGCGAGAATTCAAACGAGACGCCGAGTGCGACCCGGAAGATGTAATGAAAAAATATCGAGGTAATGCGCAACACAATCGTAGGAATGACTGTGTGTAACATTATCCGTATACAATCGTTGGACGCGGATGACAAAATTAACATCTTCGCCGCAGGTCTGCTGTACAGAGCGCCGGAATTTTTGAGATCGACTCGAATCGGCGAAGCGACGGTGCGTGGTTATCAAAAAGGAGACGTTTACAGCTTCGCCATAGTTCTCTACGAGTTGCACGGACGTCATGGACCATTCGGGATTACGGACTTCAGCGCGGCTGAAATCATAAAGAGAATCATTGTTCGAGAAGCGGGACAACCTCCTTTCAGGTAGGAAGGCAAAGAGACGCGCTAGTGGATATCATAACCAGAAAAAAAAATTAAATTTTCGACAAAAGACAAAGTGTTAAGATTTTTTTTAAGATGGATTACAGGCTTTAAACGATAAACGTCTGATGCGGAAAATGTTTTTTGACAGACCGCCGCTCGACCAGTTGGAGAACTGTTTCGACTTTGTTCGCGACTGTTTGCTGGATTGCTGGTCCGAGGATCCGGAATCGCGTCCAGATTTCAAGCTGGTGAGAAACAGATTGCGCCCGCTGAGAAAGGGAATGTAAGAACGTTGTTTCGAAAGACCGAAAGTCACGCCTGTCTCAATGAAAAAAATGTTATGGTGTGTGTATGTTACAATGTGTCTAGGAAACCCAACATCTTCGACAACATGATGGCGATGATGGAGAAATATGCGAACAACCTTGAAGCCCTCGTGGACGAACGCACGGATCAATTGTCCGAGGAGAAGAAAAAGACAGGTGAAGACATTTTTAATACTATGATGCTTGTCTGATAGGAACCGGTAGGATAATTCTTGAGGATCCAAATGAATAATCCGGTGATGTTGCAGACGCGCTTCTGTACGAAATGCTGCCGCGCTATGTGGCGGAGCAGCTCAAACGAGGACACAAGGTCGAGGCTGAGGGCTTCGATTGCGTGACGATATACTTCAGCGATATCGTCGGATTTACAGCGATGTCCGCTGAAAGCACTCCACTCCAGGTACGCGACAATAATACTTATTTGGTAATTTAGGCAACAATATATAATACTAGGGACGCGCGCTTACGCGCGCAGTCGGAGGTTGGCCGAAATTTATTTTTTCAAAATATCGACTTTTTACCTATACCATCGTTCTCAAGTCGCATATTCTACCCCTGAAAACACTGGTTACAACCCTTTTTTAGTGGATTTAAAAAAAATACGATATTTGACAGAACTGTCAAAGTTATCAAGGACAAATGAACCTGGACTCGATCTGAGAGTCCCAGCCAATCACAACTCAAATAGTTTGCTAACAATGCTTTCCATTACTCATGAACTTTTTAAAAGAGGGATTTATATATTTCAAATATATAATATTTTGCGTAAAAACGTAGAAACGTGTCAGCCTCTAAAACGAATCGTTAGACATAAACATTTTACCGGGTCATCAATTTTTGTGACAGCTTACTCCGATTGTTTCAGGTGGTAGATTTTCTGAATGACCTCTACACGTGTTTCGACTCGACGATAGAGAATTTCGACGTGTACAAAGTCGAGACGATAGGCGACGCATATATGGTCGTAAGTATTCGATTGTCCTCGAGGTCGAGTTTTCGGACGAAGCTTTCAACGGATTGATCCTAAATTCGAACTTTGAATAAAAAAATTCGACTCTCAGTTTTTACGATTGCGTCGGATTTTAACCGAATTTTCTCTAGGTGAGCGGACTACCGATCAGGAATGGCATTCAGCACGCCGGCGAAATCGCCAGCATGTCGCTGTGCCTGCTCGAGGCGATAAAGCAATTCAGCATCAAGCACCGACCGTTCGACAAGCTGCAGCTTCGCATAGGTCTTCATTCGGGTCCCGTTTGCGCAGGAGTCGTTGGTCTCAAGATGCCGCGTTACTGTCTCTTCGGCGACACCGTCAACACGGCCAGCAGAATGGAATCTACAGGATCACGTAAGACTATGTAATTGCAATTTTGTAGAGGCTACAAAATTGGTCCAAATTCCCAAGCCAACCAACAGACACAGCAATCACAACGTCTATTTTAATCCCCAGCACTGAAGATCCACTGCAGCCAAGAAACGAAGAGTCTGCTCGACGAGCTTCGAGGATTTCGTTTGGTGGAACGCGGGGTCGTCTCGATGAAGGGCAAAGGCGACAGACTGACTTACTGGCTTATCGGCGAGGATCCGCACCTAAGGGAAGAACGCGCGCGCGTGCGAATAGCGAGAAGAAACGGCGCAGATCCGGCGGTTGGAAAAAATCATCTCGATCCTCTGCTGCCGCGAAGTTCTCTCAAGAACAAATCGCTCACGCGAACGACGTTCCTGCGATGCTCGAGCGAGTCGCCGAAGCGCCTGAGATTCGCGAGCTCGGATCAGCTGGATCAGAGGAACGAAAATCCGCTGGCGTCGATAGTGGACAGCAGTCCGTCCAAGGGAAGTGCGAGCGCGTGTCCGACGCGAGCGAATTGCGCGAGCATCGCGAGAACGTCGAGCAACTCCTGTCCCTGCGTCGAGAAACTCGGCAATTCCGAGATGATCCGGGAAAATGAGATCGAGAAGAAGATCGACGTCTCGCCGCTCGCATTCAGACCCGAAACGTATCTCATGAGAAGTGCTTCGAGGGCCTTGAAATTCGGCGTCCCTGCGGTACTGCAAGTCACTTGCAGATCCGCACCCAGCAGCCCACATCACAGTTCTTTGCTGCTGGATCTGCAGAAACGCGGCGCACAGTCTACGGAAGAGATCGACGGCTGGGACGTCACGCCTCTTATAACGTCGGCGACGCGTGTCGATTGATGCACTTTTCAATCACTTTCCGGGGACCGACTTTTATTATTGTCACGTAGCCGAAACCATTAACGAGTCTTCGTTGCCCATTTTTTCCGTCCAAACAAAATGTTTTTTTTCCGAAAAATGTCTCCACATAGGATTTAAAATCCTCCACATATTATTTTTATTATTGTTATTAATACTAATTGTCGTAAGAATCTGAAATTCGCAACTTCATAGTTGTACTTTTTTTTGTATGATATCTCTTCGACTTTATAATATTAACTGCAAGGTTTGTGACAGCTATATGAACTCTATGTGAATGTTTCGACAATCATTAATAAGGCTCGTGTCACCGATCGTCATTAGCTCTGTTTGTGAGAAAATAATGACAAACATCGATACGAGCGTCTAGTCAATATTATATATACTTTAAGACGATGTGAAACTTGTGAGAGATTCGAAGGAACTCTGTCTATATCGATTTAAATACAATTTCACGTTTTTGCATCCGATCGACGAATTTGCTTTCCGTCCAACGATTCCGCAGACTGTAAGGAAAACGAAATCGGATTACAGTTTTGTTACCGACCGAGTAGTATTTCATGATCTTGATTATTCAACAGCATACCTAAGTTTACGTCTCTCTCCAATGATTATGTGTATTTACGTCGAGGTCTCTGTCCTCTGTTGTAATCCGCTTCATTGGCCGAACCGTGACCGATAAACTTTATCATATGCAACGTACAAATTACGCTCCCCGAAGAGCATTATTGGCGCTGCAACTTCCGTATATGTACACGAGGTGTGAACCAGCGTAACCAGTTGAAAACGCTATTCGATTCTATCGTTGCTCGTTCGGCGATGGCCTACTTGCCTTTAACTGGACTCTCCTCTCTGCTGGCAACTTTCCTACAACTCCTCTGCGCTGTTTTAATTGCTGCGAGCGTTACATTGTACATTGTGTATCGCGTTGTTTACATTACCTCACTGCTTATGTATGTGACTTTAAGTAAATGCGCTATAACGACAAGCTAAAAAACACTTCATCCTCGTATTTTTTTTTTACTTTCATGATGACTGGTATGGGACATTTGTCCAATTGTATTTAAAATAATGAATCGTACTGTCGAAATAAAAAAATTACGATAGGACAGTAGCTTTTTATATCATTCCAGAAAACTAAGAGAAATTTGTGAGCGCCGAAAATCTTCGGATGTGCGGTTTGTAGCCAATTATGAACAGATCGAAGCGAAAATTAAAATACAGACGCCACTAATGTGAATCTCGTGAATGAATTGGTCAGAATTTTGATTTTCGAAAAAAAAAAAAATGACAGATCGGTTACCGACATCAATTTTTTTAATTAAAATAAAAATTCTGACTAATTCATTCACGAGATTCACATTACTGGCATCTGTATTTCAATTTTCACTTCGATCCGTTCATAATTGACGAAAAAAAGCGTATCCGAACTTTTGAGGTGAGCGTCGGTATTTCACATCGCCTTAAGGTAGGAAGTTGTTTGACCGACGTATCGACGTAGGTTCCGTGCGAGCGCGCTTTTGGGAATGAGCAGACAGGAGTTGCCTACACACATCGAGGGGGAAATAATACGGGTACGGCGTCGACGAGTCGGGTGGCGCGCGCGCTCTCGCGACGTCGACGCAATAGCCTGACCTCCGCTCGGAACTTGTGACGATTCCGCGAGCACTGACGTGTGAGTTAGCAAGTCGCTCGCACCAGGAGGGGCAGCAAGGTGGCTAACGTACACGGGAAAACAGCAGTACAATACACATAGATTCCGCCTCAGTAGCCGCGTAAACACGCATAGAAATCAGTTATTTTCTTTATCTCATCCGATAATAACCGTTGCGCTTATTATTATTATTATCTCGAACAACAACTCGAAGCGCGACTCCGTCTCGGGGCTCTGCGAACGAAATATCGACGAGTCTTTGCTCGCGCGCCCAAGCAGAACAACCTTCATCGGCAACTGTCAAAAAAAAATTATCCGTGCTCACGTTTTACCGATGATTCTGCGCGTTCGAGAGACCCCACGGTGACCGGTGACTGACTGTGCATTTCGAGTGGTCGAGAGAAAAGGATAAAACGCATTTTTTTTTCTACCTCGTATTTTTTCACGAATCAACAAGCAACTCGAAGACGTGCGTTTGTATGGTCATCTTGGTCACCTATCCTTGCTATATAGGTTTCATGTATATTTTTTTCGTCACGACTTTATAATTTTATGCTATATTTTGTCTGTAAATGCAGTCACACCTTTCTTATGTGTTATACAAACCTGTGGCTACTTTAAACCTGAACGCTTATTGGTGTGGGTGCAGGATATAGTTTGATTGATGTTCCTATAATTGGTGATAATAACGAGAATCCAAAGATTCGCAAAAAGAAATGAAAATGGATATTAAATGTTCAGAATATTCTGCGTGTTGAAATTGATAGTATAGTTTATGAAGAATTTTGGTTCCGAGCCACAGTCTTGTGACTCCTTTGATTCTGTTGTCCCGTTGTTTTCAATTTTGATATTCGATGCATGATTCAGCCCAAATGGCTATGCAGATTGTGCTTGGCAAAGTATGACTGTCTTTGTCACGAGAAAATACATTGATTAGGGGATCAAAGTATTTGTTTTTCACCTTGAAACCAGAGCTATCAAACTGTGATTATGATATACTATAAAAATTGCATTTTTTAATCAGTGCATAAAACATTGATTTCAAGGCTTGTTTGATTATATGACTGCTAACGAATTGTGAGACTTCTGCCAATGCACAGAATTTCCTACCCAACTTTAAACAATATGATTTACTAATAAATTTGTGCTTATGCTTAGGTTGCTCCGAGCGCAATGAGTACCATCGAAGAACAACCCGGCCCTTCGAGGCCTTCGGGATCCACTGGTGAGGAGAAAGAGAAGGATGACCGGATGTTTGAGTGTAACATCTGTCTAGATACAGCCAAAGATGCGGTAGTCAGTATGTGCGGTCACTTATTTTGGTAAGAAAACAAAATCCTCAACATACTTTTCAATGTCTTAAGACTCTGGCAAATGTAGCTTAGAAATGATGTGAATTTCTATCACAATTGTGGTATAAAAATAAAATTATAATTGCAGTTGGCCCTGTTTGCATCAATGGCTGGAGACGCGTCCCACTAGGCAGGTCTGTCCTGTCTGCAAAGCTGCTATAAGTAAAGAAAAAGTAATTCCACTGTACGGACGTGGAGCAACGAAGCAGGAAGATCCACGGTAGGAAATCATCACAAATCTTCTCCAATGCACATACTATATTTTTTGTTCCTTATATTATAATAAGGTTTGTTCTGCCACAGAAATAACGTGCCTCCTCGACCAGCTGGACAAAGGTCAGAACCCGAGGGCAGCAGCTTTTCGGGACTCGGCTTCGGCGATGGTGGATTTCACATGTCTTTTGGCATCGGCGCCTTTCCCTTTGGATTCTTCACTTCGACTTTTAACTTTGGTGAAATTCGCACTAGCACAGGTGAGAAATGTTTGAAAAAAAAACGTAGTCTCCATTTGTTTCTATAACTGTAACTTAGAGGGAAAAAATTGTACGGTTACAATAGTAAACAAAACTTTGTCCACAGCACCGCGAGGGACTCCGCAATACGACGACGATCAATTTATGTCCAAGTTATTCCTGTGGCTTGCGATGATATTCATAGGATGGCTGTTGTTGGCGTAACAATCTCTGTTGGCTCCGTTGCTGATCATTTGCTGGCTTCTCATAGTCTAGCGTTATATTATAATACTACAATAATAACCATATTATTTGCTCTACTCGTAGCTACCTGAACTATCAAAGCTCCTGCTCACCCACTTTCAAGTATCTCTTTTCTAAAAGCAATCAAAAAATTAATCAATGGATATGAATGAAGAAGCAACCTCGCAAAATATCACTTTTTCGTTCTTCATTATTGTAATATCCGTCGTATGCGCGTACTAAAGTGACTTTTATTTCAAACGTATTACTATTTCAACAGTCATTCCGTAATTCGATTTATCTGCGCAAGGTTTTTTTTACCAAGTAAAGTGAACGAAGAAGAGACGGCTGAATTGAGTCCAAGAAATATTTCGGATCCATTTTTTCGTAGTGCCGTAGATAAAATGGATCACCAACTTTTCATCCTTCTGTATATACACGTATTATATGTATATGGGTGCAACAAGTGTAATCTTGACATTTTAAAAGCAAAAAGGAAATTCAACTAAAATGGGTTATGATGTAAAAAATCAGGAGGTACAGCAGATCTCACGAAAAAGATCTATGTTTTGCTTTAAAGTTACGTATTTTACATTGTAAAGCAATCCTTCGAAAATGAGAAGAGATATTAACGTTTGAACGTACATAATTTACGTTCGGTCATTCGAAATCTTGACAGAAATCCGAGAAGAACTGGCATTACACATTTGGGGAAATATTGATGTATTAAGGTATATTTAACGAAAAAACATATTCGTTGCAGGAGAAAGAAGACAATTTTTTCACGATTTTCAAAGCGTACTGCATACCTTCCCGTTTAACAAAAATGATAGCTCTTAGATCACTTTAAGAAAAGCTGGGGTCCGCAGGGTTTGTATTGTCACGGAACCGGTGCGTACTCGCGACGGTACTGCGAGCGTACTTTTCGTTTTTATGTAAATACATATATTATAGAGGATAAGGACGGGCTTACATAATATGAAGTAGCGACTTCGCGGTGGAATAATAACGTCACAAGCACGTTCGAAAAAATACGGAATACGGAGATTTTCGATCAACGTCGACAATGAAGATGCTACTGGCAACATTTGTTTTTAGTTTTGTCATGACGAATGTGCTTTCGGACTTAGTTAAGAAAGTACTTGTCTACTCTGTATAGAAGTGTACTGTATGACAAGTTTGATCGCAATTGTAATTCATAAGCACGTAATCGATACAATAAAATTGCATTTAGTACCTCACTGAAGAATCATCAAACAAAAAATTATATCCTTCGTGGTCACCATTTTTTCAGGTACTCAATCAGTGTTGGACCATTATTAATAAATGTAAGGCTGTTTTGGACATAAAAGAAAATGTCATGGAGCATGATGAAAATATTGTTGAATAAGAGTCTTATACATTGTAAAAACATTGGTAATTGACAACACAGTATACATCAACCTAAAGAAAAAATGCCAAGCATTGTACATAAAAAATCATTTATCTAAAAAAAAGATTCACATCCATCCGCTACACTTATATCTCATCCTTTGCAGGTTTTGTATCACGGGCAAATCCTTTAGACACTAAAAGATCATTGCACTCTTCACGTGTCAAACGAGAAAGTTGGAGTCTCTCAACAATCTGAAACATTCCAGTTTAAAGTATTACATGATATTGCATTACAGGATACATTTTTTTTGTACTTTTGTATTCTTACCTCATCATTTTTGTCGTAAAGGACAAGGTCAGGAGGAGCTCCTTGAATATGTTTAAACTCGACTCGATCACTATTGCGTAAATTAAGGAATTAAGAGGATACAATACTTCATTCAGAACTTTTTGAAAAAAAGGATACTAGTGCGGAACATCTTCGAAGATAAATTTCTTCACATCAGGAAGTCGGTTCAATTGACATCCTTGGCAGCTCTGTGAGACAAAGAATATATATACTTTTTTAGAGTGAGAGCTTTATTATTTAAACAATTTATATGTACAGCTACTTTAAACAAAACCTGGTGAAAAATAAATTTTACATCACTTCACACACAGGTAGCATAACATTTTGTTCGGAACTTGTGCAAGAAACATTTTTTCAACTCGTGCGATTACAGCACTTGCCTTTGGTTCGTGCTGCAAACTGACACTTATTTCGAAAAAGTTTTATCGCACTTGTATCGAGAACTGCTATTATGATTTTGCAGTGAGATTGGAAAGCAGCAACCGGCAGTTAAACAATGGAATACGCTACTGATACTCGACGCTAGTCACACGGTACGAAAGTGAGCTAATTATTGTGATACCCCAAAAAGCGTATTACCTCTACGACCGCTCGGGCGTAATTTCCATTCGCCGAACATTCCGAGAAAAGCCCCAGAAAACAAACGAGTAGAACGATTTTTGTCATGTAGAACGTCATGGCTGTTGAAGAGTAGCGATATGGTCTGACGGAACTGGATGTATCGATGATGCGCGAAACCATAGAGACGCGGTGCTCACAAAGATTGGAGGCGGCATCAAACAGCACAGCAGCCGTATTCAGATTCCACGACGCATGGTCCGACCAATCAGCATTGAGTTTGGTTTTTGCTTTCACAGTTCAAACTTACCATCGTAAAAATATTAGAAATTCGATGAAAGCTGAAAAACATACGGAATAAGCTAGCTTTATCAAACGTGAGTCACCTGCGCAAAATATTAGTTGGGAAGTGCATTATTTTCCCATACTAATTGAACTCCGAAATCCGGCGAACATTGTGGGTTAATTCGAATTTCCCGCCGGAATACGACAGACGCGCCCCCTGATAGCCAAACTTCCAAATGCGCTACCAACTGCTAATAATTAGAACTGGAAGGTTATGTCATCTCTCGGGAAACGCACGAAAATCGTTCAACTTCGTCTGGCGGGCGCGTCGTAGAACATATATGTTGTAAAATATCAAAGTGGAGGCTTGTTGAAGGCGTTGGACGACGGGCGACTGGCTCGAAAATTTGTGTATCGAAAAAATGGCTCTGTCTTGTGCAAGTAAGATTGTTTCTCTCTTTTTTTTGAAAAGTCGTTTTCGCATTTGCGCTGATAAATGTGGACACGCGAATGACCAAAATAATGTCAAGCTTGTTGGCATAATCGATCGCGGCGGCCATCCGGCCGGCTCGCTGTTTATAACCTCAAAAAACATGCGTCTCAACGATGATTTTCTCGAGGCGTCATTGTTTACCACTGTCTTTTGTTTCGCAGTTTCGAACGAGGTGCCGGAGCATCCAGTCGTGTCACCGGTGTCGGGGTCAATCTTCGAAAAACGGCTCATTGAAAAATATCTCTCGGAGAATGGTGTTGATCCTATAAACGGCAAGGAACTCGCCATAGACGACCTCATCGAAATCAAAAGTGAGTTGACGTTGAAATTCATGAGTTGCCGATACAAAATTTATTGTTAACAATCTATCCGATCGTTGACTTTTTACAATCTTGAATACTAATTGACAGGATTCTTTCTGCAGGTTCACCAATCGTCAAACCAAAACCGCCGAGTGCAACGTCGATTCCGGCGATACTGAAAATCCTGCAGGATGAATGGGATGCCGTGATGTTACATTCCTTCGCGCTGCGACAACAGTTGCAGACAGCACGGCAAGAGTTGTCCCACGCTCTGTATCAGCATGACGCTGCCTGTCGCGTCATAGCCAGATTAACGAAAGAGGTCACCGCGGCTCGTGAAGCACTCGCCACTCTCAAACCTCAAGCTGGAATCGCACAGATCGCGGCTATTCCACAACCGGTCAGTTTATCGTTCGATCGCGTGTTTTTACCATTTCGTTCCGCAATATCCGAAAGATCTACGATTGAATTAATTGTGTCGTTTTGTTTGTCGACAGGCCGTGGCAGTGGAGGCAGGCGGAGCAGCCGCGCAGCCCACCGAGCAAGCAGGAATCACCGAAGATGTCATTCAAAAACTGCAGGAGAGAGCGACGGTTCTCACTCAGGAACGAAAACGACGAGGACGATCGATCCCGGAAGACCTGCTTCCTCAGGACAGTATCCGTTCATTCCAGACGCTCGCCTCTCATCCAGTACGAACTTCACAAATAAAACTCTCAATAATTCAGACGCACAAGGAATTCCAGTACAAACAGTTGGGTGTGTCTTTGTTGTAGGGTTTACATTCTGCGAGCGTTCCTGGAATTTTGGCTATTGACATTCACGGAGCGGACACGAGTAAAATATTGACCGGTGGAGCTGACAAAAACGCAACGGTATTCAACAAGGATACGGAACAGGTCATCGCGATACTCAAGGGTCACACGAAAAAGGTAAGAAAAACGAGTAATTAATCGTAAGACGATTTAGCGATGAAAAGAGCGAATTGTGACAAAATTCGATCGATTGACGATGGTTCAAATGATACATTGACCAATGACGACAGGTAACGAGAGTGATATATCATCCTGATGAGGACGTAGTGATGACCGCATCACCTGATACGACGATTCGCGTGTGGAACGTCGGTACAAGCCAAACGACGCTTTTGCTCCGAGCTCACGATGCCCCAGTTACCGGACTCTCGCTTCATCCGACCGGCGATTATCTTCTCAGTTCGTCGCTGGATCAACACTGGGCTTTCTCCGACATCCGTACCGGCAGATTACTCACCAAGGTCAATGTCCTATCATCGCCTATTGACCCTTAATAACTCAATTTTTTAAATGGAAAATGCAAATTATTGCAAACCAATTGGATAGTAACGATTGGTTGAGTTAATTGATTTTTTACGAACCTAGTAACTTACCGGTTTTTCCATAGGTTGCCGGGCCAGGAAGTCAGCCTCTAACGACAGCACAGTTCCACCCCGACGGTCTCATCTTCGGAACTGGTACCGCAGATTCTCAGGTGAAAATCTGGGATCTGAAGGAACAATCGAACGTCGCGAACTTCCCTGGACACTCGGGCCCCATAACTGCCATCAGCTTCTCAGAAAACGGTTATTACTTAGCGACAGCGGCCGAAGATTCGTGTATAAAGCTTTGGGATTTGCGAAAATTGAAGAACTTCAAGACTCTGCAGTTGAACGACGGTTACGAGGTCAAAGATCTGTGCTTCGACCAAAGCGGAACATATCTCGCAGTTGCTGGTTCAGATGTCAGGTGTGTTAACGTTTTTTTAAAATATTTTTCTCATGACTTCTATAATAACGTCGTCCTGAGCTGTTCAATATATTTGTTGTCTTTTCAGAGTTTATCTGTGCAAACAATGGCAGGAACTGAAGGTCCTGAACGATCACACAGCAACGGCAACCGGTGTTCGTTTCGGCAAGCATGCACAGTACATCGCGTCGACCAGTATGGACAGAACGCTCAAGTTGTACGGTATTCTATAAGCGACGTGAAATTCTTAAGGCATTTCTCATTCAAAATACAGAGACAATTTTTCGAAGAGTCTGTATTTTCCCTCGTTCTCAATATTTTTCTGTATGACTACGCGTTTTCTGTATGATTACGCCGGAATTGTGAGATTTACTCTTCTTTCTGTTTAATCTATGGCCGCATCCACACGTTGATAAGACCAAATAAAAGTAACTGTGCTGCTCAGGATTTAATAAAGATGACACTTTTCGATTTGTCAAAGACCAGTATTCTTTTCATTATCACTAGGAACAATGACATCGGAATAATACATGAAAATTTTACCAAAAATATATATTTACTTCAGTAACAATATTATTTGTACAGGTACAGTGCGGTACTTATTGTGCAGTTAAAGTACGGCTGTTAATTAATAATGAACACGTGTACTGAAAAAGTAGATGAGTTCGATAAGGAGCTACTCTTAGGTATTAGCAGAATGATTTTTGGCTAGAATGATGTCCAAATACGCGGTTGAAAGTAACGCGTCCTCTTCGATGCCCAGTTCTTTCATAAGATTTGCCATGATCTTCTGACCATCTTCGATCGTCTGGTCGCTCGTTAAAACAACCTAAAAAACACAATTTCATTAGTTTCATAATCATTCACGAGCAACAAGTTTTCAGCGTAGGTTGTTACAGTGGAACGTTTCATAGTAGACACTAAACCGGAATGTGTCTAAGCGTTTTCATTGGCCGGAGCCTCGAAAGAGGGGGAAACACGCCGCGAGTTTTCGCGGCTGGATTGGTCTTCGCTTCATGTTTCGCTATTATTGCGTAATACCTGCGAGGAGTTCCACTGTACAAGCTAATTCGAGATGTTTACAACACAGATCGGTTTCAACGCACGTCCAACGAAATGTTCCAGATTCTCGAAGTTTCATTGTAACCGTACATAGCGAAGAGAAAGCTGGCATTTCAAAATTAGGCGACAACAGAAAATACTCGTTATCAAATTAGGCGACAACAGAAAATACTCGAACCTCAATTTCGGCGAATGCGCCCAGATCAAGCACGTCGTCTATGTGCACGCGGCTTTGACCGACCAAGTAGAGATATCGCGTTTTCTCGACGGTCCCAAGAATGCCAATTGACAGTCGGAGTATCTCGAGCAATCCTCGCGAATACGAATCGTCTGGACAATCCACCTTTTGGTACGTCGACAGCTTTGGTCCAGCGGTGTCGGGCCGATCGTAATATATTAATTCGCCGGTGCCGTCCTGCATGTTAATATCCAACTCATCAGACTCATCATTATTCCAATCGATGACAAATACGTCGCAAACAAACACATCCCATTGCGTCGTAATTCTTCGCCAAGCGTTTCATAAGTATTATAATTATCATTATTATTATTATTAAACTGCCGGTGGCAACCACTTGGCGATCATTTTTACTAACCTTGAATTGGCGTAGCTTCATTCGACCCTTAGGTACTTTGAAAAACGTGTCGGTTTGCTGTATTATCGTCGCGTCGCTGCCGCTCAATTCTTTGGCTTTTAATTTTAACGCTTCGACGTCTCGGATCGACGCCTTTATCTCAATGTTGCGCATCATCGTAAAAGGACAGTGGAGAAGTCTTTTCCTTGTAAGGATGCGCCACCTTGGCCCAACAGTTCGGAGTAGTAGAGTAGCAGTGGTGATGGTAGCGGTATTACAATTATTATGATTATTTTTAGGAGCAGCCGTGGAAGAAATTTCGGTGGAATTTGAATGGCGAGAGGGCGCCAAAAATGTTGAGTCGCGTTTTTCGTGTCCTACTGCATCATTTTTTCGGCGCAGAAACGCGGAAATTGCGCTCCTTTCAGCAGTAAATCCGAGATATCCTGCAGACATTCCATAAAAAAAGTAGTCGTTAGTCACAAGTTCGTTCTCTCCTTTCGTGGAATCTCGTGGCAAAGTAATCTCGATGAATTTGAACATAACAAGATAAGCGTCCCTCGAAAATATATCGACCACTCGGACAACAAGTGATAATCATGTTCTCGCGGTGTCACGAATTAAAAAGATGGCATGTATCCAAGTAACTGTTACAATATGTTCGAAGATAAGTTTGTACTTTCAACTTGACGAATAATTATTTAAATTGAGATAAAGTGAAGCTTATCATGAAATAGCAAACGAATGACTTACCGATAAGGGTTGAAGAAAACCGCTTAAACAGTGTACAATAACGTACAACGGAGCGCAGAAGAAGCCGACGATAAATGATATAAATATCAGAATAAGGAGCCAAATAATAAACTGAACTGGATTGCATCCCATTTTGAAGAGAGATAATACGACTGTTGCGCTACTATCACTTTATAAGGCGCAGGAGACCTGTGGTTTTGCTATCGGCTTCAAAAGTGTCGGAGCGCGCAACGTGACCGTTCGTCGTTGTGTCTGAAACGTTTGTGAATCGGTGCTCTCGGTTGACTCTGCGTACCACGCCTAACGGCGCGTTGAATCATAACGGTATTTTCACTCGATGACCTCGGCTATCCTTACTCGTACGGAGCGCATCACTGACACGTTAGCTTCCCTTCCTTCACCTAGATTTCACATTTGCTTCGTTATTCTTCGATAAGATAACGCTCGTTTGTACAGGGAATCCGATACGTCGCCTCGCCGCGACACCGTCACGAATTTCGTATCTACAATTCAGATTATATAAGCCGATTATGTTTCACGCGCCGATCTCCGGCGGTAACTTGCACTTGGGTCTCGTCGATTGATACCGATACGCTGACACCGGAGTAGACAAAAAATAAAAATTCTTGTTTTTCTTCTCGCAGCCGTTCGTCGAGACTTTTCATCCGCATCGGAGATTTCGTTTGGGCTCGGATTGGATGTAGAAAATAATGTCAATTCAATAATTGATTTAATACAATAATACTAAATAATGTTATTAAATATTTGTTTTTACATGTACATAGAAGTATATTCATAATAACCTCATCGTGGTACCGCATGATTCGGAATAATAATTATTCAATGGAGCCAAGATTTGATGTACGCTGTCGCGATTTCAATTGGATTTTCTTGAATGTCGGGTAGCCAATGTATCGCTCCCGGAACGATTTACCAACCATCGGGGTAAACTCACTTCGACGAGCATGCAAAATTCCGTCGGGGTTAAATCATTTATTAATTATCATTACTAAGGTGTAAGAAACTTGAACTACGGTTGTAAAAAGCCCCACATCAATACGTACTAGGAGTTTTAACCTTTCGGCGTCAATTTATACTGAGCTACATGATTTCTCCTCTTTTAATTCTTTTTTTTTTCATATTTTTTTTTTTACGTTTTTCCTTCCGCATAGAAAACAGTACTTTTATGCACTTATGCTCTCGACCGTGATTCGTCGAATATTGCCAATGCGTTTAAGCTGTGTAATGTAAACATGAACTATTTACATAAAATCATTGTTAAACACAAACCCACGGTTTTGCGAACAGCGATCTAATATTGTTACGTTCGATAAACAGCTACTAGCCACCGCTTTTTTTCGTTTTTCCTTCTTTCCCTTTTTTTTACACAATTTTGATTTTCACCGTAGCGAAACTCGATGCCGTAGTGTGACGGGATGAGCTCTGCGAATCGAGCTTGTCGAAGACAGATTAAAAAAAGGCGATTTCATTGGACCATCAACCCACGCTGTCACCCATCGCTTTGCCATCGATACCGCCTTTGACGTCATGACTTTCGTCGGCGTCCTGTTCGGCTTGTCCGCAAGCATCAGCAAATTCCTGAAACATATCATAATCGTTTATTCATCAGGTCCTGGCCTTCTTGATCTGCTTTATCATATGGTTATTAACCAAAACTGGATTTACATTCACATTGGTTTTATCGGTAGCGATCGCCGTTAGTGGATTTCCTTCTGTAATTGATAAAATTATAATTATAATAATTGTAGTATAATTACAGAACTGATGTTTAATGCATGGAAGCCTACATAAAGTGTTTGGCACTATTCGTATGTGGAGAACCGCTCAAACGATGTTAGTATTTGGTCGATCGAGGAATGCGTGCGATATTTATTGAAGATCAAAGACCAACTAACCAGATTCGGTTTGCGTGTAGATATCCGCAGTTAAAATGCTTGGCTGCTCCCGGCGCTGGGCGTCCGCGTCGAGAGCGTGTAAACGTTCCCGGCTTCTTCTCAACTCTTTCCGTAACCTTTCCCGCTCCTCTTCTCTCTCTTTCACGATTTCCTGGTGAACAAATAACGTTACTCTGTACTATTTGAAGCAAGTCTGAAAAATATGAGCGAGAACATATGTTCTAAAAAAAAAGAAATGTTTATTTCGATACGTACCAAAAGCTGCGAAAGTTGCGACGTCAACGAATGGCAGACGGGTTGTAAAGCCACGACAGGGACAACCGGTTGGTATGGATGATTGTGATTTCGCGGAATCGGGCATCCCGTTGCTTCGCATCCTGCTGTTGTGGGGGCGACGGCAGCAGCCGCTCCTTTCGACGCGAGAACGTTCTCCGTTTCGCTCACCGTCAGCGCCGAATTCAGTAATCCGACCAAATGGTTGGCTGAATAAAGCACAACATTTTTTATATATTTGTTCAGCCAATTTATCTTAAAACTTGTGCAAAAATAAACGAGTAGCGACTGGCGCAAAACGTCGATCGAAGTTGAACGTACCTTGACTAATGGCCGCGAGTATCAGTTCCGCGGGTTCCTTTTCCAGACCCGTAGCCTCTGACGCCATATCGGCTACGTGTTCGAAGTCTTCCTTCGGTATATTTAGTATATCAGCTACCAACGACTGTTTTTCTACCAAAGCTCGTTTTATCACTTCATCCTTTCGTCTTAGACATTCTGCAAAAATTAGAAATTCGGGGCTTGTGGTCAATGGTGACAAACAAATATTAATTCTTAATGTCCGTACGTAACAACGACCAGACGTACCTATCGGTGTGAGTACAGGTTCAGCAACGTGAACCGGTTGGACTTCGGTGTGAACTTCGATCGGATCGATGAGGTTACACTGTGTACACGTCACCATTCGCATCGGTTCTACGGAACCTGTAAACGGGAACAAACATTCAATTGCTAATATTCGATCACCTATTCTAATTTCGACTTGACTCATGTACAAATATAAGTATCTTGAACATCACGAGAATAAAAAATAATTGAATAATCATTATTACCGGGTATGGGTGAATGTCTCGCGTAAAGCTGTGATGACTCTTCGTCGTTTTTCGTCGTCTCGGGTGCCTCAGTCTCTCCGTTATCCTGTTTATCGGCTTCCGGTTTGCCCGTGGCGTCGGCGATATCTTTCGAACCTTCGACATCCTCTTCCGGCGCCGGTTCGTCAGTCTTCTGCGAAGTGCTCGCATCGGAATTTGCAATCACCGTCGGTTGTTCCGGCGGAGTTTCAGTGACGGCTGCGGCGCCGGCGGCGGCGGCGGCAGCAACACCGGCGTTGGCGTTTGGCGCGGAAGCAGCAGCAGCGGCCGTCGTCGCTGTCGTCTCTTCAGTCATAACCGTCGGCGGAGTGGGCCTTCGTCCTTCTCGGTCGCGGGCCTTGTAATAGGCTTCGGCGGCTTCGGAAATATGCTTGCACCAGAGTTCGCGCTCGGCTTGCGAGGCGGCCACGAGATCGTAGATCTGAGCTCCGTTTTGCGACGTGTTGACCAGATAAAGCGAGTTCTTGTCGACGGCGTTGTTTCGCACGAGAACCGTGGACACTCGGACTATCGGACTGAGCACGGAATTGACTTGATTGGTGTTGATGAACTTTAGGAGATATTTGTCGTCCTGCCGATGCAGCAGAAATATCGTGTCGTCCAGGAGAACGACGTGAAGATCGACGGGCTTAGGCCGGTTGACGATGCGCCACTGGAGCGGTCCCTCGAACACGAGTTTACGCTTCGTTATGTCGATATTCTTGAACTCCTGCACGGTTGGATGATCGAACTTGTCGAAGGCCGATCTGTCGATCGTTCGCTGTATCTCCGCGAGACGCTGATAGTCGTCAGCCTCGCGCACCGCCTGATTCACTATGCTCAAGATTTCCTTGCTGCGCTCGAGACTGCGCAGCACGGCCGCTTTTTCCTTCTCGTTGCTCCGCGCCGTGTACTTGGCGAGATTCTCGAAGAGCAGAGGATACTTCGTCAGCCTCAGCATCCCAGTTAGTATGTGGTCCTTTAGCTGCAAACGTCGGCAAAGCGGATTCGCCTCGACCTCGTTTAAGAACGAATTTAACTTTGGATCCTTGCGGCGACGATCGCGCAACGCGTCCAGGGCCACCTGCTGCTTCGCGCAGTACGTCGAGGCCGCGCGCTCGAATTCCTCGCCCGCTTCGCCGTCGAACATCTCCAGCAGGAGATCGCCCACATCGCCGACGCACGGATTCTCCTTCTTCTTGCGCTTCATCGCTTGGTTGAAGCGCGAATGAATCGTCACCATCTCGTCTAAGTTCGAGAAGAGTAATTGTACTTGATCCAGGGGAAGCACTTGAGATTCGAGGAGGGGCTTATGGAAGACGTGTGACAGAACCTTCAACGCGCGTACGTGTGATCGTTCTGTATGGAACAGTTCTGTAAGCAAATTGAAAAGACAATTAACATTTGGCATGAGAATCACAGGTGACATAATGATGAGAAAACATTTTTTATTTCCACTAACCGTTGATGACTTCTTGTCTCTTTTTTTCGGAATTACTGAGACGCGAGAGGACCTCCTCGGAGACACCCTGACTCCACTCCGGTGGATCCGCCTCGACGTCGACATCGCTGTCCCACGAAGTTGATGTGTTTGCCCCTGCATTCGCCGGATGTACTTGTTCCAGGCTGGTACTCGGGCTGTCCAAACTTCTCGTCGACAAGCTACTATTCGACGAACTACCCGCCGAGTTCCCAGGGAAAGATCCGGCGGCCTCGCAATCACTGAAACCGGCCCTACAGTCAATCATTAGCGAATTGCACCTCGTACTACGATTCAAGCACTCACAATTTTCACACAAACAGTCACGCTCACGATTTTTTTTTATCTAATAAATTGGGCGACCGAATTGTATTTTATTTTGATCTTGAAATCAATTTCACCCGTCGTCCTCGTCCTATCCGTGATTTTTACGCAACCGATGAACCGGGTTACGTTATTAATGCAAGTAAAAAAAATATAAATAATTAACGATTAACGCGAAAAATGTGCTTCCCGTCTAATCAACGTATATAATACTTTTAAGGTGACCGTTTGCCTGCTTCGAAGGTCTTTCAATCTCATGTTCACTCTTGAGACTCATCACCATCGCACCCTCGTCATTCCCCTGAGGCTTTACCACTACGCGTCCACCGGGCCGTAAAGTATATATTAAACATACTATATATCGACGTGGGTGCGTCGATTCGTAAAGAGTACGGTTTACGTCTCGTAAAATTATTGATACTTCGCGAAATGAAAACACTACAACGTGCAGCAGTTGGGTATCGTCGTTAAAAAAAAAATACGGGAGAGAAGGAAAAAAAAGAAGAAACAGCAAATGAGCATTCGCGCGTTATGGTCACAATTTTTTTGGAGGTGTTGTAAAGGTACTCGGTAATGAGTAGGTAGTACAGACAATCAATGAATGAAAAATCGATTATCACACAATGTACCTTTCCGATCGTGTATGAGAGTCCGTAACGGTGAGGCAAGCGCTCGTGCCGAAGCCATTGGTCGTATCGACTGCGTTATCGTCGGCGTTAATGCACTTTTTGATAATATCGCACGGCGGCTCGAGGGGCGAGGTGGGTTCCTTATGCGGCGGCACCGTGTCAGGCATATTATCGTTCGTACGAGAATTAGGTCGAGGACGGACGCGACGCGAGCCGCGCTGTCTCATCCCTTATCCTCTTACACTTCAGAGGCTTCGGTTAAAAGGGCATTTCGGCCGCATTTCCGTCGCGGCACTAATTTTTTCCTATCGACCCCCTGGCTATTTCTTTTTCTTCGAAGATTTCACTCTAAACGAATAAATAATTTTCAACGATTATTCGCGACGTTCGAAGCGCTCGCTTTTATTATCGCGTTCTTTTTCTACAGTCCGCTGCACAGTCGCAACGAAACTTCGCCGATGATACTACAACTCGCGGGGAACCTTCGAAGGATGTTAAAAGGTTATCATCGACTAACAATGCCATTTGCCGGAATTGCTGTAGGGGTGTCGCCGCGCATAACTCGAGTGCATTGACATTTCGTGCACGCTGCTGTTCAAAGTAATATCGTAACGCTGCGCGAATCTACTTCGTCTCTCAATGTTTCTCGAATCAATATTTAAAAAATGTTATATCGTAACACCTCTAAAAAGTTGTACATTTCTCTGGCTCTGTCGCTCCAACAGTATTGGCGTAAATTCAGTTCTAACAGTAGTGCTTTAAGCTTCGAGAAAAAAAAAAGAAAAAAAAATATAGAAAATCCATAAAATATAAATAACACGAAGCTGTAAACAACAGCGAGGCCCGATAAACGATCTCCGACCATGCGCATCCATGGAAACTCGGTCGTCGCTACATTGCAAAAGGATGTTCGTCCACTTTGGCATACCAAAGGCCCCTTTCTATAAATATCCTCTGTGCGAAGTATACGACTCTGGTGGTTGGTGGACTGGCTCGAACCGTTCGATTAACTCGTACCGGATTATTTGCTTGGCTAATACGCTGCGACGCAGAGCGCACGCAGCAAAAGCCCCGCTCAAAGTTGCCGGCGGGGTTGCGTTGTGACTTGCCTACTGCTTTTCCACCGTATGACCGGGTTCTTGCGAGACTCGGTATAGAACGGTAACATCGCGAACGTTATCGAAGCCTAGCCGCTCCTTCATCACTTTAATCAACTCCGTAGGTACAACCACTCGCCCCACCGCGCCCCATCCCATTTCCCTCGCCCCATCTCGCCCCCCTCCCGCCCATAGAGTCCATTCCCCGTCATGCATACAAGTGCACGCTGGCGTGTAATCCCCATCTATTCTCATGTATTACGTCGCATCTCCTTGCGCACGGACACCGACGGCTCCTTCGTAGTCTCCGCCGCCCTAAGTAGGTAGAGGTGGCTCCTACAGGTATATCCTATGTATATGGTGTATCTATCCGGGGAAGGTGCGCGCTTGAGTAGCAGAGACCGGAGGCTGGGCCTATAAAAGTATTGATTCGAGAGTATCGACCGATTCGGAAATAAAGGCCAACATTACTGTCTTGGCGGGCCTGCAAAACCTTCGACAAACGCCCAACTGCTGCCAAACTTTACAGTTCATTAAAGCAAACGTTTACGTTATCCTAAACACTATAAAGAATTCTGTTGCGTCGGCTAAATTAAAATGAACTTTAATTATCGATTGTCATCTTGGGTCGTGTCGCATTATTGTGTGCATTTGTATGGCTGGTGTCGAATCTACGTAGAGTTGGAATGTAAACCTCTAATGACGAATTGTAGAAACAAAAATAAATGTACCCACGTGCCAGCGTAGCCTATAAGGATTTTATCACCGTTTAACTAAAAAAAGTCATTTTTTCTTTAACGCGGAAATCTGGAATTTACCAATATAGCTATGAGCCATAAGTAGAGCGGATTGTTTCTCAATGAGCTGTTTTGAAAGACATTCAGTCCACGTGAAATGAATATCTGGCGCCTTCTCTACACGTTTGTATATTTACATCGACTGTTTTTGAATACCTCATTTCAATAATTCGCGTAGAAACGCTAATTTGCCGATAAGATTGCGATCCTTTTTTCGAATCTTGTCGTTCTGGGGATGACGCGTGTTCCGCCAGCGCGCCTTATTCTCCGCCTTTGGCGTGACGTCTCTCTTTTTCGATGACTTATTTTTAAGCTGCTCAAAGTTTTCAAGTTATTTTCGCGGATTCGCATGTCAGCATCAATTTACTCCCGGAAACGGCGTGAAAAGATAATTTTCCGATGAACATCGAATTTCCGTGGTATCTTCGTTCTGAGAAAACTTCGCGTTTTGGGTATACCGCAAGCTCGTCGTTATTTTCCGCGTTTGGCGTGGCGACTCACGTGTAAAGGAAGGAGCGCAGCACCAGCAGCAGCACCACCAGCACAGCAGCAGCAGCAGCAGGCGAGTCAAAGATAGAGTTTACGACTTGTAGTCGTGACGGAGTTGCGTTTCGATAATGCGTAAATATAAATCCCTCTAGTGAAATATTCGATTATACGCTTGTCGCTACGGATTCTTTCTCTTCGTCGTCTCGCACGCGCGGACGTTGTTAGGCGCCGTTAACGCTGTCAAATGCTGTCAACACCCGACGATTCGAGAAGCGAGGGTAACGCGGGACGATGTCACGAAAGGGCCATAACATCCAGGAATACCTTATCCAAGCAGCCAGACGAGGCGAGCACGTATATCGTCGCGGTATTAATTATAGTTTGACTCGACCACCCGCGTCGGGAGCTCCCAATCGTGGGAGCATGTCTCGTGTTCGCGCGAAACCAGAACGACGGAACCGAGAAGAAAAAATGCTGGCAGTTTGAGACTTCAAGATTATTGGCTCGCGATTAACGGAGGGTAAATCGTGGAGAGCTAGGCGCGCGAACCCACTCAGTCGCGTATGGTGACACCGTGACTAGTATTATTAATGATAATATTAGTTTTTCCGTGGACATCGGCAGCGAGTGTCCGTGCGCGAGAGACTTTCGCGCGAGTTTACGCGCACTCGCGCACGAGCGAAAAATAAGAAAAATCACACTGACACGAGTTGGGGGAGGGAATCAGAGAGAGGGCAGAAAGAGAGAGGGGGGAGAGAGTGAGAGAGTAAGATAGAAAGAGAGAGAGAGGCACGTTATTTGGGGAATTTCGGATTGCGCCGCTCGTAGGGAATACGTCCGAGTCCGCGCATCCGGGCTCCGTCGAATCGAACGCGTAACGTCACACTGAGAGCCGCTCTCCTCTACCTTTGGAGAGAAGCGACGGAAAACAGGAGTCTGCGCGCTTTGCACGTGTATATAGGCGCGCGCGATGGGCCACTCTCACCGTCAACGGCTTCTGCCAAAAAAAAAAGAAGAAAAAAAATCTATAGTCACGAGTTCCAAGGTTGCGCCGAGAGTCGACGTCCACGAGGGCGACGAAGATAAATCGCTTCCAAGTTCTCTCTCGCCCCCTCCCCCCCCCCCCCCCGGCCACCCCGCTGCACGCGCCTCGTCGTACCGAAAAGCTAATTCTTCGCATTTTCGCATTTCACGCGCGTGGAAGACGCGACTCGCGAGCTTATCGCCGGCAAACTCGTTTCTTATCTTCGACGTTGGACCTCCGAATACGGAGAATACAGTCACAGACTGCATTCTAACGGAAACAACCCTCCAGCTACCTCCGAGTCACAGTTGCACACGAAACATTTGCTTTTCCTTCTGTCGCTTCCCGCGAAAAAAAACAACATCCAACACGCAAACGACTTACTTGGTCTTGGAAAGATTCGGATCGCTCGTTTTTCGTTTTTCGCGCAGCTGCCTCTGCAAAATAAAGACAATCGATCAGAAAAAAGACTTCCTCGATGTACGATCATATTTTTAATTGTTTTTCGCCAACGCTCGCATCGATTTCCGTTTTCGACTGGAAGTAATTCTTATCAACGTAATTGGAGAAATTGGAAAACTCGATAGGAAGTCGATGCGAGGTTCGCGAAAAGCAAGCGCTGGTTTGACTCGTCTACAGTGAATTCCTGCCAAGTGCATGAACTATCCCGCTGATTGTATCGTGAGATATGGCTCGTAAAAATGACTCCGAACGTTTATTTCGGTGTTCCATCGGGGACTAACGGATCTCTGAAATATCGTGGCAAGATTCCGCTTTTCGTCGCGCGGAAACATGTGAAACATGTTGCATTGCGTATTGAATATTTCCATGCATCTTGGGCACGCGGATGACTGTACGACGGCCAATCCGCAAATACTTTACTGAGCAAATCCGTCCTCACCCTGTGATGTATACGTTCCTTGTAACTTTCAGATCTGTTTATGTTTGACGTCTTTGGCTTACTGGAAATATTTTGCTGCACCCTAGAAGCAACAGTAATAAATTAAGCACAAATTAATAACTGGAAATAATATGTCGATTAAATTTCAGAGTGAAGACGCCGTTGACGATAAAAAAATATGATCAACGTTGCATGCTTTGGAATTATTTTCAATTGTCGTTTTGAGAAATTTTACAACGATGGTTGATGACCTCTCGTGGCACGGACTCACTGCCGATCCACAGTCATTACAGCGTGGGCACATACATTTCTGATATGTCTTCCCGCGAAGAAGGATTGTTGTCCATGCTATCTGGATAATCGCCATATGCGGAAATGCGTCCTCTTTCACAGCTGCTGCGCGAGTTTCCGCTCGCGCCGCCTCCGCGATGTTCCCCTGCGAACATACATATCATACAAGATATATCAGTGAATTTCACAAACCGAATCAGCAAGGCACATTATTTCAGACCATTTTTCCTAGACTTTGCCTATAGAGAATCGAGATGCGAGCTACGGGAGAACCAGTGGAGAGCATTTGGGTTTTCAATCCCTCCGCTAATACTGTACCTACGTTGCTTCTGCGTTATACTAATTCAGTTGGCTACCTTCAGCGGCGAACTAAAAATATCTGAGAAGTCATCGCGTGTCTTGATTTTTCCTGCTCGGATGGACGCACGTGAAACTCGCATACCCGCGGTGGTTCTAATCCTGGACGCAACGAATTTTATGTACCTTCTTGCAACCGAACTCTGGAAGTAGACTATAGAAGTGCTGCACCGGCTTCATTTAACAGTATATGCGGCGTCACATCCTAACTTGACGACTTCCTCTTCGGTTGTTTTATTCATAAAAATTATTGTATTTTAATCTTAGCTTTCGGTGAAAGGTGCATTTTGATTTTTTTACGCCAAAAAAATAAAATTCTTAAATGTAGCAGAAACGGAAATTCGGAGTAATTTCTTCGCTCTTTATAAACTTTTATTGCGTTTCGAGACGAACCTGTCTTCAGAAGCTCATCCGAAAAAGTGTCCTGTTCCTCGATGCATAAATCAACGTCAGATGCGACCAATTTGGCTAGTGCATCGATTCTACACGGTTCACTCGCGATTTCGGCGTCACTTGATTCCACGGAGCACACTGATAAAGGATTTATGTCATCGAAATTGACATGCAAAGTTGACGACTTGCAGATGTCGTTGCACGAGCCTCGGCTCCGTCTCACGGCGGCTAAAGTCTCCCAGACTTTGGCGACAATCGAGCCTTTTGTCGGAGCACTCAATTTCCTCGTATTCAGGCTCTTCGGCTTTGCAGTCGGTTGCCGTTTCTTAATTTTCGCCACCTTGTCGCGGCTTCTCTTTTCCAGTGCATTTGTTCCACCTATGTCCAATTTAGATGTTCTCGTAAATATAGAACTATCCTACGTGTACCTATACGGCAAAGAAGCGAACACCGCCGACTCGATGCTCGTGTTCTACGGTAAACTCGGCAAGCAACACGCGCACAAGCGAAATAAAAATTCTGTTTGATTCATTTTGAGTACTTTTTCTCGTAGTTTAAAAGTATATCTTACTTTCTCAGACAGATTTTTTAAATTAAAAATATATTTAACGTTCTCGTTAATTTTATCTTCCTTACAATCATGAAACAGCGATTAGAAAAAGAGTCTAAAATTAACTGCATGCAATTTGGAGTCACAACAATACAAAAAAATATCAGTTTGAAAATCACGGACCTATCGATATGAACTGAACTAGATTGGTCCATCCACATTCCACCGATAGTTGATAATTAACAGCCTCACGTGTTTTACAAAAGTAATCGAAACTGCGTATGAATGAAAGTCGCGTGCCGAGTTTTGCCGTGTGTGACGAGCTCAGCTTCGCCGAGTCGACACTCTGTCCATTACCGTCTGCTTTGAGTTTCCGATGTGGTCTATTCCTGCATTTCTCCGAAGACAACCTCAGGTTTCCGAGACTGCCGCTGATCAAGGGCGAGGAGTCGTGGAGGGGCGAAGCTCCACCCCCGCCCAGGTACTTTGGTGGCTGTACTTCCAACATGTGCGCGATATTCCGTATTTTTGTGTCGTGCGCTGAGAAAAGGAGCACTGTCTCTCGATCGGCACTCCAGACGATGCACAAAACTGCGGACGTACTTATCCGCTCATCCGTCGAATGACCGTTTCAGTTTCCGCCGCAATGAACGTGTCCCTTTCGGCGGTCGCTGCGTTTCCGGCCCCCTCCGTCTCCAAACAAACTTCCACTCGAGCTCTGCTGCTGCTGTTCCTGCACGAAGGGAGGGGAGGCGACTCGGGGCACGCGCGTGGCACCCAGAGCACCCGCGTTGATAGAAAAACGCGCGTTATGACGCTTCTGCTGAGGTCTGTACAGCACGTGTTGAACGCTGCGTCAGAATCCGAGACTTCCGATCACGTATCCAGCGTTAGACGTCGACGGAGAATGTCCAAGGTCAGAAATACGTCGAATCCGCCCGTCGAACCGGCTGAAATCCTCGATTGTCCCGCGGTTCAATTGACGAGGACCACGACGAGCACCAAATGCAACGTACAACGTTTAACGAGTCCTTGTCGCTTAATTCACAACACTGTTAAATTAGTTTTAACTATCACGCAGCCGTGGTCAATTAAAATTGTAGTTGGGACGATGTCTCGTTTCTCATACTCTTTTCATATTGGATTATTATACGTTAGAAAATCACTTTTATCTTGCTTTAACAAATTAGATTTTTTTTTTCGTTCGATGCTTTCGAGAATATTTATAATGAAAAATAAAATAAAATAAAATATGAAGGAAAATTGCACGTTAGTCGAAAATTGAGCAGTTAAAACTGATGGAATAAAGTTGCTGCTGCATCACTGCCAGTTCGAAAACTGCTGGTAGCTTTAATTTATTCCGTCATTCACGGAGTGCTGGTTTCTCGATTTACTTGGCATATTTATTAAGTAGTCAATTATTCATTATCACAATATGATAATAGCACTTTTAAGTTTGTTGACTCCATATTTCCGTTGCGTCGAATTGAAACACCAGGCGCATTGAATTAAAACGATAGCCACTAGACACTTTGTACTCTTATCACCTAGAACATCGTCCGTATACTAATCAAACTAATATAGTAATATAGTTAGATAAACGAATCCGTACAGTCCTTACGAACTCTGTCAGTGTCGCTCGCAGACTGAGATAACGTTGGCGAGAAGTGGTTTGGCAATACCGCCTGATATTACTCGGGGGGAGTCGTAGGCTGTGCGTGGACACGAGTCAGGGCCACTCGCTCAATTTCACGAAGCGTTTGTAATCGCTTTGCGCCCAAGTAAATATAGCGCTGCCTCACAACGCTCACAACGCTCACAACGGCCAGCCGTCTTTGCGGGAGGAAACCAGACATTGCAGTACACATTTTTCGCACGCCATATAACGCGTCACCGCGGTTCGCCTGCGATAGCTCGACTTTATTCCGGTTTCCTCGTAACTAATATCGCGCGGTGATGTCATTGTTACCGATGTTGCCAATTACCATTTACCAAAGCAAACACGGGAATAATGTACGAAGGGAAAGTTTGAAAAAGTTTCCAAAAGACGTAGACAACGTTCATTATTGTTATACTATAACATCTCAAAGTCGTTATTGACCGGCGAATATTGTTTTGCGATATCGAATCGAAATTACCGCTAAACTGACAATCGAAAATTTGGGGATTTAAGAGTGACAAACGCAGCAAGAAAAATGAGAAAACCATAGAGCTCGACTCACCGTTTTCACCGTCCATAATTACGCCTGCTTCTTCCTCGCCGCGTTTTCCACGTTCAACTGAAACACGCGAAACAGAAACATGTGGTTATAAATTCCGTTATTGGCATACATATGTGGAGATCTTTTATAAATAAAAACTCATTTTAATGCCACAACTTACTCAGGTGCATGTGATTGTGCGAATGATCAACACGATGAGACGATGGTGGTTTTCTTTCTGGACGGATGCGTTCCATTATTCTACTGATACGATCATTGGCTCTTTCCTTGCGAATAACTGGACCGGGACATGTTTCTTCGACTGCGCGAACGCACACTCTATGAACACTGAGTGAGCAATCTGAAGCAGAAGATTTTTAACCTACGATTAGTCGTTAAGAAATCAAATACGAACGTGTAAAATAAGCATTGTCGATGTGTTTCCTGAGTATTAGAAACTCGTCGTTCAATAAGCTAAGCGAAGTGCAGGATCCACAGCAACCAATTGGTTACCCTATATAATGCGGACTTTACTCGTAAAATAAAAAAATAAATTATTACCGGAGCACTGATAGCCTTGCGGTCCAATTCCGCCGATAATTAGTTGACAATGATTGCAGAAGGTGACGGTATAGTACTGGTGTGCCACAAAATGATGACCCTGAACATTCATTTTTCTGGTTTTTCCAGTGAGCCGTGCCTTTATATTCGATTTGTCTTTCGCTACGAACGTCGGGACTTGCTCGAGAGACATCGGACGCACTTGAAAGATTTTTGTTAATATTGTCGCCAGTCCAGCTGCCGTTGTGAATTTACGAAGATCAACTTGATCGGCTTCCAATGCGTCTCTGAAACGGAAAATAAACGTTGTCTTCGCATATTCTACCTCTGAAAACACTGGTTTCAACTCTTTTTTAGTTGATTTTGAGAAAATGATTTTTTCGGTCGATTCACTGGTCAGAAATCCTAGACACAGCCTCCGGGCCAAGAATGCCTTAATGCTGGATTAATACTTACAGATATGGTTGCATTTTCGGAAGAATGTAACTTTCCATTATTCGCGCTTCGTGCATTTTGTCGTTGACGCATTCATCAAGTTGCTCTTCCTTTGGACCGAACAGCGTGCCGAGTCCTGCGGTTCGTTTCTGTTGAAAGTCCGCGAGCTGTTCATTTAATTCTTCCTTTGCTCGATTCCTCGCCTTCCAAAATATCTGCACGTAGAAAAAAATCAGGTGTAAAATCCACATCTGGCTACATAGATCGCAACCATCGTTGTTAAATGAAACGTACCTTTCGTAAAATTTCCTCTTTGTCGTATTCCTTCAACAGAACTTCGTCTATTTCGCGTGCGACATTTTCATCGACATTACTCAGCCGCAATGGCTGCAGTTTTTAATAAACACATTTAATTAGATCTTCTATTATTTTGTAATACGATAGTTTGAGAAGAGTAATTAGAAATCTGCGATTAGCCCATTCATTATTTGTATTGAATTTACTAACAATGTATAGAATCAAAGATTCAATGAGAATTGGAATATATTTTTTTTTGGAAGATCGCAAATACCTAATGAAAATTGAATATTCATTTGGTAAGACTTACCGCACCAGGTACTAGAAAACTAGAGTGAATTTCGTAAGCCCACTTTCTCATTTCTTTGGCGTTTCCTTCCTTATACAAATCCGTTACTAAATAGAACAACTGAAAAGAAAAATAGCATTATCTTCTCGGCCTTTATGTATTTAAACGTTAGACCGATACGACGTAAAAGATGTGGGTGTGCGTACCAGACTGGAAGGATCACTGTTCGATAATACGTAGTTAATAAATACAGATAGATGCGCGTGGTGTTCCCATAGTTTGTTTAATGACTTGAAGGGTCCGTGGTCTCCCAGTTGACCCTGCAAAATTAAACGGTTATTAGTTAATTATATTAGCTGTCATTTTTTAGTGACGAATGGTTGTCAGTTTTCTCCGTCTAATTTACGCAGTTTCGAGCTATCAGTGAAATGAAAAAACAATACATACAACTTCCTGATCACTCATGTCGTCATCCTCCATGGACATTATCGGTTTTTGTATTGGCGGAAGTCCTGGAATACTTTCGTTCAGCGGCTGTCGGACCGGAGAAATAGTTACAAAACTATCACCCAAACTCTGTAAAAGATAGATTTTAACATTAAGAGAACAGTTTGTCAGAAATCGTAGATCTGGCCGCCGGGCCGAAAACCGCCTAAATCGGGGTCACGAAATTTATTTTTTCAAAATATCGACTTTTAACCTATACCATCGTTCTCAAGTCGCATATTCTACCCCTGAAAACACTGGTTACAACCCTTTTTTAGTTGATTAAAAAAAAATACTGGACTCGGTCTGAGAGTCCTAGCCAATCACAGCTCGAATAGTTTGCTAACAATGCTTTCCGTTACTCATGAACTTTTTAAAAAAGGGATTTAAAAGAGGGATTTTACCCAGCAATGATTCGTAATAAAAGCGATCAAATTAAAAAAAAGATGAAACGGAAATGCAGAATTAGTCGCCAATTTCAGGGAGCACCACTCATAATTTTGTTGATTAAGACATCGTTTTCTAGCATCTTACGTCATTTATAGCGGATGAAGAGGTTTCACTGGCGGGAGACGGCTGAGGATACGGCGGAGGCGGTGTTCCCGGTGGTGTAACGTGAACAGGATCGTCCAAGTCAATTCCGCTGTGTCGCGGTGGTGAAAGATCGTTCAGTGACTCGGAAGCGATGAGACGTTTGCTGGCTTCCGATGGCGATATTATCGTCGTGCTCAATTGCTCGGGGCTCGATTTTGTTCGTTGATGCTTGTTCAGTGAGCCGGAAGATCCAAAATTCACGCCCTGCGATAGCTACGAAGAACAACACTTAGGTTAATACACACGTAGCTCGAAAATCAGGTATTCGTACATCGGTTAAGTAAATGTATATGTGTGTCACATTGCAGTTTCCAAGGTGGACGATTAGCGATATGGAGGCAAACGGGTAGTGAAAACCAAATCACGAATTACTAAACGAATCTTCTTCTCCGACTGCTGAATCTCTATCCGGCGAATGACATGTGCCGCAACGCAAAACGAATGGAGCGCAAACGATCCACCGCCCACTCGATGGCTCCGCGCAATTGACCTTTTTCTCTATTACGAATAAGTCGTCGCAAGGATGGCGCTGAGGGCTCGATTTCTACAGACCAAAACCATGAAGTACCAAAATGCCACGAAATAAATTGAAGATTTTACGTTTCGCCCCTTGTTGGTAGTTCCATTTAAATAGACTTTGAAGAGAAATTCTAAAAAAAATCTCCAAAACCTGGGAAACTATATAGTGACGCATGTACATATACAGCCAAACCCCCGTTTTTGTATTTGGGACAAAACGAACCCAATAGATTAATTTTGACCCTAGTTGATCAAATACGTGGGGCTGAAGTGTATATACAATGATGTAAATATATATATACAGAGAAAGACATGTGTTAGAGCAATGGACAGTCAGTGTTCAGTTGTAGAGATAGGGTAAGGATGAGGAATAGGAAGGACGGGTAGAGGGTTCGTAATAGAGCATGCCAGTTGCGAAAAAACCACCGGCATCCAAGTTCAATTTATCTTATTTAATATGCCAAAGCGAGCACATAAAAATGTGAAGGTTAATGCGATTTCATTATTCACAATTGAATCTCTGTACGATATCAGTGAAAGTTTTACCGACATTCGAAGTACGATGTGATTCTATGCGTTTTCGATAAAAACATTCAAGTAACTAAGGTAACCAATATCTCCACGATGTGTAAGCGACAATTTTTACACGACATTGTACTGCACAATTATTATTAAACCCGCATCTTGATCGGTTGCAACTAAGACAGTAATTAAAAAAAAAAAAAAAAAAGAAGAGAACTGAACTATTGGAAAAAAAAAAACCATGACCGTTTTATTCTCCGAAGGGAATGAATCTCTCAGCGGATTAGGGAGTAATCGATGTTGAATAGATTAGTGGTTCAGAAATATTCGCAAAGTGTCATGTTGTTGTTTCGGGTTCCTGGACGACCGGCGAAATGACGAAGACGATCATTTTCAGCCCGTGGATAGAATCGCGATATAACAAATGAAATGAAGAGAATAAAAAAAAAAAAGAATACAAAATGAAACTGAAATATAATTACGATTCGGGCAATGACACTACTTACAGAGTTAGGTATGCCGTAACTGGTTGTCGGGGGCGTTAAATGAGTCAGCAGTTGTCGATCCAGCTCCAACTGGAGTATGTTGTTCGTGTTTGAGGTGGGTGGTGGTCGTGGAGGTAAAGGAGGCGGGGAGAGATTTTGCATGGAAAGGGATTTGCGTGAGGGCAGGGGTGGCGGCACGTCGCCACCCCCGCCGTCGGCATTGCCACCAGGACAACCGGAATAATTGCTGGGGGGTGTCGAGGTGTTTGTTACCAATGAGCAAAGCTGTAAGACACAACAAAGGCTGGTTAGGCAAGAGGTTAGGCCAAAGCGACGTGTATTCACGATTGCGCGTGTCTCTAACGCAGCTATACTCTTTTGTAAACCTCAACGAACGAAAGAACACGATATAGGCGAGCAAGTTACGCCAGTATTTCCGATAACGCTTTCCCCGTTAATTAAAAAAAAAAAAAAAATACAGGGCCGACCTGCCCGCCTACAGGTGCTGAATGTTGTCCGTCGTATCTGGCCGTTATAACCACGGGATTCGCTCATAAGGACAATTGGTTCATGGGACATATGCATGGACCCACAAATGTTGTGTGTACTTGTTTGCTTCGTGTGTGAGTCTCGCAACACTCTCGACGTATAGGATTAAAAAAAAATAATAATGATAAAACACGCGAAAACAGGTAAACGAATATATTAAGAAACCCAAATGATTAATATAACGCGTCGTCGAAAAATATAGTATAACGAAAAACGAGATTATTTATACAGTTGGAGTGTAGGAATCAAAGGGCTACAATAAAAAAAAAAGGTTCGGGTTACAAAGGAGAGACAACGTTACCTGGTCGCCCGTTGTTATCGCCGCGAGCTGATCTTGCAACGTGCGAAGCCTTCTCTCGGCACCGGCCAACTCCCCATGCAGAGCGGTCATACTGCTGGTACTCCCAGCCCCGGCTCCGGACTTAGCCAAATCGCTGCGCAATTTGTCAACGTAGCTCTGCTCCTTTTCTAGCATCAGTTGGAACGTGTGAACGCGCTGTGCATCCATTTGCCGTTTTTTCTCGTGCTGTTTTGTGTCAAAGGTAAACGAGAAAAAGATTATTTGATTGCCTGGTACGAAATCAAAGGAAAAATACCAGTTTCCAATGGATAAAGAGCTGATACTTGATGCTTGTTAAAAGTGACTTTCAACATTATTTCATTGTTCTGTATTTTATACACATATATTACTTTTGTACTTGCAATAAAGTTGTGCATGTGAAAATATCAGCGCTATGAGTCCTACACCATCACAGCAACGCAAGTCCAGGATTTATTTCAAAACCGTCATGCAATCGAACACATTCCGCCCGCAAAGCTGGTATAAAAAGCACCGCTTTTCATGCACGTGTTACAAAAAAATTATCTCCGTGTAGAAATAATATGGACGGACGTGAAATCATACGGAAAAATCTTACGTCTCGTGTGAGCGCCGTAGAAAGCGCGAGCCGAGGAGGTGCAGGTGCCCTTCGATGCGTTAAAAAAAAGGGCGGTGCAGAATTGGTTAAGGTGCGCAAGCTAGGTGAGCTCGAAACGACAGAGGTATCGGTATGAAAAACAGCGTCAGCACTGAGTGTACAGGCAATAGCGGCGCTGGCGATGTTGCACACGGGTTGAAGAATAACCGCCGAGCCGGGATCGGTTTGACTTACGTCGACGGGTCGGGGCCCGGTTATGCGGGCGTTGCAGGTCGGCGGTGCACCACCGGCGGGCGCGGTGGATGCTCTGTGAAGGGAGCTCGCGGGTTGCGTGGGCGAAACCATCGTGGAGCCGGCGCTCAGGCTAGCCGGGCGCTGGTGTTGCAGACCCGTGAGGGACCCGAGTTGCAGCCCCGTCGCCGAACCCGCGGGCTTTTGCTGGACCGTCAGAACCACCTGCGTCGAGGCTGTGGACAATAGTTCAAGGTCAAACATTAGTCATCTCTCAACGGGTATTTTGGTTTGCGCCTCGTGCGCCTCTTTTCCGTTTGAAGTTCTCGCGACTTCCCGCAGCAAGAGACGGGCGCCTCTTTCGAGGGCCGTCAGTGGATTATGAAACCCCGTCACGTTATTATTTTTTCGGCTTTTCGGTTTATGTTGACCGCGAATTTATTACCAGCGCCGTTCGACAGATACAACTATCATTTTTAGCAACATTTTAGCGTCTTCGACGCGAGGAGATTTCGACGAGCTGATAAAACGGTTGATGACGACATTCTCGCTCCGGGATTTTCTCAGCTTCTTAAAATAATCCTAGATCCGCCGTACGCATCTAAGTGAATCATAGGAATAGCAAATTACGAGTCGACGAAAAAATACGTTTCCGCGTTCGCGTGTTATTTAATCTCTCGAGATATTATTTCATTGGTGTAGTTTGATTTGCCGACGTGCACAGATACAACGAAAACAATGGATTGTATATTGCAAGAACATTAGTGTCAAGAAGTAGTGTAAATAGTTTGTAAGTGTTTTAAATCTTATGAAATGCAAAATTATTCGTCCATTGAATCACGGGTGTCCGAACGAAAGGTTACGATAGCGGTGAGTTGCAGAAATGGAAAGAAAAAAAAAAGAGAGAAAACAATGGCTACCCAAATAGAGTTCCACCGGAGCCTGATCCCACGCGCGTCTCAAATCGTACGTATTCGGTGATCTCATGAAGAAAAGCGTAGCCGTAGCAACAATTTAATCGGGGAACACCACTTTCGGCTGAGCTGCGCTCTGTATTATTCGTTACTGTCGCGGAAGCGAAGTCGCGACGCGCGCACTGCGAGAAAACTGCTTCAAGCGGACCGGCTGGCTCGGAATGAAGAAATTGTGCGGTGTGGGGAGCAGATCAGTCATACCGGGAAACGTCGTCCTCAGGTGGGTATTAATATAAATGACGCGGAGCGTTTCGAGCTCTCAGTCGACACACTCGACGCACAAACGTTCCGGTATAACGTTAATTTATCTCGATCCCTATGTCTCCTGATCTTTTGTTTTTCTTGTTTTAACGAGATAGTCAAAATGTTCGTCACTGTAACTGCGGATGATTAAAAATGACTTGTCTTAAGATTACAGAAAGGTCAAGTACATTTCCACTAGTGTTCGATGCACGAACGAGTCTCGTTGGAGCAATCCGTAAATGTCAATTCAGCAAATGAATCACGGACGTGTTAATCTATCGACCGATGTATTTCGTCTGTTACAATAAATTCCTGGCTGACAAATTCGGATGGGGAACATGATCGCGGATGCAAACATCGAAGTGAACCAATGCATAACTGCGGAATCATGATCGTGGAGGGCAGGTCTGACGGGTGTGACACATCGTCACCACTATAAACGTATAAACTTACGTCACTGTAGCCGCGGGCTACAATGTCGTATATATAGATGGTGTAAGCGGGATTCGCTTGTAAATACGACCTAGACCCATTGAGCGGCATCATGTTGATGCAGACGAACTGTCTTCTCCACACATTTCAGATTTACATAAGTTCGGCGATCCTACACAATCACAATTTGTCCTACACATCGCGCGTTTCGTTCGGCACCCAAAAGTCAAAATCATTGGAGAAAAAATTGAAGTCAATCTTAGCGCTTTTTGACCCGAACCCAGATCTATGCATTTTTCAATCTGAAACCTCGAAAACTAACTTTCATTTGAAATATTTCAAAAATGTTTGTAAACACTGTTTTCGCCGGGCTAAATATACGAGTTACGACGGTAAAGGCCAAAAGTAGATATCCTTGTGTCAGAGTCATCACTACGAAAAAACGTCTTAGTATATTATTTTTGCCGTTTGGCCTTAGAAGCCTTCGTACAATATTGCTGTGTTCGTAGTTAGAGGAAAATGATAATACCCTATACTCACACTTTATTAGCTCGACAACTTCGATATGCGTTGATTGCATCACATTTACTCCATTCACCTGAAAAAAAAAATCAAATTTTTAATTCCCAGGAGTAAAAAAGTTTGGATTTTTTTACGAGTTTTGAATCTTTATCTTAAAAAAAAAAAGTAACAAGGTATTACTCACCTTAATTATTTTGTCTCCTGCGTGCAGACCAGCCCTAGCTGCAGCACCACCTGTTTTACGGTAAATCAAGATAAAAATAATTATTAAAGACATATACTTGACATTTTATAACACAGCATTACGTAAAATCAACGATGTGCACTAGCCTCAAAAATGTGTGCATAATTGTTTGTGAAATCGATTGTTCACTAGAATTTCTCACCTTTCTGGCAACACATTATGTAATATACAACGTGTTATTTTGGCAACGAATTTGTCTACAATCGATCGAGCAAACTTTTTTTTTTCGTCGATTCTTTCAATGCATTGGAAAAAGTAGTGTACAATGTGTGACTAAAGGGTTGGGGATTTTACCAATGAATAATTCTTTGCATTCAATATTCAACAGGCTCACAACAAAAGAAAATCAGCTGAAAAGCATACTATTAATAATAACAATAATAAGAAAACGAATAATAATAATAATACTCCGATTTATAGAACATTTTCGAGTTTAAACAACAATTTCCGAATATACTTTTAGAGATTGAATGTCATACCATAAAACCCATTGGTTATCACAGTAAAAAGTTCATTATTTAACACACTGCTTTCTCGACCTGAACCCTAAGTTGGCAACACTTACTTTTGGCAAAACTTACATTTTCCATTTATATCGATGGAACTGCTGTATAGGCGCGACAATGCGTTTCAATAAATCTTCTTATTTAGGATCTCTATGATTTTTAATTATCACGTCCGGGACAGTAACGATTTACCGAAATTAAAATCAAACTACTTTTAATTAAAGAAGCAAAGAAAAAAAAAATCATCTAGGGAAAGCTTTCAGTCGCCTTTGGCTTAAAAATTCTAAAAACTGAAGAAAATCACGAGAATAGGTATAAAAACTCATAGTTGCATTACGATATAAACAAATAGTGTTCTAAACTCAGTCACACTCAGTTACTCATTTAACGTTTAATTAGTGGTAATAAATTTTGCAACAAAAGCAAAATAACGTTTTTTTGTTTGTAAACGTCAGCACATCTCGTGAAAATAATTCGCAAAAAAGTGCGTTTTGACTAACGTTTCGTACCTTTCCGAAAAAATACGGTTTACTTCCTTAAAAATGCCACGTGGGTTTATATCAGCAGCGTTCGCTATCCAGTAACGCCAAAAATAAATTCGAGGCTTTAATTGCAATGGAACAATTAAATGAAAAATCCTACGTTAACCGATTTCATAGTATAGCCACAGACGAGTAACATTCTTAGAGACACCACTCACCCTCTTTGACTGATTGAACGTATACAGGATTGTCGCCGGAAACCTTCATCCCGTATCCTGCATCGCCTTGGTAGAGAACGAGGGTGGCGACGGGTGGGGGCTCTTGGCTTCCAGCCCCGACACCCCCGACACTGCGGCGCAATGCCGTCGTTCCATTCATCCCTCCAAACTCGGCCACACCTTGCCGCGTCGCTACTGTACTCCTAGCGCCACCTCAGCGATTCTCCTGTTAACAATTAATTTAACTTCTTCATCATTTTACAGGAAAAATCTATCATCGAAATATTCCCAAAAAATATTTGGATCCGCATAACACGCAGCATTAGGGCGCGAATGCAATCGTTTATGGTAACGGCAATGTTGGTGCAAATCGGACGAGTACAATGATTTTAGCAACTACTATAATTAATTCAATTATGCGGTCTCAACCGCGTGATTATTTAATTGAAACCCCTGTATAATGAAACCGGCAACGCGCAATAGTCGCACAGACGTTTTCGTAAGCCTGATTAACGGAGCCATGACTTAGTAATAAAACCCTGTCTTGTAATCAAAGACAATCGATTCTTCACTGACTCACACGTATAATCGGGACGCGATCTCGGGTTTACCAAACGGTCCGCGCCGATAGCGTTACGATAAATTGTTTTCCGATCGTTAGCGGCGGTCACAATAAAAGAAACTTGTCGTATCGCGAAGTCCCGCTCTATCTAATTTAGCGTCACATTTGAGTTAATGGCATGAAAATGAAAATTAATGAATTGCCTATACATTTCATTAATTGGATCGCGTCCTAAGAGCAATTAATTATTTGCAAAATTGATCGTTAATTTTTTTATTTTTATTTAATAGGCCTAATGTTTATCATTGTTAGATAATTGTAGCCATTTGAGAAGACATTTTTCAAACGTTTAATGTTTCCTAATTTCATCAATAACATTACTTTCCTTTATTAAAAATACATAAAATATGATTACTATCAATACTATAAACTGATATGTTAAATTTTATATACAAATAGTCGTCAATTAGTAAACTTCAGTAACTATGTGCAGCAATACTAATAATGATATTGCTGCGCAAATACAATATTTTATTTGACGTTACTCTTGAATCAAACCACTTATTGAATGATCGATTATAAGGTCTACGATCATTTAAAGCAATATGCTGTACCTGTGGGTACACAGATTTAAATTAAAGACTACTATTTTTTTTACACATCTTTGTCATAATAAGATCCTGGCTAATAATTTGTGCAGCACATATAGTGATTTTTTGAAAATTGTTTAACAAGCTACATGCGTGAAACAATACACATTTTAGATGCTTTAATACTATTCAATGACTGTTTGAAAGAATTAATTGAAGTATTCATCTAATTTTTTTGCAATTGTTTTTTGTGCAGTACCATGAAAATACTTGTGTTGTGACAACATGACTATAAAATAAAATAAGTGAAGAAATCTGATATACTCGTAAACCTAATTCTGACGATGATGATACACAACGACATATCCACAGTCAAATCTTTTGCGGTAGGATACAATTTTGTACACAATATCCTATATAGATTTACCACAACAGGTTTTACAGAATCACAGGATGTTAGCATGCAGAGCACACGCTCGGTATGTTGTTTTACCATTGTACAAATATGTATGTACCAATAAGCATCGATTACACGCAAAATTATTCGACCGAATTAATCCTGAGATCTGAAGTGTCTGACCGATATCGAAAAGATCTACGATCGTAGATCTCAATAAGATTCGATCTGCGATCGAGTGTCCATCCTACAATCGAACTGTCGCAGTTGCAGCCAAGTCAAAGACTCCTCCACATCGAGTCAAACAATCGCGCGATTTGACAGCCGAAAAAAACAACGGACATTAATAAGAGACGCAAAGTTGCGCTCTTCACCTTGGTCGCTGCTCACGGCCCCCGTCCGAGTTCCGTTATCGCGCAGTGTTAATTGGTATTCCGAGATTGCACCGAAGCGCGAAACGGACACTTGTCACGGACATTCGGCCCAAACGGAGGATCTCGGAGGTAAAATCCGCGGATCAACCGGGAGACAAGCCTGGGGCCCAAACGGAGGCACCGCAAAGTGTCGTGTCGTGTGTGTCGAAACGGCGCTGGAAAAACACGCCTACCTTTCATTTAATCCGCTGGTCGCTCGGTGCAGGTTGCCGATGGTCGCTCGGTAATCTCCGCGGGGGTAACACACCAACTTGCCACTGTCACTCAGGCGAGCCGCGCGATTTGGCAGTAATTGCGCATGACAATCGTCAAAACAACAGTACACACGCGAACGTGGCTGGCGACGGACAATTATCGTGTCTATCGTACTTTCACGGCACATTACGATGACGCGCGACAATACATGATTGTAAATAACGAGTGTACGCCCGCGCGCGCGGGGCTATACGCGACGAAACTCGGCTGTGTTGGGGCCTCGGCAACGCGATTGACACGGATCGCGCGGGGGTCGCGGGGGGAGGGCGCGCGGGGGCGGCGGCGGGACGCGAGAATCCGTCGACTTATTTTGTATACCTATAAAATCCTCATTGAGACGTACAAAAATATCACTAGTAACAAGTGCCAGCCATCTTGTATCGGGACGAAGCGCACGCCAATATCCCGTCGTGCATCGCGTCGGCTGCCAAGTACACGCTACATGTACGCACGGACCACCCTCACAAACAGCCGCACCGTAGGACACCACCGCACACACATTACCGTCCTCTACGTCCTCCACTTCCCGTACGCTGCATACGCGTCGTACACGCTGCTCGCGACGTCGCGCGGCGTCGTGTCTACGGCTTTATCTGCCGAGTTTCATTAGCGCGCGACATAACGCTCGACTATCGCGAGGACCATTCTACGATGGATGTTGTACGCTGTTGCACGGCGAAGCCTCGGGTGTACATGTATATGCGTGGATTTCGAATAGAAAACTTCGCTGCTGTTGGCTGCTGGCTGCTGCTGCGACTGCTGCTACTGCATTCGTTGTAGACGCCTCCTAAGGCTGTCGACCCATAAACGCTTTCGTTGGCTCTTTCGCGACGACTGCTGACCATTTGAATGCTCGGTTGATAAGTAACCGACTTACCGACTGAGTAAGCAGTGACGTTACTTGCACCAACCAATTGCATTGGCGAGGAGAATTGTCTGAGGATAGCCAATCAGGCATCGAGACTTCCGGTGCAGCGCCGATCGAACAATGAGCTGCGATGCACCATTGGTTGGTACTGAACGCCCACGTCGTGGTATATATGTAAAACCGTGTCCATAGCAACCGGCTATTTTTTTAGATACACACACCTGTCAGGTCTGTTTGTTTACAGTTTTATGCTGTTACTGCTGGAACGGTTACCGTTCGTTTATAATCGAACTTCGTGAAATTGCATGACTGTGAATATAATATATATATTTTTTATAATTAATAACGACAGAGGAATTGATATATCATATTGTATTATTTAAAAAATTTAAATTACATTGATTTAAAACTCATGTGATATTTAAAAAAAATATGTCTCCATGTTTTAAAAAATAACCATATGTTTCATTTTCAGCTTCAATCATGGTAAAGAATTATGGCTGAACTTCACATCCTCGGGCAGATATCATCCGCTGAAGATTTTCAACAATCATCACTTTCATGCAAATGGAGCTTTCACACTGGTACGTTTAGTACTAATTTATTTTTACATTTGATTATATCAATAAGGTTGAACATTAATTTTAGTTTTGACCAGGTACCGGATGGAAACTTTTAAACGGATCTGCAGAAGGACAGACCCAAGAATGTTGTGACGTCTATGTGAAAGTTCCTGTTTGGGATCATCCACTTGACTTGCATTATACAACACAAACTCTGCAAGGCTCCCCAAAATTACTAGTGCAAATTTTCTGTCGGGACAATCACAATAGAGTGCTGTTTATTGGATATGGCGTTGTTGCTATACCATTGACTCCTGGGTCACATCATCTTAAATGCCATACATGGAAACCAGTGGGTAAGACATTGTAATGAATTTTTATCTTACCAAGAACACAAATGACGAATTTTTTCTTGCGATTTTTGCGATAAAAAAATTTTCGATTTCGTAAAGTTTGAAAGCCCTATCCAATAGCAAACTTCCGAATTCGTAAATTTGGATGGAAAAGCACCGTTGCTTGACCGAAAAATCGAAAAATCGACGAGAAAAACGGGAAAAGCAATTTCTTTCATTTGACGAAGTTAATAATCTTACGTTTTCCGCACAGGTGGCTGGCAGGATAGGCTGAAAGACCGATTTCTAGGAATGACGCTTCAGCTGAAAAATCCAAATTTGCTGGCTGATGGTGACGACAGATTCGAATTGCTCACAGAGAGCATGGGTTCGGTGAACGTTCGTATCTACGTAATCACCAAAAACTTTGCGAAATTCGGCTGTCGATTGTGAATATTGACTGTTCGAAGTGCGCTGATCGCATCATAATTCTCAATGACAAAGTTTCGGCGCTTCGATGCACCTAAAATGATGATGCTGCCATTGCTCGGCTTGACATTTATATTGCGCATCAGCGCAGCTATTGATATCGACGATATTACCTTACCGAACTGCACGACTGGATCGCAGTGCGATGATACGATAATTACCGATATTCTAACATCGAATACTACCGAAAAAATCAAAGATGCTGATGTCGGATCACTCACCACGGAGAATACCATTAATGCCACGCAAATCATTGAAAATTCGTCAGTCATGACTACAGTCTCAAAAGTTAATTCAACGGTGAATACCACCGAACGAAAAATTGACACAAATACGGAAAATCACCCAAACGCGTGTGCGTGTGACGTAACGGTAATTTGATTACATCTCTGTGACATTACAGCTGTCGATTTGATAATAATGTTGCATACCGTCCATAGAAATCATCGTGCGATACCAATTGCTGCTGTGATGCCGACTGCGACGGTTCCGAATCGTCTGTACTCTCCAAGCATGGTTATCATCCACCAAAGATTTATGATAGTCGATATTGTTACACGCAAAATTTTATACAACGAAATAATACGCGATTTATACTGGAGAGATTGGCGAGTAACTTGTTCTGCATAGCTTACGATAATCTTCCACCGATTTATGGAAGAAAAAACGATCCGGTGAGCTTATAATCATAACTATATTTATTTTTTTCGATTATAATTATGTTCAAACTACTTACTTGAATTATGCAGAATATAAAAGACCTGAAAGCCTTCGAAGACGCGAAACATGCTGCGAATACAAAGAAATACTCTTGGGATTGGAGTAGCGTAGTCATCCCACCAGAATTCAATGCTTCTAGTCAGTATCATAAATCAGATGGTTTATGGAAATACCAAAATAACATGGTCACATTGATAGGTAACTATTTTTTAAGAGGGAAACCTCCAATATTAAGCCGAACATTTGTGCATTATTATTTAACACTGCTAATTCCTTTCACAGAACTTCCACAATCGGGTTTTACCGGTGAATGCAACTTAGGAAGAATAGTGAAGTACCAGGAGTCATCGGCATGGGAATGCATGCAAATCGACCTCAGTAACAATAACAAATACCTGTTCAGCAGTACATACGACAATTTCACAGTGATATCGTCTCCATATCTCTTCAATCTGACATATATTGTCACGGGCAATCATGTAAATATTAACACGTACTAAATTTTAGACTTAATCGATTATATGCAATTATTGTGTGACGTTATTTAGTCATGATAATGAAGTTTTTATGCATATATCCATTTTAGACCTGCCCGAACATGGTTTGCGTACCAACGCGAAGTTTTTACTGCATGGATTCAGAGCATCTGTGCAACAGTACAAAATCACCGGAACAGACGTGTTTGAACGGCGTTTGTAAAAATGTCATAAAACGCGTGCAGTACACAGTGACTCTTAACGGCACATGTGGCATTCGAAGTATTGATATTCACTTCGAACTCACCAATACTTCCCAAAGTTTCTATCAACGCTTCGAAGTGAATTTTGAAAGGAATCGTGTTGCGGCGGAAAGTATACGGTCAACAAGCGATAGTTCTGGATATATTTTTGGAGATCCAATTATTATGGGAACTCTCGTACGAAATAATACAAATAATGTGATAAAAGAGTACGTAAACATCAGCAGATCAGATTTGTATTTGACATTGCCTATAAGACAACATAACGGAGATTGTAATTCACGCGAAAGATACGTTGTGCGGTTCGGTGAGGATATTAAACTGAGATGTAGCGTTAAATTAATAACAGATATGTTCTCGTCCGATTCCTGCATAGCTTTGCAGAATCAAACGTTGAAACATTTATTATATGATTCATCGTTTAACTTGACAGATATGGAGAAATACAATACATTTGTATCAAAGATGGGTGATATTTCGGCGATAGAAACATTAAATTGGACACGAATTTTGTTAAATAGGACTGAGCGACATGTGGTTACTGGTCAAATTTACAATGATCGGATTCGCTGTTCTGGTCTATTAACTTCATTAAACATCAATGTATTGTATACGCTTCTGCCGAGATCCGAAAATCCGGGAAATTATGAGATTGCGGGCGTGTCTTTAACTTTCAACGAACCAATGGACATATCTTGGTCAAAATGTATTGAACGCAAGTGTAATGATGTTTTATCGATCAATGTTCTCAGTCTTGTATCTTTTACCGATATATCGACGCCATCCATGTACTATTACGCTGGTGGACCAAACTTGGACATAAGTTTACCGTACGATTTTTTCTACCCATTTATGAGTGGCTCTAATAGTGTTCAGCCCATTCATTTTTTAATTCCAACAGTTGCTACGATTATTAGTTTTTATCTTTTAAATTATTGATAAACACATATATGCGGACACACACAATATCACGAAGTGTACTTAATAAACAACATGAACTGGACAATATGGAGATTGAATTTTTTGATAGGGTGGGTTAATTGATTTGTGATTCTACTGAATTTTATTAACGGTTCCGTAGCCTAAGCAGAAGAAACTATTGATTTTGTGTGGATTTACCCTATTACGGTATCACGTGCCTAAGGGTCGTAATTAGATTGAACTAAAGCTATTTGCTACCGCGCAATATGCGACCGAGTCGACAGCGAACCGCTTTATGTTAGTTGCGTGTCAAACCTTAGAGAGCCGACTCGATTTGCACATATTTAATTATTACCTGATCGTTAATTGTTTGGCCGATGTGTCATTTTTATTTATAGTAGAGTGTACCTATTTAGTCCGGCTAATCGAAAATGTAGTAAACGTGTATAAAAGTGAACGACAATCTATTATATGAAATAAGAAGTAACAGAGACGATTGTTTTCTTGCGATAAAATGTACGTTGATTGGTGTGTGGGGCAACTGAAAATTGAACTACCAAGAAGTAAGTTTATTCAGTATATCCGTTTCTGATCGCTCAATAAATTAATTTACATTGTCCAAAATTATTTTTCCAGTGAATGCAATTACGGGCATTCGAGGAAGCATCTGTTAACGTGTCTATTGTCCCAATTCATTATTTGTACGCGTTACGGAACCATCAAGAATTTAATCCGGCATTTGGATAGGGTCTTCAAGTATATTAACACGATCCAGACACAGGTAGAAACCAGGGTATAAAAACTGTATTCGTACATGCAATTACCTTAAAAGTTTTAAGACAAACGGTGCATTTTACAAAGACAGTAGGTACCTATTGTTAACTTGAATTATCTTTATTGGGTGTTGTATATAAACGCGTTTAGAAAGTATCATCATGACGGTTACACAACTGGACCGCGATGGAAATAGTAGCAAGAAAAAGCATTGGAGTCCTGAGCGACAAATAGTAATCAATCGATTGCCTGGTACCAGTCTGGGGATCAGCATTGTTGGCGGAAGTGTAAGTACTTCCTATGATTATTCGTTAATTAAATAATTCTTCAAATATCCTTATTTCAGGTTGATGTTTATAATGGCATTTCCGGAAAATATGAGAATATATCTGGGATTTTTATAAAAAAAATAACGCCCGAAAGCCCCGCTGATAGAACGGGTCAATTAAAGGTAAGGCTCTTTGACGAGTTCAATATATCTTATATAAGGGGATTGCCAAATGTAATACTTAGATGAATTATAATAACGGCGGAATTTCAGGGAATAAATATTTGCGTGGTCCTTATCGATTTCTATGGCTCGATTTTCTATGTTTTATTTATCTGTTCCAGGCAGGCGATAGGATTATTGAAGTCGATGGTGTTGCTTTGGGAAACAGTACCCATGAACGCGCGGTGGAACTGATTCAGAATGCGGGTAGCTCGATACGTTTGCTGGTACAGTCCCTGGTAAGCTTGATAAGTATATCATTACATACGACGTATAGCTTTATCTGGCCAAATGTATTGATCAAATTTCTACTACTTTGCGTAGGAGGGTAGCGTGGATGGAGATCAACGAGACGGAGATAACCGTCGACGAAGCACTAAGAAACAAGTGGATGATAACTATGTCAGCAAAAAACAAACAGATGATAGTCATGGCAGTAGCAACAACGATATTCAACTGGAACGTACTGGGAGCAGGAGGTAAATCGTTTAGTATCTCGGTGGTAGCGCGTTTCTCGATACTACATCATCTATACGTGTTTTTCAGAGCCTCGGTTAAAAAGTCAATTCGCAAAAAGGCTCCTTTACCACCATCTGAGAAGAGTGTTCATAGTGTCGTGCCAGAAGCCAATGAGGACGAAGAAAACAACAAACCAACTACTTCAGAACCTACTAAAAAATATTCCTCTGACGAAAGTTCGGAGGACGAAGATACGAGACACATGGAGGGAAACGTTTATACGAAGGCTGGAATGGAAGTCAGTATTCGTGAAAATTGGGAGAAACAGATCAATTGATTCACGATTTTATTGCGTTTTTTTTCAGATTTCTAGGAAAAGCGCGGGAAATGTTAAGAGGTCAAGAGAGGAAATTGAAGCAGATAAGGAAGAGGAAGATGAATTTGGCTACACCGCAAGTAAATAGCTTTACACACAAATTCATGTCAATTATACTGTGTCATGATGGTTTATTTACGAGCCTAAACATTTATCGTATCTTATAGTGAAAGTACAGAAGAAGTATCGCAACTTGGGAAATAAAGTGGTCATGGTAACGTTGGAGAAAGATCTGAGAGGACTCGGTATTGCGCTATCTGGCCATAAGGATAGAAGTAAAATGGCTGTTTACATTTGTGGTCTAAATCCAAGTGGCATAGCAATGAAGACCGGTGGATTGATGGTCGGCGACGAAATCCTGGAGGTTTGTATATGCCACAATGCGTTGAGTATTCGCTGGCGGGATAACACTGTTTCAATGGTAACGATTCTTGCAGGTAAATGGTCACGTTTTGCAAAATCGTTGCCACCTCAATGCATCGTCAATAATCAAGGGCATACCTGGGAATGTGTTTAAAATTATTGTTGTCCGGTAAGTTTACTTTATTCAAATATACGTGCAAACTGAGTCGATTTGCACTCTTGCAATTATTAAGGCTGTTAGAGATTTTTGGTTCCGTGGTCCGCCGGAAAAAAAGAATGATTTGTTATATCTTATTGCAGAAGAAAATCAGGTGTCGATGACCTTGCTGTTAAGCCGCTTACTCAATTTCCTTCTGCATTGGAAGATGTAAGTGATAGCAATTTGTTACAGTCATAACTTTTATTATAAATATAATGCAAAGCTTCTGTTTTAATACAGAAGAATAATAATACGATTATCGACAATACCTACGCTTTGCTTTACAGGGAGGCCAATTCAGTCAATATAGAGGAGTTCATGCAGTATCGGTAAAAAAGGTAAGAATTGAATATTTATTTTCAGTCTCAGCCTCGATTTTGATGGCTATTTTTATGGCTTTTTTTGCCGCAGGGCCAATATGGATTAGGTATTATGATCATTGAGGGTAAACATGCTGAAGTAGGGCAGGGAATATTCGTTTCGGATATTCAAGAAGGTAGTGCTGCTGAACAGGTAAGCATTTTATCATTTTTCCTCAGCTCAATTACTTTTGCTTACATGAACTGTTTTAATTTTTAACCCTTCACAAGCCCGTTCAAATATACATTATTCTGTGTTAATATCATATTTGTTTATTACTCTTGCAGGCTGGCCTACAAGTGGGAGAGCTCATACTTGCTGTAAACTTTGACTGCTTACTTGGGTCGACATATGACGAGGTAATAAGTTCAGTTTGAAGGCGTCGTTTTTTCGAAATTCCAGCTACTACATCACTTGTGCATTGTAGGCTACGAGTCTCCTAAAGAAAACAGAGGGAGTCGTAACTCTGACAGTTTGTAATCCAAATCAAAGTAAAGTTATCGAAGAGGAGGAGGAAAGAGCGAAACGAGCTAATGACCCAAATGCCCCACCAGATGCGCCTGCGGCAGGTATAAATATTAATGCTGTAATAAAGCATAATTGATATTTCCAACAAACAAATTATAGTGAAGTCAACAATATAATTTAAACGCTTTCCAGCTGCGCCAGTGGAACCCGAAAAACCGAAAGAACCGGAGCCACCAGCTGACCCCAAGGACTGTAAAATAGTTGTGGGTAAAGATACGACTATTGAATTTCCCAGAGAAAAGGACAAACCTATTGGATTTACTATTGTCGGCGGATCGGACACACCATTGGTAAATATGTTAATCATTAAGGTGCATATAGTTCAAACGTCAATCTAAGCCCCGTATGAATTTTTTACTGCAATTTAGCTAGGGATCTTTGTCCTTGACGTCTTCCCTGATGGAGCAGCTGGTAAAGACGGACGTCTGCAACCAGGAGATTTAATACTCGACTTATGCCACGAGAACTTCAAATCAATTGAACATGATAAAGCTCATGCTTCAGTACTGAAAGCTGTGTCGCCGGTAAGTACTACATTCAGTACTTTAATGCCATTATAATAATAGAGTAATGCAGACTTTATTTTCTCTGTTCACAGATATTTATGATCGTCCTCAGAGAGCAGAAGAAACTCGAAGAGATCGAAGTTGAGTTGCAACAGAAGCCAGGAAAAGGAATAGGACTGTGTATAACCGGATACACAAGTGGAACTGGAGCTTACATATCTGAGCTGGCAAGTATATTAAATTGAGACTTATTTTACATACATTAAACGTACATGTAACAGCATTCATTCTGATCCAGATACCCGGCTGCAGTGCAGCCGAGAGTGGCAAACTCGTCCTGGGTGACGTAATTATTGGAGTTGGAGGTGAAGATGTTCGACAAATGCCGATTGAGGAAATCGCAGTGCTAATGCGAGGCTGTAGCCCTGTACAGTTGAAAGTAACTAGATATAAATCTACGAGAACGTAAACGGCAGGACTTTAAAGTATTTAGTTTAGATTAATTCACTTCGTCTAAGTTCAATATCTCTGTATTCATTGGGTTTACGTCGTTTTCTTTCCATGCCTGGAGATTCAATTGGCCGATTATTTTATCGTTGCAGAAAACTCTCTGATTCTTTAGTGTATCCGGAGTAAGAAATACGAATGGCTGTATCGTTCTAATGCTATCGGTTGTCTCGCAAAGTATCTGAGCTAGGGTAACTTTTTTTATCTGCCGCAGTTGAGCAATGGTGAAGCTGTTTTTTTTATCGGAGTTTTCGAACCAAAATCTGTCGCCCTTTCGAAGATTACTAAATTGTTGAGCTATAATGCAAGCGAATGTAGGGCCTATCAAGCCGCCGAGAACTGGCTTCTCCGCTAATCCAGCCGAAAATAAGTCGACATCTTCCAAGGCTGCGTAAACTTGACGGAATTTCCGGGCTGCTGAAGAGGATGTGACTCTTTCAAAATCATTCCAATTGCGCACGGGCGATAGACCGCACGTTACCCGCCAGTCTATGTACGGCGGAAGTCCGTGATCTCTTCCTCGTTGAATATTTATAGAGGCCAGATCCATCCCAAATCTGAAATTGGGCGTTTGGAAGAGATGATTGGTCAATTCGTCAGTTATAAATTCATCCCGTTTCTGACACGGCTGATTCACCAAACCCAATAATAATCTGTCGAGTGATCCCGGAGTATGCAAATTTTCGCGATTTTTAAGCTCGTTGTGAATAGTTACATCTGAAACGAAATTTATTTGATTAACGAAAGGCTTTAATTTTCATCAAATGCTGCATTGTGGCGAAATAACTTACTCTTGAAAACTGGTCGGTGGCGGCTATCAACTCTAACGAAACTGTGTTGCACCAAGGAATGGCCGAAGCGATAAGCAGCAGTCGAAAACGAATTAACAATATTTGGTTCTATAGTGTCGTCATATCCTTCGTAATAACCGTCTTTTTCAAGCTCCAGATCAAATATCTCTATGATATTAGGTCCTAGAATTATCGCATGGCGATTACGTTATTGTAACGACTATAGAAAATTATTTGCAGCAACAAGATTACTTACCGAGTACGACTGGTAAAAATTCACGGAATGTGATTAGTTGCACTAAAGCCCCGATTATTCGTCTTGATTCTTGGAAGAGTTTCTCATCACTCCAATGAGGATTCAGTTCTGATAACTGCATTGCGATTTGATTGTGCAGCCTTATGAACACAATATGCATAGAAACGAGTGCAGGCTGTTCGCTCAGCCTTCCGTCTCCAGCTTTGAAGCACTCAGTGGAAATGAAACTTTGTTGGCATACAGAATCCATTTGCGGACCATTTTTGGGTAGATTCCTTCCGAACCGCAACATGCCTGGAAATAGAAAAGTTATAGCGATATTAGAAAGTATTCGTCACAACATAATGTTCGTTGATAAGAAGATGATAGTAGAGTGTGTGCAATAAAATCAGGCGAACCTTTTCGGAACAAACGCAGACTATCCGTATGCTGAACACTGCTACTATATACCATCGATGCATCTAAGTAACTCGTCACTTGCGATAATTGCTCTCTTGGTCCAAACATGCAGTTCTCTCTTGGCGCTGGGCTACTCCGTACAAACTCTAAGCATCGAACGCCAAGCGGCCCGAAGAAACTGTCTTGACGATCCACTGGTATAGGCAAACAGTCCGGATGCTAAAAAGAAAGAAAGTCCAATAAAAATACTGTGCGAACAGAGTACTCGTTAAATTAGGTAGATTCGATTTTGTGGGGGGTCTGAATTTCGGAGTTCGGAAGGATTACCGAATAACGTCTTCGAATTTATCGAAACGTTAAAAAACATCAGTGAATCTTTGTCTTTTCCTTGATCGAGAAATTGTTATCTTATTGATTATGAAAATGTAGCACCGACCTGGTGGGCACGATAACTGCTCGCCACTTTGTCTGAAACAAAAAAAAATGTATGTAGGACGCCCGAATTTGGCACTGTGCCTGCGCCATGCCATCGAAATTGAACGTTAACGACCTCCGTGTCGCCACCGAGCAGTCATCGTGCCGTCACATGTCTTTCTGGTGTAGATTGTCAAGATGTGATTGTCAAATTGTCAAATTACCATGAATTCTGGCGGCTGGAAATCTACTCCATTTCCGAGACAACACCGCGGAAATGTTCCGTTAAAACCGGTGCTTTGCGCAGTTGCTGGAAAAGTTTAGCTTCAATTAACTTCGCAGCCATAGATAAATATCTTGGTAGAAAATAAGTAAAAATTATCGCCACGAACTGGAACATGCCTGGCCCTTGTACCTACCCACAATGTCGTGATCTACAAACTGACCCCATTGCATTAACATATGCGAAACGGTGGCCAGGGGCACATCTTCATTCTGATGAATGATACTTGATATTCGTCTTGGGCTCGGCAGCGCATGACCATGAACAGACTTCCTGATCTCTTGTATTTTGTCACTATAGACTGGAGGCAAAAATCTGAAATAATTATTAATATTTATGTTGGTGGTCATTTTTCTGGCATTTGATCAGTGTATTTTTAGCAAAAAAAAAAAACCGGTTCTACCTCTTCATAGTCGACATAGTGGATCCCCACCACAGTTTGCGAAGATTGTTGCAAGTCCCATCAGCTGTTCTGTACTTTAAGCTGGCTGGAAGACATTGTGGTTTCCCTTTGCGCGGGCACAGGTCGGATAGCACAGTCATATGCGGACTTCGACGACTCAGTGGAATTTCAATCGGTATGTCCGGATATCTATCAGTGGTTAATAAGAAATTGAGCTTTGCAACATTTTGCGAAAATGCGAATCGCCGGAGTTACAATAATTTGCTAGTATGGAGTAAGAAAAAAACATCGCTTACTTCTGATGTAATATCGCTGAACCTTTTAAAGCGGCATATGCAAACGTGGCCAGACGTTTCGCTTCCATGGATTGCTTATTGAAGGTGGCTACATGGTGTGCAGGATCGTTCTCTTCCAAAAATAAACCTGTAATGCATATATATTTTAGAATATTGGCAGGTTTAATTTGATCCGGTTGTGAGATAAATTGAGCATAGTAAACTTAACTAGCGAGTATAATCTTTTTTCACCAATGGACAGTTCATTCGTCTTCTCAATACCAAAAGCCTCAGCTTCATAAAAATCATAATCTTCTGGTGTCTCTTCAGTTGAAATCTTCGGTATTTCCCTACCTGTTGAATACATAACAATTATGAACTTATTTGGAAATAACAAAATTCGTAGATTTAATTTTTTTCAACTTACGAGCGCGAAGCGTAGTTTGCAAGACAAATTGGCGACTGTCGTTCTGTGTCTGTTTTGGCTTTCGGATGTCTGTCTTCATTTCAGGCGTCGGTGGTTTCTCTATTTCAAATTGTGCCTTCAAAAAGCAATGAGAACATATTATGTTATTACGAAAAAATCCTATTGATTAAAAAAAATGTTATCGTTTTGTTCGAAATAAATACTTTCCGATGACTTACTCGTGTGCGATACACTAAGTGTCTACTCCCGAGTTCCTTGAGCCGATTGTGATAACGAATGCTGCTGATACGATTCCGAATTTTCGCTATTTCTCGATATCGACTCCTCGGCTGCTCACGATAATATTCGACCCATTTGAATTTTGCCTCGTCAGCCGACCTCGTGGTTGATGTTAGAATTACGATAAACGTAGCGAAGATCGTGCTTCAAAAAAAAAAAAAAAAATCGAATAAAAATGGATCATACAAAGACAATTAAAATATGATTTTTTTTATAGCATTTTGAGACTTACGTAAATGCGAGATTCATCGTACATCAAATTCGCCAACAATGAAAATTCTTTACAATATACAACACCGCGATTGATCATGGAACAAAGCGCGCCGGAAACGGTATCGATACCATCCTCGCAGGTAGTCAACAAACTCCTACCGCATAGCAGTGAGGCATGTCGCCTCGGGGCCACCTGCTCCGGTGAGTTTCGTTTGATGTCGTTTTTTTTCCAACGCTTATTAGTATTCAGGGTCTGGACGTGCGGTAGTGTGAGATTGCGGTTCTTCAAAACCCGTTTCTACACTTGGGACCTTCGGCCTTCGCCGCGAACAAATGAAAATACAACACACGCACCGTGAATTGCGATGATGTGATTTAAAATCATTGAGATTATCATCGGTAGAAATTATTATTGCTTCCTCAGCGGAATCTGCGTTCGATACTTTTTACAAAATTGTCTCACCTAAAACGATGCTGAGTTTCCGGTAAAGCGATTTTGAAAAAATTACTGCACGTAGCTGATCTGTTCTCTTACACGTTTATTTCCCTCTACACAGCAAATCTGCGAGTTCTCGCGCAACTATTTCAAACCGGCGAGCGTTCCCGCTGCGAGCCTAAAAACTTCGTCGAAAAGTTCCTCCTGCGCCATCTATGGTTTGCGATTAGCGAACAACGAAAAACAAAATATCGCAGGTAGCGTGTTTTGCGATATTATCCAGAGATAAACTAAATGCGTATTATATTGCTTCTTGAGACTTGCCTAACTTGTATCAAGGTGAAAAAGATTGATTTTTTATTTTTTTCGGTCAGAAATCTACGGTCTGACATGGTAAGTGACGGTCAGTTGACCGAATGCACATCCGGAGAGCGAGACGCACAGCGCGCGTGTGAAAGCGCAGCCTGAGGAATCGGCGGTGTCCGGAGAAGCAGTCTGAAGTGTTCCGAGACGTCAAGCGCGAGTTCCACGCGCGCCGCCAGCTGCATAGTAGCAGGTTGAGCGCGCTGTTGTGTACAATGCCGAGTATGGCGACCATGGCGACGTTTTGTCGAAAGTGACTTTCCCCGTTTCCGCGGATATGCCTGCCGAAGGCATTCGAAATCCGTAACATTTAGCGTTGCTCTGTACATATACGATTAGAACATTTAGCGGCGTCGCGATATAAACGATCGGCGCGATCGATAAGCGAATGGATAATGGCGGTAAACGCGAACGTATTGTCGAGTGACATTAGCCGACGTAATCCGCAGGATGAATATGAACTCATCCAGAGAATCGGGAGAGGAACTTACGGTGATGTTTACAAGGTATTTCGTTGTTTCTCATTTCTCGCATAAGTTCGATCGTTGCTTTTATCCGCGTCTGACAAATGTTCGTTTCGACAGGCAAAGAGGTTGTCCATGAACGATCTCGCGGCGATCAAGGTTATTAAACTTGAGCAAGGTGAGCTAATTTGCGACACCCTGGAACGGGCCAATTACCGCCTTCCTCCCAATTATACCGACATTCCTTCCGCGATTCTCGCATCGCGGCGACGACTCAATTGAGGGGTTTTTTTACTCTTTCAGGCGATGATTTTGCGATTATACAGCAAGAGATTCTTATGATGAAGGACTGTAGGCATCCCAACATCATCGCTTACTACGGCAGTTATCTGCGTCGCGACAAGCTGTGGATCTGCATGGAGTATTGCGGCGGCGGATCGTTGCAGGATATATATCATAGTGAGTTTCCGCTTGTCTCGCGATTGGTAACGGAAACACCTGTTAGTCGACATCGGTAGACACACCAAATGTGTTATGACTTTTTGTTCAGAACAGGATATCGATGCATTTTATATTCGAGTGGTACGAATGCAAGTTTTCGATTTCAGTTACAGGCCCACTGTCCGAAATCCAGATAGCTTATATGTGCCGCGAGACACTTCTGGGTTTGGCGTATTTGCACAGCATGGGAAAAATGCACAGGGACATCAAGGGAGCCAATATATTGTTAACGGAGTCAGGGGACGTCAAGCTCGCTGATTTTGGAGTATCTGCTCAGATAACGGCGACAATAAACAAGAGAAAAAGTTTCATCGGTACACCGTATTGGATGGCGCCAGAGGTACTGCCTTCGTGCAATACAATGTACAATTTATATTTATGTTGTACAGAAAATAGAAACCTATTAGCATTTTAGTTGTCTTTGCAAAGTAATTAATGAAAATTACACAAAAAACGGGCGTTAAAATTGTGATCTGGTTGTAATTAGGTTGCAGCTGTGGAAAGGAAAGGCGGTTATAACCAATTATGCGACATCTGGGCCTGCGGCATAACGGCAATAGAGCTGGCAGAGTTGCAACCGCCGATGTTCGATTTGCATCCCATGAGAGCGTTGTTTCTCATGTCGAAATCCGGGTTCAAACCTCCGACGTTGAAGGATCGGGACAAATGGAGCCCGACCTTCCACAATTTTGTCAAAGTATCGCTCACCAAGAACCCGAAGAAAAGGCCAACAGCGGAAAAGTTACTGCAGGTGTGTTCGTTAATCGTATCGTCAGTCGCATCGTCAGTCCACAACGGCGATAATAGAGCTGATTAATAACTGTTTTTCTCGTTGCAGCACGCATTCTTTCAAGGGGATATGAGTAAAAGACTAGCATTAGAGTTATTGCAAAAGGTTTCAAACCCCAGTCACATGTTTACGGAACTAGAGGCGGACGAAGACGGAGCAGTGCCAAATGTACCTCACAGAATAGCGTCGAGACATACAGCAAGGACCAGACCAAAGAGCCCTACATCCCAATTAGACAGCGACGGTAGATTCTTTAAATAAGCATTTTTAATAAAAAGCCATCTATAGTAAATAGTAAACTAACATAATGCTTACAGATCAAATCTATCTTGACGGTGGTACGTTACAAAGAGATTCAATCTCCTCACCGGATGTAAATCCAGCGTGGGATATCATGGACATCATGAATAACGTTAAGGTTGGTATCGACATTGACATACAAAAAGGACGAATATAGAATGATAACAAAACTCATTGGAACTGAATCGTTTGTATGTTCCACAGACTGTTCGTAATTGTGATGTGCATCCTGACTGCGGCATTGGGAGTGCTTTCGAGGATGTCCAAGAAAAGTAAGTGAATTTGCAGTAAATCGCGCTTTTCATATATTTGAAAATTCAGTTAAACTTTACCGATATATCTTGACGATACTGGAGCTTTACATTTACTAATTCCTGTAATATGCTATCTACCTTGCTTGACGCCACGTACGCAATCATTAGTCTCGTCAATTGTTTATTCCCTTATAAAAACAACTGTTGGACGTGTTAAAAAATAACGTTGAATCTTCTATATTTAACTCGTCGTCGGATTATCGTCGTCGTATCGAGGAGAACACCGTTTCATATAAGGATACCATTCACAATACGACATGTGCGTCCGAAGTAACGCGATAATACGCGTAAACATAAAACAATATCATGACGACCAAGTTGCGTATTATCGAATTGATACATCGAAAAAATATCCTGACCCGACCTACTTCAATGATGTGGATAAATGATTTTCATCTGAAAGAGATTAATTGCGAGATAACGTTCAGAAAAGCAAATTAAAGTTTGCGATTGCATTTTCGTATCATTGTTTTTATTTTTTTTGCGAACCTCTGATGTATTGTGAGGCATTTTGTAGCAAATCAGTGTAAAATTGTTGTCCAAAAAGCTATTCTTAATTTTTCTTTAAGTTGCATACCCGGTGTACGAGGATCATTCCACCAAATTTTAAGTCGTAGAGATCGAGAGGTATTTGGTGGAATGATTTATGTGCAGATTGCACGAAAGCTTGCATGATGTTAAACGTATTTTGAGTATAAATAACGCAATTTTTTTGCTGCACTAAATATGAAAAAAAAATGAAATTTAGGATTTGCGCGCCGTCTTACATTTTTTTTTTTGGTTAAATGTACATTTATTTTTTGTTCAGAGTGCAAGATGATTGTCCTGTAGCTGAGCTCGATAGAACGCAACGCGCACATATCACGAGCATTTATGATTGGGTTCATTGCATGCACACTAGTTTTTTTAGATTGTCCTACAATTGCATATATCGCAGAATATTTTCTGAATTGATTCGTTAGAATAATGTCTGCTGCCCTTTCAAGTTTCCAGCGTTCGACAATTCCAGTGATTCAAGAATACTGAACATTTTGTATTGGTAGTTACTCGATTAACCCTTCTGGGAGTGAATTATTGTCGATTAATATTGCCAAGCTGCGTAATGAAAAATATTTATTCTCCCGTTGACAAAATCTGACAATAATTCCATGTATCCTGTTACCTGAATTTATCAAATATTTCAGGAACATATTTCAGGATATTAGTATTGGATTTAATAGAGCAAGTGCGCACCATGGATCGCGTACAGTTTAACCAGTGCGCGTAATTTAGGTCTCGGCTGAGTTTATTAGAAGACCGATGCAATAATAATATAATTTCTATGATTTGATTTCTACATCATTATATTTTCTTTGATAAGTTTTATAATATCAATAATTTCTACCAACAGGAGTCTATTGCAGTACATTGACGAGGAGTTGTTGCTAAGGTATTGGCAGGTAACCTTTCCCTTGCACCATGCACTTTTGCTTTCTATATCTGTGAAAATATCATTTGTACCGATGCAACGCTTTTCACTCACTAGAAATAATTCTATGTCGCGCTTGTAATTGCTGTTATACGATGTTTACTTGCATGTGAATGCTGCAACTTTTATTGCTAACGTAGATTACTTTCATTAGCGTGCATTGTGCCGTGATTAATCTATTTTGGAATCACAAATGGAAATTGACTTACGACGAACTTTATCGTGCTAATCTATCCATGACAGTAAAATGATTTTTTTACTGTACCATTTTACCAAGTTGAATATCAGTTTTTACCGCGTTTTGACGTAACGATGTAATAGCTACTAAAATGCTACAGTAGGTTTGGTCAGGCTTCAAATGTTTATTTTTACATGTCGATCCACGTAACAGTAAATAATACATGCGGCCCCTTCCTTACATTTTGTGCATTTTTTTTTCTCTTAAGTAAAACATTTTATTTCAGCCTTTGTCTGGTTTTCGCCGAGAAATATCGCAATACAATTGTGACCAATGAACACACTCAAAAATCTATACTTATATAAAATTGTTAGAAACATCAGTATGCGCGCGTACTTTAATTAAGATTCGTAATCGGCGAGCGCATTAACCACAGAATACAGTTTCATCAAAATTGTACACGAGGCAAAATTCTTTTTCGCCTAGCTGGGGAAAATCATGGAAAGTCTATGCTACAGTCTAGTCAGCTATGTAACGTTTCCCTGAGCTTCAATATGTACGGTGATAGCATATGGCAGCTTAGATCAGCAAACACTATACTTTATCGCGCCGCTGCTCACGAAAAATATTTTGGACTCGGAGGGAACTGAAACCGAGCCTTCTGGTTACGGGTCGCAATTCCTTCGCGTTCCTTCTCGCCTTAAAACGACTTCTGTGTAGGTGTCTTCGTGGTTGGTAATTCCCGAAATTATTATTTTAAAAATTGCTCAGGTACAAAAAAATGACGAGTCTAAAACCAATACATGAGTAGAACCTTGATGCGATTCGCATGGTGATTAATTCTAAGCAGTTCTTTGCATTGCTTATTCCGAATACGAAGGTATTTGAAAATAAATTTGCGAAAAACCAAAGCCGGGCTGGAGCTTCTCGTTTATGCATATTCGTCAAAGATCTATTTCGGTGACCACTAAAAATCATGTTGTAGTTGTGACCCTGTAGATTGTTTGTGACATTAAATTTATGTGTGCAGGCGAAATGCAATGTCGATGGTTGCTGGGCATTGCGACCAGCTATACTCCCTGCAGTAAGTAAACGACACGCTCGAGACATAATTTTGAATTACGCACCTGCGGCGTCCTGTACAAACCGTTCTTCGTTTTTTTTTAAGTCGTTTTAATTTGTGTTATGGCAAATATAAAGACATTTTGTCTGACAGAAATAAATATGTATATGCATATATATGTATATGTTAGTCTAGGGGCTACTTTATTTGAGACGAAGAAAAAAAAAAGAAGTTGCTACCATATACGCTTGAAGCAATCATGCATTTCACTAATTGCACAGGTGTTATAGAGGTTTCTGTACTTTTATCTTCTAACGCATTTTTATCCACGCTGTACCATACGACTTCGGGCATTTAACAACACATTACAAACTAATAGACGCAAACGTCGAAATTGCTTGTGCATTATTTCATTTAACTTTACTCATTATTGATGTACCATGAACCAGTGCTGGATCAAATAGTATTTGAAATATAGAAAATATATATTCAACGAAACGTATATAGAACGAAACGCCGATAAAAAATGACAATATATTGAGCAATTCTTTACATGCATGCATTTAGTTCAGTCATTTTCAGTTTTTCAGATGTGGCATTGCGCCTTGCCCAAAACCGTTTGAACAATGCTGGCTTTGTAAATGGCTGTTTCCATAATAAAAAAGGTTATGATAAAGCGGCCGCAATCTTTTGTAGATCTCAATCTTACTAATATAAGAATAGAAAATCATTTTAATATAAACATATATATTTATTTAAAATACTTTGTCATTCTTTTTTACTATAATTCTGAGTAATATCTGATATATCTTGAGGTCAAATGCTACCCAGCACTGTCATGGATAAAAAACGAATAAAGTTTTGGGTTTGTCTATCTAAAACAATACCATTAATACGCAGTGCTGGTATTTATCGTTGAGGTGATTTAATAAGAGTATGTATCTTCCTTTGCAGAGCGACGTTACCTCTCGGAGAATCTTCCAACGAGTGCGACGTCCATCGGAGTTACTACTCCAGCCTTACCGGTGAGTGCGAAAGTTAGTTTGGAGCTATTATACCGAAGTAAAGAGTACTTGGCGATCGTAACAGCGAATTCCCCTGACTTCGATATGAGTCATACGTCGGGTTAAAAATAAAACTCGCTTCAAAAGAAATCGTCCTGCAGCGAATTATTCAATTATTTATTCTGTTTAATTGAGTTTGTTCATATTTCCCGTTAACGTTTAACGGTAGTACGACTAAATATCGAACGACAAAATATTGACTGCGTAATGAAAATCCAGATCTCTTAGACCTTCTGATTTTCGTTTGTTTGTAAAAGTTAGATACTTTGGATCTAGATCATAAGTCGTAGATATTTAGTTATGGAGTTAATTTAATACAACGAAATATACTCTCACGTATTTGACGAGGTTCTGTTGTCTGTTTCACAAAGCGGCGATGAACTTTTGCCCCGTTTTAGGAGCTCTAGGCCGCGCGTTAAGTGCTTTGTTCTTAGTCCCTGTGTCGTTAAATGGATGAGAGTGTATTGCATTAGTGCATGATCCAGCTTATGTTCTATTACCTTGTACAAACAATTTAGTGTGCTTTCCTACACTCACCTGACAATTTATCGATGCATTATATTTTTTCGACGGATATTTATGTTATCGCGTACGCAATCGTGTTTACGAGAATATCCGGGATGAAAAAACATAAGAAATAATGTAACAAGTAGGTTGGGTGTATAGGGTCGGAAGCAAGTCCCAGGCGCCACAGCTCCTTGGACGAGTTGTACGGGCTTCTGAGTGGTGGCTCCATGTCTTTAGTGGCTATCAATGGGCAACGTCAGCGCTCATTATCGGACAGTGGGCCTAGAGACGAGACCCCTCGGTACAATGGTAGGAGCACGCATCTTGAATTTAGAGCATGCTCATAATGCATTTTTTCAGCGCATCAATTCAGAGTCTATGTGCTCGACAATCCATCGTATGCCACTCGCATTAAAAGAATCACAAATGTCCGACCATAGAGATTTAATATAAACTTTTTTGCTGCCTATGACCAGTACAACCGGAAACAAGCGTCAAATTTCGATGCTCTGATAATCGCAATCGTGCCGAGTCTGCAAACTTTAGTTTCTTTTTTTATAATCCTATTAGTTAACACTGACAAATTTACTAACCACGCTGGAAATAGATTAATCCTTTTTAAAGCAGAACGCCCGAAAACCGATCGGAATGGTACGGGGTCACACGGACAGTTTCCAGAGATAATGTGACTATTATAACAGAACACAATGGAAAGGCTCAATGAAAAACGATTTGGAACTTTATCGCTGATGATGCATGAAAGCATGTAGAGAAGCATCACATTAAGTCTCATGGACGTCAGTTTGCTAATAATTATTGAATTGTCATTGATAGATTGTCCTATAATCATGTTTATATAGTTTTCGACGCACAATATCCGCGTTCGCAAAATTGTTTTATATATTTTTTTAACAGTCACGATGACATATCTTTAGAGTTACTGGTAATGTTTAGGTGACAAAGACCTACCCGGTAACGAGGATAGTGAAGGTATAGAACCGGATTTGCTGTCGGACACGCCACCTGTACCACCCAGACGAAGGGATCGAAAGAGGCACACCCCGCCGCGACCTACCAGTAACGGATTGCCGCCTACACCAAAAGTTCATATGGGGGCCTGCTTTTCAAAGGTATTATACATTTACAAATATTCGTAGAATCGCCAGCCAGTATATTACTGAAGTATTAAAATTGCGATTGAATAGGTCTTCAACGGTTGTCCGTTGAGGATACATTGCACCGCGAGTTGGATACATCCGGACACGAGGGATCAGCATCTTTTAATCGCAGCCGAAGAAGGGATCTACAATTTAAATTTGAATGAACTTCACGAAACTGCTATTGATCAATTGTATCCGAGACGTACTATCTGGATGTATGTTATCAAAGACGTTCTCATGTCTTTATCAGGTAAGGAATTCTATTAAATTTCGATATTCCATATTGCCTCATAGCTCTGAGTTGTTTCTAATTGTTGGCTATTAAAATCGCAGGAAAAACGCCGCAATTGTATAGACACGATCTCCTAGCAATGCAGAGCAAACATACGCACAGGTTTTCGTTGCATATGAACAAAATACCCGAGAGATTAGTACCGCGAAAGTTCGCACTCACAACAAAAGTGCCGGATACTAAGGGATGCAGCAAATGTTGCGTTGGAAGGAACCCCTATAATGGGTGAGATTTATTTATCTTAAAGATACAAGTAAAGTGGAACAATCTGTGTAAAGGACGCACATGATAATATATTTTTGTATTACTGTAGGTATAAATATCTTTGCGGAGCGATGCCAAACGGAATATTCCTCATGCAGTGGTACGACCCCCTGAATAAATTCATGTTATTGAAACATTTTGAATGCACTCTGCCGACGCCTCTGAACGTCTTCGAAATGGTAATCGCATCGCAAATGGAATATCCGATGGTGTGCGTATCAGTGAAGCAGGCATACCAACAGAATAAGCTAAAACTGGATCTCATCAACATGAATTCTGGTGCGAGCTGGTTCCACAGTGATGAATTGGAGGACATGGACGGCTCAGGTATTTTCTAGTAATTTAATGGAACCGACGCACCTGATGGTCATGAAAATCATGATTTCCATGGCTTTCAGGTGATGCGATATTCATGAACAATGTATTTATTGGAAATTTAATTTTTAATACTTTGATGTGTTCTGTAGCTACCGTTATTCCACGACGAGAAAATCTTCAGGTTATCAGTGTAACTCAACTCGAAAAAGATGCTATTCTCGTCTGTTACGACAGTGAGTAATCAAATCTGTTGCAATCAATATCGATAAAATATAGAACACGATGTATGGACGGAATGCAAAAAATATGTTACCTTTTTAGACCTTGTCAAAGTGGTAACGTTACAAGGGAAACCGCGCGCAAGCAAGAAACAAATGTCTGAATTGCATTTCAACTTCCACATTGAATCAATCAGTACGTATTTTTAAAAAAACCTATAATAGACTTGACTGTTGCGAACATTTTAATTGATTTGTCGATTGTTATTACAGTCTGTCTGCCGGATAGCGTGCTGGCTTTCCACAAACATGGAATGCAGGGTAGGAGTTTCAAGAACGGAGAAGTGACGCAGGAAATAAGTGATCCGAGCAGGACATATAGGCTACTTGGCTCAGATAAGTACGTTCAATATATATTTCATTGATAGATAATCCATACCCGTGACTTCATTCGGGAGACTATTGATTTATTGCCTTATTTTTATTCAACCAGGGTGGTGATGCTGGAGAGCCATTTGGTTCATTCGGGAACATTAACGGAGTCTGAAGGAGCTGACTTGTACATACTGGCTGGACACGAAGCTAGCTACTAGCCTTAATTAGATTAAATTACCAGCTCGAATCAATTTTGTATAGATTGGCGTTATGATTTAAAGCTGCAAGTAAATTAAAATTATTCACTATATTTGCACGTGAAGTACAATTAATTGGAATGAAAGCCGTACTGATTTAGCTATCTAAATTAATTCCCTTCCTTTTGTTCAGTCAACAAAATGTTGTGTGTTTTGTGCTTGTACGTGAGTGTATAGCACCAAAAATCGACTCAACGCACGCGCACTAAAACCTATCGTCACAAAAGCTTTACTCCGGATTATTTTCTTTTAATGGTGCCAGCCAAGCTCGACGCATGAATTGGGCAAATCTTAGAAGAAAAAAATGGAGAGGGAACAAAAGTGGCGCTGGCCTCTCGACCTGCAGCGGTTGAGGAAATTAGATAAGGATGCAACTCGGTGGTCTGAATGAAATAACGAATGGAATAAAGACGACAAGAGTTACAGGTTGTACCCATCGCACAATTCGTTTGTCCACGTAACGAAACGAAATTATTTGCGTTTCGTGGTCTTACAGGTGCAATCGCGGCAAGCTACAATTGTTTAGAGGACCAAGCGATTTATCTTGGGCTCGTAGATTTCTCCCTTTCCCATCAGCCCGTCTAAAAAAATAATCTGCCCGCCGTGTAATTTGTACGGTCCTCAGTATCGGCCGAGTTGCAAATAATCACCGATTTTAGTTACACGTTGCGAACTGGTCTGAGAATTACAATCGTTGCCGAGATTCAGACGGCCCAAAGAGTGCAAAATAGTGGCCAGTAAATTGTAAAATTGACTAATTTTCAACGGTTTATTCTTAGCACTATTCGACTATAAAGGATATTTGTAGTACATATCAATAATGTGCAATTACAACATCTTACGTTATTGTAAAAAAAAAATAGTTAAACAATAGTGCCTTCCGACCTGTCACTCAATGTCTGAACTAAACCAAATAGAGCGAAAGTTCATATAGACATTTTTGTAGGGGATTTAATTTCCTACTAAAAAATCTGTTGAGACATGGCCAACGTCAATAGCTTAGGCATGAGAAGTGTCCAACGAGCATTACGAAACAGCCGGAATTTAGTGTAGAGACAGCGTTCCGGTTAGTCGTTTACATCAGTATCGGCACTCTATTGTTAAATAAAAAATTTGAATGAAGTTTCTGGGTTAACTTCAACCTATAGGTAAGCCGTTGGCGCTTGAAAAAAAAAAAAAAAAAAAAAATTTCAATTACATCTTCCGAATTTTTACAGCAATGTTAAGTATATTTTTTTCTATTTATTCAACAACTTTGATCATTCATTTTCTTTAACTAAGAAACGTAGACAGATGAAAAAATTGTATGAGCTTGTAGTAAATTTAATTGTCTAATACTTAATCGCTTGACATTCCATTTTTGGCTAAAAGATTTTGGCGCGAAATATAAATAATGAACATATTGTACTTTCAGATGAGTTTTAACGGACTAATGATGGGCAGTTGTTATAAATAACGAATATGCTTAAAAAATATTTGACCCATGGAAGTTAAGAATAATGTTTCCAAATCTCTTTTTTTTCCATTTTGCATGTTTCTGATTTCATAATTGCTATAGATCGTGATTAAAAAAAGATCACCGTTGTTACAAATTCCCTATACAAAGAAAGACTTTACGTACTAAAACAATTAAATGATTAGTAGTCTACTTTTTAGTTACATGTTCTGTAAATAGAACTTCAGAAAACGAATAGTTATCATTTTAAATGGCATTTCGCTATTTTGATTTCTAAATTGTGGTGTATTTTCGAAATCTCAATGTTACGGTTTTTTCATGAAATCCTTGTTTTCTTAGATACAGATCAACGAGTGCGAAAAAGTACAAAAAAAAAACAGATTGATAATTTTACTTTTCGATCCTTCTTGTCATTCAAGTCGCCAACGCGGCAATGAGAAGAGATAGGTGGAAGAGTTTCGTACAAAAAAAAATGTTTGTCACATCACGTACAATATAAATAATGTAACTTGTCAAAAACACTTCAATAATTGTCGAGATAATTGTGAATTAGATTATGTATAGGAGATATCTCACTTATTTTTTATGTTTGAGCTGCATTTAATGTATATAGCAACGTAGTACACCTGTTGTGATCAAAAATACATTATTTATTACTACATCACAGTCCATTTATTTTAATTGTATAATAATAATTAAAAGATTATAACTCACGCGTTTCCATGCACATACACACTCATAGACTCTCATCTGTGAAGCGTCCGTGAATGTCTGTGCAGTGTCTGAATATCGGTGCAATTATTCGCTACGTTCTCTGAATTTGGGTCATAACACAATCCAACTCTACGATTCATCGACACTCTCGTAAATAATAATTGTTCATTTAACGATAATCATTATTCATTCGTATCACCGAATTAAATTCACAACTTTTTCGCACCAAAGCACGCACAAGATCCAATGATTTGCGCCAACCATGTGAACGTGTCTTCGATATAAGATGCAAAAAAAAAAATCCGTCAATCAATAACGTAAAAAAAAAAAAAAATGATCGCCCAAGTTGAAGGGTAAAGAGAAACGGTTTATTTGTGGAGAAAAATGATACAGACGGCAAAGTGTTTCCACTGTTCTACGACGGAAAAGTTATCGTCGCCGGAGGAAAAGTGTATAAGAGTTACTACCCGGTAGGAAGCAGTTAGAGAAAAAGAGTAAGTCGAAGAAATTGCGAGAAATTATACGGAGAGAGAGAGAAGAGGGAGAGAGGGAGAGCGAGCGAACGAGATCATGGGGGTTCTGAAGCACAGCAAGAGGCTGTCTCGGCTGCAAGTGCGCGTGGAGCTTGCACGTTATGCTCGAGCGCTCCAGCCGCTACTACCACCACCCACCGTTGGACGCGCTTTTGCTCGCCCATCGGTTTAACAATTCGCGGCGCGTCGCGTTAACAGCATTACGACAACAACCCAGAGTTGTAGAAACTTATAACGAGAAAATAATGAACCCGGTTCACCGAGTCTGCTTGGAATGCGAGTCACTGTGGCCCTTCTGACTATCAGCCCTCTTTCTCGTCGTTCGCCCCTTCTTCATCTCGCCGTCTCATTTTCTCTTTGACTTTCCCCATTCCTCTTCCACCCTCGTGAACCCGTAAGTTTGCGGACTGTACCCTCTCGCCTTCTGTCTTGCTCCCCCTCCCCTCCCCCCCCCCCCCTCCCCCGGTCGACCCACATTCGCCATTCGTTTCGCCAAGTTTAGCCCTTAGTTTACCTAAAAGTCGATCACCAAGTCGCGGCAATAGCTTCTGCTTCGACCAACGCCAACACCAACACCAACAAGTGCAAGACGGCGGCGCGCGAAACCCGACGTATCTTGCTTACTCAATGTTTCCTACGATCCGGTACCCGAATCAAAATAACCCAAAATAACGTATCAACGAACAACTTCTTGTTTCAATTCTAACGTATTTCAATTTTTCGCAATTATCAATTATCGCAACACTTAGCTTTCGCAAACTATAACGAGTATGGATTAACAGTACGCAGTTATATTTAATCCAGGGATTCTCCAAGCTTCTCTCCGACAACTTCGAAAGAAAATTCGTCTACCGGAAGCACTTTTCTCCCCTCCCACTGTTCTTGCGTTTTCGCGGCTTGCCGAGCTATCTTGCACAAATCTATTTTGCCGCGATTGTTCTGACCGCTTTGCTGCAAGTCACAACCGCAAATCGCGATGATATTCGGGCGCCTAGTCGTCCGTGCTGTGGCAACGACGGCAATGGTCTCTCTACATGCTCTGCTTATCTATCTCTCACTCTGTATTCGCTATTTCCGCGTCTCTCTCCCTCCCCCTCTCTCTCTCTTTGTCTCTACAACTTCCCACTCTCTCTGCCTCTGCGTCTGCCTCTGCCTCTGCCTCTGCCTCTGGCTCTGGCTCTGCCTCTGCCTCTGCCTCTGCCTCTGCCTCTGCCTCTGCTTCTCCTCTGCCTCTGCCTCTGCCTCTGCCTCTGCCTCTGCCTCTGCCTCTGCCTCTGCCTCTGCCTCTGCCTCTGCCTCCGCCTCTGCCTTTGCCTCTGCCTTTGCCTCTGCCTCTGCCTCTGCCACTGCCTCTGCCTCTGCCTCTGCCTCTGCCTCTGCCTCTGCCACTGCCTCTGCCTCTGCCTCCGCCTCTGCCTCTGCCTCTGCCTCTGCCTCTGCCTCTGCCTCTGCCTCTGCCTCTGCCTCTGCCACTGCCTCTGCCACTGCCTCTGCCTCTGCCTCTGCCTCTGCCACTGCCACTGCCACTGCCTCTGCTTCTGTCTCTGCCTCTGCCTCTGCCTCTGCTTTTGCCTCTACCTCTGCCTCTATCACTGTTTTTGCCTCTGCCTCTGCTTCTGCCTCTGCCTCTCCTCTGCCTCTGCCTCTGCCTCTGCCTCTGCCTCTGCCTCTCCTCTGCCTCTGCCTCTGCCTCTGCCTCTGCCTCTGCCTCTGCCTCTGCCTCTCCTCTGCCACTGCCTCTTCCTTTGCCTCTACCTCTCCCACTGACTGCTACTGCCTCTGCCTCTGCCTTTTCCTCTGCCTCCCTCCCTCCCTCCCTCTCTCTCTCTTTCTCTCTACCTCTCTCTCTCTCTTTCTCTCTACCTCTCTCTCTGTCTTTCTCTGCTACGCTCGCCACCTTTCTTAGATGCATACCACTTGTCTGTAGGTATATCAGGAGCGTTGCCTCGACCTCGCTCGCCGTCTCGCCGCTGCCACGCTAAAACCAGTATCCACCAAGTCACGGCCGCGCGCTCCTGCACCGTCCGCCACGCGCACAGATATAATACGATTCGAAATTAAACTCCCAAAGCACGCTCGGCATCCGAATAATGCGCGGAGCTGCCTAAAACAGTAAAGATATTACGTATTATTACAGCGTGCCAACGCTGGAAGGGCCGGAGGAGAGAACTCGTGACGGGGGTTGGGTGGGGAGGGGGGCGCGGGGGATGCTATGCAAGACCGCCTGAGCGGAGCATCTTGCTCCGCACATAGTGGCGCCCGACAGCGTTCTGCTAGCGGCTCCCGCTCCTTCACTCCGCTATGTTTCTGCACCGCCGCTGCAAGCGCGTCTTCTATTGCCCCGCTATCGCTGCTACGTCTTCAGCTTCTCACATCCCACTCGTCTTATCTTTGTTGTTGCATTGTATAGCGTAAAATGCGTTATACTTTCCTCCCGTTCGCTTCTTGTTTCCAGTTTTATAAGATTTCCGTCAGATCCGAGACCCTCGCCGTCTATATCGATACATTGTACATTAAATTTCTGCCCAATTTAATTAATAAACAATACGTAACTTGGCGAAAGTCTGGAGAGCTCATTTGACGACTCTTTGCAAGTGTCCAAAATCTTTGGAAGTTTTACGTTGGAGCTGGTACAGAAGTTAATATAACTTATAAATTGGTTTACATTTAATATGCGAGTATGATGGACAGTTGGAATGCTTGAAAAATGAATTTTCAAGTTTTTCATGTGAATGGTGTTTAGTTGGTTTTTTTTTGTTATTTAATTTTTAAATTACGTACCTAAGATCAATTCATAATACACGATCGCTAAATACGCGGGTCACATTAACCGGCATACACACACATATATATGTATAGTACAATATACCATAGTAAGCGAAGGTAAAGCGGATATTAAAATCGATGCAGGCAACATCTGCGCGCCGATAGCTTTACGATTGCTCGAGCCAATAACGAAAATCATTAATTTAATTTGAGCCCCCGGCGCGCCCAGAGGTTTTAACGGGTTCTCAACTAATTTTATTATTTAGCGTTTGCGTAAAAATTACGTCGCCAGCAGAGCGGAAAAGACGAGTTCGAACGGTCGGTGCTGGTTCGCGCCGGCAAATCGCGCGACTACCGCTTTTGTATCGGTACGAACGCTGCAATCGTTTTTTTTTTATATTCAAAGTTTCGGTCTAATTCAATTTTAGCGAACGTGGAGTATTTATGCGTTTGCGATGTAACACACCTGCACATAAATACCGCATGCATATTACTTACCGGGTAATCGTATACGGACACTCACGCCAGCTTCTTTCAATCCGAAGCGAAGTGAGTCCGGGAACGAAATTTGCGTCGTTAGCAATTCTCCGGGTATAAACATGTATATGTATGTGGCGCGCTGTGCGCGAGACGCAAACCGGCGGGAGGACCGGTCCTGAAAATGTTAATAAGTGTAAATTAGAGTCGTTCGTGGATGGTTTATACGTAATACTTGTACATCCCTGGAAAATGTCTGGGCCAGGCGCAATACCCGCGCGCGGTCCCCGACGCTTATTCCTCTGCTGACGTTGCTGCGACCACCGACGCGCACTGCGAACTGCAAGAAGAACCTACCGCCAGCGTCCCTAACGGCGGTAAGTACTCCGGCTCAACCCCCACCGGAGATACACGCTCCAGAGAATATCCCATAAATTTGTAGAGGTCGCCAGCGGACACTCGCATGCTAAATTCGAGACTCACGAATATTTTCTTGGTATTCAGCGAATTATTATTCCTTCGTGCCGGGCGGACCGGCGGACGACAGCCGAGCTGTGCGGTGACAGCAGCCGAGGGTGCAGCGATACTCTGCTTGGACGGAAGTGACCTGATCATTGGTAATATTAGCACTTGAGAATGGTGATCAACGGAACTGTACCAAAACTCTGAAATTCTAAGGAATTATTACGAATATTTTGCGTCAGAAATAGAAAAACAAGATTAAAAAATTTTTTTTAATGTGTTGTTGATTTACGAGGCAGTGATACTTCGCTCGGAATTTCGTCGCTGAATGATAAACTCGAGTAAGTCTGCCTCTCTCGCTCCTATCCTCACTTTTTGGTTTTTTAGTTCTCCCGAGTAAACGGCTACGAATTTCGAGCAGCGAGGAGCTTAGCCCAATTCTGCCGTCATTTCCTACTTGTGTTCCAAATTTGGTCGTGATTCGATACACTGTTTCGAAAAAAATATCTTTCAAAATTTTGCCCCGGGTTTGACGTCTCTACTTCAGTATTTATATACTGAAGTAGATATTAGGAATCCAAATAAAAAAAAAATGTTGCGGGCTCGAGGGGTGGGTGAGGGAAGTACCACTGCGTCTTAAAAACTTACAAACAATATTTTATTGCTTTTCGTCCCGTCTCCCTCGCCTTGACGTTCCATTCGCACGAATATATCACGCATGTAGTGGTACAACACATATACACTACACGTGCGTTTGAACGAAATCAGTCGATAACCGAGAAAGCCGATTAGCAAGCAGCTTCATTACACCGCAATTCGGGTGGTCCACTCGGCAGACACGATGTTCCTGAACCTGACATTGCACAAATGGCATTCTTTGATGTTCGAGCGAAGGGGGATATGTATATTTTCGTTTCCCTCCCGCGAGATCTAACGTCAAGAGCCGCTTCCCGAAACGCTCGCCCGGGACAGGAGGTATTCGCGGGAATAAAAAGCTTAAATTATATAAGCGAGGTAAGCCGGATTGGCATGGAAAGAAAAAGGCCGCGAGGGGGCGGGAGCCTGGGAAGCCTTCTTCCATCGAGACATCGGGGTCGAGTGTTTTTATTCCATTACCCGCCAACCTCTTAACCACTTACTTAACCCAGAAACATCGGTAGCCCTTGTCTAACCCCGGGACGAGCAGCTACCCGCGCAGAGCTCCTACCTCCACTCAATCCCCTTGGCGATCGCACTTCAGCTTCACTTCACACGCGACGCTGTTCGTCAACTCAAATATTATGAGTCTTACCGCCCAAATGCCTTTAACACCGTCGAGAATAAAAGCACCGGTGGCGTCGTCGATGAAAAGACTAATTGGATTCCGGACGGCGAGAGATTGTCAAAAATATATCGCGGTACACACGCGGAATGTACTTTATGCGATATATACACATTGTAATAGTGTTCGGTAATCGGTATTTCGGTAGAAGTGAATTTGGCTCCGATTATTTTTGCTGATCCTTCGGTGAGACAAGAATAGACGAATCATTCAAGATGAGATTTTGATATTATCGAACATATCAAGATCTCGTCTTGACAGCACTTTGACAGCATCACGTCGCCAAACTTCGAGAAGCGAATCGTGGTCTTGATTTTTTCTCGCTTAAAAAGTAAATCAATGTTTCAAAAGAAATAAAAATAAAAACTTGCAGACGCTTTCTTAATGATGAATCGAAATACGCGATTTTTTTTTTTTTTTCACCTCGTGAAAAGCACACAGTACCAATCATTTATCCCGCTCCGGACAGTCGTGCTTTAAGAAATAACTTGGCGTTTAGAGATTCGCGGACGCGAGCGAACAGAGGAAGAGTCGTTCTGCTGGTTTCGAAACCGGTAATAGCACTGGAAGCTACACTTAGTCGGAGTTCCGGTGACTCAAGCTCCTTTCGCCTACCGCTATCGAGCCGCCGGGTTATCTTTCTTACACGCTTCTCTCCCTCGTTTTTCCACGTCGGATACGTACGCGGTGTCTACATGCGAGCGTTTTCCAGGGGTTACGAGCGAGTTCACCTAAAGCCACATCCGTATCCCATGAATTCTTACCGTCTCGATTTTTACCCATTAATACATCGACTGATCGTGGAAGAAAAAAAAAAAACGAAAAAAACTTCAAGAATGTCGAGAGATAGTCGCTTCAAAATCTCAGCGACGTTGCGGTCCGAGAAAAGCGCAGGTATGGTCACTTTTGCAATGTTCGAGGGTCGGCTTCCTGAAGAAAGTAAGTAGAGTAAAATTAAGTAAAGTAAAAAAAAATGTTTGGCCGAACAGTTTGTCAGAAATCGTAGATCTGGCCGCCGGGCCGAAAACCGCTCAAATCGGGGTCATGAAATTTATTTTTTCAAAATATCGACTTTTAACCTATACCATCGTTCTCAAGTCGCATATTCTACCCCTGAAAACACTGGTTACAACCCTTTTTTAATTGATTTTGAAAAAAAAAAATTTTTGGTCGAACAGTTTGTCAGAAATCGTAGATCTGGCCGCCGGGCCGAAAACCGCCCAAATCGGGTTCACGAAATTTATTTTTTCAAAATATCGACTTTTAACCTAAACCATCGTTCTTGAATAGTTTGCTAACAATGCTTTCCGTTACTCATGAACTTTTTAAAAGAGGGATTCGTTGTTCGGTCATTTTGGTAGCCCCGAAAATCTGAACCCCTTTATTGAATTCGGTGAAATTTCAGACGAAGGAGGATCCCTCGCACTTGGCCCGAACACATTTCGAACATCTTTCACGATCTTTCTCCTCAGCTACGGAAATTTCGGACGCGACGTGAAAATGTTTAACCAGATTCTCCTGGAGGTCATCGCGAGTCGTGTCGAAACCCTCGGGAGCATCTTTCAAAAAGTTGCCAACCCGAAATCCAGGCGCAGGGACCATTTTCGGATGCCAGGGAGTCCGCGGCCCCTCGGGTGACGTTCCGAGCGTCCGCGCTGCTTTTTCTCAGGTATACGAGTGTACCTTCCTCATGTCGCCCGTTCCCTCGCCGTCTGATCTTTCGTATTAACTCAGCCTGTGGAGCATGGAATTCGCACCATTCTCATCCGAGCATTCCGGTTTTATATACTACTGTTGAAAACTTCGGGAAACCCTGCGTAAGTGAAATCGATATTGCCGATTCATTGTTCGCTCGTAAACATAAGTGTCACCGGTGCTACGTATGCTACACGATATCCAGATTTCTTTTCGAGGCTGTATCCGAACTGTACCCAATGATCCCGATGTAATCGGAATTATCAAGAATAATTTGAGAATCTAATCTCCCGTTCGTTCGCTAGCTGTTAATGAGGAAACAGCGATCGTTGTGCCAAACATTTATTATCAGACTCACTACACTTGTCGATCATATTATCAACCGTCTACCCTCCGTCAATTTCTCTCGTCCAGCAGACTGACTCTTCGCTGGCTGTGGGTACGGCTCTCGAACAATCGCTTGAAAGTCGACAAACCGCGTGATTGGCGCGAAGAGACGTCGACGACGAAATGAAATATTTCCAAGACTTCAACGTGGCGAATATTAATTTTAATCGACGCACGCCTCCAGCATGACATGTGCGAAATATGCGCGAAATTTACCGATATCCCAAGTTTCTCCCGTAGAAAGGAATTTATAAAACGCGTCGGTTTCACCGAGTATCGTAGCGTCCGGTTGGTCGGTATTGCAAGTAAATGTTGGCAAATGCGCTCGAAAAACGCTACCACGATTCTCTCTCCGCGCGGTCCATAAATTGCCACGGGATACTTCGTGCCAATGGAGCGATTTGAGCGTGTGTCTTGCCAATCGGCGAATATCACGTTGAACCCATGATCTCAGAAGGTGCGAGAGAAGACACGGGCGTGACGCATGTATATGTGAATGTAGATAAAACGAAGAGAGTCGGTGTGAAAAAGTAGTAGCCAAGGAGAGGAACTGAACTTCAGCAATTTCAGTAACTCAACGGACGAAGCCCTGTCGTTTTCTTGAAATCTCTCTTCTGGCTCTGCCCGTTGAAGGAAGAGCCCAGAAGCGCCGGACCAGTAACCAACGAGAGACCCGGGAAAGGCTCGGGAGCGTGATTGGTTTTGGCCTCGAGGGATCGTTGACCTACCGCTCTGTATCTGCCCTCTGAGACTGCATAAGTCCCCGTACTATCTACATTGGCCACTCTGTAATCCGCGCGCTGTGTTATATATAGTGTTTCGGGTGTGTACGAGGAATACCTTCGCGAGGTCCGCGAGGAGAGGCAGCAAAGAGCAATTGATTCTGTCACCACCAGTTTGCAGTCGTGGGCAACGCGACCCACGCGCATGAGAGCCCCAGTGACTACCTTGGCGCCATTAACCCTGGACGAATAATACACGAGGACTTCGGTTGGCATCGGTAATTTCCTGGACCAGCTCCTAACTCGATGACGAGATTGTTCTAATATTCTTGCGACATTGTTGCAATATCTTTATTAATTCTCGTGTTACACTGAGAAAAATGAATAGTTGTGATTACCAATCGTTGGTCAGAGCTACCAATTTTTTAGTAATTGCAACCAATATTTTGGTAGATCGAACCAATGGTCGGTAATCGCAACTACTGATTTTCCTCAGTATTTTGAGGATTCGGCTACGAACAAAATAAATATTAAGTCTACGCATTACACTCGACGATAGGTAGTCCCTGGCCGGGGCCGGGTCATCACTGTCCGGGCCTGATCAGTGCCTCACTTGGCCCGAATGTAACGCTACAGATTTTTTACTAGGATATTAAGCGCTACAATGAAACATTATTTAAACGTCAATCAGTCAGTGAATGTTGATACGTTTTTCAGCAGAAATTCGGACCTTTTGTCGTAAAATTTTTAATAATCTCGAACCGAACGTTGGGTATCCGACCGAACGCAAACTGTAAACTGATGTCATTCCGGAACGTAGAATCTCGAGGAAACAGCGAAAGGAGAAGAAGAAGAAGCGCGGCGATAGCAATAGTCGCAGAAGAAGCGAAAGGGGTGACTCTCCGGGCACCGAAAGGAGAATTGTATTGGAGACGAGCGTGGGAAGCACTGTGCTTTAATGGTAGCGCTGTCAAACTATCTTGGGTAGGTAGGGGTGGCTACCCCCCCGAAGGCGGGGCAACGTCGCGCGTCGGAGCTTTTACAGACGACGGGGCGGCCGGCCCCCGTGGACCGTGGTGGGGAGACGCTGAGTTCGCAGTTTCCGATGTAGCATCGGCACGAACCCACGCGATACCGCCGGCTTCTCCGTCCCGGGAGTTTGTTGCACGTCGTGCACGTGTCATCCGAGACTCGCGGACTACGGACAATTCAAAACTGCGGCCGACTTATCGGTTACGCGAAGTTTCCTCGATTTTACGTTCGCTCAAGATTACTCAGCAAACAGTAAAAAAAACTTTTTTTTTTACACGAATTTATTAAAAATAATTTTCGTGTTATTATTTCGTGTTCTCTTCGTATTGCCAAATTGAAAAAAAAATGTTTCTCTGATCGATTATTTTTATTTTCGCTGCTGTTGTTTAGCTCGGAAAAAGTGCGACGTGATTTTATCGTGAAGTGCGTACGAATGTGATTATTTACCGGCTCGGAGTGATATTGTTGTACTCGTGCTGAAGTTTCAATGTCACTGAAGTGAATATTTGAGGGAAAATTGAACGTGATTTTGTAGACGTCGCTCGACTTGTGCGATTTTTCGACGTTGTCGCTGAAACTGGAAGTCAGTGACGAGTCGTTGCTCGGCGGAGAAGAGAGGACTGTGCGTGTTATCTGTTGGAAAGACTTTTTCGGATTATACAACCCGATCGCGTGAGATGTAAGGTATGCGCATTGTTTATTTTTTTTCCAGTTTTTCTGTGTGCTGATAATTGTTATTTGAGAGGAGATGGAAGTAGAACTGCTTCAAACAATATTTTTCAATGAATTTATAAACGGGTGAAAATTTACGATTGCAAAAAAATTGTGTTGAGCTCTTTTCCAATGATTTCCATCGAACGGTTTGTCTCCAGTTGCAATATGGCCGACAATTGTGTAAACTGGCGATTGTTGTCTTGGGGGTCGAAGGCATCCAAAAAACGGCAACAGAAATATTTTTGTACAGACGAAATTTTATAAAGACTTTACATTAAAAAAGTATATTTAATTAGTGATGACTTTTAGATGAGTTCAATAAGCCGATTTTAGTTTTCAGGAATTTATTTCGGAATCAAAGTTCTTTTTTATACTTGGCGTTATAAATTTTAGAGGCTCATACGACGGATCTTATGTCCTCTTTTATAGATGAGCTTCGATAAATATATTTTACGACTGACGTTCACAGAGCTCTAAAATCCTTACGATCAATCCTACAAGAATAACTTATCACATTAAAAAAATACGGGAATATTAGATTTGGTCACATGTCACTAGTTAAAAAAAAAGCTGAAAAAATATATTGTCACTTTGAAAGCGAGTATGACGCTTGTAAGATAATTGTGGCAGGAATAGTTTTATGAAGAAGCTCAGCGTAACTCGGACTCTAAAACGAGACTTTCATAAAATCTGGAGCGCTACTCGTTCTCAGATTATCGGCGCGATACTTAGATCCTCGTCAACTTTATTCACGAGACTTGCCTCGAGGGTCTGTCCGACGCTCGTCGAGTCTCTTGTCTAGTGTGTTAAAAAAAATTAATACAGGAAAAAAATGGTCTCGGAAGGTGTTTCTACCTTTACAGCATTTAGAGCGGTACTGTTTGATACATTGGTGTGTATCTTGCGACAAGTAGAAAAAATAAAAATTTACACCGACGAACTTTGAGCAGCAGAATTATATTTCACTTGTGAACATTTTCTCATCTTCGTCTTTGTTCATCGACTGCTCTGCCGTTGCCATACAAACGATACGAAAAATTGGATCTCGATTTGTGAAGTGCGTGAACGTTGTTCAATGACGGTTTGTTGATTATTTTCATCGGATATAAAGTAAGTAAAGTAATTCGCGAAAATCAAGTATCCTTAATGACGAATGTTGATGTGGCAAGAAAAGGTGAATAGAGATGTGGATAAGATTTCGATGAATATGATTGTGAGAAAACGGGGGCGATGACGAGAGCAAATTGATATGAACAGCGTAAGAGAGGTATTGTAGTACTTATTAATAATAAATAATTTATATATATTCCATACTCCGTGGCTTAGACGAGTATGCGATTTTTATTTCGCATTTCCAATTTATTTATGATGGTAGAATATCCGTAGAAAAATTAATCAAATCAAAATAGGTTAATCTATTTAAAACATTTCTCACAAAAAAATATATCTTTGCAGAATAACGAGATGACGGCTTCGTTGAAATAATGTCCAGAAGGAAGTGAGAATGATAACACAAGCCACGATATGGTGACAATCACGACGACGAGAAAGGATGACAGCAACGACCACGTTGAGGTACACCGAGAAACGATAATGTAACGAATATTTTGTTGAATATAGCAAAATGAATGTACATTTTTTCTGTATGTCGTAAATAATTATATCCATTATCCTACAGAAATTGTATGCATACGGTCGTATGAATTATGTATAGTCTTCCCGTAAAATATTTCAACTTGTAAAATCTTAATAAAATAATAAAATAAAATAATAAATAAAATGAAAACCTCTCATAAATGACTATGTGACATTTGGATCTTGATGAAAAAGGACCATTTAAACAACAGAAAAAATGGAACATTTTCATAGGTAACATATTTTTTTTTGTAGCAAAGATCATCGATGCAAATATATTCTGCTCTTCTAATTTGACGCAAGGGTCAGGTTGTATCGGTAGACCGAAATAAACCACTCCGAATTAGTGAGGGACTTGTTGGGGTCTTGGTCATAATATGGAAAAGATTAGTCCTCCGGATTTTATGCGAGACTCTTTACTCATTCCGAGCTCTGTTTCGGTCTGCTGCAATTACATTAACATTCTTCTGGTAAAAGCATGTAAATTAATGTACGACTGCGTCGTACGAAATAATTACATTAAACAACCATTTACTTTTTCATACAAGGATAAAAAAAAAACACTAACTGGCCCGAATGTTGCTTTCTCAAAAACTGCCCAAATCGAGGTCACGAATTTTTTTTTCTTTCAAGATATCGACTTTTAACCTGTACCATCGTTCTCAAGTCGCATATAAACAGCGTAAACATGTGATAGCTGATGAGCTCATAAGTTATTTGAGGTTTTACGTCCTGTCCTTCAATTTCACGTTGGATCGCGGCGTGCGGCAATGTTGAAATGTGTCGTGGGAAAAAAAAGTCAGCAGTGCCATTCAAGAAATAGTATAACGGCGAACGGTGACGTGTGCGCCATCTGGCACTGATATGAACGAAGAGCAATATCACACGTCCTCTTCGCGGCTATAGACACAAACACACGCGCCCAACACCCCAGCAAGATTGCTGTATCTACAGCCGCGTCGAATTCTCCTTAATTACGAACAAGTAGGAAGAAATGCAACTGTGCTTCATAACCAAACCAGCACTTCGCACAAAACAGCCATTGACGTCTTATTTTTCATGATTCGAAACGATTACAGTTCGTGTCTGAAAATCACAGAGGCGACTGTAATTCGCGAAGCTTGAAAAAAAAAAAAAAAACACGGAGTAGGCTGCATATATTTAACTCACAGTCCGACGAGACGACGCGAAAAAAATGGTTTTCAGTAGCGTGTGGGAAGACTCGCTTTGGTGAAAAGAAACTTTGCAGCAAAGCAGCTCGCTAGGCCGCCTTCGCTTGCGAGTTCACGAGCCTGCTTCCTTTTTTTCGAGAAACTGCGTATCTTAGCCCATAGCCCCCGGATTCGAACATAAAAGACTTGTGCCGGATGCGAAAGTGGGTGGGAGAGGAAAAACAGCAAGTTGCGGAGATTCACAAGAAGGCACTTGCTCTCACCCGTTTTCTACGCGTTGCGCCAGCCCACCGTGTGCCTCGAGGTATTTCTGAACCCCTGGTAAAAGCCGTGTATAGACTTTGTGGATGAGAAACACAAGAGAATGATAGAAACTAGGAAAAGAGGGTGCGAAAAAGAGCGAAAACTTTGTTTATTCGCGAAGCTTCAGGAATAATGATACTGACACAGGCGGACGCTGAGCTCCGCTGTAAACCGGGATAATTAATTTCATCCCACTTCGCGCATTCGACGCCAAATCGCGCGGCAACTCACTATACAAAAACAGCTCCACAAATAAAATAGCCCAATGTGAGGGTGTCTTAAACAAAGAAAAGAATATTTGTCAGGTGTCACCTTGCATAAATTATTCGTTGGTCCGGCCAACGAATATTATTTCTCCGGCAGCTCAATTAGCCTTGGCAATGATTTTTCCGTGGCCAAAGGATAAGCTAGTTCACCCAACTCCTATATTAATGGCCTGTATTAATTAGTCCTGGCCATTCAAGTAATGGTCTCAGAGTATAAAAGTGAATCAGATATATTTTTAATAAGAGCGTGTAAAAGATAGCAGATACGAAAGCAAGTGTCATTGATAAGTGAAAGGTGGTTAGTATTATCAATTTTCTCGCTCGCTGGACGCGAGTAACACGTGTTAACGATCTACTGACTATTCGAGCGCTCACGTGTCGCGATAACGACAAAGACAGGTATAGAATATTTGCTTATAATTGCTCACCGTATATATATATACACGTGCAGTCTGTTGCCGCGATGCTGCAACAGAAGTTGAGTATTACAGAGCGGAACAACCGCGTGAATCGTGCCGCCATACATGTAAGAGGTCACGAGGGTCGGATGTGTGCGAGCTCTGGGCTTACCTGCACTTGTCTACCATTACAGAATTCATTAAAATGAATTCCTGCGCGCGCCGGGCTCTGTTATCGCACGCACAATTCGCAGCCTCGAGTACGCGGGGGTGGGGGGAGGGGGGCGAATGTGGCGAGGACAGCAGCGGGTAGCGAACTATTAACACTGAAACGAAGGGGCGAATGGAGGATTTCAAGGTAGGGACGTATAACCATCGCTCTCCGTTGGCGTGCAGAGAGTAGAATTACGAGAAGATCGCGTGCTAAATGATTTCGCCTCGCCTGAGCCCGGCTCGACGTTGGCTAGCAAAACACCACAAATCGTGGCCATTACGTGCGCTCATTCCGACTGAACCCCTTATCTATGCGCCGTTCCCCACTACTCGTCGCAGATACGTTCGGGACAACTCACAAGTAGCTTAATTGCTTTTCATCCTGATTCCAAAATCTTCCCTAGGCTGCTTTTCAATGTATTACAGCCTACACTAAAAAAAAAAAGAAAATGGTCAAACCAACCAAATGAATTTAGATGACTTCTAATTGGTTGACTGATCAATTACATATTTTAATTAATCAAATATATTTTTTAAAACGATGATGCAACTTATTCAAAGGTCTAATAGAAACTGTTGATCCAGCCGAAATATTTATATTGTGTACATTTTACATTGATTCTTCGCTTCCTCAAAGAATCAACTATCTCGTCAAATATTTGTCCTGAAAATATCGAAAGCGGCAGTTTACAAAAGCCTTATGCTTATTGGTATTGAATGGAAACATTGACAAACACGAATGAGCAGCACATCCTGATTGCAATAATAAAACCGAAGCAGATCATTTTGTTGACGAATCACAAGCTTTGAAAAAACGTCGGAGTGTTGTGAAACCCGAGGAGGGAAATAGCGAAAGCGTCGTTGCACGTCTTTGGCTCGATGTAAGGGGGAAGGTTCGGGCCACCGTGCGCTCCGCTGCTTCCCCGACGGTGTGTACGGGGGACCGGAAGGAAAGTATTTGTTATTTGCGTTCCTGCCTGGCGAGCCCCTAGTAACGTATTGGATTCGCAACCGTGGACCGGTCACCTGCGTCTTTTATTACCTCCCCGGAGAGCCATATATACAATTGAGTCCTGCGATATAGCATCCTTGTCACTATGTACCTCACCCATCTTTTTTTATTTCCCTTCGGATACGGCGCGGACTTCTATTTGATAATCAACTCCCGACCGTTCGCAAGGGCACAAAAAACAGGAGTTATGCGTGCGTCGTTTGTCCGGAGATCTTACGTCAAGTTTTTCCACGCTGACGTTTGTACAAATGGCAAATACCCCCCTGGTAACATTTTGTTGAGAGCGCGACGACTGTCCGACAAATTTATCCCAGCAATTCCCTGAATATTGTCGCACCGCGCGTTCATCACATTTGTCTTTACAGATGGATTTAATGAAAATTGAAAATTCAAATGTTGAGAATTTATCATTTTCAAAAAGTTTCTCGTTCACGAGTCGATTAATCTGAAAATAAAATAATGAAAAATGAATTCGTAGTTTTTCGGAATTTCAGTCGGAGTCTTGCCAACGGCTAATTTTTTATCATTTTTGTATATTCAGAATACATTTTGTATTTCCACTGGCGGTTTAATAAAACTAATTATTTAACGAACCTGTCTCGATTGACAATATTTTATTTTCAGTCGGACCGCTTCGTCGGATCTTACGAACCGAATTTTCATAACCCAGCCACGTGTTACGAGTGATATCATTTTACAGGATTTTGCGGGCTGCTGCTTTTTAAGACGCGTTATATTCATAATCGTGGCTCTCCACGATTATGAATATAACACGATGGTCGGACGGAGCGAGTCTCGGTATTCCGAGAGTTGGGGTACCTTCAAATCACCGACGTATGATTACTGGGTATATATGATGATCTCGGGTTGGCGCACGACGCACGGCTAACAACCTGACGAAACAGAATGTGTACCGATTGTGGTCATGCTCGTCGCCGTCGCGTCTATTCAGAATGAAAGGAATACGTCAGGAGAGCCTCGCGATTGCACAGCGGCTCTCCAAAGTGTAACTATGTGAATGATATTAATGTGGTGGGTGTACTGCTGTAGCACTGTACCCACGGCGTTATTTTCACTTTATTTTATTCACATTTGCCTCCGTCTACAGGCGTCGCGTCTGTTACAGAGTCGACCCGGGTCAGTAGGTAGCCAGAATTCACCCCCTTCCCCCTCCCCTTCGGTTACCTCTCCCAGTTGCGGCTGCAACCGACTTTCCTTAACGTATCGCATTCGCTTCTGGACTCGACTGATACGCGGTGAAACGTTTAGCAACAAATAAGAAATGAGCACTGGGTCGATGGTCATCTTTCATTTTTATGTAGACTACATTTAGAAGGAAAATGATTGGCTACACAAAATCGAAATCAAATCAAATCAAATCGAATGAAATGTTCAAATGTGATCATATTTTTTATTTCAAAATTTAATTATCATTGTTTTTTTTTTTAAGGCAAAATTAATTCACTATCAATTATACCTCCGAATATTATTTTATTTACGAAGTATCATTGTGGCGCCGGCTTGAAAAATAAATAATAATCGGCTACGATCTCGTAAAATCGCAATCGACTCACAGGCGTTCCCGAAAATAATTATCAAATCAAATCGACTGAAATGTTCAAATGTGATCATATTTATTACTTCAAATTTTAATTATCATTGTCTTTATTTTTTTAAGGCAACATTAATTCACTACCAATTATACCTCCGAATATTATTTTATTTACGAAGTATCATTGTGGCGCCGGTTTGAAAAATAAATAATAATCGGCTACGATCTCGTGAAATCGCAATCGACTCACAGGCGTTCCCGAAAATAATTATCGAACACCGACTCGACTATTCACGCTTAGTATTTATGTTAGCGCTCGCGCGATGAAAGGACTATCGGTCCCCGGGAAGCGAGCCGAGATATCGAGTTGAAAACGATCAGCTTGAGTAGCGGCGCCAGTGGGAAATAGTCAGAGAGGAGCACGACGAGCGAGCGAGAAGGGCGGCGAGCAGAGAGAAAGGGGTAGAGTGAAAGCAGGTAATGCGAAGAATGGACGGGAACAGCGGCCTCGGTAACGCGCGGTCCGTTCAGCATCAGCAGCCAGCAGCAGCAGCAGCAGCAGCAGTGGCGCCAGGCTTGAATGAATGAACTCTTCAGGAGGAGATGCGGCGCGCAATGGTCAGACGAAAAAGCAAAACCCGGCTACTTGTTCGGTTCGCGAAGCGGTCGGCCTGGTTTGGTTTGGCGCGTCTAATACCGTACGTGGAACACAGCGCGGCAATTGTTACCCCTCGTGCCACCGACGAACAAAGCGCGTGCGTCACGCGCGAGCAAAAAGATCCACAAGCCATAGGGATGCCCATAGGATGCCCTTCATTAACGGCCCGCTACGAACAATGAACGGGAAAACTCTGCGCCGCATTGATTATTCTGAATTGAACTGCCGATGCATAGAAACACGAGGTGGCCTCTCTGCCGCTGAACGCGCGAGTGCATATGCGCGTGTGTGAATTGCGCGAAAAATAAGATAGTCGATTTTGTGGAATCCCTCGGGGGGACGAAAGTTTTCTGATTTACTGTGAGGTCACTGATATTTCGGTATTATAGGATTTTTATTTTTATAATACTGCGCCACGTTTTCCTTCGTGTGTTAGAGAATGTCGCTGGGGCTTAACGCTTTATTTTCAGACGTACCATGTTCAGTTGGTAAAACGGACGCTTTTTAATGGTATCTCCTTGAATTGAATTGAACTGTCGATGCGTTAGAAAAAGAGTTGGCTGCTGAACTCGCAATTTTACAAGCGCGTGTAAAATGCGCGAAAAGGGAGGTGGTCGATTTTACCAAATCCCTCGGCGACAGATTTCTGATTTTTATAACACCGCAGTTTTGATTTGATTCACACGTTGAGGAATGTCACTGGCCAATGTTGGGGTTTCACATTGTTTGCATTGTATGACACACATTTAGCACGTTGACAGAATTTTTTAATATATCTTTTTTAATTTAGTATCAAAATTCAAAATTATAGAAAATATTGACCAGTGTAGGTATTTAATTAGGCATAACAAAGAAATCAACGATTTCTGTATCTAGCGAGATAGCTAAAGCTATATATATGTATATAGGTGACACTGCGAGCATTTTAGTTTTAGTGCGGCTTTTGTATGTGCGTCTCCGACCGCGTGAGTGATGGAACCTTGAACATTAGATGTCTTCACGTACGACATTCCGCGGGGCACATACGTATGTCCGCGTAACGTTGACGCGAGCGCGAGTGGTGTGCGTACCCGCGAATATGGTGCAAACTGTGGTTTAACAGGTAGTACGGTATCTCTGTGGGGACGCTCTCGGTTACGCCGCTTAAGCGTTGCATGAGCACTCGTATTATAAAACATGCATACATGTACATTGCTACACACACGCCGACATACACATACACAGGCAGAGGTTCACAGCTGCAGCCCCGCTCGGCGCTATTACCCTTTCACGGTGAAATGGAATACGCTCCGGGGACAGAAACATATTCACGAATTTTTTCATCTCCTCGTAAAGCGTTTTTCATTCAAAATTAAAACGTTTCTTTTATTTTCCCGCCCTCACAGAGGAACCTTTGTTTTTATGAAAAAAAAAAAAAAATCGGCTTTTTTTTCGGGACTTTAACGTCAGGATAATTCGGATACGTCCGGATTCGGAGAAACGTCGAAATTCGACGCGGGCACAATTTGTGACCGCAATTCCTTGCTAATGAGAAGACAACTTTAATGGGAGAAATATACGTTGAATTCGGGCGGAATTTTGGACAGCATTTTTTTTACATTTTTTATGTTTGATCGTTTAATCCTTTTTCTTAAAAAGTAATTTTATTTGGTGGTGAAAATCGTAGCAGACTTCGGGCAAATATTAGCGCGCAGATCTGGCGCAATGCTCGAGTCACCGGCGCGGACGATTCAGCACTGCCTGCGCTTTGAAAACACCGAAAAGTTCGTTTGTTTTGTTTTTATATTATTTTAAGTGCGGGAACGAAAAAGAGAGTTAATTATGTTCGGCATTGAATTTGGCGAGGATGAGTTGCGGTACTGATACCGCTATGAGGAATTTAATTTTTTGAGTTTCACAAAACTGTAGGTACACTCGGACTCCCACTCCGACGAATTATTAGCCGTCGCGCGTAAATTTTCCGCAAATGTGAAACAGAGCGCGAGAGCGACGAGAATTAAATAAACGACTTTTGTATGCGTAAATTGCTAACAAAGTTTAAGGCCATCCGTTCTCCGAGTTAATCATGTTATCTCGAAATAAATTTCATACTCATCGGATTTAAATTTTTCTCTATTTTTTTTTTCATTCATTTTATTTTATTTTTACATTAAGTCACAACATATTTATTTTTTTCGCCAATTACACACTCTCTGAATGTCATCGGGTTTAATTTGAAAAATATGTAAAATGTTTGTACTTTTTTTTTATCCTGGTTTATTTCAAGTCCGAATGGTCCAAAGGGAATATTCACGGGAAATTGTGGATGACAGCCTTAAAGAAATAAAAAAAAAAAAATAGAGAACGAGGAAACACTCGGAGAACTCGCGTTGTTTAAGTACAACCGATGAAAGGCGAAAAACAATGCCTAACCGGATGGAATACCGCGTGCGACGGAAAGGGACAATGTGTACAGAGGATAACGGGGAGGCTAATGTATATTTATGTATTAAACAGGCATTATTTATACCTCCGATGAATATGCATTGTTTCGCGCGGCAGTAGCGAGGTGTCGAGTGCAGACCCGTCGCTATCACTGCCTCATCAATCACACACAGCGCCCCACACGTAGCCACTGCTGGTCCGCTACCTTCGCCCCGCGCTCGCGCTATCGCTATCTCCGGCTATCGCCCTCACGTGCCCGCGCGCGCGCGAGCTTCCCGCGGGCAGCAGTGGCAGAGCCCATTGGTCCTCATCCCGCAGTCCGCCCATGTCATCCCTCACCCTCTCCTGCTTTTCGCGCCGCGCGCGCGGCCCGGCTCGCTCTGCTCGCCCCGCTCGAAGGGTGGACGCCCGCAATTGACACTAATTTACGTAACTTTTTCGCAGTCCGCACATGTCACCACGGGTCTCATTTCTCTCCGCGCGTCTCTCTTCCCGCACACGCGCGCGTTCTAACTTCAAGCGCATTCGCACGTTAACACACGATAGTTTTTAATTTTTCTTTTTTTTATTATTGTGCGTTTTATCTTTCTTATTATTCGTTATGCGCGTTGGCGTAACGCTCGGCGCAAAGAGTGCATCATATTAATTAGAAAACTCGTGCGGTATATAACTCGGCGGACTGAGGGCCATTACTCAAACGCCTGAGGGACGATACAGCAAATTCGCAGTTGCAACCACTGCTAATTTGGAATAGGATGTGTTTTCTTTTTTCTTCTCGATTTGTTTTTGCGTTACGTACACGTTCGCTAATCGCTGAATATTTTATAAATTCTCGCTAGGTCAGATCTGTTGAGTATTTGAAGAAAGGCCAATTTTTCGTAGTCGATTTTCCGATGTAAAATAAGATTATAAGAATCAACAAGAATAATGAGATCAAAAATCACCCAAATATAGCTTAAATCTCGTATATCGTATATAGGAGACTATCGAGTCTGTGTGTGTGGAAGTAAAAAGACGTGTTGAGCGAATAGCTGAAAGGTAAGCCTGATACGATGAGTCTAATAAACGTTTTGCTGAAGGTATAACCCGTGCTTACCAGTCATTCTGTATTCCGTGGTATATAACAGATATGCTCAGTCGAGTATTATCGGAAAACCAGCCGATTATTTTAATCAAAGATTTAATTTTATTTGGCCAGCCAGTAAGCATTTTCCGATACCTCAAACACCGGTCTACATCGATGAATAATAATTCCACGAGCTTGTACACCGAGTTAACGGTATTGACAAGTAACGGAAAAAGTTAGACGGCGAAAAAAATGTTAATTTAATCGGAATTTTAATTGTCGCCGAGAGATCTCCGTGTGTTACGTATAAATATAGTGCGCTGATGATGCACAGACAGTTCACGTCAAAAGCTTTTCCTTTCACCACTATGTTGGCCATATACACATTCGGTCCATTATATATTTCCATAAGTCGATATAAATTTCGTCGTATCTTTTCGAACTATATACACACGTATCTCGCTGTGTAATAAAAATACCTCGTAGGATAATCGAGCAGGCCGGGGTCAAATGCCACGTCTGAATTTTTGTCATTGCGGGAAAATCCAGCGCAAAGAAAAAAATCATCCCCCAGAGGTCATCGAATCTCCTCGGAGACTGAATGATTTTTTATTACAGGATCGAAGCGCCGTTACGAACAAATAATTGCATGAAACTTTCAATACCGTTTTTTTCCCGCTGACAAAACCAATAAAACACGTTTTACCGGTGCAAATCGTCGGAGCTCCGTCGCTCTCAAGAGATTTTGAGCCGCTTCGGCGAGCATAAAATACCAGAAGAACAAGCGCGGAACATGTAACTTTCAGTGAAACGCATAAATCTCCGAGCGGTTACCCAACAAGGCAAATGGGAAGTAAAAAAGGTATAAAATGGAGTGACAGGGTGCAGGGCAGCGTTACTGTAATGTCCGCGGACGAAATATAAACGCTCGACGTTTCTATGCGATAGATCGTTAATAATTCCGCATTGTCCCGGCCGCCGAAGCGTTAATCGATGAGAGCTGTGAATAGTAAATGCCGTCAATATCAGACAATACATCTATGGTAAAGTCACATGCGCAATCCCGGTGTCGGTATAGATGCCCTGCAAATATATATATATGTATGTATTTATATGTATATGTTACTGGGATACTTCTCTCTTCTACACTTTCCCTTACGGTTTTCGACCTCAATGGTCGCCTATCGTGCGAACTGTCGGACCGCTTGTCCACGCGGCACACGTTCTATCACATCGGTCATGCTGCACGGCTTCGTTGCGGCTTATTCGCTCGCGCTGTCATTTTTCCTCCTTGCTCGTACTTGCGGGCAGCCGCTGCTCGCTGCGGCTAAGCACGTCATCCTTTACGCAACCATTCCGCGAATTACCACGTGTCATTTTCGAAATGATTATTCTCAGTGGGCAACTGGTGGCAAGGACCACCTTTTTTCTTTTCTGTCTTACCCTGTTAAAGGAATTCGAATAAAACTTCGCGTGATTTACGCGATATATAACTATCAACATATATCTATTTATATGCTGACTATAGTTAACGTAATATGTTGGACTATTGAAAACCCAATCATTGGGATAACCCCCGTCTGCTGTAAGTTTGATGATGTTAAGGCTAAGTTTTACTGTATCGGTGTTCGAAAACGATACGAAATACGAGCCAGCATAATCTTCACCCTGTTTACGTAATTTGATATCGGATAAAATTGATTCGACGAGAATAGCGATGTAATACCACCCCAGGTCGTATTCGGTGTCATTTACGACAAAATTCGATTGGGCTTGTGGATAAACAGTATTGCGGTGATCAGTAGGGCACATTAGTTCCTCAATTGCGACCTAGCAGTGAAAATACAAATGGCCAATATAGCGAGCAAATATGTTAATCCACTAATCTAGTAGTTACGATATGATAAGAACAAACCTGCAATACCGATGAACCCTTCGTCAAGTTACGCTTTAAATATTGCTATCTGTACACTTTGCTGGCTTTATCTTTCCAAAAAGTGAAAAACAATGAAACGACGTCCGGCTCAGCTTACGGAAGTTGATGACATCTGCCTTAGCGGACGTCGATAAACCAGCGGCTTTGATGAAAAAAAAATCGAGAGGCGACCTGACGAAATTTCTACTCGGGATGCAAATTGGATGTACGGTGGGATCGAGTAGCATTGGGCGCGGGTTCGCTGTATCATCGCAGTTGTGTGGTTACGTTTCGACGCCTCCAATAGAATATTGGCTCGCGGCAGTAGCAGCAGCAGCAGCCGGTCGAGCCCGGCGTCAAGTGATATTCAGAACGTTAATCGCTCGGATCAATCGGCCTGCTACCACAAAACTCTCCGATAGTAGCGCGGGTGCGCAATAGCTCGGCGTGGATCACGTGAATACCGCGCTATATGCCATTGTACATATCGGGTATTGGTGTGGATATATAGGCGCGGGGCTGCACCGGTGGAGAGTGACTCGGAAAGCGCGAGGGAAACGCGCGTGCCGGTGATGCGCCGTCCGCTGGTCCAGGGTGGCCGTATTCGCGCGCTCGCAAATCAGTAATGACCAATTCAGTCGGAGCAATTTCACGCGCGAATTCGTTGTCGTTACCGGACGACCTGGCCTGTCACTGTAGAAAAGCGATAAAAGTATACCCACCTGCTATGATTTACAGATTGTACAGCCACCGTCCTGTGGAATATAATACTTTTATCGTGGTATACATATGTATTTTTCCTTCTTTTTTTTTTTAGTTCACCCCATTAATTTCGTAATAGCCGTTCCAGTAACCTCATTTCCCTCTCTGTTCATTCGTATTTATTGGCTTTCAATACCAAAAATGAATATAGATGTTGTTTCACCGACCACCCCGGAGTTTAGGTAATAAACGCGGGGTATGCGTCATTATTTATAAAATTTTCGAATATGGCACGTGCATATTAGAATGTATACATGTGGGTCGGGAATATATCGGGTGAATCGGTAAATTTCTCTGCATTTAATATATTGGCAGCTGCGGTTCGACGGCCGAGTGTGCGCAGCTTAAAATATTCTCAAAACGATTATCATTAAAAGCGTTGATAAGGGGATATTATTAAATCGCTGATGAAAATGGTTTTGATTCGAGTGCTTTTTATAATTTTTTATCAGCCTCAACGTGTCCCACGAACGACTTTTCAATCCTGTTTTCCGGTCGTCGAGTTGTGTTTGCGTTTCAGTTGTCACATTGTGCCGAGTGGAAAGATTATTTTCCAATCGGAAGATCAGCGGCTGAACGCGCGGTGAGGTGTGTTAAGAGTAAACGAAATGCTGGTCGAGAGTGCAAATGGTTCGCAGCACTTTACCGTTGCAGGGGTCAAAGGCTTCAAAAGGGTCAGGTCAGCGGCGGCCGCGAGCGCGACGTGATTTTATCTCGTGTGACCTAGGTGCTGACTTTCAAAAGACGGTTTAGTCAATATTTACGCGTGACGAAATGGGCCAGTTATTTAACAAGGTGACCGCGTTGATGGTAACGAAAAGGTGTGAAATTTAATCTTTCTCATGCGGAAGGACGGATTTTTATTGTGACCTTCAGCTCTCTTTCGTGTTTCAACTATGGTCGAGTTCATAGCGAATGGAGAAGCTGACAGACACAGAGCGGATGTTTACGAGTGGAAGCGTTTCCCGCGACTCAAGCTCAATGGCTTATAGGGGTTACCGCGCGGCTTTATACCTATATCAATTTTTGTACCGGCACAGCTTATCCCTTTGTCCTTTAGCTTGTACCAAGCCAACTCCCCTTTCTCCGCCCGTCAGTTCCGGCTGCGGCGGCGGGCTACCTTCACCCGAATGGCACTGCCTCCGCAGGCCAGGGGAATCCTTTGGAAAGTCACAGCCGATGCATTCGATCTCGGGCTCGATACGCAGTATCGGCGTTCGCTGTTTTCTCGATAGGTGGTGATTGCCTCTCGTGTAACGTGGACACGAAAGTGCTGACATTGCGATATTAGAATCTCAGACATGCCGTGACTACACTGTTAAATATGAAGTATATTACACGTAGTTCGGTTGACCTTTTTTTTGTGTTTTTGCTGTTGTGTAACCACATTTTTTTTGTTATTCTTCATTTTCGCAATTCGATCAAATGAGCCTGCGTGATGTTGCGTTGTCGAGACCACCGTTTTGTTCTACTAGACTAATCCACACGCGCTAGCGCGCGTGCCCGAGAGACTTTTGCGCTGCTGCGCTCTTATAAAGTTTTAAAAGGGTAAATCGCAACTGAAAAACCCTTGTTCAGTTACTTTTGAAAAAAAAAAGGAAATTTGTCGTTTTGCTTGTCAGAAATCGTAGATCTGGCCGCCGGGCCGAAAACCGCTCAAATCGGGGTTACGAAATTTATTTTTTCAAAATATCGACTTTTAACCTATACCATCGTTCTCAAGTCGCATATTCTACCCCTGAAAACACTGGTTACAACCCTTTTTTAGTTGATTTTGAAAAAAAAAATTTTTTGGCCGAACAGTTTGTCAGAAATCGTAGATCTGGCCGCCGGGCCGAAAACCGCCTAAATCGGGGTCACGAAATTTATTTTTTCAAAATATCGGCTTTTAACCTATACCATCGTTCTCAAGTCGCATATTCTACCCCTGAAAACACTGGTTACAACCCTTTTTTAGTTGATTTTGAAAAAAAAAAAATTTTTGGCCGAACAGTTTGTCAGAAATCGTAGATCTGGCCGCCGGGCCGAAAACCGCCCAAATCGGGGTCACGAAATTTATTTTTTCCAAATATCGACTTTTAACCTATACCATCGTTCTCAAGTCGCATATTCTACCCCTGAAAACACTGGTTACAACCCTTTTTTAGTTGATTTTGAAAAAAAAATTTTTTTGGCCGAACAGTTCGTCAGAAATCGTAGATCTGGCCGCCGGGCCGAAAACCACCCAAATCGGGGTCACGAAATTTATTTTTTCAAAATATCGACTTTTAACCTATACCATCGTTCTCAAGTCGCATATTCTACCCCTGAAAACACTGGTTACAACCTTTTTTTAGTGGATTAAAAAAAAATACGATATTTGACAGAACTGTCAAAGTTATCAAGGACAAATGAACCTGGACTCGGTCTGAGAGTCCCAGCTAATCACAGCTCGAATAGTTTGCTAACAATGCTTTCCGTTACTCATGAACTTTTTAAAAGAGGGATTTCGTATGAAACATCCGACTGCTTCACTTGGTCGTCATTTACGTCTTCGCGTTCAGCAACGTTTTGTGTGTCTCCTTATTACGTCGGCTTGAGGACCTTGTAAAGATTTGCCAGTTTGGCGTAGCTTACAAGCTTACAACTTGTGTAACTGCACAACGAATGGGACAATGTTTCGTTGAAACTGATACCGGGTTCGCGAGACACGGTGAGAAACGGGGAAAGCGACCGACAGTCGGCGAAGCATCCTGCGTTATTGGTGCGTCCAAAGTACCTTGGTTAGGGATGCTATTAGGTAACGCTACTGCCTGGTTTCTCTCGCCTTCTCTCGTATCCCCCGTTTGCCCCTCTTTCTGCCCGTTCGTCTATCGCTTCAACTCGGTTCTGGCCTGTCTCGCCGTTTGCGCTCACGTTCGCAAACTATCGCTCACTGTCAACCGTCGCTCCTTCAAACCGCGTATCAGTTATCGGCTGTCTCGTCTCTCGTCAGTATTCGTTTGCTTCAAATAGCGCGGGCGCTCGCCGTCTTCTGCGTCCTTAATGAAAATTTTAATTAGTCGATTTCCTCTGACTGCCCGCCAGAGGGAAGATGTTCCGTTCCGATGGCTACGGGAGAATGTTGAAAGTTGCCGCTTCCTCTTCACAATCCCTTTGATTATTTGTTTACCGACTCGTTTGCTTGGCAAGGATTTTCATACTAAATAGAATAAGTTAAATACCCATCAGCCTTTAGACAATCTGAAACTTAAATTTAACTGACTGAAGTATTCGCGAGTTTTTTTTTGTAACAATTTTGGTCTCCGGTGATAGCTTCGTGCGTTGCGTTAGATGCGGCGGTGGCAGCAGTTTTCGAGTTTCAACTTGCAGCCTGTTTCACCTTCAGTTCGCATACAGCTCAACTTTTCCTTTCTGTCCTCAATGTTACGGACGTGCTTCTCGAGTTTCAGCTCGCTTTTTTCGAATGTTTTTAAAGTACAGAGGATTCAAGCTCGACGGATTTTGAACGAATTGGGAAGTCGGAAATCTCGAAATATAACTTTTTAAAAAGTTACTTGAAGAACGTTTGCAACAAGTGTTTTCCGCGGTTAGGGCAGAGGTCGATACTTTGGATAGAAGGGAAAAAAGTGCTGAGCGGCGATTCTTTACTTATACGACGAATAATAGCTAATTGTTGTCGATTTATTCGGCCTCTGATTGGTCGTTGGGAAACCGGCGGTTCGTTATTTAATGTCGCGAAATTTTTCAGTTTGCCAGAAAAAAAATTCGAGAAAAAAAATCAGTTCTCCCGTTTTTCTTTTGCCATCGAACGATTTAGCGAAACATTCAATCTAACAGGTGAGAATAATCTCTAATTCGTTTAAAGAACAAGTCTGCGGAAATACAGTTTTGATCCTGTTGCGGGACCGAAAGAGAAACTGCTTAAGAAGAGAATCAAAAAGTTAAGAAAGACTATTAATTTAAACGTCCGCGTTCAAAATCAAAAGTCTGCGCTAACTAATTTTTTTTCCCCCCGTAAAGCGGGGTTAGTTTTCCTTCGGAAGAAGGAAGTAAGAGGAACGAGGAAGACGGGCGAGAGACGAAGGAGTCGGCTGCCGTAAACTCGACAACCACTTCTCTCTCGTTCTCTCGCCCCTCTCTCAATGTTCGTCGTCCACCGTCGCCTTGGCTCGGCCCTTTAGCAATGCTACCTTTTTCGTCTATGCGGACCCGGGTCTCCCCGTATTACCCGAGCTATGTAAATGAATTTCGTTTAATTATCTGAGAGACGAGCGGGGTTTAGTCGCCAACGAGACCGAGGGTGCCGGCGGTATACGAAGGTTCACGAAGGAGTAAAGCTAGCTCTGGGATTGCTGTGCGCGTTCTCGTTCTCGCGCCGCAGCCCTGAATGCCAAGGGAGAGACCCCATCCCCCCCCCCCCCTCCCCCCACCCGCCGAGTCCTGTGAATTCACTGCGACAGCATTTTGTTACCTATACTACGCAGACACCCTGGGTTTTACTTTCTCCCCTTTTCCCTCCATCTAATTTCTTTCTCACTCGCTTTTTGTTTTTCTCTTTCTCTCTCGCGCGAAAGAGAAAGAAGGGGGGAGGGGACCTTTCTCTGCATCACCCGCGCCCATTTCTCTACTTCCCCCTTCGCGCGACATTAGCTTGTACTTCGCCCATACCGACTCTTCTCCTGTCAATTCGTAACTTGGGGGCTTTCGGAATTTCCTCTACAATACTTGCCGAACAGCAAAGTTTTTTCAATTTACGTTTTTTTTTTTCACTCCGTTCCAAAGTGGCAGCAACTTTTTGCCTGTTCGGAATCGTGGCAGGTTTCGCCGACGTCTCTCGTCCTCTGGCACCGCCGGCATTCGACCATATTTTCATTAATCTCACTTGGACCAACTTAATGAGTCTCACCACACTGACCCAGACTAAATTCCGCTCGAAATGTAATCCTTTTTTCGTGCTGCACAACTCGAAATCTTTTCATTACCTCCTTCGCTATTTCCAGTCTCTCGCGAAGCGCGCTCCACGCGAGAGGGTATTATTTCACGTTGCTGATACTCGTCGAGGAAGCCTTGTGCGCGAAATGAGCGAAATAATTACAATGGAAAAATGACTGCAACGTCGACATTGTAACAAATTAAATGTAAGTATATTTTTAACGACAACAATAAACATTTTCTAAAAATGTATTTTATTCCGCAACAAATATTTATTTTCAATTAATATTATTCTTTATTCGAACAATGTAATTGTTGGTGCTGATGAAAAATTTGTCGAATATGCAAAAACTCTAAAATACCAACGTATCTTCTTTATCTTCGAAAACGCTGCTTTTTTTTCAATCGCAACTACTGCAGTGATTTCCCGTTCGATTCCGTTAATTTCCGTTTCGGGAAGGAGACGCACCCGAAATTCCTTGAATGCTTTTCCAAAGTTGCAACCTTTGCCCGTGTCGGTGTGCGCGCTGTCAACACCAAGACCCGAACTTTAAGTGAGTATCGCGGAGCACCAGCTCCACAATTCGGTCAAACATGTGAGTTCCCTCGAAATGAGTGTAAGCAAGGAGACGCAGATCCCAGCTGAAAGTTGTCCTCGCCAATCCAGTGCCGCCGTTACATCCAAAGAGCTTCTTGTCTTCACAGACCAAAATGTTCGCGGTAGTGCAAACATACTTCTCTTTTCCGAAGTTGCCCTTCGATCTCCAATATCTTTTCCGTGAGATTGAAGCTGATGCGACGACCGAGTTTTCTACGCGACAGGACTCGCGACTCCAAACTCGCTGAATATTTTCACGAAGAACGGTTCTTCGACAATTGAAAAAAAGCGCATTCCACCACAAAACCGAGCGCCCGACTGTAAGACTGTTGTACTGTGGGCACCAAACGGCTATACCATTAATTGCAAAATTGAGCTAAATTATTTCTATCAAACTCGGATGCATAATTTATGATATTTTCTGTTACGGCCACGTAAGCTCCCACTAATTTCAAATTAGATACTTAGTTCTCCAGGCAATTTGATTTCGAAAACATAGATACCAAGAAAGTCGTGCCACGAGATATTTCAACGAGGCCAATTACGTCCAGGTCTTTTAGATTCGCCTCCGTTTCCGATAATTTGACGACACGCGAGGTGAAAGATATTATCAGCATTTAACCTATCTCACTCGAGTGTGAACGCAATTAGTTTGACCTCTTTCTCTCTCTTTCTCCATCACACACACCCACTCGTAGATACGCGTTTCGCATCACCTTGAAGCAATAATTTTGAAAAGGCTTAGGTGGTGTACGCCAAAATTGTCGGGGCTTTCACTTTCTCGCCCAGGGCCGGTCTTTACCATGCACCTATCCGGAAACACTATTCCCTTACTCGTGGCGGAGCAGTGCTCGAACGCGTTATAAAACCCTCGTTATAGTTCGTTGGAGTTTCACGCCCGGCGAGCCCCGACGGGAGAGGAGAGGAATTTAATTTAGAACTTGATTTATATTTTAGCAGGCCATAAAATGGGCAAATAATTTGTCCCTTGAACCCGTATGAGATGGGTTAGCCCACGTTCGGCGCGCACGCTGCGAGAGTAACAGGATGAGTGGGATGGTGGGAGGGGAGGGGAGCTTCCGCCGGTGGTTCTACACGCCGTGTGGTAAAGCGCTCCACTGACGGTAGCACCAAAACCGGCAGAATTTCCCTTCTGACTCGCATATTAAGCCTGTGTCTGTGTCGGCCTCAATTTCTCCACTGTATGGTTGGAAACCTCGCTGTCTCTGTATATACGTATATATACGTATATATGTATATGCTAAAAAAAAGACTACACAAAGCTACCTCTGTAAGGAAGCCGAAATCGATTAACATACTTATACAGGAGGCTTCATGAATCATAAAAATGTTCAAAATAACGTGCAACTGTAATTTCCGGGCTTTTTTTAGGCATTTGTAAAGCCCCCAAACAGCCGGGTCTCATTATCCGCGGTTCTCGTAAATCACGCTGCTACTTAGTATGTATAACCCCCACTAACGAACCGCCGCTCTGCAAGTGTAAGAAGGTAAAGGTTGATTTTTTTTTAAACCCGCATCTGGAGCCGTCAAAAAGAATAATTTTCATTAGCCTGATTTTGTGTTTAAATTCATTTTTCACTGTTAATGCGTTAGTCTCTGACCGAAAATTAATGCAATAAAGCGTTTATTTATGACAGTGTGAACGATCACTCATTTGGAAGATATGGAGAAGTTGACATGTTCTTATTTCATTGAACCGAACCGTTGGGGCGAAAGATTCTATCCGCTTAGTTTGAGGTCCGACCTAACATTTAATACCTCGTTTTCCAATTTCCAAGCTTCCAGGATTATGTCGTTTGGGCAAGACAAAACGGACTTAATTGAATCTCAAAGGGTCGTACATAGCGAAGCTCGAGCTTTAATGGCTACACGCGAAATACTGCTGCGCGACTTAAGCAGGGTGGTTACACTGTACCGCACTGTATGCATATGACAGACGTACATGTGACATAGCGAAAGTTCTCGAGAAGAAGAGATGGATAAAGTGAGAAACAAGTAGGTTCCCTTGTCTTCCGACTTACTCGTCGACTCGCCAAAGAGACTGAGGGATTCATTAAAGTCAGTTGAAGGTGTTAATTTAGTGAACATTGCCGTCGGGAGTTCGTACCACTCTGGTTTTCGTATGAGACAGCGACACGAGAATCCGGGAAGCACGAGGATGAGGAAAACGTTGAGATGGAAGAGTTGAAGCCGTGGGGTATACTATACCAGTATTTCTGGGCCTTGGAGAAGGAGACAGGGCGTCAATTACCCGCTTTCCTCCTGCTACTCATGCCACGGCTGCTACTGCTCCTTCTACTTCTGCCTCTGCCGGTGCACTGCTGGCAAAGTCGTACGAAAGGGCGTCGTTGCCTGCTAACGTAGATGAGGCTATGAAGCTAAATTACGACACGGGGGGGCCCTGGCAAGACGGAACTATTAGCCAAAATTTAGACACTTTCACTACAACTGAGGAATCGAGTCGGTGGCAGTTACAAGCGCACGGGTATCCTTATTCGACTGTCGCACAATCACTAATCGTGAAAGTCACGGTTGCTGCTTGTATCTCGATGACAACACGAAGACCATTTTCACGTCTTCCTTCGGACTACCGATGACACTCGTTGAGTCTTGGGTCTCGATTTCGTTTCATAATACAGGACATTTCAGTCATATTCCAGGCTGGCGTCTGTCAAGGAAAGCAATACGAAAACTGATAAACCGGGGAGTATAAACGTATTAACTCTGTGCTGACCACTATCGAAAACGCAGCAGGATATAACTTTGTTATATGTGGTCTACCGCACTGTTCTCGAGGTAAACCATCCTCTGGTCATGAGCCGAATATAACAACGTTACCGAGCTTTAGCTATGTAACATACATTAACCGAATATACTGAAAACAGCGACAATGCATATATAGATATAATTGCAGTCATTATCTGTGACCACACTGTGGCATTAAATTTGAAGAATCCAGCATGGCTCTCCATTCAAGTGTACGGGAGATTGGCGTGGATAAAGCTAACGGGGACAGTAAAAGCATTTAGGGAGTCCGAGGATATATAACTGCGCTGTGTTAGGCAGTATAGTCTAATTTTCGGGTCTCGAGGTACGGCTTGAGTTTCCTTTCACAGACTAGCTGGCGCGAACTGGATCGACAATAAACGCAAATTGGAACCTTCGGTAAGGTCGTATTAGTGCCGACCGAGGCGTATCCACCATTTCTCACTACGTGATTCCACTACCAGCGCCCCGCCGTTACTGCGACTACTATTGTTTCTGTTCCTGCTGCGGCGATCATATCGATACGAGTCGAGAACGTAGAAATGGTGGTACCCCGAGCTGATGGTGGAATTTGGCAGACACCTGACTTCAACCAATTATACGAGCTGATTTCTCTCCGAATCTCTCGACGACGCGAAAGGATAAACCTACTTGAATAATTCAGTAAATTTTTTCTAGGAAACTTGTTTGGAGTTTGGTGATTTTTTTTTTTTAATTGAAAATAGAATCGAATGTAAGAAAAAGAGTTAACGATTTTTCCAACGCATGTTGCTAAGTAGCCGGGCAAGTAATTTTCATGATTTACATTTTGCATTTAAAGTACGTCACCGTGATAAAGTTAGAACACATGGGGTTATCTACTAGACGAGGGAGATTTCAAGACATACAAAGCAGAACATTCCCGTTGGGGTGCTCGGCTCCGAGTGTATCGCAATTACCTGGAACCGTTTTTGCCTCGCTCGCCGGAAACTCCGAAAATCCGATGCGGCCAATTAGAGCTTGAACCGTAATGGTAGGAAACGAGGGTGCACAGCCTTTTGGAACCCCCGCGTGTACACTGATGCTTCTGATTCTGTTGGCGCTCTTGCTAGTGTCCATCAGAATTTGGTTTAAGGTGGGCAAACATCAGTGTTAGACGGGGCATAGAGGAAACTCGACCCAGTGGACTCTCCGCTGATTACTAAGGCCCCAATAAACCGACACGCGGGCAAGACGGAAGCGAACGCGAGAAGCAAAGACGCGAGAAACGGAGACCTTCACTCCATATCCTCTATGTTTGACTTACCACGTTTACGCAACCAAATCAGTGCAAAGATATCAGGAACGCCGAATGCATCTTCCGCATCGAGCTGTGAGACTGGTATAATCATCAAGTGCACATCACACTTCGTATGAATTAGCGTCTTTACTCACTCGATAATTAAAATCCTTTGAGGGCGATAATACACTTGCCGTTGTGTTACTTTACATTTTGTTTCCTGTTATTATTTATATTTTAGCACAGGTACAGACGTATAATACTTGTCATATATGTTCATGTTTTCTCAAACAACCGTCGATCAAGTAAACACATTGTTTACCGCGCTACTAACAAAGACCAATTCGTGGTTCGCCGCACTTACCTGCAGCGAGTCACGGGAGCCCTCAAAAACATTTCGAGGGGCACCAGCTTATCAGCGGGAGTGAGAGAACATGAGATCAAAAGCCAGAACAGGAGACAGAGAAGTGTCACGAACTACGACGGCTACGTGCAACAAGTTGCGTCCACTTGCCAATATACACGGGGCTTCGATATAGATCCGCGCCGTGGTAATAGCAGCCTCGTTCAGCTCACCGACAGCAAAGATCGATACGCTGCTTAAACGACCCCATTGAAACTAGACGAAAAAGAAATAAAATTTGAATGAATGAGTTTTTGTCCCAGAAATCGTCGATTCACAGACCGCGCTCTGCTACAAATTAAACAATGGAAACGTTTATACAAAAATACCGCTATTTGCGAGCACACGCCACGACCTTTTTCACCTGGACTGTCCCGAATTTAAACCGTAATGCTTGCGGATAAATCAATTGAAACTATTAAAAGTTACTTTATACTTTATGTTTTTCTAATAAACTCCAGCTGTCTATAGGGGCATTTAGCGGTCAGGCAAATAAAGACTTCATACCTATCGTTCTAAATACTGGAGTCGAAATTCTAATCCTGGTTAACTTCGGCATAGTATTACGCCATCGGTGCTGGCTTTGTAGTTCGAAAGACGAGCCTAGCGCCTATGCCGTCCATTACTAGTTTGACCCTCATTCCATGCCCAAACGCGAGGTATGCCGGCAACTGGGGATCAAATTAAACCGTGGAGGCTCCAACCCTGTTCTCATGATTTCATAGAAATAAGAAACTCCATGCTATGAGTTCAGATATTTTTATTGGAACAACAAAACACATCATTATAAACGATCTATAAACGATCGGAATTTTATTGCCAGCTACAAAAACACTTTTTTACATTTCAGTTTATTTTAGGTATCAGCCGTAAGAAAAATGGTCTCTTTAAATCTTTTCTCCAACTGCAGTCTGGAAATCAAGGCACCATTTGATTCGTTGATGTAGACCAGAAAGTAAGCTGGTCCGGTCAAACTATTGAAGTAGCCAGAGTAGCTATTTGGTGGGATGCCTGGGGCGACAATAACATAGCCAAGATGAGAGACAGATGAGAGTTGCTAAAACCCATTTCACGCTACGCCGCCCCGTTAGCACGTTTTGTAGCATTACGCTGTCCCGTATTTTGTGTGGTGACGCTTAAGCATTCTACTAGGAAAGTAGATTACAATTATTTGACGAAATTACAAAATGTTTGTTTGTATCCAAACTTTACACCGTAACTTTATGTTGGAAAATTTGACGAGAAAGTCCGGGCAAAACATTTGGTATTTCAACATACCAAATGCTTTGTGCGTATCTCAAAATACACCCGATCTGACTAATTTTTACGTGTAGTACACATTTTTTATTTCGTTGATAATTCAGTAGTAGGTATAAACGTTTGGGAAGTGTTGCACGTGCAGTCAATATTATCCAGTTATAATAATATGTTGTAATTCAATATATTATGTTCTATTAAATATAGTAGATGCATATCCATATCGGGGATCCACTTTATTATTCAAATCTTTATCATTTAAACATATTTGAATGCAAAAACCTACTGACTAATACGCAGTAATCTCACAGCCTTTAGCGGGGTAGCTACATTTTCATGGTAATATGTATACGTTGGCGGTGTGTTGGCTGGCTTACTGCGGGGACTTTAATGTATGACGCTAGGCGGGTTCGAAAGGTAAAACCTTTGAGGGCAATAACTGCGATTGTATGTAGTGTATGTGCAACGGCTAACGCGGGAACCTGCTTTGATGTTGATGCATTAGCCCTCCGCTTGCAGGCTCTGCGGACCATCCACCAGCGAGCGAGCCAGCCATCCAGCAGTATCTGCTTCACTGCATATACAGATACTCTCTAGATAACGCCGGATGTACGCATATAGCTACAGCATACGATAGTATTATACATATATATCGTATACTATCATTTACGTATAGTACAGAAGATTATATTGAAAAAGTAGGACATGTATGTTTTACTTTGCATCGCGATATTATAACAACCAAAATTAGATACATACCTTCTGTCTCCTTTCTCACCCTACATCGACATTTTTTTATGTTGTTGCAAAAAAGTTTCGTAACTGCAGCTGACGGGCCTAAGTCACCCAAGTAAAATTTCAAAGGCATTTTGATCGATACAGGAGGGCTCAGCTTTTTCTACCACACTATCAGAACTGTCGAATACTATCCGCACACTAGCGTCACCCGACCAAACTTTTCGTTCGACTCACTTGGACCCCAGGATTTAGTTGATTGTTAAACTTTAGTTTCTAAAATCTGTTTTTGATCGAGGGTGCAAGCTACGACCTCGCTCATTGCTTCTTCATTATTTTCCATCATTCGCACAGCTTCCGACGTAGGGCTACGCATAACTACAATTGATGATGACGACAAATAAAGGTGTCTTAAAGACAGCGAGGATTAAGATTATTAATTGCCGTATGTCTGGTGGATAATATAATGTGCAAGCATTATTGTCTGATCATAAGGAATACATCAATTCTGAAGATCAACATTTAGTCGAAAATATTTGCAGCGATGCAAAATTACAATGACACTGGAAAGACTCCCGAATGACAAAACATGTGGATTTGTTGAACATGATTGACACATCGTGGGCCACTTGATTGCGGAAAAGGATAGAAAAGTAGGATCCGTTTCTGGTGGAATGTACGTAGTCTGACCCCTCGCCGAGTCTTTCAATCTATAGCGCGGCAAACATTTCCAAAAGTTTTGTATTTTTCTTTATTGTGATTCCTCGCGTGCCCCTTCTTCGGGATTTTACAAGACCCTCCCTGTCTTCCCCTTTTCTGTTACATTCCTTGCCGTCCCACTTCCTCTCCCTTCGTCTGCTCTGTTGCCCGCAGCAACTCCTTCTGGCCTCCCCAATGTATTGCATTTGCCCGAGGGCACAGGGAAACTGCGGAAAACCTGGGTGATACAGCCAGCCTTTCAACGAGCCATGGATACTCGAGTCAATATGAATAGAAGCCCCAAATCCTCAGTAAGATCAGCCGCCTTTCAGTAATTCGATGCGCACCCCGCTGCACGGCTAAGCGGTTAACCCTTCAACGCTTAGGTGGGATGTTTTCCACCCCACCACTCGACTTGCACTGTGTTATCCGCTCTGTGCTAGCAGTACCCGTGTGCTTACACCTCATACGTCACCGTTCTGACGTTCTGATGCCTCCGCCGCGGCGGCACAACTTAGCGTATCCCCACACAGTGAGTATCGCCTCTAGAGCAAAGATCAAGAACGCAAAAATTCCTTGAACATTTTCCGTACTTAACGGATTTCCATTCTACCATGAATATTGAATAATGAAATTATTTAACACATTTCATGGATAACATTCTGCCATTGCTGGTGGTTTCATCATCTAAAGCCGAATATGCATTACGCAGCGAATCGTGAGTAAGGAAAATTGAGAAGACTCACAAAGTGATAGGGCTCCATATCGCGATTCGAAAAAAGACTCGACCTTATACTCGGTTACATGGATACATACCACTACGTCGACATACGCTGTACCAAGTTACGTACCTGCATGGGTCTTCTCTTCTACACCGAGTCCATCCATCCATCCTTTTCTCCTCGACCATTTGCTCCACTATGTCGCTTTCCCGTCGCTCTCACTCCACCAGGTACAATACGCGTAGTTCCAACTCGGTTGAGTGGCCGTTATATGGGGTTCTAAGCATTCTGATTCTGCTGACCGCTGCGTTGCTAGCCTCCTTCCTCCATCTCTCACCCGGACTTCATTCCCGCGACTACGTGGTCCGCCTTCAAACCACCTCTCTTACACCCGATGGCAAGCAAGCAAGCAAGCACAACCACGTCTCGTTCTCCCCTACTCTTACGGTCATGGCACATCCTAGCTTGCGGCACCGAGACTACTCTCCGTGCTAACGCGACGCTTCGACGGTTTGGCCCTTGGCACTCCGTCGGTCTTCGACTCTCAAACATAAACATGTGCGGAGTGAGCAGCAGCGCGGATGAGTCTGGTCCCGTGTCGAACTATCGCCCCCAAAGTCTTTATATCGATGAACCTGGCGCGATGGTTCCTCACTTTTTATGCTTTGTTCTAACATTGTCAGAACAAAGTATAAAAAAGGACTATTGTATATAAAACATCGATTTAAATATGTAGTAATGACTCGATGCTTCAATGCCGTTATACCACTTTGGGGACTCCATCAAGTACTGATTATTCCAATATTTGATGCATTGGTACATAAAAGTAGCACTTGTCCTGCCATTGCAAACGGCGTACTCTGAGGAGAGGCAAGACGGTGAACGGAAAAAAACACAATGAATTCTTATACAGAACCCAGCAATACTTGGCTCCCTCTGCGATTTAGTGTTTCTTTGGCTTTCTATCTGTACTACTATTTCTCTTTCAGTCTCTCCGAGTCGCACAAGAACCGGAACAGACCTTCATACTCCTTACTCTACCCCACTTCCGCGAATGTCTCTGGGTCTTTCACTTACTCTAAGCAGCCCTTTCATTCTCGCTCACATTCCGGCGATACAGGTTTCTCAGTCTGTCTCGGATATTTGTTCCGTCTACAAACACCGCTATACGTCGAAGAAACTGGTTAAATGTAACGAAACAGATCGAAGAAAAACTCGCTCTCTTATACCGTCGCTTTGTAGACGTGACGCATAGGGGAGAAATGTGTGAAGTTGGAAACGTAGTAATACTGGATTGTGCTTTCTTCCAACTTTGTAATCTGTTCGTCTCGAGACCTTCACAAGCGGATCGATGAGTACAAAAAAATGTACACAAAAAAATTCTCGATAAAAAATAATCCGTAACCCTTCTTCAGTCGCTGTATTCTAAAAATGCTACCATACTTGGCGACCCGAGCGGATAGGGCTATTAATTTGAGAAGGGATCGAGCACATCTGACTTTCCCCTTGCGCGCGGCCAATTTCCACAACTCGACAGAGCACAGCACGAAGGCGAGGAGTAAATGATGGGCGGAAGGGGAAGAAGGGGGGTTTATCAATTTTCAACCTGGACGAGCTCCATCGTGGAAGTTTTTTTAGGAACGGTTTCCACCTTTACAGGCGGATAAATTATAGAGTTACGGAGCCTGAAATACCAGTTTGACATCAAAGATATATAAAATGTACATTTTTATTGAGCGTTTAATGTAAACTGATATGTCGAAAAATGTATATTTGTTAGCAATATAATTTCCTTTATTCATTTTTATTGCTGTCGTAGACAGTCCTAGTGAAGTAATCCAAAAAGATCTCGTAGATTAAAGGGCTGCCCTATAAACGTAATCCTTAGATTTACGTGGTGAGCCCCAAAACAGTTAACGCAAACTAGGAGCAGCGTGTAGAGAGCCGCAAATAAATTTATTCATAGATTCCATGTACAACGGATCAGTTGCATGCTCGGTTTAAATCCTACACGACCACCGTTCGCCGATCCGTACCATAATGTCAGGTCTGCATCTTACTAAGCATTTTGTTTTAGAACAGCCTAATATCGTCGCTACGAATTGATTAAAGCTTTCATTTGATTTGATTATTTCTCAGTTAATTAATGTCTCTTTATTCAATAGAAAATGAGTTTGAAAACACACAGACGTATATTTCAGTTAATCCGTTAACGAACAAGTACAACAAAATTTCGCAATTTAGCTATTTCCCCCTCAAATAAATCATATTCTGTGATTGCAGTGAAAATTTTAATTCGTAGATTTTTATCTCACACACGTATACAAAAATGTCTGTACGATTCTCCGTGAGTGAATGCGCGATAGTGCAATGAATTCACAGATACGCGTGCCCCATTATTATGCAGATAGTAAGCACCGTTGAAACAATTATGACCGTCTGGAAAAGACGCGGCATATCAATTTTCGCGATCCACTACGTGCCGCGACAACGAGTTAACACTAAGTGAATGAGTTTAAGTGAATAATTCCGACAATGGCGGAGAGATACTTCGTGTATAAACTGGGAAACAGCTAAAGTTCGTTATGTGACGAGGACCAAAGGAATATGGATGACGACTAATACGAAGGCAGAGGGAAAGAAAAGCAGGAAGGGTTCCACCCGCAAAATTGATTGCACCCCACCCTTTTTCCAGTGTCTGTGGAAGACAAAATAGATTACAAGGGTGGGTCACCGTCTCGTACCGCTATCTACATCCCCCGGTGCCAGCGACATCCCTGGGCTTCCTCCTCCGGTGCCGTCACCCCAGCCCCCCCCCCCCCCCCCCCCCCTACCCTCGCCTTTCCTTCTACTTCTATCTTCTCTTCTCTCGTCTCGGGGTCGTCGCGAAACTCAACGAAGAATTCGAGACGCGGCGTGTGCGACGTGGTCCCGCTGCCATTCTAAGCTGTATAGTATAAAGACTTGGGCGGGGTGGTAAAGCAGGGGCGGTAGCTTGACTGAAAGCTTGAACACGAGAGAAAGCGCTATAGCGTGGAAAGGAAAGGAAGAGGAACCCGCTCGCGATGCCCTGCTGTCGATATCCTGACGTGACGCCTGCATTTTTTGCGCTCACTCCATTAACATCTCATTATGAACACTTCGGTGGCTCGTCGTCGTCGTCGTCGTCGTCCTCCTCCGCCTCCTCGTCCTCGTCCTCCTCCTCGTCCGCCTCTTTCTAGTCCTTCGTCATCGACGTCCGCTCGAGGCATCGACTCCCCGCTGCCCTTCCACCCGGCGGCTTCGTCTTGCTTCCGTCTTCTATCTCTTACACGACTGACAAAATATACCAAGTCTAAACTTCCATTAAAATGTCTGTCGGCAACGCAGGCGAGACTGACTTGGTCTCTCAGACCCCCTCTGCCTCCGTTACAGGCCTTCGACATCTGTCTCGCTATCTTTTTCTCCTGTACAAACGGTCAGGAACGTTCTTCCACCTTATCTGCGCCTCTTTCTTTTCAACGGACGGTCTTCAATATCCAATCGTTTTGTGCCGCTGTTACTCCGCCATTCTTAAGATTTCGGTGATTGTGAGCGTGTGGTGGCATTGTGTCCGCAAGTATGTGAGACCTGTCGATAATTTTGTGAAACAGTGTATGCGGATAACTATATTTTGTATTGCAACATTCTTCTTTTTGCGATGTAACATTTTGCAAAATACGGGTCAAAATTAGTTGTAATTAATTCGTAATAATACAGGTACCGGTGTAGCTACGTTAAATTTAATTTCCTAAAGAAATTTTTCTTTGCAACGTATTTTCAGAGTGTTAAATTGGTATAAACGAACACATCTCATCTCGGACTTTCCTTTCTCTTCTGGCACCCGTATCGTTTGATGGGCCACGAAGCGGGATGTTTAGAGTGAACTCGCAGCAGCAGCGGCAGCCAATAATAAAACCAAATTTACAGCCTTAGGAAACGGGGCAGGAATGAGACAGCTACGGGTATTCCGCGTCTCGAATATTGAGGAAGTAAAGGGGAACACTTACGCAAATTGAATGGGTCGGCACGTCGGTTGACATGTCTCGCAAGCTCTCCCGGGTTGCACGGTACACCTATAACGCCACCCCAGCAGCAGGGGCACGATCTACACTTCGGGAAGAGCTGTGGAAGCACCATAGACAGCTAGGACCACTTTTGCGTTGCCGCAAGCTTCACCTCGTAGCGCAAGACGATTTTCTCCCTCGGTACACCACTACGTGAGAAACAATGTTATTCCTCGTCTTTCTTGTCCTCTTCCGCTTCCCCCATCCTGATCCACCTTCACGCGGAAACCGCAGGGAGAAACTGGAAACCGAAACAGAGTTTGTACTCTTCACGAATGAAAACGGAGAACTGCGAATGCGTCGAAAATTATTGTTTTGTGAGTAGGAAATTGCAAAATCGGCGACAAGTATTGTACATTCCGGGCTTGTGAATTCCGTATTCGCTGCATTAGTATATGAATGTGGAAACCCTTATGCTGAAATGGACAGAACAGCCCCATAAAGGCTTCGTTGTGTATTATTAATATTCCGTCCAATCCATATCCTTGTTCCTATAGAACTTCTCTATAACACGATGGAGCTAATATAATTTAAGTTTTAATGATTTGGTTGACCCCATCTTCTAGTCATTTAAAATAGGGTCATTTGTAATGTAATTACTATCGATGTCATTATTATTAGTTTCATTATTATTACTATTACTATTGTTATCATTGTTATGCATAAAAGCTTTATCAGCTTTCACCCGATTGACCCTACAGGGCTTTTTACGCTTGGTTTGGCGCCGATAAATAAGCCAATTATTTCGTAGCCTCGGGCACTCTAACAGCGACAACAAGGATCCACACTCCTTCTTTCCCTTCCACTATCGGCGCCTCGGATGTCATTACTATTGCATCGTTCGTAAACGGTACAAACGGATATTCAGTAGCAAAACGAAACGAAAAAATTGTGTTATATCCTAACGCTTGGTGAGGTCCGATCGATCGAATCTATATGGCCTCCGGATAATTAAAAGAATTCCGATTGGAATTCATTTTTAAGAGATTACTGTAATGAGAAATGTTAGGTGCCAAGAAGACTGTTTACACATTAAAAAAGCATCAAACAATTTATTCAGCAAATTCTTAGTGAGCTCTCTCTTCCCTTTTTATACATTAGTAAACTCACTTTTTCGTCCACTTCCAAGCATTTGATTTACGAACAAAGTGGTTTGACAATACCGTAAGTATCGATCCTGAATAGACATAGTTATTTTTTTTTTTTGTGAAAGACAATGGAAAGGATGGATAGACTATGAAAGTTGCAATCGGTTGAAGGTAGCAGACAGAGGAGTTAATTCATTTATTCAGAACATGATATGTCACGCATATTTATGTTTTCGATGGAAATGCAATTACCCTGTACACAAACCAGACTCATTTATTTATTTAAGTGCGATAGGGTAGATGTATCCGTGCAACAATAAACCACGATGAAAGTTTTACATACGTACAATGTGGGCAGATCAGGAGTGATTATTACAGTGGATGAATCGTTATTTCGTGGCAAACGAAAACACAAATGCGGTCAATTACTTACTGCTATTTATTGTATTTTATAAAATGTATTATCCTTCCCATTGTAGCATATCCGTTTGCTGTATGGCACAGTTATTTTACACTCATTTAGCATAACCTTGCTAAATCAAGCACGGCAAACAATGAAATTCGAGGTAGAACGCGCATGACATGTGACAATGTACGCAAACCGCATATGACAATGTGATTGATTAATATTTTTAATATGAAAAATTCAGATTTTCAATTGATTTAAAAATATGTATATATTTCTTTTAGTTTTTTTTTGTCAGAAATCCTAAAACCAGCCCCCGTCAATCGCAATCATTAAAGTGTCAGTAAAACTGCTATTTTAATGATTGCGATCATTCAGTTATTTTTATAGAAGGTCATCACTATAAAAGAATGGCTATTCGAAGGCATTTTCTTGTAATGGGTCTCCTTTTGCAGACTCGTTCAGTGCCAACTGCGGTCTGAGTGTTTGTTATTATAGGTTGCAGGACAGTGAGACATAGGTATATAGTGGGTGGGATAGTGTAGCAGATAAGAAGCGTATCGCGTGCGGTGCGGAGAGGGCAACAACGGGTGTGCCGAATCCCCAGGAGCAGTTAAGCCCGAAGGCGAGGCGTACTTGAAGTATAGATAGGTACTGTGGGTTTCTCGTACCCGGTTTCTGCTTGACTTGCAGCTGGGTCGGTTTAACGCCGAGCACGACGTTTGCGTTCACTCTAAACCCGCGAACGTTAATTTGGTATTAAAGTATCTGGAATCCCGCTTTACGAGATGGACTTACCTCTCCAATTTTCTCGCCTTACAAGACTACAATGTGGCTTATCAACTGTCCCGGCTGAGGCCGTCAGCGACGTCCGTTTGGATTGAGCCAGAAGCTTTTCGCGTAGCACTGGCAGATCAGGTTGGATTAGACTCTTCTAACGTGTGAAAGTCTTTTACCACCTATTTCCAACTTCTTTTACCCCTGTAAAGTATTCGAAAACTGGCAGCTTGGGCTCCAAATAAAATTCTGCATCACGTTAATACGAGTGCGACAAAAAACCCATAGTTGCACTTAAGGACAACGAGTATATGCCGGATCATTGTATTGTATTAACAATATTTGGTATGGTCGATAATTCCGCTTAATTAATCAACGAAATTGCACGATGTATTGTTATTAAAGCGCAACGTACGGCGCGAGACATCGCAAGTTTTGGTAGGAATGTAATAAGAGCTCTGAGCGGTTGAGAGCCCGGGAAAGGGTGAAGCGCGCGCGCTCTCTGAACCGGTGTGCACGAGGTAATTAGCAACGTTCTGCAATGTCGGGGGCTCGACTTTAATGGAGCGCGTCGCATTAGCCTGCGTGGTTCCACGTCGAGGGGGTGTAAGATCGAGTACAGCGCAAGGAGCGTCCTGGCGCGACAGTTACCGTGCGAAAGCCAAAATGGATCAATGTGCTTTCTCATAGAAGCCACTCGAAGCCGACAACGGAATAAAAGAATAAGAGGCTAGCGTTCAAGGTTGACTTTGCATTTATTTCCACTGTTTCATAGATGATAAGCATTATTTTCCAGAAACACAAAAATGTTCTGCAGCATAGTCATTTATTATAGTAAAAAAATAATTATCAAAATAATTTTTGTATTAATTTATAAAGTAGTGGTTTAAAAGCAACGGAGGACTTAAGACGACGTAGGTCAAACGGGTGATACCTGACATGTCTGAAAGTTCTCACCCACAGCTTACCAGAGTGGACTGCTACATTTAGGATGAATGGGAGAATCTATATTTCACCTCGAGACGTTTTCTTTTTTTGCGAGGTTTAATGTTATCGCGAAACGATCAGGGCGGCATGGTCCAATGTTCAATAGTCACCCGCGTAGTCGTATCAGCAAACTTCGTCGTCGTGTCCAAATGGTTTCTGCAAAGACGAAAATTCCTGACACAGCACCCCCGACCGTACACTTACGGACTGCCTGTTCGCCGGACGATCTACTCATACCTGTCCGGCTTGTCCACCGCCTACAGCGGGAGTCGAGCAGTAATCGGAAAGCTGTCAGGCGGCAGCATTGACATATTTTCAGGGTGGTACACGTATTCCTTCTCTACCTATCTTCGGGAGCAACTCAGCTAGTTACCACGGTACGTGCTGGATGTGATCGTGACTGTACCATCTCCGCGGCTGGCCACTCCGGTTGGGAAATCTTCTTCTTTTATTTTCACGGCGTTTCTTCGATTCTTCCGTACTCACCCGACTCTTCCGAGGATCCCCGCGTATATGCCTAGCTTTCGTCCCCGGGACATTCTGATGTTACTTGTCTGTCCGCTCGTACCTCGACTGGCAGGCGCGGCTTTCATGTCGATCCTCCCTTTCCTCGACGTGCCCGATTTCATCTTGGGTGCGTCTATTTTTGTGCCATACGCATGAATATGTACGTATTCACCCTGCTGTATCATTAAATAACGCGGTACCGTCTAGACAAAAAGTCGAGAGAAAATGTACGTTACCACATACGGATTTAGCACAGTCGAACGAACGTTCTGCTGGCAACCTGTAGTATTTTCGAAAATCGAACTAAAAAATGGATACATGTACCCTGCAGACGTGTGACAAGAGTCGTAACTCGTCACCGAGACTAAAAAAATCCTCTACTGTATATAACGGTGTTGCTAAGGAAAATTGTTACTCGCTGTAATTAGGACTACTCATATATGTCTCATATTCTTATAAAACGTAGCCACACCCTTTGCTAAATTCCCTTCAAGTCGATGATCATTGTCGTCTCATTCAAAATAGTCCTTCAACTCAATCTTCGGATCTCCAGGTACGCCTGAATAATCCCCAATAAAATATACTGAAATTAATATACTCGGCTCTCTGACGTACAGAAATACGTGTGAGCCAGTGTTAGTGGCTGATATGTACGTGCGATTACGTGTAGTTGCGTACGTTAGTACGTAGAGATGCCAAACGCGTTACGTGCGTACACTGCATAATGGAGAGCGGCGTGTGTGGGCTGCGGTGCCAGCACCTGAGCAACGAAATAAGGCGAGTGAGATAGGGGATAGACCCCCTCGAGAACGACATCTCCTACAGTTTCGGTATATACATGCATACACGAGTAGCATTGCTGCCAACTACGCGACGCACGCCTTCAGAACGTGACGAGAGGGTAACTACCCCTTACGTATACACACCTCTGCTGCCCCTGCTCCTTATCGTCCTTTTCATGCTCTTGCATGTCTCCTCTGCTCCTCCTCATCTGATTTCCATCCAGATACCGTTAACCAAAACACGATATTTCTCCTCCTATATTTAGATCCCGATCGTTAATAAAATGCAGTTAGTAGTCTCGCCTGCGTTTTCGCGCCGCTTCACGGCGAAATAATTCACACCTAGTCGGCTATGTGATTCATTTATCTAATTATACTTACATTATTTATCGGACTTGACTCTGCCATAGCCCTCCAGGTACATTGCACCTTTCAGGTGATCTGACACACTTTTGGCAAATACTGTTTTGCTCGGTGTACAGTTACATTTACAGATACGTCGGAAAACCCAAAATTAAATTTTTCGCCAATATTGCAGTTTTTATGACATCGTCTATTTGTAAAGATACAAATTCTTATATTTTGTCTTTCTCTGTTCTTTTTTTCAGACATGTGGCCGACCGACAAATCACCGGAAGTTGTGAAAAGAGCAACAGTGGCTGGAGGGTGACGTACCTCTTAGATGCTAGACAGGACTCTCTCGGTGGTTCCGCACGCTGGATACATTAGACCAGCAGCAGACAGCTTCCGCATTAGTGTAACACAATGATTTGTCATCGTGCCCTCGCTTTACTGTCGATTATCAGCGTGCCAATCGGTGAGTATGTTTTATATATTAATAGCCGATAAAATTATGCATACAGTGCAAAAGCAAAAGTCTACAAAATGTTTTGTTGCACGTTGCATCAGCATTATTTTCCGTTATAAAGCTATCTCTGTGAGGAAGCCAAAGTCGATCAACATACTTTCTTATAGAGGTGACTTTATAAAGGGTCGAGAATAATGAGAAAGCAATATGCACGGGTTTACTTTGTAGACTTTTTTAGGCAAAGAAGCAATTCACTTGGAGCGATGTCTTTGAAACGTTGCTTTTTAGCGAGGTACATCTAATAGGATTTACTCTATAGTTCCGCTGCAGGAAATAATCTAGTATAGCATCATCACCCGTACTAATTCGAATGACAAGCGCACTCGGTTCACCAAATAAACATCAAGAACAGAAGTTGACCAGCTGCCTGTCGCACCGATTCGATTTGCCGGAAAGACACATATATATGTCGATCCCACCATAGATACATGTATAATAGAACATATACCGTCGCGTGTTCTCGATTGCTATCGTATTCCAGACTACGGTCATGCATCTGCAGGTGACATTCATCTTTCTTGCTGCTTGAGTTTCGAAGTCGAGTTAGCAACCATATCTTCCCAAAAACAAGATGTTAAGAGTATTTAACGAATGGTTTATGATATTAACGACAAGAATATGAAAATTGCTACTCAGACATTGTAACATTTTATCGTAGCAGATGTTACATCTTACCAGTGAAATATGCTTTACAAGCTATTGAAAAAAATATTTTATTTTATAAGTACCAATAATTTCTTTTTCCGTTTACAAAAGTCGAAAAGTTAACCAACAACGGAGGCCTATAAGAAATGAAAGAATAAACAGATAGTCGAAGTGGTGGAAGTCTAAACAAGCGTAAATGAAATAAAAACAAAAAGTAGCGGCGGAAAGAAAAGCTGTAGTACCAGTATAGTTTAGTGTTGTACGAGGGAATGTTCGATTGGAATGCCGCTAGCAATACCAGCACAATGTACGCCAACCTACCTACCGACGAAAGATTCGAAAGTAGAAAGGGAATAGACGGTAGGGAAGGAAGGAAGTGGCAAAAAAGGATAGAATGAGGCGCGGAAAAGAGGCATGGGTGGAAGAAAGGTACAGTGGAAAGATCAGGCGTGCGGCAGACAGCCGAGCTTATACATTCAAGCCCGCCGTTTGTTGTCTGACCCCGACTGTCAGCGTACACGGTGGGTGGGCCGCGAAAAAGCGTGACAGCTCAACGGAAGTCTTATAAACAACCCTCAGTCTGCTATAGAAGCGACAATACGAGACACGCTAGCAAGATGTAAAAGGGCCACGAAATGGAAGAGATCCTAAGAAAACAGAAAGGACAATGTTTATTTAGTTTAGCTTGTACCAGTCAACTACATAGAATACTAGGCGAGGTACTGTTTCGATGCGCATAGTGATAATAACACCCGTGGATTTTTTTTTCCTGCGCAAACATGTTTATCGGTGACCTCCTAAATTTTCCAGCTTCAGGCATCGAAATATTACATTTTCCGTCACGGATGTGACATGTTTACGGCGGAAGCGACGCTTTTTGACGGGAGTTCAAAAGTCACATCTGCAAATAGTCAAGTTAATACCAACACAGCCAACACAGCTACATTGAAATTGTTCTATTTTTGACGAGTTTTTGACAAGCTTTAGACATCGAAGGTCGATAAATAATAATGCAATCTAAACAAATTGGGATCACAGCCTACATCGATAGACACAAATCTCATTGTCGGTTGTCGGTCGGTTGACTCGGAATCAATTCAAAACGAACTCGACAAAGTCAACGCAAAGTCAACGTAAATTTGAATCGACCCGGGCCCGTCGGGGAACTAATACAATATGGGCGGTGTCGCCGCGTTGTCCCATCTCATTTGTTCATTGTTCTTCCACAAGACATGCATACCGGAGAAGTAACACCAGAAACAGCAACAGTATCGCGGGTCCATAGACAGGATGCCTAGGGAAATGGCGCGCTGCCGATCCCTCCCGGCTGTTCTGCTACTCGTTGATAACGACTCACATGCTCCGTTCATATTTTACGCCCTACACTCATCAATAATTCATGCTCTGAATAATGCAGGACTGTTTCACCCGCGCGTTATTTTATATCGCCAGCTCGCGGGCTTGCCGCCACAGCTTCACGCCCAACCAGCAGCTCGTATGCTGCGGTAGCCAGTTCCGGCGATCCACTGGTAGTGATGCCGTTCCTGTAACTCCTCAGCACAGATAGTCCGCAGCGCCCACGCGGCGGCAGTCATCTCCCCGTCGCGTGCTGTTTTTGTTCCCTTATAAAACCGTAATAGCACCCGCGACGAGCCCGCAAAACTTTATTGTGCTTCTTTCACCGCGGTAAACTGACCTATGTTAATTTAATTAATGTAAAATAACGTTGTATAAATTGACAATATCGCCTAAATGACACGCCGAATATGTCAGCCGGGTTAAATGGCGCGATTAAAGACACGTATACGTAAATTGTGTATTATATGAGCCATTTGTTTGATAACACTTGAACATTTATCAGAGCGTTGTTAAAGTTAAGGACGGCCCGTGTCATAATAAAATATGAAATGCATACATATCTACGGCGATAAATTCTGTCATATTGCTGAGGTGCAAAAAGCAGTGCAAGGCAAGAGACTTCGTAAGTCGTGACCACCACAGTTTAGATACACGCCGGAGCTGTGCTTGTTCCATATCGGACTCTTGCAGGAGGCAAGAATCTTAGCTTCTAATGTTTTTTGCTTTCATACAAGCAGCGTCGGACTCTTTTCAGCATTCCTAACACACAAAAACAGCCTCTACATGTAGGCGATTCAATAGGTAAATGTTAGTCGCGAGTTCAGTTTGCCAATGATTTTCATAAAATCATTGGCAAACTGAATATTCCATATAAAAATGAATAAAATATCCTTATTGTAAAATTGAAAAATGTTAAAAAAATATATTTTGGACTATTCTCAGTGTCGCGACATAAAAATCGCGAAGAAATAATTTCACGGTAACAAAACTTCCTCCAGGAGCAAATGTTGCTACTTACACGCGACGGCATTATACAGAAGTCTACAAGCAGTGTCAGAGTTACTTATAATCCGCAGAGACGGTCGTGAGTACTCCAGAGAGTAAGACGCATCTTCGGGCTTTCTGTGTCTCTTTGAGCCCCGGGGGATCAGGAGCCCCGGCACCACCAAACATTTCCTCGACTAATTTGACGGGAAACACGTAACTCTGTCCCACCAGAAAGCGAATTAGGGTTCATGGTGGTGATCGTCGTAGTTGTCGTTCCGGTGATCCTCATTCTGTGTTCACTTCTCCGCGAGATCGCCAACTCCCTTTTCCCCATTCTCAAATGCTTGACTACACTTTGCACCGATATATACGTATACGTATACCGCTTAACTGACGCTCTATTCTGGGAATTTCAATGAAACTTCCGGCCCTACTGTCTTGCGACATTCGCAACGGACACTGAGCGAAACGACGACGAAGTGCTCCCAGACGGAGATCTCTAAACTGGTTCTTCCTATTGGGCCCAGTCCATGGTATCTAATGTACTACATGAATGACAGATGTACTTAAGACAGACGTGAAAGCCCACAAGGACTCCATCCTCTACTGAAAAATCTTAAACATCAGATCCAAGATATAAAATCGTATTTTGGGATAATACGTTGGTGTAAACTTTTTATTCAACGAAGGATATATACGCAAAACTATTTTTCCTTTCGGTTTCACGACGAATCTTCGACGTTAAGCGGTAAAAAGAGTTACAGGACTTGAGTTCTATCCCAAGTACTTTGACTCCTGAAGAAATCGAAAGAACCTAAGGCAATGGCTGTGCTGTCTACTTTTATTATTCTCGGATTTTCCCTTCCTTACTCCTCATCCATCACAATGACTCAAGTGTGCTTCTACTACTGGATTTCGATCGAGCCAGTGCGCTCGTGCGTGTAAACGGCTCCTACTTGTATTCTGTTTTCCTCTTCCCTCCTATGTGTTACTGGCCGTGAGGAAAAGCACATTCTCGAGCATAGCGCATTCTCAGCCAATTCAGCCACTTTTTTCGGACCCTCTTGGATATTGATCGTAATTGGTCTCACTTTAGTAGCACTCGAATGTTATCTTTGAGAGACTTTTTTAATTCCTGAATCTATCCTTAAAGGGAAAGCACATTTTATTCTTATAACTTGAAATCGACAAACTTATATTGTCATAAATCTTGCGTTTTCTCTGCTCGTGCATGCGAATTCCTAGTTTTCAACTTCTGAAAAAGACCAGCATCTGAGATCAACATAGGGAAAATAGAAATGCCAAATTGACAGAGAATGCCCCATATGTGGAATCGCACCTTCTTGCACGTGACAAGCGTTTGCTGCACGTAGCACGAAAACAGCAGCAGTCGGGAAAGGTACCCTGTCCCTTCGCAAGGATGCTGAGCCGGACACCGACGCTGAGGAAAAGAAAGCATTGCAAGAAAGGAAAACAGAGTTTTCGTCTGTTTGAGTTGATTGAGTGCGATGAACAAACACCGCAATAACGTGTCCCTCGCTCTCAGACGTTTCGCGCAAGCGTGACTGGAGCTGTAGACGATACCTATATATACAGAACTAAATATACCTGGCGTTATATGTACACGTGTAGAATATATATGTCTACGTATTGAATTCTACCCACAGATCGAGCCGCATGCGTATCATGAGATCTAAGCGACGTTCTTTAGCGTGGGCCGTCATCACCTTCGACTCCGCTTGTTCATACATATTTTCCTATATTCTCCCACTTTTGTCACCTCTGCAATCTTCTTGGCCTTTCGCTCTTCATCACGTTTCACGAGCAACAGAGTTGAACTTGATTCGACCAGGTCCCATTGGAAGGCACCGAGAGTGTTCCAAACGTACCTGCTGAATGCTCCGCTGTACTAAAGCTGTCCCCAACGTATATGTATACCGAAAGTAGCTGTTTGGTTTCATGTAGTATACAGCTCAGCCATCTCGGTCGCTTTTTCTGTCTGCCTGCAGACAATCCGACTTGGCATTCCATTTACTTGCTAGAAACAAGCTCGAAAGGACGCCTACGAATGTTATTATTTATGTTCGTATCTGTAAAATTACGAGGATGTTTATTGTTTATGCTTTGTTTGGCCTAGAACAGAACATTACATTTATTATTTTTAGTCTCGAATTTCGAATTTCGAAATCCGAGACTAAAAATAAAAAAGAAGTAAGAAAAAGGAGTAATAAGAATGAATTTCGAATGAAATGTTCGAATGAGTGTTTCTAACACTCAGTATACACATTTTCAACGTTATCAGTGTTATCACGTTATTTCAAAGATTGGATTGGCGTATCCCGGAATGTCTTATTACCGCGTACCGATTGTGTTCCAAGTGTAAGCACATTGAGGGATACATTCATGTAACATGGATGCTAAAACACAACGCTCCAAATCACGTACGTGCTACGATTGCGGTACGCACTGGCCACCATTGCCATTTTCTTGATATACTTTTCGTACCCTCGTTTTCCCTCGCAATCATCTCTTCCTTCTTGATCTGCCTTTGCTTCGCTCACGCGTTACAACATTCCGCCTCCGGGGAGCACTTTTCTTTCGGGCGCTCGTTTCTTAGAAGAAGAATAGAATGATAGTCTTGATCACAGAAAGCAGAAGCGAAAGGAGGGCTACAACTGACGCTGGAAACGAGAGCCCGAGTCAAGTAACTGGACAACGGCCGTGCCAGACGACCCGCCAGCTATACCGCCGCAGGGATCAGAGGGAGTTAGTTTTTCCGGCAAATTCCAGTTGCCGGGTATGATTCCCCGGCGGACTAAGAACTGTCTGCCTCCACTGACCACCAAAGTGTTTCCGTGGTCGTACATACCTTCAGCTTTCTCTCTCTACTCTGTCTCTGTCTCTCTTTCTATTTTTTTCTCTCCTTCATTCTGTCACTCGATTGCTCAGCTGTGTACCATCGAGTCATCGAGCAAAAGGAACGGGACGTAATAGAACTTTTAATTAACATCTGTCACTGTCACTAGTATTTACTAAATTCATGTAGGAAACCCAAATCCACGATTAGAACTGACTGTACAGCCTGATATGTCTTATTTGGATTAATCCTTTTACGGGTTAAAAAGGAAAACCTTAAACAAAGTTATAACATGATCTCGTACTATACATATATTTCAATTCACACTATTCAGTGTTCACAGAAAAAAATGTACACGAAAGTCTATTCGGCTATATAAACGCAACATGCACGGACTTGGCGATATCCTGGCTCCGGATGTTCCAATTTATTTAAAAACTTTTTTTTAATGCGGCGCTACAAGAACTTATGCAAATGGTCCAGGGTCCAACTTTTTCCCAGAACCGTGTGTGGTATTTTTTGGAAACACGTTCGCCCCGAGACGGTGGCGACCACGCGGGCGTCTCTTGATCTCCAGGCACCCGTAGTAGTACCGCTGTGCCCATTGCAACGCCGGAATCGTGCACGTGGGCTCCGCTGTCGTGTCGGAATGGCGGGGCAAAAATATTAGTCCCCACAGACGTCCGTTGACCGCGCCACGACACTTTTTGCCACTGTGGCCAGTGGCACGACGTTGGTGGTGGTGGTGGTGGCCGATGTTCCACTTGTAATTGCTTCTGGCGTCCACTGCCTCCGCCGCCACTGAGGGAAAAGAAGATATACAGAAAGTTACTATTACAGCTTATTACCGCACATGCTACTGGTTAAAAGTGGCGCCTCTGACCGCCCCTTACTTACTTTCGCGCCACCACGCAACTCCGATTCTCGCGAGAAGTAACTTCCGGTGCTTACATCGCCGCTTATATGTCTTCCAATGCTTGGACGTACGACGTTGCGATATATGCCGAATCGAAATTTACCACAGGCTACCGGCATCGACCACGCACAGTGCCTTAAGCAATCTTCGCGTGCCAAGTCACTCTCGGCACGGGTTCCCTATATTTTTCAGACTAACGGGTTTTTCCCTCCTTTCATATCTTTTCCCTCGTTCCCATGTGGCTAACGCATTAGAACGTCCGGTCCCGTTATTGTTATTGGATTTCTCGGTAGATAGCTTTCGGCTAGGTATATACCAGGGTGTAACGACATTTTTGGGCATGGATTGATACTTTAAGGTTGGACGTGCGCGATACGGAGACTACACGTGATTCCATTAAAACAAGCCAACGGCGGAGACCATTGTAATACAAAGGCTAATTACTATTATCGACTTTACCGACTGACATGGGACGCCGCTGGAATCTGTTATCGCGCGCATCTTCATGTAGAGACATTTTCAGACGTGAATGAGGATGACAAATTTATAAAGTTCGCGAGCCAGCGCCAAAATGATGACAATTTTGCAGTTTGCAATTAATTGATTTTATTGACGAATAAGAAGCTCACAGTTGTATGTACCTACATGTGGGATTGTCATCAATAACTCAGCCCAACGTAATCCAGAACTCTGCAATTTCCACAAACGCACAAACACAAACACACAGTCGATAATGCGATAATAGTATCTCCTTTATGTGTCTTGGGTAACAGGCGCGAGCATTGTTATTTTTCCAACCAAGTCTGCGCAGGGTTTGAGCGAGGTATAAAGACAGAGGGTGGTCCGGGGTCGGTGAGTGGAAGGGAGGAAGAGTTTAAGAGCCGGTAGGCCTCTTATTTGCTCCCTCTTATCGAAACTAATTCCATACTTCCATCGTTCATCCTATCGCCGACTTGTCGGACACCGCGTAATTGCCGTGTGCGAAACCCGAAGTGAGAAAAACAGAGATAGCGGAGGGGTGAGCCCGAAAGAAGGAGGAATAAAATCGAGGGGAAGAGAGAAAATTCGTTTACAACGATCCTCCGCCTCGCCGTGACTGAGACTCCCTTACCACACTCCGACGGACTATACACAGTGATGTGTCCTGTGTGCACCCTGCGCGCTGCTGTTAGTGGCCTAGGGTATTACGGTGCGGTATACCGTTGCGGGAGGGAAAAGTCCTGTGGGTCAAGAGGGTCGTCGGTGTAAGGGGTCGTAGGGAATAACGTTCCGGACTGAGTCCCTCCCGTGGGAATCCACTGTCATTACCACCGAGCCGATGCGAGGGGTCTTGCTGCTATGATTTTGATTCCTTACCAGTCTTTCGATACTCCCGGCCCGACGCTCATTCTGTATAATACCATTTTCCCCTATCCGTAGTCCGCAATCGGTTAGGAAGTGAAAAAACTGTTTCAAGAGATCAAGTTATTTTTGGGGTGGCGCTTGTAAGCCTCGATCGTGATTTCATCAGCAAGATTTATTATCGGGTGATAAATACCCTATACATATAAATATCACTTGGTTGCCTTCCCATACGATTGCGTTAAAAAAGTCATTTTTACCAAATTGAATATCTCTAATTTTTCACGAGAGAAATTAAACAGTATGTTCCGCGTTATTAGACAGAAAGGTAGTAAATAGAAGAGGAAGAAGGAAATAAAACGTGACCGCTAAATGAAAGGGATGAGCGAGAAGAGAAGGAGGGTAGCTGGGGGAGGAAGGAAAATAGAGACAGAAAGTAAATGCAAGAGCGTGTGGTATGTATGTATATGGGCGAAAAGTGCCTCGATGCCGTGGTCGCCAGGTCGTCCTACTAATTTCCGCGAATGTCATTCGCAGCAAAAGCGATTTTCGATATTCAAGATTTTTTCGATATTCCCCTTTCGTTATTCCTCTCAACTTTCCGTGCCATCGGTGCATACCGCTGCTCTGTACATGACTGTACGATTAAACTGATATGACGATATTGTCATTTTCATTTAGTATTTTGTTAGTTTGCAATCGTCTTTCCATATCCTCTATTTTTTCTACATTCCGTAACAGCACTATTTGTCATTTATCAAATGCACGAAAAATGCTTCGCTAGGGTGCGACCGCTATGACCGCAAAAGTGGAACCACTATGACCTGCTGGTAAAAAAATAAGTAAATACTGAACAGTACATTCGCCTCGCAAGTTGGGTAAAACAGGGTCATTTCAGAGGGCGGAATGGGGTCACCACAAAAAAATATTCAAGTATTGCATTTAGCATTACTAATTCATGGGGAAAAGTTCCTGAGCACTGACCTCAAAGTTTCAACATCACAGAACTATAACTGTAATATCGTGTTAGACCTGTTTTTAATTTTTTACTGTATTTAATAAAATACCGAAAGAAATCCGCTTGGACTGGATTTGAATAGATACAGTATCGAATAATCACTTGATTCAAAAGTAATCTCAGTGACATATATGAGCAATTTGCCGGAAGTAATGGATTAGTGGTTATTGTATTTTTTCACGCTGATTTATGCAAATTTCGTGACTCCCTTTGGCAGCGGCTATCTTGGATTGTGATTTTGGGACACGTTGCCGCAGTCTAATCTACATTGTAAATTCTACCCGGCGTGAACTTGTACTGCTCTATAACTTGAGTAAGCGGAGTAAAAAAGCTCTTTGGCCCTTTTCTTGTTGACGGCATCTGCTTGTGCTGCAGATAAATTAGGATTGCCACTTATTACGATTTGAAGCCGATATCTCAGCAATTCCATATCCGTCTTTTAAAAAATCCAATTAAAAAACAACTCATCTCAGGTTGACATTTAGACAATTCAAAAATAGAGCCTAACATTAGAATTAAAACAACATGCCGTCGATTTACAATGGGATGTTGAAAACCGACCTACTATCCGACACTCCTATTAATTATACCGACCGTCGAACTGCGGTCGAATTATCTGTGTCGAACCTATTATTGGACTCCTCGTCGTCACAGCGAATCGTTGTACAGTCCAATTCCAAAAATCAACCGACAATCAGTCCCTTTTACTTATCAACCAGACCGTCAAATTGTGGTCGAATTTTTGGACATTGTTTGGTCAAAAGTTGGACATAGATTGGACAATGGTTATAGAATATTCGACTTTAATTTAATCAATTACCTTACCCACTATTCCCTTAAACAGTGCTTTGTCGTTTGTGGCGTTGGTAATTGAAATAGATATAATTTTGTTTTTCCATTTGAATCTCAGTGAAAATAGGGATATCGTACAGAATAGCTAGTAAATATCGATCGCTTCCGTCTGATTACGTTTTATCGCATTTTTTTCTCCACCTCAAACCTACGTCCGGGTTCGTACGGCAATACACACCCTTCTTACACAGTTCTTGGAAACCCGTTTGCTTCAAGATAACCGAATCCGTCGCGTCATTGAAAGACGTCTAATAAAGCGCACTTTGATTCATACGTCATAAAGTAAGGTCACGTACGTCTCGTTCATGCATAGGCACTAGGCGACGGTAGTGGTTGTATGAATAGAAGAATGTATCTATAACTATAACACAGCAGGCAAGACTATGGGATGCAGGAGCAGGACGATAGGAACGTGACCCGGCATTAAGTGGCATATAAAATATTGCGCCCATGTAAATAGCTCTCGTAAAATTCAGCCCCTTGGCAATGTTGCGTTCCGCATGCCATGCCACGGCGGACCTCGCCATATCCCCGAGATCTTTGCCCTGTAAATTCCAATTCAATACTCTTCACACGGAGCTTTCGTTGCGGGCGGGCGGGCGGGGGCAACCAATCCAAATGTCGGTGAGCCCTGTACACCTTAAGACGCGTCGCTGTACACTCACTTTCTCATGCCACAAGGATTGTATTCCAAACCTTCTCTGTTCTCTCGTCGTCTCCTACCCTATATCGACTCTGCTTTTCTCTATTTGCTTTCCGCGCACGTTCGCGTCCACTCAGACATTCGCCTCTGTAAGACAGAGCTTGAGGCAGAGACACGTATGCAGGTATACGGCTCCGAATGGAGAGACGATACACCGAGAATTCGGAGAAACAAGTTCGCGCACATTTAAAATTGAATAGTGAGCAACGGCCTGTAATTCGATAAATATCCTTTGTGCTTTTGTGCTATGCAAAATAATCTTTTATTGTATATTTTAATCTCAGTAACACATTTTTATGCTCAGTTATGCTGAGAAACTGGTTCGTCAAAAGCAATTAAATTACAGGAATAATTTTCCGGATGCCATGTACAAAGTTAGAGATTCCTGTATATACAACAAAACAATGGCGAATATGGTTAAAACACGGTTCACTAAGGTTGCATAAATCCACTATATTAACATGGAAATAATTCACCGGTTCGTAATTGGCCAGAAAAATTGTTGAAAGGATACCGGATACGAGAGCCCTTTCTCGGCATTTCTGTTAATCCTATTAGCGGATATTTCTGTCTATAAAATTCCGAAGCCCGATATCGATGCCCCGAGTGGTTAATTATTGGCAACTGAAACCATTTTACTGTTTCAACAACCGCGTTCGAATCATACGTGCTGATATTTGTAAAATGATCTCAATATCCCACATAATATGGTCGAGCTGATTGTAGCAGAACGAAAATAGTGATTAGAATACCTCTAAAATATCGTAATCATGGCAAAAAGTGTAAAACATTGTATCGACATAAAAATGTTATTCCGGGAAAGTTCTTTCTTCTATATTCCTTCTTTCCGCGTACATGTCTTCGCATTATGTAAGCCATGTGACGTTCCACTGTAGTCGAAATATGCGAATACTTGGCATGCGCAAATGTACTTCGCTCCAGACTCTGACCCGGTCTCTTAATGAACATCTACATTCATGTTTAGCCTGTATTATCATATATTTACCCCCGCGACGAATCGCGTATACTCTTATGTTTTATAGTCATGGTGTCGGATGTGTTTTGTTCTGTTTCAGTGACGGGCTTGGAACCAGACTTCCTCTATCCTCTGGAGAATGTAACGATCCCTCAGGGTCGTGACGCGACGTTCACATGTGTTGTGAACCATCTCGGTGGATACCGGGTGAGTCCCTCCTCCCACGCGAGTGGCGATCACGGTGGCACCAAGGCCCGGGTAACTATCTTACCATTACGTGTCCGCCTGCAATGGACCCACTTACTACCTACTACTGCACTCTGCCGCGTGCCTGCACTCACAGCTCTCTGCATTAATGCTATGAGAATCATCAACTCACAACCCCCGCCCGCCACTACCCGTGCGTATACGTACTCGCGCAAATATTATTCTCCAGGCGATTCTGAATTTTGAATCCTCACGAGCAGGCGACGCTCATTGCAGTCGATCACCTAAAGTTTCTAGCCACTATATCTACTTTCTTTTTTTTTAATTCTTTACGTTTTTCGTTAAACACATATTTTTGTAGTCATTACATTTTTATTCGCGGCATTGAAAAGAAAAAAAGATATAAAAACTAGTGTGGATTGTTTTGAGTTTTAAATGGCTTTTCTCATTTTCTATCTGAAAAACCAGAAGCGAAAAGCGACAAATTATTTTATTTCTTGTGTTTAGTTTCCGAATATTTGTTTCGTAGTTAAAACTGCTACTTTAGGTGGGTGACTAATGAAATTCAAAATGAGCCACGCCGAATACGGACTATGTTCACCCAAAAATAGCCTCTTCATAGCGTGTATCTCATCTTTACCAAAACTGTACCTACTGCACACTGTTTGGCGCCTATTGAGAGCACGCAGCACGTAATGGAATTTGGAGCACTGGGAATTGTAAATGCCTGATAAAATTAACATAATGAACCTACCACATGTAACATAAGGAGAGATTTTTCTTTTTTTCGTGGTAAAAAAAGCGGCAAATTTAGCGAAGAAAAGAAAAGTCCCTCCTTAAACCAGAAGACACGATCCACTGGACTTTTGCTTCTGATATTTTTTTTTATATATTTTTTAAATTATCAACCCTGAAACCGATTTCTTATCTCTCTTGCGTCATTGATTTGTAATGTAAAATTACAGTTCACACGTAATCGTACTGTATTCTGCGGATGAAAACATCAGCAAAGTTATCGTATCAACAGTATAACTCATTTAAAATGCCGTAAAACATGCTCTGTAATACGTCTGCTGCACGCAGCACGACAGCATTCGCCGCAGCACTCGGGGAAATGCCGTCGTTGATGCTTGATTCACCTTAGAGTTCCTGCGTGGGTGATTAGTAACACCTCTTTTATGATTCCACTGATTTGTTTGCGATACAGTCCAGTCTACCTAGAATTCCTGGTGATTACGGTTGAAAAGAGGGTTAGGATAAAATCGGTCAAAGCTAAATGTAACGGTGAATAAATATCAGTGGATTTGAATGCAGGCAAGTGGGACAAAGATTACGGTGAACAGTAGTTTTAATATATGGTGGTCCTGCGCCTGCTGTGCTGGTTGGCCAGTCCAAATTAAACTGTAATTTTAGTACCAGCCGATAACGACAACCCGTCTGCTGCAGGAAGTGGAGAGAGAGCTTTATTTTTCGGAATATTACCGGAAATTACCCAATTACCCGCGAAAAAAAAATATTTCATTTATCGGTGACGGAGAAACCGAGTCGAAACTTTCGAACTTTGGAATATCATTTTTTTTTTTTTTGCACCAAATAGGTACAATTGGCACTGGCGGGCTTATAAAAATCACCCATCCAAGTACCAGGCACGATTGTACGTCACGCCTCTTTCTCAAGGTCATAGTGCAATATTCCCACTTTACGACTTGGCTTGTCACCACATGTTCATGGCCTATCTGGTAACTTTCTTCATTACAGCCCATTTGACATCTTGAGTGAAAGGCGTGAAGGAGAGGTGGGGGTGAGAGATTTTATGGCAAGACTGATGTTTTCGGAAAACACTATTTAACATTTAATTTTCGTAACAGCGAGCATCGTTGACAAAGCGTTGAAAGAAAATTTGTAATAACATAACATGCCAAGATTTACTATCAAAATGCATCGATTTTGTTATCAGAACATGGCGTAACGTGTATTACCACCATATGGCAATTTCCCTTCGTCACAGGCGACTGCTGCGCTGCAACGGCGTCGCTTTTTCGTCGTCGAATTTAACTTTTCGTTTTTTTTTTTCGTCGATATCGTACATGGGGTATGGGATCCGAAAAATTTTCAAACTTTCCAGCGCCAAGTTGCGTAGCGTTCGTGGCTACATCTCCCGAATGCTTAAAGAGGCTTTTGAGTACATATAGAGACATGAGAGGCACAGAGCGGCGTTCGAGGTTTTGCCTCGCCAATATATAGTACGTGCCTTAACGTGTATTTTTCAAGACGAGCCGCGCGCGCTCGCCCGACGGCACACACTTTCCGAAACTTCTTCCACCTAAGAATCAGCAACTGATATCGGGTGCACCATGACTTGCATGTCTTACGCGTACACACGCGCTGCATAAACTTTTGAGTTTTGAAACTTGCGGCAAAGTCGTACCGGTAACTACAATAACAGTAAAATTCACGCGCTTACGATATGTGGTTTCCCCCAATTATTTGACGGGACATAGGATGATAGCGCATGCTTCGAAGATGTGATCAACCACACTTTCGGGCCATGCCGAGCGACGCATGCGGGGTTGAACAACGAACGAGCCTTTGAAGATGCATGAGCATGCTTTTTCGAGAATACGACGCACCATGTTTGACTCTTGATTGAAATGATCTGACGACATGCTTAAGTTTCGATAAGTGGAAATAAATTGAAATAATTGAAAGCCACAGGTGATATAAACGAACCGAGAGAGTTTTTCTCTCATTAAATGCAGTATTTAGCATCTATACATAATTAAAACTCTGAATAAATTTGGTACTACGAATTTTTCTTCCAGTACCTTGTTTATGCATCTAACACTATAAGTTATGATTATAGCGCAATATTTGCAGCCATTTTATCTTACGTTCTCATATGATACTTTAGAGGGCGCTGTCTACAGTTGTAGTAGTCGCTCAGCTGTTCAAGTCTTCAAACTATTTGTGGACATAGTCGTTCACGCATATCATCACAGGTTACGCGAATCATGGGTTATAGTTGCAAGTCTGAACGTCCAGAATGCGCTGGGGTGCGTAAACAAGGTACAGAATGGGAGACCCTTGAAAGTATAATAGGGTAACCATCGTTTTAGGTACACGTATACGTTCCATAAATTGCACAATAGTGCTGTTAAGGTGTCGGTCATAGGTGACGTACGAAAATGGGCAATCCGCATCTGCCTTTCTCGTAGGACCATCGAATATCCGCCGCGGTTAATACCAAATAACGTAACGTCTATATACTTAGCGATACCTCGTAACCCGCAGTCGAGAGATTTCACATTGTTCAACGGTCGCAATAAAACGTGAAAAACAGATATGCCAACGGCGAGCCCTCGCCTTTTCGCTCTTTTGTCCAAAAATGCGCGGAATACTGCTAGGCATGTAAACCGGGGGAGGGTGAAACGATCGGTATGAGTTCCCTTGCACATCCAACGTACGGGGTCATCCAAGTCGAAACATCCTGATCGTCGCCCTGATCAATATCCATGTCTGGCAACCGACAACGTTGGCACTGAAAAATGTATTTTGACGTTATTAATTTAACGCTATCAATTAAAATTATAGATATGAAGTGGATTTCATTCTTTACGATTAGTGAAAAAAAAAAACTTTTTCACGTGATATAGAAAAGCATTTACAGAAGTTTTTTGGGTCGATTTGGTATATGAAAAAAAAAATAGCTGCAGATTATGGTTTGGTCGATTTGACCTCGAACGTCCCATGCATAAACATGGTTTTTGCAGGTACTGGTTTACGCGGTGTAACACGAAATAGATAAATCCCGGAAAATATAATTTAAATGTGCGTCCACGGGCTTCTGAAAGTGCGTTTCACTGTTTTGTCGCGGGTCGCACTCTATACATACTGGAGACGGGGTACACGTATATGGCGTGTACAATTGATATTGTATTCGCCAGGCGACGATATAAACGGCGTCCTGCAATAAAGAAAATTCGGACAATCAATTTTGTGATTCAAAAAACGATATACACATTTTGTTTTACGCGAACAATGAATAAGCGTGAGCTTTCCTTTTACGAGATAAAAAATATTTACCTAAAAAAAAAAGCTGGCCGTTGGTAATATATGAAACTGCTGGAAATAGTAGCCACGGGTGAAGCGATATCAAAGGAAAAATGTAATGAATGCGTCGAAGCTATGTGAGAACAGTAGTGAAATTTTGGACCGTCTGTCATTCTGGGCAGATATTTATCGATACTTGGAAATCTTTTAGCTAATGACACAGAAATAAATTCCGAAAACATTCAGCAGCGAATTCATTGTATATGTGAAATTTCCGGAAATTCTAACTGAAAAAGTCAATCGATTCCAAAGTAAAAATGTCCTAAACGGATTCAATCAATCTCACAACAGTACTGAAATTCTAATTGCTATGTATTAATTGCTTAGGATTGTTTAGCAGAATCCACAGAAGAAAAGTACACAGTAAAAAACGCGAAGCGCACGTGTGTCGTCCTTTCCAAAATAAATAAAAATGATAAATTTGTATTTAATCTGGTTAAAAGGTATAAATGTCGCGGAAGCTGCGTCACATATATAGGTACCGCGGTATTCCGAAATCGAGTTCTGACTGTGACGCCTTTGAGCCAGTGGTCCGTTTGCTCTGGCATGCAGCACTAGACCTCGAAGGCATTGCACTCTCGGTCAGCGAATCTCTCGCGCAAAACGTGTGGTGTGGCAGCGGCAGCGGCTGCTGCACAAGCGAATGCGAGTTCGACGATGGGTGGATGTGTGCGAAGAAGCAAGAGAAACACAGTTTGAGCGGGGAAGGACACCGCGAGAGAGAGACCGGAGAGGCCGGACGGGCGGCTGCACTACGCGGGGCGAAAAACTTTTAATTAGCGAGTTTATCCATTTATCTACATACCAGCGAGCTGAAAGGAGCAGCCTGTGGACAGCACAAACAGAAAGGTCCGCTAGCTATATATGGAGCCTTAGAGCGGCGGCGGCGGCGGTGGCTGCTGCTGCTGTTCTGAAAAGCTACGATGCGACGCGAGATGTCCGCGTTCGGATGCCGGATGAAATATAGTAAAACAGAGGGTAAAATACTAGTAGGAAAGATAAAAATATGACAAATAATAAAACTGAAAGGGCGACAGGATGTTCGGGTTTGGATAGAGTTGGAACGGTAGGGTACGGCGGTCGTGTTTGGCGACTAGGGAGGGGGTAAAAAGGGGTAGCGAGGGATGGTGCGGGGGTGGATAGGGGGGAAGGGGAGCGTGCGTGCGTGGAAGAGTAAAATAAACGAGGTATGGTAGACTGGACTGAGGCGCCCGATCTCACAATGCGCAACAATAGAACACCAAAACTGTTTGCATATGAAAGAGCTCGCGGATAGAAAGGACCGAGGTGAGGGGAAGGGAAAGAGATAGGTTGTGCCGTGTATATATAACGCATAGCCGCGATATTATAGCTGACGAGTTACCAACAGCCCAGAGGGCCCATAAGCTCCGAATTTTCAATCGAAAAATCTAGAGATAAAGGCTTCTGGAGGCGTGCTGTAAAGATTTTTCATTTTTGGCCAAACACGCATTTTTAACTCCCATGGCACAATGAAAAGCAACGCTGGACGATACCGTATCGCCCGTATCCTGTAATATTTTATTTTTTGAATCAACGAACCGTAAATGGAATCTACATGACAATAAAGTATAAATCTGTGGAAATGTATTGGCGAATCGCACACTCACAAACATTCAAACGTACACACGAACAATCGCGCAACCAGTCGTACACACTTGCGTAGATTAACGGACACTTAACGGGCATTTTCAATGCCCTATCATTATATTTGAGAACTTTCCGCATTCGAATCTGACTGTTGAAAAAAATTGTATTAAACGATGATCGGTATAATTTTTATTCGTAAGGATCAGGGTACGTAGCTTCAAAACACTGATCCGATGACACTGATATAGTTAAATATTTATCTTACACGCTGAAAGGCACACGGCATGCCACTACATACATGACGTACGTGAAAATCTCGATAAAACTTGTTTGCGTCAGTGAATGCGGATATCCAATTCTTGTTGGGTCACGTTTCTATATTCACGTTACCGAAGAAAGAGAGCCACAGATAAAAAGGAAAAGGAAGCTACAGTAGAGCCGTGGGTATGATGTAGCGACTGTGCGGTATATCAGCAATATACTATAATGCATTATAAGCAGCAGAACGGCACTCGCTGCGAGAACCGTCACTGCCAAACACTCTGCTTCCTCCCGGCTCAATGTATGAACTCCATTTTCGAGATATCAATAAGGAACGAGAGGAAAAAGAAGGAGATAAAGAGTCTTTCCAGCGTGCCTGATAGATAGCCTGTCGCCCGAGTAAGGGAAAGGCTCCTATGCCGGGTTGAGCAAACTCAGCATTGCTCGTCAGAAGGGCGATATCAGATGATATTTTTCCGAAGTCAAAAAGATGCCTCTACGTCAAAAAGAATCTTTTCGCAGCAATAGGCTGAACGTACAAAGGTTTTCAAAAATATTTTTTAACAATTTAGGGTCATTGTAATAATTTACAATTCACCCTGCGACCTACTTTTTGGTTAATATCATAAAATGGACTGTGAATGTACTATTACAATACACGTTATATTATAGTACAATATATTTGACTACGTCGAGGCCGACGTTTTTTAATAAGCAATGATTAGTGAGCAAGATTTGCACACTAATTATTGCTGATAAAAAACACGTATGTTCTATCGTAATAAGACGAGAGTGAAGGGTTTGTAAGTAAAGGGTTTGTAGGTATGTAAGTAGTTATAATTATAAAATAAAAATCGCCAATTGACAAAAAATAATCGATTGTATTAAACGACTCAAATAACGCGAAATACTGTAAACAAAACAAAACGTATACATTATACGTCAGCTGCGACAGACAGAACGCGCTTAATGAATGTAACTGAGTTATGGATTTGTGGGTGTGGATAGGTTGCATGGATCAAGGCCGACACGAAAGCGATCCTCGCGATTCACGAGCATGTCATCACGAACAATGCTCGTCTTTCCGTAACCCACAATGACTACAATACGTGGACGCTCAACATCAAGGGTGCGAGACCTGAGGATCGGGGATTATACATGTGCCAAGTGAACACGGATCCTATGAAGAGTCAGGTAAGCTTTTAGTCTGACAGAACATTTAATATTCCACGACTCAACGTATGAAGAACTTTAGGCTATTATTTTGAGTGTTTAGTCAATAAAAAAATGCGATTACACTTTTCGATTTGATGACGTTCCAAATTTATCTGATCGTCTTGCACAACCAAAGTTTCAATGAAAAATAAATAAAACTAGGCTAATACGCGCTGGCGCGCGTGCCCGAGATACTTTTGCGCTGCTGCGCTGTTATAAAGTTATTTAAGGGTAAATCGCAACTAAAAAATCCTTGTTCAGTTACTTAAAAGGAAATTTGTTGTTTTGCTTGTCAGAAATCGTAGATCTGGCCGCCGGGCCGAAAACCGCCCAAAACGGGGTCACGAAATTTATTTTTTCAAAATATCGACTTTTAACCTATACCATCGTTCTCAAGTCGCATATTCTACCCCTGAAAACACTGGTTACAACCCTTTTTTAGTTGATTTTGAAAAAAAAAAAATTTTTGGCCGAACAGTTTGTCAGAAATCGTAGATCTGGCCGCCGGGCCGAAAACCGCCCAAATCGGGGTCACGAAATTTATTTTTTCACAATATCGACTTTTAACCTATACCATCGTTCTCAAGTCGTATATTCTACCCCTGAAAATACTGTCATCAACCTTTTTTTAGTGGATTAAAAAAAATACGATATTTGACAGAATTGTCAAAGTTATCAAGGACAAATGAACCTGGACTCGGTCTGAGAGTCCCAGCCAATCACAGCTCGAATAGTTTGCTAACAATGCTTTCCGTTACTCATGAACTTTTTAAAAGAGGGATAACGATCAAGGAAAGGGCCATTCAACATTCTTAAAATAATTTGCCAGCTAACAATGATAATGTCAACTAATGCGCACCCTTCGCGACGACTCTTTAATCGGTAGAGCGCCTATCTCGAAGTGGTGATTCCGCCGGACATAATTTACGAAGAAACGTCTGGGGATCTAATGGTGCCGGAGGGTGGTTCGGCGAAGCTCGTGTGTAAAGCGCGAGGCTACCCCAAACCCGACGTAGTCTGGCGACGTGAGGACCGCGGCGATATCATTGCGAGGGCTATTAGCGGTGGTACTAAAAGCAGACGTAAGAATGTGTTGTCACTAAACTATCGCCCATTCTCTAAACAATTTGTCTTATCCTATTATATAAAGTTATCAAAAGATTCAAAAACCTGACTGCTACTTAAGAATTAGTTACGATGTATTTCTATCGCGATTTTGCAGTCGCAAATGTCAGTGGCGATACACTGACACTAACAAAAGTGACGAGGAGCGAGATGGGAACGTATATGTGCATAGCAAGCAACGGCGTCCCACCGTCCGTCAGTAAACAGATGATGCTCCACGTTCATTGTAAGTATAAACTGTTATAACCATTATCACTGATGACAAAATAACTAAAACATTTAATTCGAACTATTTAACGCGGACAGCAACATGTAGCGACTCAAAATATTGAGCGACGTAATATGAAGTTAACTTGATGGGGTGTAAAGTTCGGGGGAACTAATTTGCGAAGAAGCTTAGGGGGAATGGAGAAAATGAGAAATGAAAAAAGAAAGAATAAGGAAGTCGGAAGGTAAACTGGCGAATTGTATTCTCGGGATCCGATAAGGACAAGAAATTCGTTTCAGTACTCTGAGTCATGGATTTATGTGCAACGTCAGCTGAAACGTGTATTGAGAAGAAAATAAACATCCGGTATTCCGGTTCAGAGGGTGCAACAGTGGTTGATACATTGCAGCCAAAGTGGAATATACATAATAAAAAAAGAATGTCATTAAAGTCGATGATCCTTTTAACTTCGAAATTGTCGATACGAGTAACAAACCAATACACATGCGTCATTCGCATTTACATCGATATCTCCCATTCTCAGAAGCGATAATTTCAACCCATTCTGCATAAAAAATATGAAACACCCAATATGTTTATCTCAATCGAGAACAATGTGCCGTGTAGCGATGAATTGGCAGAGTGGACAGTAATAAACAAAGAGCCCCAAAGGCGAACCAGTTCCGATCGTTAATGTTGTTTCCTTTGTGTATTTTTCGCTATGGTACCTTGGGTGCCGGTTAAGGATGCTCGGCTGATTTTCAACCTTCCTTAGTTGAGAGGCAAAGTATATAAAATGTAAAAAGGGAATATAGAGCAGGAACTATGAAAGTCAAAAGCATGGTGTGAGAAAGGAAGGCAATGGGGAAAAAAATTAAGGCAAAATAGTGTTTAAATAAGAATGAAAATGTGCGCAATTATGCTCGCCCTGCCTTCTGTTATAGGGCCGACAAAATTGCGCCAGACTGAGGCAGAAGGGGAATGGGCTACTAGTATATGTAAAGAGGGAATGGAACGAGGGTGAATAAGTAGACAGGGGGAGGAAAACAGTTGCGACGAGAGGAGAGATAATAAAATTACACTTGGGGCGATATACCAAAACCTAAACCGACTACGTCGAGTCTGCGGTATGTAGCGTTAGCTCAGTCGTGACAATTCTAAGAAAAGCCGAGACAGGGGGTGTATAGACGACATGCAAGATGAAAAGGGTAGGGAGGCTCCTTAAGCTGCGGTTAAAACTCTCTATGACGTTGCACGAGGATTGACAAGAATAATCAACTCAACTCAACAAGAGGAAAGTGATGGCATGGGTATTTAGGCTTGGTGAATCTCACATCTACTTTAATGGATTCTGATCACGATCAGCAACCGGGTTTTCGAAAAAAAAAAAAAAGAGAAAAAATTCGTTACCGAAGTTAAAAATTATTTGGATCTATTTTCATGCCTCTGATTGTTACCTCGGAGCAAATGTTCTATTATATATTCTCGTTCAATCTTAATGTAAAAAGTAAAACGGCTGGAGAAGTGTCTGTGATAATAAAATTTTATTACGGGTTTCCTTTAAATAAGATAGAACACTATTCTTGGTACGAATATGTACCATTGTACCAGGCCAATTTGGATTGAGAACTGGCGGTTATTTTGACACTGATAATTTTTACCATTCACCCGAATACAGCACACCATGGATTTTATACAGTGTAGAAAGTACGGTGGATTACAAGCGAGGTATGCGCCGCATTGGGGATTGATTTATTGCGAAGGGGGGCACCAGCGGCACTCCATGTTTGTCCTTAACAACCGGGGCGAGAAAGTTTTAATTGCTACCCCACTGTGATACTTTATTTATATCTGTGTGAAACGTACACATTTTTACAGCGTGTAAATGCATACGCCGCAAGTACGTTGGTGGTGGGCTCGAGTACATCTGTATTTTTTGGATGGTCAATCGCAAAACCGATCCAGCCTAAAATTACGAGGAGCGACCTCTTTCCATTCCACTTCTTTGCCGTTCGCGTGGGGCGATAAATTGCTTTTTGAGATACGTGGTTTGCTAGGGACCAATTGCCGGGTACTCGTGCATTTAGACTCCGTTCCATAATCCCCCCGACACACAACCGGGGAGGTACGTTGTATGTACCGTAGAATATCGAGTTTGCGCGGAGTTATTGCGAGAGTTCTGTGCGAAATAGCGTTCCATAAAATTGGCCAGATCCATCGATGCCTCGCCCGTAAACGACTGTAGTAATGCGGCGCATCTCGTAGTCACGCACATTGAAAACTGACGGACGAAGAAATCTTTTATGCGCTACGCGTATGTGCGAGCTGCTCGCTATCATGGCCAATTAGTTAAATGAATGGCGAATATACATTCTGAAAAAGCCGAGGTATACAAACATCGGATCGACATCATCGTATGGGTATCTGCAGTCTGCTTTAAAATGAACATCCAGTAATTTAGCTTTAACATATTTTGCAATTTGGATTTGAGGAAATTATGTAAAAAAACGGAATCTGTTAAACTAAACAATTCTAATTTTATGATTTGTTCATAATGTTATGTAATTTCTCCTTAAGCTGTTATTTCATAGAATTTAAATGATTTACTTGGATCGTTACAAGCTCGGTCACCTCGAAATGAGGTACTCAAGCAATCGATTTCGGAAAACATGAATTTAGGATAATGAAATATATAATACAGAGACGCGATGGCGTCAGGAGCTGGTACGTTCACCTGTGCCGCGATGCGACTGGCGAGACGCCGGCGAGATTCGCTTATACGCGCCAACTCGTTTTAGCCACATTTCGATAGGTCAATACTGGTGTATTCACAAATTGCTGCGGCTCTAATCGCGTCCTGTGTTTCAGTTAGATACACCAAAATATTTCAATTGGCTTCACAAAAAAAAATGTAATTGCAGAAAAATCTATAGATGCCACAAAAATAGCATCGCGGTTTAATAGTTACAGCTCTGGCAAACGTGCTGAATTTGTTTCGTGAGTTTATATGAGTGTCTATAAATGTCGGTGTAATTATCCAGTAGTTTGATTGTAATAATGCTATCCAGAATTTGGATGGTATTATAACAGTCCAAATTTTCGCGTAACATTTGAGCGTCTCGGTTATCACATTGCCATTTCTGTTTTCGGATATCACTATTATCGTTTATCAGTTATATGATCGGGCTTATTATCCGTGATTATTGGTTTTTTGTTTTTGTTGCATTAGATTACAGAGCTGCTTGTTTACAGCCCTTTAACAACTGCTGTCTAATTTATATCTTGGCAAGCACAACCCCGACATCATTTGACCAAAATGCAGAGATGAATCCATAGTTAGAGAGAGGTCGGTGCTGCGACGGAAGAGTTGACGATCGATCGCTTCCTATTCGGATGCGATTGCGAATTGAATGCTCGAACTTCGTACATGAGTTCCTGGAACCATCACCGATCTTCCTAGGTACCATGGTGTGATACACCCGATAGAAGATTTATATGCATGGATAAACAACGCATAAACCGCTTGATGCACTTTTCCAAAAATTCCAATTGTTGAACAAATTATTTTAAAAACGTGGAGGGCTCATTCACATTATTCTACATTCCAAAAGAAAAACAATCTGAGGGTCATGATCCTCTCTATAAACCGTGGAAAGCCCCATATACATTCACATAACTACCTCTAAATGTATCTCGTGCAATATGCATGGAAAACAGTAAACCAACTAATTGGGTTGAGCCAATAAATAAGTTCATTGTAATACTCAATGGGTTAAGCAATTAATTTTTCTCTGCGTGAAGTGAACGATACGTACTATGATTGCTTTTTATTTTTTAAAAACAAATAGGTGCAATTACTGACGTAACTGCACTTTGATTTTTTTTTCGTACCCGTTGGATTTTATTGGTGATAATAGGGTAAAGGAAGGTTTATAAAAGCGAAGCAACACGCGAAGTTGGAACATCGAAATCGTTAGCTGCTTAGACATTAAGCAGCTTATATTTACGGGCGTTCGGGAACAGTTTACGATCGTTCGTGACGCTTTGAAAGAAAGTTCCGATTTCAAGTGGGTACCTTTGAACACTCGTTGAGTGCTTTTGCGCCTCGTCCATTTCTGTCTGCGGGGAGCCAAGTGGTGTACTGGTTAGCGTGCTAATGTGCAGTTCATGACATCGCGGGTTCGATACTGGCAGACGTGATGTTTGGAAAATAGAATCTCGTCCATTCGGACACGTGCTCAAGTCCATATGATATCGAGAAATTAATTACACGGACCCACCTTGAAACCTCATAAAGTACACACCACGTATTATTGCAAGCTGACCAACAACATGAAGGGCATCCCAAAAGCGAAAGCGACGAAACGCATCACAGGCAGTTTAGAGGTTAATTAGAGATGAGGATTTCTCTTGGCTGCTACAGCGATTAAAAATGATCGGGAATGGCAATTCAGCGAACCAGGAAAGAGGGCTTAATAAAATTTCGTCCAATTGAAACGAGCTGAAAATTGAAAGGAAATTTCTTGTTTTGTATGTTCCAGACTCTCCATTCCCTTCCGTTATCCACTAGCCTTTTCCTCTGCCCGACTTTGTTCCATCTTCCTATTTCAATTGCATTAGATAGCTCGTACCCCTGAGAGAAAAATAATCGATGGATTACATGTTTTAGTTCATCCCATGATCCAAGTGCCAAACCAGCTCGTCGGAGCTCCAACAGGGACAAACGTTACGTTGATCTGTCACGTGGAGGCTTCGCCCAAAGCAATCAACTACTGGACTCGGGAGACAGGTGTGATCATATTGGAAAAATTCGTTCTTTTTTTTTTCGACACACAGAAAAAGCATTCTCCAACACTTTGTATATTTCGTTTTGTAATTTATTCTGTTGCAGGGGAGATGATAATCAACAATCACAAGTACTCCATGACGGAGAAAAAATTATCGGTGTACAGCGTCCAGATGAGGCTGATTATCCGAAATCTTCAGGCACAGGATCTGGGTGGTTACAAGTGCATCTCGAAGAATTCGATCGGTGACGCCGAAGGCAACATTCGTCTGTACAGTAAGTTGAGCCTTTTTTGTCTTTTTGTCAGCATTGAAAAAAAAAATGCTGCAGTGTTGTGAGTAGCGTAGAAAAGCAAAATTTCGTCAGTAGTGCGTGACGAGAGAACGGGAATTCGCAAGCAGTTCGAACCTTCGTTCTCACGCAATTATCTGGTGTAAACAGGCGTGCAGCTTATCTTGAGCGTGTATCTCAACCGACCGCCGTGGTTGCCTGCCTGCCTGCTGCTTGCTTGCCTACTTGCCAGAACTCCGGTGAGAGTCCTGAGCAGGCGAGAAGGGTAGGTCGAGAGGAAACGTGAAGTAGAAGTGGATCCGTGCAAAGTCACGCGATCAGATAAGCCGAGTAGATTAACCGTTAAATCCGCACGAGCCGGAAGGTAAGTCTCGTACGGATAAAGGCGATGAAGAAGGAGATGAAAGATGAGACCGACGCGTCGGCGGCTAGCATTACGATTATCCCGAGTAGAAATTTAGCCGGGTTAAGATCAGGCCCCGATGGGACTTGTCTCATCGATTGATGCGGCCCAAATTGGGCGAATTTACCAGGCCCGGTTTTTGTTGCAGCGAAAAATGTGCTTGCTAAAAAAAAAGGCATAGAATTCGACGCTGACAATTGTTTTGTCTTTAATTTTTAAGTTGCGAGTTAGAACTGTGCCACCTTTATCAGGAATCTTATTTATTAGTCCCTGTTACATAACTTTGAGAGCCTCGCCTTTCAGCTCCCCTTTAGTAAGGGCATTTCTGCGCAGTCACGTTTGGTACTGTCCCAGCGAAAAATGGAGGGTGAATTATCTTTGTCAATATTTTGCGCCTAATGTTTGCAGCGATTACTTTTGAATGCCCCCCTTGTAATCGTCCTTTGGTGTTGGGTCGCGTCTTCCACAGTCACGTTCTCGAGTGTTCCACTCGGTATTCCGGACGTTAGTTGCAATTTGCTCGTTTTCGGTCAATGTCTATCACTTGATGATTTCTAGACGCAGTCACGTTCGCGTTAACGTGTCGTTCTTGGGTTAATGCAATCCTACCCCGTATTCCCTGAGCTATCGGGACACTCAATATCACGGGTGGACTGTGCGAGTCGGTGCCTTCGAGTACTGGCTTCGTAGAACTCGAGACTGATTATCGCGGGGAAGTTCTTGGAGCTTCGTGAAATTGTCGCTTCCACGTCCGTCGACGAAGTTACATTTACCAACCAAATTCTTGTTACACAATCGTTTCCGTTTACAGTATACTATATTGTCATATTTTAATGTACTAGGAACAATGATGCACACTTACGTGCGCGAACGGAACTTCCTCACCGCTTCAGTGCTAATCATGAAAAACTGTCAAATCTTGCTCAACAATCGTAAATTTTTCCCTAGCTGTTTTTGACGATTTTCTTTTTTTTTTTTTTTTTCAATTTCGTAAAGTTTGAAAGCTCTATCAGATGGAAAATGTCCCTAATTCCGAAAAGCACCGTTGCTTGTCAGAAAAATAGAAAATTCATGAAAAAAATAACGCGAAAAATAATAAAAAATTGGAAGGCCTGGGAAACGTTCACCATCCGCGAATGACAAAAGCCAGAGAAATTACAAAAATGAAATGAGCCAGGGGGGTCGGCAGTGCCAAGAGGCAGAGAAGCGAAGGAGGAGACAAAAAAAACGGTGGCGAAGAAGGGAAAGGAACGCTATGCGCCGCACGTCACGTCGGACTTGGCTAAAAGTTCGAAACAGAAACAATATCTAGGATGGCGGTTGCAGGTAGGAGTGGGGTTGCGTATTAGTTATCGTTTATCGGGGAACGTGCGGCGAACAATCCCGCTAGTCGACCAGACACAAAACGTGTGAAGGGTGTGCGAGGAGAGCCGCGCGCGCTGGCCCCGGGAATTGGGTAAGCCATCTGTTGCCAGACATGATCGATAAAAGTCGGCCAAGTGTTATCAGTGCTAAACTGCTATTTCGGCGAGGTGTCGCTCACGATCCGACAATCTCCCACACGCCCCCTCCTTCCTCTTTCTCTCTTTGCCGCTCATGTGAGTACGAGTCCACACACACACACACAGCCACCAACCTTTCTCTCTTCGCTTTACTATCTCTTTTTTTTTGTCTATCTCGGCATCTCTCTTTCTCCCACTTTTCATGGCTTTCGTCGAACGCATCCAACAGCAGCGGTGGCGGCGGCAGCAGCAGCAGCGGCGGCGGCAGCAGTGGCAGCAACGGCACCACCACTACCTCCATAACCACCGAAAGCACACATCGCGCGTACTTCACCCCAATATCGAGCCGATTTTGCGGGGATACAAGATAAATTGGATCTACCAAACGCGCGGGCGGCGTCCCGCACGTCAAAGCGGAATTCTTGCCCGGCGTCAGTGCTACGCCGAGCGTGAAAATACTCGTGATTCCTATCCCCCGAGTAGGAGTAGCAATAGCAGCGACAGGGTACAGTGCAACAGGGGTACACCGAGGCTTTCGATCGTTCTGTAAGAGTAAAATATGAAACAAGCAGACAGCTCGAGTTCGGGTCCCATTATCCTGTCCGTTTTGGCTGCCCTTATTAGGTTGGATGGAAAATTGGTTACACCGTTTATGGCTATTAAAAAAAAGTAGTCGTAGGTTTGTCTTTTGACGGGGTTTCTGATATTTCGTTGTTGGTTCGACATACCCGGAAGGTCGATTAGTAATAAGGGTTAAAATAAGGGATTCGAAAAAGATGGTTCTTCTTTGAAAACAACCTTCAACGATTGTCTGCTTATTTCAGTAATCGACCAATGCTAAATATTTTGTCTTCCATTTTTTTTGTTTCAAGACATGAGGTTACCAGAGCACTCCAACAAAGACGACGATCCATTCGAGAACGAGGAATTAAACGAAGCGCGGGATCACCGGGGCCAGCGATTGAATCACGTTTATCAGGGTTCGTTAAGGGAGACCGAAACAACGACCCAGGCAACTTCAGATATGGAGGATTCGTCAGCCGCAGCAACAGTCGAGAGATTTCAATCTCTGGCGTTCAAAGTCTTTTTGGTCGGCTGTTACCAGCTCTTCCTGTACTGTACGTAAGCTCTCAAATGTACACACAATAACCAAACTTTCACCGTGTTTAACCGCTGTTGTTAACACACTACCATATACACGTATATACCCCCGGATCCTAAATACCTGGACTAACGAGTATGAAGAATTTCACGACGACCAAACGTTGCGTCGTGATTTCTCCAGACTATTTAGGCTTTGATGAATGCGCATTCGTGAACTTTTGTTACTGCTAAAGAAAACATGTTTGTAATTTGACGATATGTACGCTCGCAATATCGTTTATGGTAATACGCTGTTAGGGCGATCGGCAAAATGGAAATCTAATGACATCGGTAAATGAGGTGTTCTCCATTACATTGATTTCACTTGCGACATATCACGAGCGCCAAAATACCGTCGGCAACCTACAATTTACTCTTTCGTTTCAATTGCAATAGGTATTTTCCGTATGAAAATTAGACTTCAGAAATATATGATGTTTCGCAAGGCTAAACATCAATCACGTGAAACTTTGAAACTGTACATAAGTAAAATATTCATAAAGAGCATTCAATACTGCATAGCCGAGTTTGTCATCGGTGATTTGTAACGTATTCATCGTCGAGGGCTCATTTCGATAATCATAAAGAAAAATTTTATATCCTTTCGGATCCTTTTTATAACGAAAATGCATTGTTGCGATGTAAACACAAAGGGCCTGTGCAATTATATTACTAAGACCTTTTTATTTTTTTCGTATGTGAATATTCATATCCTCGTTCTATAGAAAAAAAAATTCCAATCGTAGTAGTCCGTTAAGTATTAATGTTGGCAATAACGAGATTGTTGCTGTTCGTTTTCCGTTTGCGAATTGCTGTTGGCAATGGAATTGTTTGTCGATGGTTTGTTAATGATAATGTATGATAATTAAACGTATACTTTTGGTATACTGAGGCGGCGGTGGTGCTGATGCTTGTAACATTGTGTAAATTGGTTGGTCACCCTTTTACAGAATGTCGTTATTCGTGTAAATATACATTAGATTATTGTCGGTGAGGAATTTGCCGATTGTACCGAATTCGTTCGGTATTCTTTGGGATTGAGCAGTGAAATCATATGCCACTTGTATTTCATGTTTTCTGCTAAGCCGCTTAATTGAGGTCATTTTTGCGTATTTTTAATGTATATTAAAACCTTTTCGATTCGTTCGTACGATTAGCGACACGCTAACATTTTATTAACCGCGGAAGCTTGTACAGGATCCAGTCGTTTTACACGAATATTTTATTTCCTTTATTGAAATAGAACGTTGACAAGATCTGTGACTTAAAAAATGCTTCACGTTGCACTGGGAGTAGAAAAAAAAAATTATTCGTTTCGTACATGATCGGATTTTCTTTACCGTAATTTCTGAATCTGAATTCGCTGACACTGAGTTGAAGTATTTCGTTGTACCAAAGCTCTTGGGGACGAATGGCTCAGCGAGGGATCTCGCCGAGTCACTTCATCGTGTCCAAGTTTACTGAGCAAGCATTCCTCGCGTTGAATTGGGTATATTTAGCGAAAATTCGTGTACAACTTTACTGTACGGATCGGTCTCTGTGACTATGGGTTAAAACAGAAACGAATCTTTTATTATTAACGTCTCATAACATTCAGATCAGCATTATTCCCCATCTGCCTGTCATTGATGATAGCACTTGGATTCTTGTACGGAACAAATAGTTTTGTCGGCGTTTGTGTTTCGCCACTTCCACCAACTCCGAAGTTACTTTTCCCCACTGCTGATTTCTCTCCCAAACATTTAGCTCGCTGAATCTGCTTTTTTATTTGCTAGGAGAAACTGACTCAGGAACATGAAATATCTTCAACGGAAGACTGTGAGTTCTTGAGTTGTGAATGAAATTGACTTATTCGCTGATAACTATCATGAAACGATAATATTTTTTATATTCAACGTTTTCTACTAATTTAACCCTATTGTTTCATACAAATAAACTTCAGGCCTGGCACTACATTATAAAATATAGTATTTACATTTTTTTTTTGGATTTCTTTTAATTTCGAATTACGGCCACGTTAAAGTGTAAGGTCATAGATCACTAAACACCCTGTTGAATATTGTATAACAAACATCTGTGACCATCGAGTCATAACTGACAAAATGCTGAGTGAAATTACCCCATGTACGTAACTTAAATTGTAAATTTATTCGAATCCCGCATAGCCATATCAAACCTGTAGATAAACAACGCCCGAAGGGCATAAACAGGAGGGCGTAACTCATATTTTCATGCATCGATATGTAGGTCCGTTCGCCTGGTGGATATTGTTGTGAAATGTATATCAATAACGCAATAATATAAATAATATTACCCACGGTACATTCCCAACTTAGCACAAAGTACTGTAATCCACGTTTATTTTCAACGTAACTTCCATAAAACACGCAAAAAAAAAACACACACAACCGCCGTAGATAAAGTAACGAACAAAGTTAGCGGTTTTGCTATTTTCTTAATCCTTTGTAACCGGAGCACCGATAGATTGTCATTTCGATTCAATTTCTTTTTCATCGTGTACTTGACGATAGCAGAAAATCTGTATAAATATAATCCAAAGAACATCGTTAATATATCAATAAGCGGATAAAACGTGGAAGGGAGAAAAAAAAAAGAGTCAAGAAAAAGGTAACGCAAAAACCTCATCTCATTAATATATAGGTCGTGCCAAATGTATGTTCAATCAACGGGGGAACACGCTTTCTTTCGATGTAAAATGTATGTAAGTAAAAAAAAAAAAAGTAAAAGAACGAGGTCTATATGTTAATTAAACGGCAGAGGCGAAGGGACGTGTGAGGACGTGTATCTGGATGTCACGATGAGCGCTTTAAAGCCCGGCGCGTCAGGAAAAAGCTTGCTTTTGATGGATCGAGTTAGATGACCGTTATTTGATTGGTTGTTGAAATAAAGTTATAATAAAGTTGTATCCGACGTCCAGAGTCATTATAATTTATTACCTCAACCCCGCACACGTGTTAGCAGCCTGTTTCATCGTTACATTGTATGTGCCATTCCACGTGAAATGCTCCACCATGGTTTCAAATATTCATTAAAAAAAAAATTGTATCACAGAAAAGTGACACTTCCTTTATTCACCCCAAAATCCCTCATCAATGCAATCACGAATCAAAATAAATCCCGGAACTGAAAACAAAAAATGTCGAATGTTGTTACTGACTAAAAAAAATCCCAAAAAAATGCTCCACTCGTAACAAAAAGAAAAACAGCAGGAATTACGTATTTCTATTGGCATGTTCTGCCCATCCGGGGATATTTCACATTTGAATTTAACCGGTTTTCCCCGGGAGTTTAAACTATCCGGCCGTTGTCAACGGGACAATTGTCAGAGGGTGAAATCGAAACCAAAGCCCGTCCCGATGTCCGGCAGCGGCGGCGGCGGCAGCGGCAGCGGCTCACTCGTTGAGGGTCAATGCACTCGTTACTCGTCCGAGTCCTACACACAATTGGAAATCGTTTCATCGAACGCGCGCGCGCGCGCGGGTTTCGCCAATCAGGTATGTATATATATATATGTGTGTCAGTGCGTGCAACGCGCGTTATATGGGGCTCGGCGAAATACTACGGCCACCGCTATACAGGACGTAAGTGTAAACTCGCGACATGCGCTCTGCGTATCCGCGAGCGTATATAGCGCGGCTCGCCCCGCGTGCATTGCCCACGAGATGACCGCAATGATTATTCAAGTTAATGAGCTATCGTGGACGTCCTTTGGAACGTGACGTTTGGACCGCAACAGAAGCTCAACACTCGCGCGGCGGGCCGCCGCCGCCGCGCACAGTCGCTCCGTCCGCGCGCAGCCAGTTCGACGACGAGCTTTCATCTCGCTGGCCAACGAAACGCACGCGCGCGCCGATTCTCCGTCTCGTACCGACCGACGCCGACATAAGCAGGTCTCGCCGTGTCCTCGTTCATCGCTCCGTCCGCGCGCGATATCGCAAACGTTTTGACATTCCTCCGTCCTCCACTCGCGCACGTACTCGCCCCGTTTTACAGCGATCGAATAATGAGCCCGTAAACGCGCGGACACTCAAAGGTACCCAAAAGACCCATTGTGTGCCGAGTGAACACAATGTCATCGCTGTGAACAACTTTTCGGACACTCGAACGATTCTGTAGTCACGCCGCTCGAGTCTTCGCAGTTATCGATAGAATCATCAATATTCGATAATATACACTGAAAAAAATCAGTAGTTGCGGCTACCAATCATTGGTAAGATCTACCAAAATATTGGTTGCAGTTACTAAAATATTGGTAGCTTTGACCAACGATTGGTAATCACAACTATTAATTTTTCTCAGTGTAGATTCGCCAAAAAATGTTGACGGTCATTCGTTCAGACTTCTAACCCCCTCCCCTTCCCCGCTCCCCAATGCTACCAAATATAGTGTATCATGAATTGACTTTAAGCTGATCCTTGTCCATTATTAGCTCAAATTACCGCCACCGCGGGGTCGCGATAACGCTCCCCGCCCGAGCTTTTGTCGGGGTCGTCCAATATATAAGCAGCAGGAGGCAGGCAGCCGTGGAACAGAAAGAAAAGCATCGCGGCGGTGACGCTGAGCTCCTCGAGGATGGCGCCGGGGATAAAGGTAGGTGGTGTGTTGACCCAACGGATGCTCCGGGGTACGTCCGTGGGCCACGGAGAAAGAGGGGTCGTTGATATTGTAAGTGGTGGCGAATCTTTTATATGTACTCGGGGAACGAGGATGAGTGTCAGGGAGAGCGAGAGGGGGGGGGGGCGGAGGTGAGGGTGAGGGGAGTGGTGGAAAGTAGAGGGTAGCAGTGGTAGAAGCGAGCTAGGAATTTTTGATGTACTGGCGGGCAGATATGAATATCGGAAAGTTCGCAAAGGAATTCCGGCGGATCAACGAGGGGCTGGGAAGCAGAGTGGATGGCGGTCGGCACAGCAATGGGACGGAGGTGGGGGGGGGGAGGGGGGCAGCAGTCAGGGAGTGGGGAAGTGTAGGGGGAGGGGGAGGGGGGTGCTTCACGATGTTGAAAGCCGCCAGCGGCTCTCGAGGGTGGTCGAGATGGTTGAAGTGAGCACAGTAGTATTACAGTGTGGGTCTGAGTGAGAAAATAGAGAAGTCGAGAAACGAAAGACTGAGTAGTATAAGAAAAAGAGGCGGACGGTGGACGCGACGCGGAGAGAGAGAGAGAGGGGGAAGGGGGAGCTGCGTGAGAAGGATAAACCACGGTAGAGTACGCGCCGCCTCGGTAACGGACGCGGTCTCGAGGGGCGTATAAAATAGCAACTTTAAGAAATCGCTGAAGAACCGTGGAGATACAATTTTCCGCGAAAAATCAAAGGGCGTGAAAAAAAAAGAAAGAACAACACGGATATAGGACGGGCAGCGTGTGAGTATATATGTATAGTATTATCTATTACAACCGAGAGCACGAAAGAACTTTCTATCTAAAACGGATTTGTATGAAGCCGGGTATGCAATTTAAACGGACTCACTGAACTGAAAAATGGCTGCAAATACAATTTGCACATTCCGCATTCTTTTTCAAACGGACACAACGCGAGGCTTGCGCCGCCGCTGCGCCGGGAGAAAGAAATGTTGCGCGATTTACATCCTCATCAAGGATGCTAGGGAGATAATGAAAAAATATTTCACGCAAGCGTCGATTGTATTTTTTTACCTTTGTTTAGGCGGAAGATCGTAAGATTGCAACTATTTTTCGAGTCAATAATTAGTAAATTAAATAATTATACGAGACAAGAGGAATAAACATCATGTATTAAAATAAAGGTAATGAAAATCAGATTTGCCAATCGGTACGTGGAAACACATACGAATGATTCATCAAATTTCCGCTACATTTTACCGGAATTTCCATTAGTCGTGCGTCTCCTCTGATGCAAGACCAGGAATTTGTCGGTTTTTTAATTCGACGCTAAAAACTGCTGGAATGACGCTGGATTCCTTTTGAAAACAAACACAATGCATATATATACGGGATGTAACGAAACAAAATACCAGGTCGTTCCGGCAATTGCAGGGGGGAGGGGAGGGGAGGGGGTAGGTACAACACTGCCTTCACTGTGTTATTTGTTTTCAACACAGCAAAATAATAGGTCAAATACACGAAGTTTGCTTCACCTGTAGAATAATCAGTAATCTTTTCTTATTTTCTCTTCACACATCATCGGCTCTTGTCGAAAACTAATCACAGCCTCATTACCCTAATCAGACCCCAACCCCGAAAATCAAGCTTAGACCAAATCCTCCACGTCTCCTTTTCTGGTCCGGGGACCAAACCCAGACCCAGACCCTCACACGTTGGGCCCAGTCTAATCTCAGGTGAAGGCCTCGCGTGGTGGGTCTCAGGCTTGATTAAATTTCTGCCCTCGGTGCGACGCCGCACATCCGACGACCGAGAGAGAGTGCCGCAAAGAAGCGATGGAACTGTAGACTTGGACAGTTTAGCTTCGCGTCCGATGATAATGAAATTCCGGAGGGGCTGCGCCACAGCGACGACGACGACCTGTGTCCTCTTTTCCCTGCCGCGTTGCCATCCCCTGCCTGCATCTCCACAGCCACTGTGTTCATAGATCGTTGTCGAGAGCGTGTCTGCTCATCGAGAGAGCCGTTCCGGCAGCTCTCGAAGTTCTATCCCCGGTGTGAGCGCGCGGTCGATATGCGCGCGAGAGGAAGCGAGAGAAGGAACGGAAGAGTCTCTCGCGAGCGCTGGGAGATGCCTATGGGATGAGACGCGGGATGGGAGAGCCGAGGAGAAGGGCCGGAGCAGCAGCAGCAGCAGCAGCAGCAGCAGCAGCAGCAGCAGCAGCAGCAGCAGCAGCAGCTCCGGGAACGAGTGCTGCCGGCGACAAGTTATCTGGATCTGGCTCGCCTCTCACTTATTCCACAACCCCCGGTGGCTGTGGAGCAACCGAGCGAACAAGTGGGCAAGTGGGCAAGGGGGATGGGTGGGGGGCGATGGGGTGGGGGTGGGGGGTTGAGCACAAACACCTACAGCAGAGAAGCTGGATCGGAACTCCACGGCTGCTGGGTGGTTCTGCTGGTGCTGCTGCTGCTGATGCGCCCAGCTCGCCCGCTCCCGGTGTGTCAGGTGTCAGCGTAGCTGTAATCGACAGCGAGTTAACTTTTTATGCCCGACGATTCCAACCGCCCCGCGTCTTGGTTTTAATAAACATTCCTGGCCATCCCTGCCGTCTCGCCGGAATCGACGCGGACATCGCGTATACCCCCGCGGGTAATACACTTTAAACTTGAGAATTTCCCCGCGAACTCTCGCGCGAGCCGGAGCTGCGCGCCGCGCGCGCGCGGGCTTAAGTCCCGAACGACGGAACGACTTCGAAAAAGTTTATCGTTTTCACCCCTTCGTCCTTGGGATTTCATTTCCGATATCTTCCGAGGATTTTTCTTCTTTTTTTAGGAGATTCACGATTTGTGTCATGTGGAAAGTTGTATTAGGGTAAATATTTGATTAGTGATTGTTTCGTTCTTGCTCCGGTTATCTTCAAAATGATCTATAAAACACAAGATAATGACAATTCAAAAAGAACAAAATTACGGCTGAATCGCTTTGATCAAACGACTGAGTCGATGAATCAGTTGAACGTATCAATACATTATTTGCAACCAGCCAACTGTTGGTTGTCACAATCAATTCGTTCGTCGAATCGACGAATAAATTGATCGTCCCAACTGATTCAGTCAGCCGAAGCCAATTATTTCCGCAACGAAACTGTTTGATCTGCATATTCACCCAAACTTCTGTGTGATTTTTTTTACTCGCGTTAAAAGGGAAACTAAATCGGAAGCGGATATCGTAGATCACACTTCTTACGAAGGAAGAGGCCCAACGATTTATGGAGCACATCCGGCGAGTCATTTATTCACACACGTTTGCGGTAACGCATTTCTATACTGTAACAGGTACGAGACCTCGAAATATACAGTAATAACCCAACATGTACGGAGTATTCTCGACATGTTACAAACACAACAGAATTCGCGCTTGTATTGTTTCGAAACCACGTACATAATTTACTACCGCAGCCGCGTACGCAAGTGAGCGTCGAGGTTGCCACAGAGGAAAGCCGAGGGAATGAGAGTGTGGTAGTCGGGGTGGTGAAGAGGGGGTTGGGGGTGGAAGTGTATCCATAGCCCCATTTGTATTCGGTATTACGCGCGCATGGATTGCACAGGAAATCACACAGCTATTTCCGGCAATATCATATCCGTCACGGGGGCCGACGGGTTGCATCCTGGTACTCCTGGCAACACCCCCTCGTCGTCTCGTCGCTTGCCGGCCGATGCACCCCCAACGTCGTATTCTCTTCCTATTTCGTACAGTGCCCAACTGAATAGGCCGTGAGGTAGGTCGTGCTGCGGTGGATAGTGAAAAAAAAACCACACAATGTAGGAGCTTCTTGCACCTGCAACATGATTAGCTGCAGGTACAACATCAGTGAGAGTCTGAGAACCGTTAAATTTATTTTTGGGGATTGACGTAGTTGGATGAAACAATGTTTTATTAGATCTTATGAATTCACTAATTATTTGGGTAGGTCTTTATTACTCCATGTTATTATTTTATGAGAATTAATTTACGTTTGGTATAAGATGAGAAAAAGAAATCACACCCTTAGTGTCGACTGCAGAGCTAAACATTGGAAATAAAAGACGTTTACTGAAGTGTGTTACGATATATTGAAGGAGAATTAAGTATCGGATAGCTTCGTGTATGACGAAGCAAGAGCTTCACACCGTGAAGCACTTGCGACTTTTACCACAGTAGATGGAAAGGCGAATGAGAGTGCGGCAAGTTGATATATTCTATGGGTGATACAGGGAGAAGGACTGATATAGGTACTGCGAGGGTTTTACGCGTGAGTTCCACGTGCACCCTCGTCCAATCTCCTTTATGCCCTCCTAGTTTCTCAAACTGCCTTTGCCCTGTCAATCGATTACATACGACACTGCGATCCGTTATCCTCCTGGTTATACACTCTGCCTCCGAAGATCCGTTCTCATCTTTCTCGTTTCTCTCCACCCATATCTCTTCCCCCCGCGCCTCACCCCCCTTCGCTCCACAGCCCTCCTTGCGCGTTTAACTCACGCAACCCCGCGGCTTGTGTGCACGTGTCATGGACGTTCAGGTGAAATGCTCCTTCTTACAAGTCGACAGGATCCCCTCTGTGTACATGTACACGATCGCACACTGAATTGTTAACCCTCACAAACTTCATCTTATTCTTCTTTTTTATCGTATGCCATATCGTTGTCGCAGTATCACATTTTTTACGTACGCTTATTTATTCAACTTATACCATCGTTTTTAAGTCGCATATTCTACTCCTGAAAACACTGGTTTCAACCCTTTATTACTTTATTTAGAAGAAAATATTTTTTTTTTTTTTTTTATTTGTCAGATATCCTAGATCTGGTTATTAGGGACGATAATCGCTCTCAGGTCGTAGGCCAAACAGTGGCAGCGCCGCGGAGACGTCGGAAAAATAGTTTCGAACTCCTCGGGGGTCATTGACGATATATCTGGTTGAGGCCGCAACCAGAGTTTTTAAATGACAATGCTTCGGTGGAAAGTAAAGACGAAATAGGATAAAAATGGCTCTGACGAACAATATATTTCCGCTTATTGGTGTCTGGAGGGCGAAGCCGCGCGCGCGGGCGATATGATCCAATGTTGACCGATATCCTTCGGTGAAAGTTCATAGAACGATTCGGTGGGAAAAGTAGGTGGAAAGTTTCGAGACCTATCGAAGTGACTTTGCGACTCAAGCAGTTGAAAGCCCTCGAGTCCTTTCCGTCAAGACCTTATATTGCAATTTACCGCAAACTTCATCAGCCATGCAACTCCGACGTCGGCCGCATATAAAGCGCGAGACTTTTAAAATGTTGCATTGTTTTAAATTATTTCAAAGAGATTTTTTTTTTTTTTTTTTTTTCAAGCTACCGTTCAATGGTGTTTAATTTATTAAGACGAAGTATGCGAAATTATTGTCACAATTGTGGGAATAATTTTTTTGAATTTTATACTTTTTTCATAATGATATATTTTTCTCATTGTTGCAATTATCAGCATCTTTTTCAAACTTGCGACCGAATATTTGATATTTTGCAAACGACGCCTCACGACAAAAGTCGACTAACATATACGCAAACGAGTGGGCAACGCGCTCTCAAATTTGCGTATAGAGTCGACAGATCCATATACGAGTGGTTTTTACTCACGTTAGAAAGCCGCGGTGAGCGCGCTGAAGAGGACAAGTGAGGGTCGAGATCGTGGCGCTTCCTTATCATCGTTCCAAAAATGCTTGAATAATATCCGGGGCTCGTTCGCCCCGTGTGCTCCGGCGAAAAATATAGCGGAATAGGGCACGTAGGAAACGCGGCTCGCGCTCGCGGTCAAATTGCATCGTGCGCGAAGAATGAACCGTGGGGGGTGCCCCGGGAACACCGTTTGTCATGCAAATGCACTCACGCCCCGGGAAAAGTAGAATGGTAATTTCGAAGGACTGGAGTAAAAAGAAAATGTGGTCGGCCTACCGCCAAGTAGGATCGTCGGGCAAGTGCCAGACGATTCACCCCTTTTAATTTATCCATATTTTGAGAAGACACGAAGGCCTCAACGGGCACGGACGTTCAATTGAATCTATTAAAATACATATGTTAATGTTGAAATGCATTAATGTACGTGAAGTGCGCCGCACGGGAAATTAAACATGTGATCGTCCATTCCATGTAACTTCCAAATCGTATTGTGTCCGTCTGTCTGTCCATTGATTCTGTCTGTCTGTCAATTGAGTCGCTCGCAGACGCGATTACTAAAAAAAAGACTGCGGACCGCTTTAAAATTTACATTCTCCTATACAAAGTTGTGTCTCGTGTCAAACTTTTTTCGCGCTCCAAGTTTGCGAATATTTGACAAAAACAATTTGCCACAACTTTACCCATCTGCCGCGCAATGGAATCCAATTTGCTTTGCGGAGAAAAAATAGATTACTCGAGGATCTTATACATCCTCGATCGATCACATTAACTTTTACCTTCAGGACAAAACGATTTTGCGATTTTTTCCGACACATGAGCAAAGTCTTTCGAAAGGTGAGTCAGCAGGTTATTTCACGTGGCAATATTGTATATGGAGAAAGGAGAAAAGAATATAAACTGAAGAATAAGCTGAAATGACGTGACTTCGTTTTTTTAGCAGCACTTTCTGTCTACGCTTGCGACTTCGAGCGCAAAAGGAAAGACGGGAGCAGCGCGGGAACCGCGATGACACCGGTTACTGCCTTCACGGCGTCGTATGACCGCCCCTTTCGCGTTGCTCCTGAAACGCGTCCGTTCATTCAAATACTCGGCGCGCGCTACACTGTAGCCCATTCCGGGCCCCGGCGCGGAGGCCCTTGCCACTCCCTTGTTGAATTCCATTAATTTTCTCTCATCCGAAATGTCTTCCTTACCCCTCATTTGAATTTTTTTTTTTTTTGCCGAATGACTAGAGCGTTGATCTCAAGTCGGCGGTTTATTTCAGTCAGGTTGTCTGAGGTACAACACGAGTCGTCTATACTTTCGGGGGCTTCCTACACATTAAAGAATTTAAAGGAGTCGTTTCTTAAAATGTGGCATTTTTTATAAATACTAGGCTAATCACACGCGCTGGCGCGCGTGCCCGAGATACTTTTGCGCTGCTGCGCTCTTATAAAGTTTTAAAAGGGTAAATCGCAACTGGAGATCTGGCCGCCGGGCCGAAAATCGCCCAAATCGGGGTCACGAATTTTATTTTTTCAAAATATCGACTTTTAACCTATACCATCATTCTCAAGTCGCATATTCTACCCCTGAAAACACCGGTTACAAACCTTTTTTAGTTCATTTTGAAAAAAAAAAATTTTGGCCGAACAGTTTGTCAGAAATCGTAGATCTGGCCGCCGAGTCGAAAACCGCCCAAATCGGGGTCACGAAATTTATTTTTTCAAAATATCGACTTTTAACCTATACCATCATTCTCAAGTCGCATATTATAACTCAATATAATCGTCGCGAGAAGGAGAGTGAGATTTGCCACAAAAATAAAATAAAAAAAAGAGAAACGTTGGTCACATATACGTGCAGGGTGTGCAGGTAATGGACGCGAAGAATTTGACGATGTGTCACGGGTTAACAGAATGTCGTGCGGTCATCCGACGATCGACGGCGAGGCGATTTCGTTTTTCGCTGCCACTCACAGAAGGATAGGATGGGATCGACAGCGCGGGCAGGGCGAAGATTGAATCGCTCCTTCGGGACGCATCAACGTCGTCGAGCGAGCGAGCGAGCGCGAGAGACGATAAAAGTGAGGGGTAACCGAGAGAGTGCTGTTCCAGAGCTTGCGCGTACCAAATGGACGATCGGACGAACGACAAACCCTCCGCTCCCCTTTTATATATCCACGCACTTTTCCCGTCGACCCTCCCGGCTCTCTCGCTCAACTTCTATCGTCTTCCTCGCACATTTCCGAGCCCGTTTTCGTTCTTTACTGGATCGGCTTACTTAGCGAACAGGCATATTCCACGGTGGCAAACACTCAGCACCCCTCTACGCCTCCGCATCTCGCCGAACTCTCAATGTCAAAGCAAAAAAGTAACGATGGGCAAAAATTATTTATAGAATTGTGACACGGGCGGAATTTTCAATAGTCCACTCACCCCTTTTTCACTTTTTTCCCACGCGGGTGTCAATAAAATTGTTTGAAAAACTGATAATCAATAATAAAATTCGAGTTTGTTTTCATTTGAAAATAATATAAAAATAAAATACAAATTATCTAGAACACATCTAATATAACTACAAAAATCATTATAAAAATCACTCGAGCAATTTTTGTCGCTTTCAATTATACAAACCAAAAAAAAAAATAGTCCAGTAAAATTTAAAAAATGACAATATAGACATAATCGTTATACAGTGACGCCCGATGTCTGTAAATGAGTGAAAGCACTGAATTTCTGATGGATCTTCATCGGTTTCACTCTCATCGCAGTTTAGTACAGCTGTGCACCTTACCGATACCTCGAGATGCATAATGTACAGCGCGGCTGTACGGAGCCGCATAGATGGGAATATGCCGGCGCATTATGTGTCAAAGTGAGTGAGAAGAAGAGCGAGCGAGACAAGCCGGGAATTAGACCATGTAAGGAATTGTTGATGGGCGTCTTGCGGCCCTCCGTCGCTGGCGGCCCGAACTGGCCGTTTTATGACACGACGGGTTTTACGAGCACATCTGGCCCACCTACTCCCGGAGGCGCGCTGCAAACCCCTCCCCCCTCCCACCGGTGCGCTAGCTTTTCGCGTCGCGAGGAGCCAACTTCCTTGACAGCGAGGACCCTCGGATTAGCCGGCGCCTCGACACATTCGCCGGGAAAAATGTCCATCAAAGACGAGAAGGTTCGCCGACGGTAAAACGACGAACGAGAAACATGAAATTTTGGAAAAAAAAAATTATGTGCTTTGTGGGTTATTTTCACAGGGACAAAAAATGTCACTGCTTCATGTCAGCTAATTCCTATTATTTTATATAGAACTAGGAAGCAAATACGCGCGCTTACGCGCGCGACCGGAGGTTAACCAGCGCTGCAGCGCTCATTACGACAAACTGTCAAATTTCGCGCTGTTAAACAAAAACTGTCGGTCGTCACGGCCCTCGACCAATCAGAGGCCGAGTTATACCGACAACAATGGTCACGTTGGCGCGAATTACGCACTTTTTAATATAAGATTTAAACAACAATTTGTTAATATTTTACATTATATTGATATTATGTTACTGACAATTAAACCGAGGAGCAAAATGTATTCATCTGATCATCGTGCAGTGAAATATTTCTCAAAACACGTTTTATCCCCGATCCAAAAAACGCGCTGTATTATATACGCAATATTTTTCCATCCTCTTCACGCTCAAGTGGCAAAGTCCCAAAAAAAAAAACCACCCCCCGATCTCTTGTTCGTTAATCATCAAACGTAGATGAATGAATTTTCGTGCAAGTATGTACACGAGATTCTCCAGACCGTAAGAAAACACGAGGCAAGGTATACCGCTAAAGTGATTATGGTGTGAGTGCGCGGGGGGTGGTTGTAGGGTGTCCGGGGGTCGGAGGGAGGGGGGGGGGGGGGCGTGGAACGCGCGCGGCCAAACTGTTGGTTAGAATGAAAACTCTGAAAGCATCGTGTGCGAAGCAGTGCACACGGCATGAGAGGCGCACAGGCCGGACGACGAGTCTGCTGCTGCTGCTGCTCTGTTGCTCTGCTCTGCGGGAGTCCGATACCGGTGCCTCACCGCCGCTGCTGCTGCTGCTACTGCCACAGCACTTTCTCGTCTCGATCTCGGGGAGCTCGCGCGCTTTACTAATATTCCTAAGTGCATCGTCAGGCGCTCGGTGCGGTATTACAGAAGAGCCATGATACGAGGTGCATCCGCACCGCCGGCGCAACGCCGGTGGCTTCACCTCTTCAATCCCCCCCTCCCCCTCCCTCTCCCTCCCTTACTGCAACTCTCTCGCCCGTCGGTGCGGTGCGGGTGACCGCGACGTTCGTACCCGCCAGCCACCCCTTTACCACTTACTACCCCGTCTTCTCGTGATTACTTCCGATTTTTTTTTCCGCGCCCAGAGAGAGAGGCTGCGCGCGCGCGCGACTTTGCTGCCTCCTCAAGTGATGTAGACGCCAAGCGATACAGAAGTACTTTTTCTTTAAAACTTGTTAGCTCTTATCGTGAGTCTTTTTCGTTTTTTGCTCTCGTCTTTGTAGACGCGGACATGAGTCCTGCCCTTCTTCCTTTGAGTTAGGTCGTCCTGCGTGAATAAGACTCACGATGCACTGAGTAATCGTCGGGCTTTTTGATTTTTTTTTTTTTTTTTTTTTTTTTTTTTTTTTTTTTTTTCGCACAGGCCTGGAGAGACTTTGCTGCTTCTCAAGTGATGTAGACTGAAGTACTATTTCTTTAATACTTGTTAGCTCTTATCGTGAGGCATTTTTTTATGCGCTCCTCTTTGTGGACGCAATGAAACTCACGATTCACTGAGTGATCGTCGTGTTTTTGAGTCGTAATCAAACGATTCAGTTTTGTAGGCTGCGACTTGAGTTTTTTTACCTGGAAATTTCCTGTTCAGTACCTGACTTGGGCCGAATGTAACGCTACAGATTTTCGTTCAGGGGTCTTGAGTTCGAATTTGAGTTCAACTTGAGATTTAAGTTCGATCTCAAAACTATGCAGATCCGACAGCAAAATATTTAGCGCTGTGGATATTTTGGAAACACGCTTTTTCATTATTTCAATTATATAAGTAACGTTGAAATAGCTGATATTCAAATTCTGAAAATGAAATATGCAGCGTGTACTGGAAACGATATGCGCAACGACGTGTTTGTTTTAATATGTAGCGATTTGTATAACTCGTTTACTTTGTAGGCAAATGTAACCGTAACATGCACACATATACATGTACATATATATCTCTGTCTCTCTTAACTAGCAGCAGGCCTCACCATATCCCCAAAGGTTTGTGTACGGTCTTCATTGAATTGACCAGCCGTTCGCACTCCCTCTCAATTAGCATTCGGGGGTTCGGGCAGCGCCGATACCGAACCACACGCTATGCCCTGGGAGTATCTACAAGGTATTCCACGGCAAATCATCCCCCAGAGGACCCAGAGTCTTAAAAAAAATGCGGACATCCCTAAAGTAATTTACATATCATTGCATCCAGACCAACGGGTTAACGGATTTTTTACAGTCGGATTTGTCATTTGAAACAATTATTTAATCAAATTATTTCTGCGTAACAAAAACTCCTATAATAATGAGACACCTGAATATTAAAACTAAAAAACGACAATTAAAAATAATATCGACGGTGGCTTCGACGGTGATTGTTATATTCGTACACTGAGAAAAATTAGTAGTTGCGATTACCAATCATTGGTTCGATCTACCAAAATATTGGCTGCAGTTACTAAAATATTGGTAGCTCTGACCAACGATTGGTAATCACGGCTATACATTTTTTGCAGTGTAATAAAACATTATTATTTTACGAAACGTCGATGTTTTACCATATTGGATATAATTCAATAACTAAAAAATGTATATATTAATACCAAACTGACAAGTTCATGACCTTTCACATATGAACGTTCGCACGGAACGTCGTATATATGTATATACGTATCGTCGGGCCTGCCGCACCGCTGACTGAACCATCGCGAACCGCCAGTTGCTTCCACCGGTGCAGACGGGTTTCGTTATTCAAGATATTCTGTATATCCACGGCACGCTGAGGTGGCATTTAAGGATTACCGAGTTTAGCATAATATTAGCAGGTACGAAGGGCGCGCGGGCAGGGCGAGAGGTTGCGCGCCTCGTCTCGAACAGTGAAAGGGTGGCGCCTGCCTCAACCACCCGCCGCGCCGGTACCGCTGCTTGGTACCGCGGTAGCTCGAGTATTATTCATGGATTACCTCACTTGTCTGAGTCTCAATCCCTCCATGAAACCTCCATTAGAATAATTGCTTTTCATCTTCGCGCTTACGCGACTATAACGCATCTCCGCCCGGCTCATTCTTCACTTTTGCAACCGTGACGTCTACTTGTAACCCGCACAAAGGAGGATTCCACGCAAAATTCTATCGCAATTGCAACTGTTAGCTCCGAGTCTCGACTGTTAAAAACGAACTGTGCGTGTAATCACTGTGACCGTGAAAACGAATTATTTTACTGGTGACGGATTTAAGCGCTTTCTGCGGCTTATGGCTTTTATCGTTCATATGAGGACTTCACTTGCGGTAACAAACGAATAACAATTTGCTGACAAATAGCAGCTTTTTGACCATTTTATGCATCAAGAAAAAATATACAGTCAGGATGCATTTTTTGATAGCACAGATTCCGCGTACGTATGGCTTTGGCATTTTCGTTCATACGAGGACTTCAAATTGCGGTAACAAGCGAATAACAATTTGCTGACAACTAGCAGCTTTCTGCTACCAAAAAGTTGTTAGTTACCCTCAACACGATCCCTAAAAAAAATTAATAACCTATGACCACTTTATGCATCAAGAAAAAAAATATAGTCAGGATGCATTTTTTAAAATGCATTTTTCGATAGCAGAAAAGCGAGTCCAGTCTGTAAGTTAATACGACTTACAAGTCCACTAATTATTTTTCAGTGGTTCCACGCCTCAATTGCATCTCGGTTAACCGTGACGCCAAACGCGACTAATGCCAAAAGTGAATAAGCGGCGCGCGTCAAAGCATTTTTATCGCTATTGTACCCCGCGTTGCATTTTCTTATTTTTCCCTGCGACTCCACAGGAGGGGGGGGGGGGGGGGGGGGAGGCGACTAAGTATCTCGCGAGTGTTCTACTTGATAAAACACGAGCGTTTGCGTGTCTCTCCGGGCTCTCATTGTCATGCAAAGACGGAGCCGCGAGACGGGAATCCGCTCATGCATTCTATATTCATCGACGTCTGCATTCTGCGAAATGTGATTTTCCTCGCAGGTGGGCGAACGACGGATGAGTTCATTTATGCGACCCTCTCGTTACTTTACCTCCGTCACATACAACGTACACACACACAACGAAAACGCAGGGCACATGAGATGCGGACGCTGCGCGCAAAACGTCTATGTGGTATAAATGTCGCGTGTATTGGTGTAAAACGTGTAGAGGAGACACAGCCGTCGCCCTTATAATAGAAAATGTTCTTATATAGCGCGTGTACTAGGCGCTCGCGTGTCATTCCTGGTATTTATATAGTTACAAACGGGAGTATACTCACTCCTTACAATTCCATCTCCGACTCTTTTCATTTATCCCCGACTTGGCGTTCGCGCTGGCGCGTCCCCCTCCCCTCCCTTCCCCCGCCACTCGCAGACTCGACGTTCTCTGTGCCTCCTTTTTTTTTTCTTTTTCCCTCCTTTTTTTCTTCCTGTACAAAGTGAAACGTGCTCCGTTTACGCAAGAGACCTCCGGTTTCGATTCTTCCGCAGGTGGCACGTACACCGTGAAACATATGCAAGAAACTTATTGTTTTAAGGCGTCTCGTTCCGGGCGTCACCTCTCCGCGCACTTGTGGAGCCGGCAGAACCGCTTTCTTTCGTTCTCTTTTGTGCCGCTCCTTCCGTCTATTCCTCGAATCTATTCCCCGCCTCCTCCGACTCCTTCTTCTTCGGCGCTCTCCTCGATACACGAAATGGAACGCACCAGGCAGTCACGACCATTCGCGACATTATTCGGGGCCCCCGCAAAGTGCATAAAAGCTTCTCGAGTGTGTAATACGTGCGTGGTAATAGCGCCTGCGGTTATTGTCGACGCCGCTGAAGAGGTCAAGAAGTGTCGCCGCCTTCGCGGGCGCAGCGCGGGTAACGCGCGGTTTTTCTCTTTTATAGATTCTCTCTCTGTGTGATATACCCGCCGGTTACTCTGTAATGGATCTCGCAGACCTTCGCTCTTGTATCGCGAACGCCTCGTGTCGCGCACTGTAATGGTTCGTTTTGAACTTCGGTTTTTTTCCCACGTTTCAATGGTGTTGAATACGGGAGTAAATTTCGCTAAAACATCGGTCGGTAAGACGAAAACTTAGAGACCGTCGCGGAATTTTGAGGGATTTAGAAAAAAATGTAACATGGAAATATAATAAGGAATCAATATACAAGGTTCTACCACATATTATTTTTCCACTATTTTTCTTAATGTTTCACTTTTAAAACTTGTATTTCGCTCTCTTCATTGTTTTTTGTAACAGTTTTTTTTAAGGATGGTGAAAATTTATCGAGTGTTTTTGTGCGAAACGATGTTTGATAAATTGTGTCACCTGATTTTCGAGTCACTAGTGGATTAGGAAAAAGTAATATATTTAACATATTCATTATGTATTTGTGACGAGGCGGTGAACAATGTTGTAAATCTTGTAGTTTATCTAATAGAAAAATGTTTATCGCAGCTCTGTCAGATCTTCACTTTCGCCGACGAGAGCCGCCCACTACTGTCGCGACGTAATCACATTTAATAACGCGCTAGGATTATAAATAATAGTTACAAAGTGTATCCAATATAATGGAGTTCCACAGTAATAGGTCGTGAATCGGCCTACAGTATCGTACAGACATTCGGTGACTGCCCACTTACAATAATACGTACATTATACTTGTTTGTTTTTTTTCTTCTTTTATGTTGTCTATTATACGAGAACATTACATCTTAAATAATCAAGAGGGACATTCTTATGCAGTATAAATTGTAAGTCAGATAGGTTTTGCTTTTTTTCACATCAAGTTCCTTTTATTTCACTAATCCCATTTTCTTGGCTTCCACTTCGTAAATTAATAACCTCCACATTTTCACAACGAATACCTCTGCCTCTTCGTCCAATACCTGTAATTTAACGTTGTTATATATCGATTATCTAAAATTATCATTTAAAAGTTTGTTTATAAAGCTTTGTTCTTACCATTTGTACATCATCGAGTATACCCTGTGGTGAACTACCGGCCATCACTTTACTGCATATAAAATCAACCAGCGTAGGTTCAGGCTCGCCAATGTATTCTATGATCTTCTTATTTATCCAAGGCCGTATTCTTTTTTCCATCAGAGCCTGATAAATATATAAATCTCATGATCATTTTTCTCAAGATATTAATTACAAAATAACTTAAGTTCCGGTAATAAGATTATGAACTTACGTTATCAATAGCTGCCAAATCGAGCTGATAGCCGAATAAAGCATGCTTGTCCGTTGGAATTTTATCGATCAGAGACTTGATATGCTTCCGCTTTTCCTCTTGACTCTTCGAATTCTCCTCTTTTCCAGCTTTAGAGGCTTCTTCGATGACCTTTTTCTTCTTGTCCTCGCCATAATCTACAAGAATGAATATACATTGATTGACACGGAATGTGAATTATTTCATTGAAATCCCTCCAAGCGTGAGATCTTAGCGCCCTCCAAGCGAGCGAACTTACCGAGAGGAATGAGTTTGCGCTTCTTCGAATTGTTTGTTCCGTCATCGTCGTCGTCGTTGTTAAAGACATCTTTGACGTCGATGCGCGTCTTTTTTCTCGCCTGATTTGTCTGTTGTGGATTCGCGAGGACAGTTCCCGGACTAGCAGGAGTTTTGCTACCTACAGTGTGATCACCGCCGCGGGTACTACCACTACCGCCCATTGCAAATGGCACAAAGTTACCTGAAAACGCACGCAACGTTACCAATAGCCCAAAATTGCCTTTATCAAGGATATCCATTAAACAGTCGAGATCCGATATCGGAGAATAAAAGGACACTTACTACCACTCAATTTTTCCGGTTCACTGACGAGTGACATTCGCGAATCTTCATCGTGCGACGGTGGCACCGACTGAGACGGTGTCGTCGCAGTAGCAGCCGGTGACATTCGTTTATCTTTCGAACTTTCGCGTTCACCGTCGTTAGCTCCATCGTTGGAACCGTCGTCCCGATGATGATTTTGATGATGGCGATGGTGTCGCCGATGATGATGATGATGACGCGGCGGAGTCCTCGATGGCGCCTCCGGCTGAATAGCATCCTCGAAGTGAACACCGTCGTCGCTGTCGCTGTCAATCGGCTCGGTCTCGATTGGCGGCATCGGCTCCTCTTTTTCTTTTTGCGGTACTTTCTCGTCTTCCTCGTCGATTATCGTGATCACCGGTTTAGGCTTGTACTGCTCTTCCCGCTCGGCCTTTAACTGTACACAAAACAGAGCAGTGAATTAGCAACACGTTCGTAAAACGCAACATTTCATTAAATCCAGGAATATAAAACGTTACCCTCTCGAATTCGGCAGCGGGATCGGGATGCGAAGAATCCGCGTACAATTTATCGCGCAGTCGCTGAAGCTCCTGACGTTCGGCGCATCTGTCGCGGAAGTCCGCCTCCGCTTCCAAAGCTCGTTCCTCCAATCTTCGAGACAATTCTTTACCCTTGTAATACTTAGCGTCGTCGCGATCGTCGTCATAGTCCTCGAGAAATTCTTTGAGCCGCTTTGCCTCCCTCTCCCTTGCTTCCCTCTTTCCGCGCTTCTTCTCCGCCTCTTTCTCGTAATCCTTTTGCTTGCGACGCTCGCGCGTTTCCCAAGTTCGCAAACGTTCCTGATAGGCCGCCTCTTTTTCACGCGCTCGCCTCTCGTTCTTCTTTCGTTCCTTCGCCTCTTCCTCCTCTTCACGCTCGCGCATTATTTCGCGTTCGCTTTTCCGCGCCTCCTCCCGCTCCCGCTCGCGCTCGCGCTCCCTGTCGCGCTCTCTCTCCCTGTCGCGTTCGCGTTCGCGCTCACGCTCACGTTCTCGGTCCCGATCTCGATCCCGATCACGTTCGCGATCACGCTCGCGATCCCTTTCCCTGTCTCGTTCGCGATCGCGGTCCCGCTCGCTTCTCTGCCTCTCCGCTCTGTCTCGCTCGCGCTCCTTCGATCTGTTGACAAACGATAATGACACTGTTAGGTACTTCGCGCTGGCAGGTTGATGGGATATCAATTCCTTACCTCGACTTCGACCTTCGCTTGTCTCGTCGGCTACTGCCAGTGCTGTCGCTTCGACCTTTGAGAGAAATGGGACTTCCAGGCTCACCATCTTGATCGTTCTTATTGCTCGTGTCCTCCTCCCTTCGGTCCTTTCTCTCCTTTTCCCGCTTCTCGCGTTCCTCTTTCTCAACGGCCTCTTTTTTTCGTTTCACTTGGGCCTTTTCCTCTTCCTGCTTCTACAAAAACACAAGAAAACGCCGAGAGATGAGTCAACATGAAAAAGAAATAATCGCTTCGAGCTGCGATAATACAAATTGGAATAACCAGCAATCGCGTTAAAATCGTGCTCATAATTGGGTCCGAAACAAAATCGCATTTCATGTTTTTTTTTCTTTTCCTCGATTTTCGCGCGCTCTCAACAGGTTCAATGTACTCTCGTTGAGTCGTGTGTTCAGTGACTTGCAGCGCGCGGCCACGAACGATTGCTAGTTGCACACACATCGTTAATCATAGTTGATAATTGAAATAATGAGTGTCACTATTTTGTGTTGTTAGAAGAATACTTACTCCATTGGAGCATGCTCCATCAGCTGCATCTAATACTCGTTATCTCGTTAACATATCAAGAGCCTAAGTGCAGGTATAAAAGTTACAAAGAATCGTAATAAGAGATCCCTTCAATAAAAAAAGATATATGTATACATATCTTTTTTACGAAGGGGATATGAATATATATCTTAAGGGATACGATAATACCGTATATACATACAGATATACGATATATCGCGATACGCGTAATCTTAGAAGGCCACCCAATGTACTTACAACATTGCAAATGTGCCTATGAATGAAGAGAGGCTATAATAAGGCGTAAGAGTATATCAAGCGCTGGATTATATTGAAGAATTTTTATAGTACCATAATGCTACGATTATTAGAATATGTGATTATACCGATCAGAAGCGCAGACATCACGAAGATGGGTATCCACCAAAACATCTTTCACAATTTCCAAGAAACTGTTTGTCACACGTTTCGCTCAACTCTCATTTCCTCTGGATATGGGACTATACGTGGCAGCCGATGCAGCAAACTGTTGAATATCAAATGCACAATAGTTTGCCCACCCGTCGCGACTAATTCGTATTCGTCATTAATTTTCGTAAACTTGATTCAATGATTCATGGTGATCCATCAAGAACGAGTTACCGTTTGGAAGGTTTGCACTGCCACGCCGGTTAAAAAATTCCACGCAAAGTTTGTGTTCGAGAAACGAAATGAACAAGAACGAAATACGATTTGCAAAACGCTGATGGACCTTGGAGCTCACAATGATCCGCACAGGAACTCATTCTCAAGGGTAACAGAGACTAACGTAAGTCGGTGCGTGAGAAAAGAAGGTGGGCGTGTGAGGAAAAATATATAATGGAATCTCGCAAAATATGAAACATCGATGGTGCCGAGAGGATATTCGTTACGGGCAAAGTTCGGCTAGTTATTACTACAAGAGCAAGATATGAGTTCATGGTCGGTTCATGGTTTGTGAAACTTTACTCACAGTGTTTTAAGTCGACTTGATCAGTCAGTGTGGTGGTACCGGAGAATGGAGGAGCACACACCTAGGTACTACGTACATGTCTGATCGAGACGCTGACAGAAGCTGTTTACACAAAATAAAGACAACAACTGAACAGCCGTCATTTTTAGAGAAAGACCTCTTCAACGATTCTAATCATTTCTGTCAATTCACGACAAGCACATATTTCTCAATATTGCGATCAAAAACTGACAACGTATTTAAACAATTTGCTTCTCTGTGACAGTTGTTACGACGAAAAATGTATAAAAAAATAAAATAAAAACAGGAAAATAAGAGTAAAATAACGACGCTGAGAGGAACGAATCGAGAGACAAAGGGATGTGCAAAATTGCGATGGCCACAATGGTTCGCTTATGATTAAAGGAAGTCATCTCGTGTTAGTTGAACACGATTTTGTATTTTTTTTTTTTTTGTTCTTTTTTTTTGTTTTTGTTGTGGATATGCTCTGACTTACCAACGAGGCTGCTGCAGCCGCCTGCGAAAATACGAGGGATGTGCTGTGTTTGACTCCCTTCAGAGCCAATGAGTGGATCAAAGGGTGGTCCCTCACACACACAGCATTCCTAGGCGTGTGCGCGTGTGCGTTTGCTGTGTGCGACGCACGCTGCCTGTTATTATAATTATAGCAACGAGTCACGGCTCCAATAGACCAGAGCTAACATAGCTACGCACGGACAGAGCTAACGCACTCCGCTACTACTGCGTTGCTTATATTCTAACCCTTTTTTTTTTACGAATTGTACGCCTTTTTACGTCATACGAACTACATAATGACGGCGAAATAACCACTTTATTTATTTGATTATTTCTATTGATCGTTGTATTTGTGATTTCTAAAGACACTTTTATTTTAACGTCGCATACTTTGACGTATCGTCTACCTTGCACATTAGTCGGCGCGGAACAACAGCTAAATAGGTATTGCTACTATTATAGGGCTGACCGTGTAATCAATCAAAATTGAACCATTTCAAACATTTGCATATGAATGTATGTGTGATACCATATCTGTAATATCCGTCCAATACCATACAAACTTTAACTCCGAAATGTATATTGACGCCAAAAACAAAAAGTGAATTCCTAGAAAGTGAACCGGTTAACGAACACTCCGAATTCAAGGCAAAAGTTTCGCATAGATCCCAGTAGCTACCTGAATAATCGTTGTAATCGTTAATTCGAAATTCGGTGCAATTCACAAGTAATTGGTTCACTTGATGTTATTGTAATGACAAATATAAATCATCGAAAGACTTACGGTAACAAAATCTTGATAAGAGATACAAAGGGTTGCTAATTTTCTCGGGTTTTATGATAATAGATGACGGTACGATGATGAGCAGAGCAAGAGCAGAAAACGTAGAAAGGAAAATAATAAACCTTAACGACTACGGTTATTGAATGATGATATTTACCTTCATGACCTCCCTGAATTTGCCAATCTCCCGGGTGATCAAGTCTCGCTTACTTTCTTCGATTTCCGCATCGTCTAGGTTTAACTGCTTGGACGGTTGTTTCACTGGATGCTCTTCTAAAAACCACAATTTGCAAGGTTTACAATTGGTTGTCGAGTCTTCGCTTACGCTTAAAATCTCAGTCTCGAAGATATAAGATAACGCAAATGCGAACGTTTCGTACCTGGAACCACTTGAGCCATTTCCAGCTCGGCGGTGTGCTCCGCAATTACTTGATTGATTCGGGCTAGTGCTTCCCCGTCGACGATTCTCATTGCTTCGTCCATATAATCTTCATTGTCATCGCCGTCCGCACCGTCATTCGGAGTCTCATCCTGCAGCGGCGATTGGCCTCCGTGAAGTTTCTTCCGTCGTTCCGCTAACATATGAAAAAGATTCTATTACACCAAGTCCAATATTGACAATTTATCGGATTTGCTCGAAACCGTTGGTTACCTTTGAACTGATCCAATACGACTTTGGTTTTGGCATCGACTTTGACGACGAGCTTTTTCGTTCCTATGCCCATGTCGTGCAGCAAACGCACAGCCCGGAGTCCGGCGTCGGGACCGGCGTATTCGCAAAATCCAAAGGCTTGGACACGTTTCCAGGAGAGGACGTGGCCGCAAGCTCCCAAGATGTGCCTTATCATGACGTCGGGCGCGCGATCCATGATATTGCCGACGAAAACGGTAACCGGAGGACCCGATTCCCGCTCCCGGCGTCTGCTGTTTTCGTGCCGATTTTGGTTCCGCGAGTAACGAACCGCCGGCGCCGAGGTCTGCATCGCAGATATAGGCGTTGGAATCATCTGGGTTTGGTAAATGACAAGCGTCTTTATTACACACCCACACGCACGCATGCACGCATTCGCACACGCACGCATACGCACACATACATATCCGTACACACACGCGCGCGCACGTGTTCGCTTAATCTATTAAAAAGAACACTTATTGCTCTGCAAACTTTAAATTGGATTTACGGATTTCCCGTAAATCCAATTTAACAATTTATGAAATAATTTAACATACTCTATCTGTTATAAAAAGATAATTGTTTTCGTGTCTGTAATTGGTTGGTAAAAAATAAAGCAGTTCATAGAAAAACCTGAAAATAATAATGAACTCAGGAAACTAATATAAATTTCTATACACAGGTAACTAGCAATGTAACTAAATCATGACTCAAACAATTTGAAGTAAAGCCGCGTAGCGACTGCGTTGCAGTAGGAAATGCAAAAAAAAACGTCATGTTCACGCATGGTATTGAAAATTCTACAGTTTGTCGTCTCGATATACTCACATGTGCCATTGGCATAACGCCGCTCAGGATGGGTGGTGGCGCTCCGACCATGTACGGCATGGAAGGCATCCCCGGGATGCCTAACGGAGGCTGTCCCGGATATGACATCGTTGACTATTTCAGCTTCGGATGCTGCAACCGACAAACGCAGATACACTGTAAGAACAATGATAACGATAACATCAAAAACAAGGACTAAATACAACATAAATGAAGATAAACTTGGAATTCAGCATTTTACTCCGATTTTGAAATTCAACAGGCAACGCGTCGCGGTTATGTTTTCCGCGAGTGCGAATTTTATCAGAGGTTCGGTGTCGTCGGGCGAGCGCTCAATTGCCAAATTCCATAATCGAACGTATATGTATATCGGATGCCAACATCCGGGAAATGTCTGGCAGCGGGCGAAGCTTCAATGGAGGCCATCGAGCAAACCTAACCATTAAATGTTCGGACCGCCGACAGAACGATTGGTCGGCCGTATCGGCGAGACTCGCGGGACTTACACTTACGAATCGGTGAGAAACCGGCGTTCCATAGATCGTTCGAGAGTCAACGGCTTCGTCGGTCGAGACACCAAAGATTCGACGCGATTAACGCTGCAATCAACAAATTACACCTCACTGAGATCTATAGCATCACTACAGCACCGCCATTGTTCGGAGTTTGTTCCGCCGCCGCTGCCGATGCCGCTGCCGCCGCCGCCGCAGCCGCCGCTGCCGCCGAGTGCGTGTGTCAATAGAGCTTGCCAGGCAACCGCGCTCACTTTCGGCTTTCATCCAGTTTTCACGATTGCTCTGCTTGCATTGCTTCCATATATCGCGAGATCGATATCGGCGGAATAACTGTTATTTTTCGTTTCGATTATCACGTTACACTGCAGTTTATTCAACGCTTTTTTCGAGCGTGGAATATACCAGCACGACGATCCGGTGAATCTGATTGGCCGGTCAGTGGCGGCTTGACACGCTCATAAAGGGTCATCTTTATGGCGTGCAAGGTCGCCGAGCGGTCGGTCATTTGACCGTCAGATGACGCTGGAATTTTTTTCATCTGTAGCAGGATTCGTTCCTCGAACCGCGGTAAATGCAAATATGCGTGAAAAAGTTAATTGCAGTTTTAATTACCGACTACGGTATTTTAAATGCTCTTCAGTGTCATTAACTGATTAATTGAATCGGTCCATTAAATTCGTCACTTAACTGGGTTGATCGAGTCAACTACAGAATGTAACCAGCCACGAAAAAAACCTTTATTTATTTCTAAGAAACAAAACTCATTGACATTCGATGAAGAAAGTACATGTCAGATTCGTAACACAGAAAAAAATCTATACTACCGAATCGACCGACCGCTTAGCGTTGTTTTCGGACTATGTTACTGCGATACAGAAATACAAAATAGCAGATATTGAGCTTTAACGTCCATGGACACAGATTTTACTACTTTATTTATACAATAAAAATACTATGCATTGAAAAATTATTTATTTACTTATATGTGTAAGAAGACTAGCCAAAACTTATGCATTTAAAGATCGTCATACTGAAATTGTATGCTCGCACTCAGTTATCGTTGCTCTAAACTTATTCTAAGTGTAGTCAAATTTTATGCAAGTGATAGATTTTCACTTCTCGGTACCTTCTGTAGCAAATCAAAAAATAGAGATGGGCACCATTTTTACGAAAGAACAATGAAAAATTGGCGGTACAAAATTCGACGTTTGCAGTTTTTTTAATTATGCATAAAGAGGCGAGCGAATGATAACATTTCATGTAACTATATACACTCGTGGATTTTTGAAGTACGTTCATGACTTATTGAATACTTTCGTTTATAAATTACTCTAGACTTCTTTTGTCCCACCAACACTGAAATGTGGTAATGTGACAAAAGAAAAAACGTTCCCGTTAATACGTAGTTCAATATACATCACGTATTAGTCTGCTTGGCTTGAAACCAATGCGTTTCTTTTAATAAATAATTGGAGATCTCCTACGATTATCGATTAAAATAATAAAAATTTATGAAGGGGTTTTCAAACACATTGACATTACGACAAGACTCAGATTTCTTAGAATTTACCATAAATCAATCGGTGAATTGGTGCACCGAAACCACTGTTATTAATTAAGTTAATCTGAACACTTGAAATCCACATTCGAAGTCGGTTCGCCGTTACTTTCTGATATCCAACATAAATTTGACTGTAGAATCGTTAATCCTATAAATATATACGTGTTTTACATTGCAATTTATCACGTGTCGACATTAGCTTGTAATTGGCCCACCATTTTTCGCACCCATCCGGCCTGACTTTGACCAGCTGAAACGTCGTTTGCATTTTCTGTCACAGGCTCAATGGAATTTTGTGTACTACTTGCATTGTCGTCGACGCTTTTTAAAATTGGCTGCGATACCGTTGCAAGCACCTGAACCTTCGTAACAGGATTAACTTCGTGCCGAGCATGCAGGATTCGCGATCTAACTGCGAGAACATTAGGCTTACGTGCAATAAGTGGTTTCGGTTTTGGTTTCTCGATCGCTTGGATAACTGTATTAATCGCAACTCTTGGCTTTCTTTTTGCCGGCACTGGAGGTGCGATTTTGGGATTAGTCGGAGGAATTTGCGAACTCGAATCGCTGGCTTGTCGCGCCGAAAGTATTTCATCAGCGTCGCTGAATATTGCACTATCCCGAAAAACATCTTCTCCATCCCCGTCCAGATAATTCTCTATTGTCTCGAACGATCTCTCGTAAAAGCTATCGGTCTCGCTTTCGCGTCGACTCACCGTCGCCGAAGATTCGTCGTCGTTCTTCTTCGCGTCGCACGTTTCGCTCGGCATGGATTCCGCGGCGCGTTTATAATCGGCAAATAGAATGGAAGGATCCGCGTAGTCCGCCTGAGCGATTCGTGCGCCTAATCCAGAACTACCCTGCTTGTAATACACCGCGGGCTTTTGAAAATTTGGTCCACTCGCCGGGACACAGCCGACAACGGAGAAATCATCCACGTCGGACGAAGATTCCCGCGAAAATCTCATCCTGCTTTTCTTCTTCGTTTTCCCGGCGCTGAGCGAACGCGAATACTTGGTTCTCTCGAACTCCTCGTGACTCTCGAGCGTCTCGGTACTCATTGTCGTCCGTAGAACTTGCAAAGTGCTGCCGGCTTTCGACAGAACGTTCTTGAAAATAGCGCTGCCGCTGATATTCGCCCGATAAATTTTGTGGTCCGGATGAATGTTAGTCGAGGTGACGGGCGTGTGAATTTCGGAATAGGCGTCCGTTAAGTTTTCGTCGAGAGACAGGAAAAACGTGGACGACGAAGTCGATCCGGTTGTGGGAAATTTAGCGATTCTTTCCTCGGGTTGACAGGACGACGCGTACCTCTCCATGTCCTCTAAATTTATTTCCGCCGGCTTATCCGACGCAATCGTCACGGGACGTTCGCTCATGGGTTTCCCGTCTCTATGCAAGAATCTCGCTTTCGTGACCGACGCTTGTGTGTTCGGACTGATTTGAAAGCTGCGCGGTAACGAGCCAGCTTTTTGCGGCGAAACTGGCAAACCCTCGCACAATTTTGTCAACCAAACTGCCGGCCGTGTTGGACTCTCGTTGTCCTGTTCTCTCTCCTCGCGCAAGCCATCCCAAACGTGTTGTAAATTGTCGTAATTCTCGAAGCTCTTCGACCCGCCGTCATCCTTCGACTTCGCATTATCTACAAGCGTTTCTTTGGAACTTTCGTTCAATTGTACAGGCTCGGCCGATAAGTTTTCACTCTTCGCTCGAGCAACGTTACTCTCTTCGTTACCTGAAGTTTCTCGCATGCGCAACGCAGTTTTTATGATTTTACTATCGGTCATGATGCTTTGTCTCTTGAAAGCTTCGAATATTTTTCTTTTCTCGTCGACTCGATTTAGCTTCATTTTTGCCACTGTTTCGTTGTTATTTACCGGCGTATTTTCGGTTTCCTTGCGAAGATTGTCGTAACGCAATTGCAATGTCGGCTGAACGTCGCGCGGTTGAGGCGAAGAAAACGCGTTCCATGCATTGTTCGTACGAACCAATCGCTGCTCGCGATTGTTCGATCGTACCGTACGGTTATCTTTGTTGTTGTTGTTGTTGTTATTGTTGTTATTGTTAGCCGCGCTTTCGGGAGAATAGTTCGTGTGTTCGGTGTCGCTTTCGTCCGATGTTTCGGCCGATACGTGTTTGTTGAAGCGTTGCTGATGCCTCACGTTTATGATGCTGTTGTTGCGTTGCTTCTCGAGTAGCCTCTGAAATTCTTGATTTTGCATGAGTATGTGGCCGACTATTTGTTCAACCGTCTGCGGCTGGACTTGCACTTGCTGCTGTTGCTGTTGTTGTTGCTCATTTACGTATTTGGTACCAGCTGATGGTAAATTTTCTATGTGGATATTTGATTCGGACTCGTCGAGCAACTGCGGCTTGCAGTCCTGTTCCGGTGTAATCGGCTCTTCGTACTGTACATCCGGATTCTCTTCGTTATCCGATTGATTCAACGTAACGTAAGACTGAAAACCAGGCTCCGACTTTCTTCTCCAATTGGTGAAACGATCTTTGACCTTCGAAGCACGCGCGTCCAATGATCTGTTCAGACTTCGATCTCTCGAACTGTGGAACATAGAATCTTCCGGCTGTTTCTTTCGTTGAGCCGCTGGTGAACTCTGAAATTATACAATTAAAGTTTATTACATGTAACATAAGATGGGAAACTTATTGTCCAATCTTTTCAATCGGTTAATATTTTCGCCATATATTCGGTTTTGCATCGCCTATTAAATATTACCTCCACTGACGCTCTTGCATTGTTGTCCAGCTTTCCAGTATTCTTCTTCAATTTTTGTCTCAATCCAGCTTCCGATCGTCTTCTCTCCTTTTCTTGTTTCCGCTTCTCAAGATATTCGGGCGGTGCGGAATATTGCCTCTTCGCAGATCCTTTGTCCACCGACGTATCTTCTTTTTTAAAAACAAGTTGGTCGGTAAGCGTTTGGTGTCAAGGAAAAAAAATAATTTTGCTTTCTTTTTTATTTGTGTACATACCATCTTGCTGACTCTGACCCAATTGCAACACCAACTGTCTCGCATGCGACGGTATTACGGCATTGTAATTTTCCAGTATAACTCGTTTTATCTGCAGTGCCCATTCCCTCTTCTGTTCGACATTTCGAGCCTTGAAGAAAGTAAAAAAATAATAACAACAGGTTTTCGAGATTTGTATATAGACTTAATGCAGAGACGATAAATATGAACTTTACCAATCCATATTCCATGCTAACTGTAACATTATACAGTCTCGATAATGCTTATACAACGATTTCCGATATAAAAATGTGTAAAGCCGCCTCCTTACCTGGAGCGTATACTGTAGTCGGGGGTTGTCGAAAGGAATGACATGAAAACTGCACGGTTCACCGGGTATACTTTCGATAAGCATGAGATTGGAACACTGCGAGAAAATAAATGATCATCGATTACATTCACGAAAGTTAAAAAAAATTTGTAACGAGAATTAAAAAAAAGTCTTACCAGTATGTGAGCTTTGTACACCAGAAGGCCGTCCTCTTTTTTCTTCGTTAATAACAACATCCGTTCGAAAAGGAAAGCGTGCCTCGGTGCTTTTGCCCCCCTCATGCGAAATCTTCCTTCCGCAACTAATTCACCGCTCGTCGTTAAATCGGGTCCGGGCCAACCGTAAAGCAACGATTGGATTTCTTGTACACGTACCGCGTGTTCGTGCCGCCTCTTCATCGCGTTAATATGCTTCGCTATTCCAGTCATCGCTTCCAAAGCTCCTTCTATAGCGGTTCGTCCTTCGGCTTCGACTCCATTTTGTTCGCATCCGATTACGTACTCTTTCGACAAGTTCTGCAAAAGTATATTTAACAACGTTATAAATAATGCGCTCTTATAAAGCTTTAAAAAGGTAAATCGCAACTAAAAACCCTTGTTCAGTTACTTTTGAAAAAAAATAAAAGAAATTTGTCGTTTTGATTGTCAGAAATCGTAGATCTGGCCGCCGGGCCGAAAACCGCCCAAATCGGGGTCACGAAATTTATTTTTTCAAAATATCGACTTTTAACCTATACCATCGTTCTCAAGTCGCATATTCTACCCCTGAAAACACTGGTTACAACCCTTTTTTAGTTGATTTTGAAAAAATACGATATTTGACAGAACTGTCAAAGTTATCAAGGACAAATGAACTTGGACTCGGTCTGGGAGGCCCAGCCAATAACAGCTCGAATAGTTTGCTAACAATGCTTTCCGTTACTCATTAACTTTTTAAAAGAGGGATAAGAACAGGTTTGTTTTATCCTGCGATATTTACATACCTCTAACAATAAATGGTATTTAAGAATCCTCTGCACCGGTTTAAGTAGAAATGAACCGAGCGGCAACGCGTGACCCAAGGCTGTTTGACGCTCTCGAAATGCATTCGCTGTCACCTCTTGACCCATAAGATCAGTCAGTACAGAAACTGTTCTGAAAACCAAAGAAAATCCATATACCATTTTTTTATGCCACGATTTCAATGTATCCTGACGCACTGTCCGCCTGAGCGTAGAAAATGATAAAAGGTTCCGTACAATAAAATTTCTTTCTTGACAATTTACCTCGGGTAATTGGTGCAATACTCTGTGTAAACTTTAAATCCTGCATTGTGCTTGATGAACGTATCGGCAACGCAAACCGGATTCAGACCACAGGCCTCAATTTCTTTTAGGAACTCTCTGCAAATAAAATAAAAGTGAAACTAAATACTCATTGTTATGTAAAAGTCCATGTTATAAAAAGAAATATCACGTACCTATTGAACTCAAAAATATCTTCGATATTGCTAAATAGGTCATTGAGTTGCAATTGTCGCACCAACCCTGCGGGATCGTCCCTCCAAAATATAAGGTAGCCCTAAAAAAAGCTTTATTTTAACTCTATAAGCAAAGCGATGCTTCATTGCAATTCTAAACAATCCAAAATTCTTAACTCTCAAGAATCTTTTTAAATAAAACGGCTGTACCTGAATGACCTGTCGTAGATGTTCCACGTATATAGCTTCGGTGTCAACGATTTCCATCAATACTCTCTCAACAGGATTTCGATGAGGATCGCAGTATCGGGGTCTGTGATACATCGGCGAGTGTCCATCGGCGCTGCCTCTGCGCTCGTTGCCTCCGTTATCTCTGATTCTGCAGCTCGATTCCGAAATCGTTATGACGCCGCTGTCTCCGGAACCTAAGACAAAACAACCGATATCTTATCGGCATCTTAATATAAGCGATATTTGAGAAATCGCTTCATCTACGAATTTCTCGATACTGTTTGAATTCCGGAAAAGCATCGGAATCACGAAATTACCTTGAGAACTGGCGCAAGTATCAGCGAGCGATTCAGCGGACGTCAAATAAGGATTGGCGGCGTGAGAGTTTCCCTGATTGCTGCAACCGCTGGAGGAAGTGCTCGAGGCAATGGAACTTCCCGACAGCGGTCTGCAGCCGGACCGTCGGCCTCCGCATCTTCTGCTGTATCGCAACGGTGTCAGACCGCTGGATTCGCGTCTGTAAATCGATTTTTCATTTATCCCCCCAGCTCGCGCTGCATCCGCGGTTGGCTTCTCGTTTTCCGTCTCAGTCTCGCGTGACTCCGACTCGACGTTGCTGCTGTAGGTGCCACTCGATTCCATGGGATTTACGTCCTTTGTTCCCGCCGCCGCCGCCGTCGTCGTCGCCGTCGTCGTCGTCGTCGTCGTCGTCGCTGCCGCGTCTTGTTCGTTTTCCGACGATTTCATCGTAGCTTCTGTCTGACTCCGGGATAAAACGAGCATCGCCTGCTCCGACGAACAGAGTTGACCGAATATGGAGCCACGATGGGAATGCGGCACCAGCGACAAGCGTTTTTGTATGGCAACCGGTATATTGCAGTTTCCTTCGGGCTGCAAGACCACCTGATGATCATCATACGAACAGCACTCGCCTCGTCGTGATAGCTCGTCGAACATTCCGAGCAGTTGCGGCACTAAGTCCGTCGAGGTACCTGATAACAGAAAATTTAAGATCATTAGCATTTTTTCATCTCATCTTCTTTACATATTTTAATTAATAAATGTGATGCACTGGTCAGAAAAAGCCAACCAGAAAGCACGCAGAAAATAATACAATGAATGTAATCCATCGATTAATTTCAAAACTGTGACAAAAATTATGTTATGAAATGTGACATATTTGCGGTGTAACTCTGCAAAATTGCAAAAATTACAGTGTTTAACGCAAATTTTACGCCGCTTAAATGCCTGTTTTTTGTAGGCGACTCAGCAGCAGCGTTAACAGGCACATTAATTTGTTCAACGATTCTCCTTATCCGGAGATCGACGGGAGTTGATTAATTGCCGCTGTTAAACGATATCTCGCCGCCTCGATCATCGTCGTCGACGAGCATGAAAACTGGCGTGCGTTAATTTTCCACACAAATGCAATTTCTTTTGCCCATTCTCATGCATACTGGAACCCATCCGGTTTTAATTATAGATACATTATGGGAAAGTAGAAAGTACGGCGCGTTTATTCCGAGAGAGCAAAAAAAAAGTGGGAAGGAAATGGAAACAAATAGACAGCCGGAGCCATATAATTCTCGGTTCGGAGACAGAACTGTACTGCCGACGACGGGACTCACTGAACTTATGCACATGCAGCGCGCGCTGCGCTCGGCAGAAGTATCAGGAAAAGGCGAGCACGACGCTGGCCTGTTGCACGATACTCCGGCGCTGCTACACTTAGGTGCATTGAACCCGGGTCGCACACGGCATGGAATATGGCAACAGATGCTGCGATATTTATATCATTTTTTTATTATCCTTTGCCCTCACCTCGATCTATGACACTGGGTGAGATGAAACCTTTGACGACCGAACTCGAAAGTATAGAAATTCAAAGAAAAGGCACATCAATGATTATTTTAATATTAAACCCGTATTGATAGCAAAAATATTTCGCAACGAAAACTGTGGAAAATTTGTCATCGGTCAGCCTTCCTAATGGGTTTGATTGATCATTAGAAAAAATAGGTAAAAATAGGGAAATCGAATCCATCCGATTTTCGAAACTCGAAAGTATAGAAATTCAAAGAAAAGGCACATCAATGATTATTTTAATATTAAAATCGTGTCCCGTATTGATAGAAAAAATACTTCGCAACGAAAACTGTGGAAAATTTGTCATCGGTCAGTCTTCCTAATGGCTTTGATTGATCATTAGAAAAAAATAGGTAAAAATAGGGAAATTGAATCCATCCTATTTTCGAATGACCATAAAAAATTACATCGACGCGAGCAGTTAATTTAGTCGAAATACTATACATCTGCTAAACTATCGAGAGAAGTTGCGCAGGCGGTATAACTCATCGTCCCTTTCTATCGTACGTGGACTCAAAATAGAACGCGGTATTTCCGTAGGGTCGAGAATCCCTTCGTGTTCACCGAGCTTATATACAGCGCGCATAAACGCTACACGCAGTATATATGTACACGGGAATCGTTTGTTTTCGAAAACACGCGAGAGAGTTAGAACAGCCTCGCGTGGTCAACGTCAATCAATGAGCCATAAAAACCTCTATTTCAATCATGGAATAAACCGATTGCAGGAAACAACGAGAGCAGTGCAAATTGCACGTACACGAAACGCTCAGAGTTCACGTTGCAAAATTCAGTTTCCATTTTCAAAAAATCCAATTCAAATCATTCTCACTGTAGAATTACATTATTTCTACATTAAATTACTTTTAAGTTCATATTATTTGTACGATTACACGTGAAGAGTAAAAAATTAATTAAATAGGTAGAAAAAAATCTTATAAGCCTAAGTCTGACTTATTATTTACCCAGCATCTCCTTTTTTCCAAAAAACAAACGAAGATTTTATTTCATGACTCTGAAGAATACGCAGCTACAAATTTGTAAATGTGATCTTCGATGTTTCGGAAAATGCTGAACACGGCTGATGCGATAATTTCGAAAGAAACGCCTGAAAACAATGGTTTCTTTATGAGGAAGCAAGACCGGAGGCGCCGTCGGGTGACGACGCGAGCGGTCGGTGTATAAAAGCGACGCGTCGCCAGGCGTCTGAAAGTTTTGAAGTGGCATCTAATCGTGGCTACACGCTGAAAGATTCGTCCGTCGGCAGAGGGGCGCATAGTATGAATCACTCGCGCACGTTGTTCCTTCAATGAATGACACAGCGGCGTCACATGCTTTCCGGGCCTCTGCGGCACGTTCGCCGCTTGTTCCACTTGCATACTCCGATCATCATTGACTCATTGGATCGTTAAGCCGCAGGATCGCAAACGTGATCATCTTCAATAAATTTTAAATTATTGATCCCAATCTCAAACGTTCTACACGTGAATCGTACAGACTTTTCCCCTTTTGAAGGCACGAAAATAATCCTGTCCACTTTGTCTGACCACAGCCAATCACAGAAGGGCTTCACATGAACTGTCACCAACTTTTTAGAAGTGGAGAAAAAATCCAGAGTCCACAGTATTCAAAAAGTATTTTTTAAAACTCACAATTTTTTAAATAAACTTTTGTATGGGCTTAGTTGAGCTGCTTAACTTATTAAAACTAGAGGACTCATCGATCACCAGTAGCATAACAGAAGCAAAAAAACGATTTCCTCTTATTTCCGTGCGATGACGTCATCCCAATCCGGACGAGCTCGAGTGCACGCGATAAAATTCCAAAAGCGCTCGAGTACCTCGGAGATGCTGCTACTATATCTATAGCCGAAATCGACTTCGTCTATTCACTTTTCTTACAATATGTAACTCAGGCATTCGAATGGCCACACGATCTTATTGGAGAATTATCTGGCCATCAATTTCTCAATGTTTATTCGAGAAATTTTTAATCTGATTTGCCTGGGTGATAGTCAAAGGTTTGGTCCGTTTTCTACCTACGCACACACATTAGACGTGTAGGAGATGTTAAAAAAACACACTGCATAGCTTGCGCAATTTTCCGTATACGAGATGGCTCTCGAAAGTTGTCTTGAGCAACGCAGCAACGATGAGGATGAACGACTACTTTAAATTCAAAGTCATGGGAAGTCCGATGCTATTGACCGCACACACCGTACAAAAGTATATTGTGAAATCGGCGTTGTAACGTTTCGTAAAGGAAAAATTCTATTGAGAAAGTAACAAATTCACTTTTACTGTTTCAAAGAAAGATTATCACTGTTTTATTACCGACCGAGCAACATGATCTTGTCGACAGTATATATATATAAAAAAAGTAAATTCATTATAAGAATAAGTTGACATTTTCTAAAAAAATATGGAGCTGCTTTGTAAACAACTCATCAAGTGATAATCAAACGACGAAGCAAAGTATCGAAAATACATAGGTTCTTACTTTCGCATGGTAATACACGTTGCATCCGTTGGAACCCATCCAGCTACGTAAATCCACTACCGTGCACCATATTTGTCATTACTCATCGAAATATTAGTAGTTTCCGTTGATTTCACTACACACGTGTTTTCCTCATGTTGAAAATTACGCGAGAAGTCGAGTCACACATACAAATTTGTTCACCGGTTATCGTAGATTTGTTTGAGTGTTAAATTCCAGACAAATAGATTGTAGACCGCGAGTGGATACACTGTTCACTGTTGGGTGAGAACAGACACGAGGCTAGAGCGTCCGTCGAGCGCGTCTTTCCAACTCGAGCAACAGGTATGTACTGACGAGTGTTGGAATTTACTGGTGAGCGCGCTCGGATAGCTCAGCAGCGACTCAGCCGAGAGACTGGCGAGAGGTTCGAGCAACGAGCAAGGACGTGAATGTTGCACTAGCTCGAAGACACCTCGGCTGCTCCTGAATAGGCTCGAATAACACGAAGTAAGCGAGGTGCGGGCGACCCTGCACACAGCAAGAGTTGTCATACTCGGCGACGCGAGATCATTTTTCTTAATGGGAAGCACAAATTGGTGGCAAGTAATCGAAGCCATGTCCGGTTCCGTCAACAAAGTCGTAACCAGCGTTGCCAATTGCGCTACGGGTTTGAAAGTCGTGGCAAATTCATCGATCTCCGAGGTAACGTGTATTTGTCGTTGCTACTCGTAACATTATTAGCAGGATACGTGGAAACGGAAATTACGGTTCCATCGCATGAAACATTTTATTTTGTGAATTCACTCAACATGAGAATAAAAATTGGAAAATAGACCTTAAACTAGACTGCCAGTCACCCACAAAACTTATTCCCGAAGGAAGTCAAAATCAAGCAAACTACTTTTTGCAAAGACGATGCTACAGACAGCGATTCAAAAGAATGAGGAACTTTTTCATCTCGTATTCATCAAATATAACCGAGGGAGTATTTTTAACCAGAAAAACACACCGTGGCATTTGACCGCTCCATCACGAAGGTCAGCGCAATGCTACGTTAGCAACGTTGGGCTTGCGTCAAAATACCATCGGCGCATTATCGACATCTGGCACTAATCAACGATCCGTCTTAAGTTGAATTCGCACCGGCTTGGAAGTGCTCAGATTTATAGATGAAAGTTACGCATAAACCTTCAAAATAATCAACTTCCAGTAGCCCTAGCCGCAATTCCTAGATAAAAAAAAAACTCTAATAGAGTCAGCCCAACTGCATATTTCCATCGCTGCTACTCCAGGTTTTATTTTCCAAGCTAAGTAGGCCACGGTGTCAAAGGGCGAACAATATTAAGTTGACCATGAAACTGAAGGGGGAGTGTAATTGAATACAGTGAAGGTTGTCACCACGGATGATAATCGGCGATTAGACTGGCAAACGAAAAATAATGAAATTCATATAACGCGATTGGATTTAATAACCTGGCATGAACTGTGATCTTTTTCTCTGAAAATAAAAACAAAAGGTATAAAGTTCATTGAACACCCTGTCAATTTATCCACCCATTCGAGATGAAACTGAAGCTTACAGTGTGGACGGGGCTTTATTTCCAGCTGTCACAAGGCAGCGAACGCAGCTCTGCAACGGACCATTGGTTGCATGCATCAGCCCTCGGTGCGTCGCTCGCTTGCACCCGGGACTTGGAAGTCCGCGTAAGATAGAATGGAATGTCTTTGTGTACGAGTTTCTCGTCCCCGCTTGGCCCTACTCATATACACACATAGCGCGGCCGGTGTTTACCTAATATCTTCAGTCGTACCGTTCTTAGGAAACAACAAAGCCTGGCACACGTCGAGTCTAATGACTTGAATTAGTACTTGCGACTATATAGATATAGATTGGATTTTCCACCAAGTGCACCGAACTCATTGATATCTAATCATCGACAATCGTCGCGTAGTCGAGTGAATCATAACTGGAATAGCACCGCTTTGTTCAATAAAATTGCAACTATCGATAGTGTCTCTGATGTATTTTCGTCGTTTGCAAATTGGCCAAAAGTTTCGATGGTCTGGACACAAAGCGCGCAGCTTCGGTTGGAACGCAACTGCTTAACGTTCACATCTTTGATTCACGTAGCATTCAACCTACTGCACTGGCAGTTTAATTGCGCCAATTGGTCGATTGCGTCGTTTTAGTCTCCTCCGTTACTGCGAGCCGACGAAACGACGAATTTGTCCTTTCAACGTGAATGTTATTTCTCGCGGCAGACGTTCAATGTGCGATATTTCATTTACAGAAACGGGCAGCACTGTTTGCGATACGCAAAATGTAGAACCTTGTACCTCTCGTCTCAAGCCACGACTGTTTTGAATGTCGTGAAAATGATCTCTCGTCCTATTAGGGTCAGATGACACGCCTCCAGAAACTATAATAGGGAACAGAAACTGGTAATCCAATTAGCTCAGAGTGACTTAATGTTCTTCACGAAAGCTAATTCGGATCAAGCCAATTCAAGTAAAATGTTTATTCGCAACTTTTTTGGTACAATTCGACCCTTGAATATTCTAATTTTCAAATAAATAAAAATTGTACTTTTATTAAAACAGTACAGATATTTCATAAGAGACATGTTTTTGTATTTTTCTTCTGAGAAATCCATTCTTCTATCTGACAAGCGAACGTACAGCCATATCTTATTATTATCTTCTTATTAGCCGTTATACGTGTTCTTTGCGATTCTAGAGTATGTTTGGTATTGATACAAGCGTGTGTGTTTATTGGGATCTTATTACTCGACAAACTCGTCCACGGCGTTGTTAAAATTGCGACGCTAAAACGGCACAGATCTGATCGCCTCATTGCGGTGATATCGTTATCGCGACAAATGCACTCTGCTGTGTCGCCGCGGAGATAAAATCCCCGATTAAAGCTGTGAGTCATGTATTCGACCATCCAAGCTAAATTTCCGATGACTTGCGGCGCGCCACAATCGCTTTGTTAGCGCGCACGTGCTACGGACTATTCCTTTTTCATTATTTTCCTCGAAACAAAACTGCGCTTCGATTATGTTCGTTTCTCTATTCCCAACGAGGCTCCAGTTAGATCGAGGTTAAAAAAAACAAAATGTCGAATGCTGAAAATGGAGACACGAGAAAGATGCAAGTTGTGCGGATGAATTCAAAGATCACAGAAGATCGGCAGTCTCGAATGAGTGCAATCGCGAGTGTCTCCCACTAGTCCGTCCAAAAGTGGATCAGTCGGCCAGGAGACCGCGCGCGCGCGCGCACCGCGATCGCGAAAAATCGGCACGAATGCAAGGATCGAGCGACCGGTGCCGTTGAACATTCTAAAAGTAGGTGATTGAGTCTGCGTACCAAGGTAAAAGAAAACTTGATCTTGGGTATAAGTTTATCGCAAAGAGTGCGCATTCTCGAAACGTATCCCGATGTATATATGTTCCCACGGAATTGCGTACATAATATACGGGCGGCGATGCTGAATATCTCCATAAACGGCGTTGCATCCCAGCACAGTAATAAAAAACCAAAACCATGAGAAACTTTTCTTTTCGATATTTATAGCTGCACATAAAAAATCAGACGTTGCATTTTGACGCAATTATTTATAGTACATAAAACGACACGTGATGTGAACAATGTAGGCTTGAATCTCGTTATCGAGGCTCAATTTTCTCACGCCCCCCCCCAGTTCAAAACTTTTCCCCCACACTTCCCCGTCAGAAAACCCACTTCATCGTCTGATCTGAAGAAACTGACGTTCATCTGTTTCATTTGTATCCCTGTGTATGGTTACCATGTGGGACACACGCGAGTGCAACGTCTAACCGTGGAAACTAACTGTTTAGTGGCGCCGAAAACGATCGTTTTGTGTCTACCCACTTACCTCTCAGCGCGTATGAATGCTAAATTAGATCTCGCGACGATATCGTGCACTACACTTTTCCGCCTGCAAGGTATTATAGAATTCTACGCAAAGCATATGGCGAGACAAATCCGCATTCAGTCGGCCGCTGAGCCAATCTTATTCAACTCAGTAATTACAGTAATTTCTTGTATTAAAAAAATTATCTCCGACTCACGATTATTTATTTTTTTGCTTCGATTTTAACCAGCAATCATCCAATCCCGATGATTTAATTGCCAACAAACGAACTCGAAAAAAATATATAGCACGAAGGGTTTAGAAAAAAACCTCTGAAAACACTTTACAGTGAAATCAGTCAGCAATAATTCAAAAATAATATTATTGCACCGATTTTGTAATACAACTCCAGTTCCTTCAAAGAGAGAAATCCAATGAATGAAAATAAAAGAAATAACAAAAACGTATTATTGTATATTGAGTAAATAAATCTCTCGTGTTATGTTTGTAAATGTATGTGTATCCGTTGATCGCGTCGCGTGACCCGAGCTGCGGCAGAGCCCGACGAGCACTGCCGGCGACTTTAGTGCGGCAAGATTCACTGGCGCATTAGCCCGAGTGAAAGATTCTCTCGTGTAGAGAAAGACGGAGAAAGTCATTGGACCTCCTGCTCGGTTAGTTACGTAGGAGAGTCACGTCGTAGTACGAGAATATACGCGCGCATTCGCCTGGTGCAACGGACCTACGGGGTGCGGCCCCGGAGCCCAGGCGACCACCACACTTTTACGTTTCGTCTGTGGTGTAAATACTATACCAGCCGAGCGTGCGGTGTGTCGCCTTTGGACGACTCGCGCGAGCAGCCGTATCCTACCACACATGCACCAACCGAGTAGATCCGGTCTCACGAGAGACCGAAGATCTGGAAGAGACAATGACAGCGGGATACGACAGCACCGAAGGAGACTCATAAGAGGAATTCTCGGGACTTGCGTCCCTCGTCTCAAGAAGCAGTTTTCAGTGGCGGCAACGATGGCTGTTTATGATTAACGATTGTGTTCACTGAGCCATGAGACGTGCTTTCGGGGCCTGAGTGAAACTTGTACGTAAGGTTGTTAGTGGGGAAAGTGTAATTGACTTTGCCTGGCTTGAATTTATAGAATTGACGAAGAGGCGCAAGTGAAACCACTGATCATTTTTGCAGCAACGAATCAATTTTTCGTTGCTGCAAAAACGATCAGTGGTTTCACTTGCCCCTCTTTTCGAGGCAATTTTTCGTTTTTGCAGCAATTTTTCGTTGCTGCAAAAATGAACAGTGTATGAATACGTAGGGTAGATGTACCATTAGTGGCCACTGTACCAATTATGGCCATTTTTATTATGTTATTCCTCAAAATATTTTTTTCCCACAATTGTATGTTGATTTTTGAACTAATTCATATAAATCCACTAAATGATCTACTAGATGTTTTTTTTTAAGCGATTGAATATTTTATTCAATCGCTTATTATTCCTCTGTATGTGATGGCCACAATTGGCTCTAGGGTAGCCAAAAACGGTACGTCTACCCTATCGGTTGCCAAGTTTTCGCATTGGTAGAAAAGCTTGGGAAGCGCTTTCAAAGCTGTTCAGATGTGTTGCACACTGAAGATGGCGGCTCGTGGAAATTTGTACTCGGAGAGCGACTGCTGACGGACAAGTGGTCGAGCTCTCGAGGACACCGCGTGTACCAGCGTTGCGTTTGCTGCTGCGCGCTGTGTGCAGAAAAACGAAACCGTCGAGAACTGACTCTTCGGTACTTGACGATGGCAGCCGCGGTGCAGGCGATAACCTGATACAGTGATCTACGAACGACGTCCTCTCGGGGTAGCAATGGTCGTGCGCCGGAGCTACCATTGAAATCGATAAAACCGGATCCCCGCGGGAGGAACGTCGTCAAAAGTAAAATCACGAGCTGCGCCAACACTGCCGCAGAGCTGTAAAAACTGAATGCACATCTACGTCATTCACATATTCTTCTTATACATGGCTTGAAATGTTCGATACCTAAATTTATATCTCCCGCAGCTTAATCCTTACGGTTTTCTTACGTATGGAAGATTGAATTGGCTCGTCAATTCGATCGTAACGGTGCCTCCAGACTCGGGAGAAACTTGTGCAGGCGCGTCAGATAATTTTTTCACGAAAATGATATCGCGCGTGGGTATAACGATAATGTACGCACTGCATTCATCAAACGCGCAGGAAGTAGCAAGTGAGATGTGCCGGATTTGTTTGCAGCTGGCGAAACGCGACACACGCAGGAAAGTAGAACAAAAGGACTTGACGCTGAATGATAGCAATGCACAGGATACGGGACAGAGTCGAATGCCGCGATAAATTGTATTCGCCAACTCATTTCGCTATCGTCAGGGTTAATGACTTTCAATTAGTAGAGTTAAAGTTTAAATTATGATAATTTCGCGTCAGCATAAAAGACGTTTAACAGTTGTCAGGTGTCCGAAAGTTAACTGTTGGACGTAGGATGCCTTATATTTATCGTCCACACGGACATTAGGATAACTTTTCGCCACCTAGAAATCGTATGGCTGCTCACAGCAAATTATTCAACCCTAAAAGCATCCGCGATCGGTCACAAAATACATCGAAGCCATTGGCTTCGTTTCGAAGTGAAAGACGATAACAAACATGGATAGTTCCATCGTCTCAAGTTTACTGAACGCGAGGCATGCACCGAGCACATCGTTGAATTCAACCAACGTGAACTTGGCCAGACGCCGGCGTCACTGTACAAATAACGCGATCTTATACCCAATACAAAGCCAGCGTGAACTCAGCGCACAATCGCAGCCCAGTTATCCTATCGAAAGCGCCACTGAGTATATTTCGAATTGGAATGCTTCCTAAAATTCGCCCCCAGATGTCGCGCACGAAAAAAAAACCCAAGCCTCGACGAATGCAAGTGCGTGAAATAAAAAAATATAAAAAATAAATAAAAGATAACCGGATGTGACATAATCGTAGGCTTGACGGTCAACTTCAGCCAACTCAAAGCCAGCGCGAAGTCAGTGCACAATCGCAGCCCAGTTGTCCTGCCGAAAGCGTCACTGAGTACATTTCGAATTGGAACGCTTCCCAAAATCGCCCCCAGATGTCGCGCACGAAAAAAAAAACCCAAGCCTCGACGAACGCAAGTGCGTGAAATAAAAAAATATAAAAAAAATAAAAGATAACCGGATGTGACATAATCGTAGGCTTGGCGGTCAACTTCCGAGCTTTCGACCTGCACAGATAACGCACTGTTATACCCAACTCGAAACCAGCGCAAAGTCAGTGCACAATCGCAGCCCAGTTGTCCTGCCGAAAGCGTCACTGAGTACATTTCGAATTGGAACGCTTCCCAAAATCATCCCCAGATGTCGCGCACGAAAAAAAAAAGCCAAGCCTCGACGAACGCAAGTGCGTGAAATAAAAAAATATAAAAAGATAAAAGATAACCGGATGTGACATAATCGTAGGCTTGACGGTCAACTTCCGAGCTTTCGAACTGCACAGATAACGCACTGTTATACCCAACTCAAAGCCAGCGCGAAGTCAGTGCACAATCGCAGCCCATTTATCCTGCCGAAAGCGCTACGGAGTATGTTTCGAATTAGAACGCTTCCGAAAATCGCCCCCAGATGTCACACACGAAAAACCCGAGCTACGAATGCAAATAACGCGAATCCAAAAGAAAAATACACAAAAAAAAACCGGATGTGACATAATCACACGACTCTCCAGTCGACCCTCGAAGCTTGAACGCGAGAGATTTTCACAATACATAACTAATTACCCAACGTAAAAAATAACAAAACCCCGTTACACAAGCGATTGTCATCAAACCGCAGAACCAGGGGACACTGTAAAAGCGGTGTTCGAACCTGTTCGAACCGCGCGTGGCGCTTACCGAAAAATTCTTCCCAGCTAACCGAGCCATCGGAGTCGACGGCACCGGCGGCCGCAACCTCCGTGTCGTCGCCCTCGCTTCCCATTTTTTCGCTCTCAGCTGCTGCAACTAATCTCCGCACGGAACGAGGCGACGATTTACACGCGTGAACAATTCTCCGTTGTCGCGTCCCGCGAGGCACTCATCACTGCTTTCCACTGACGACGAGAAAAAAAAAAAGAAAAAACACGTGTGTACAATATTTGGCCGAAGGAAAATCCGCGGATGCGTCCGCGCGGATCTCGCGCAGACTGCGGGATGTAAGCGGCGGTGGGTGGATGGTGTGTGGGGGTGGGAGAGGGGACGTATGGGGGCGGGGGGAAGGGGAGGAGGGCGACGAAGATTCACGGGCGGCGCGAGTCGACGCGACTACGGCCGGCAGAGCGCATTTACTCGCGCAGCGCGGGGTCGCGTGACTGACTGAGTCGGAGCGACTCGGCTGCAGACGACCGGAGCATTAGTCGAACACTGAACTCAACTTCGGCAGCTGCGGCGCCCGGAGAAGGCGGTCGTCGGCGCGCGGCGCGCGCGCGGACGTAATCGTCCGGGACCCGCGATGCACGACGAGAGCGAGACGCCATGCTCTCCGCGCGGCGGCGGCGTCGCCTGCTGCTGCTGCTGCTACTACAGTTTCACACGTGTGTGTGTGTGTGTACGCGCCACACGTACGTGTGAATGCACCACACGACCCACGGGGAACACTTGAATGCGACGCCTGTCTTCGTTCCCCCGAGCGCCTCCCATACCCTCGCGCTCTTCTCTCCAGCAATGTGGATCGCGTTACATCCTCGATTTTCACCATGCAAACTCATTATGGGTGTCGGGCGCTCCCCGCGCGTACACACAAGGGATTTCATTTATTTCCAAAAAGACGATACACAGACCGGGGGAAGATGTATGTGTGTGCGTGCGTAAGACGCGATTCGCGTATGCGTCACACCACCGCGTCTCCGAGACGGCGGGATCTGGAGAGTTTGTTCAACGGCGGTTCAACCGGCGGGCAGATTTTTTGCTCCGCCTTTGTTCGTGATCGTATCGCACCGAGTGGCACTTGTATCGCGATACCAGTTTTTCTCGAGGAGTATTGAAGGCATTTTTTTTCTAGGCGAGGTGCGGAAAATTGGGGAAAAAAAAAAATGGGAAATGGGAAATATGGGATATGAGATGGGAATATGGGATTGGGGACGAAAGAAATATTATTCGCAAAATTATAACACATTAAGAAGTCTATGTTGGATCAGGGACACTTGGATGAGTGATCGTTAAAAGCCGGTTATTTCATCTCTTCATTATTCTAAGTCTTCCTGCTATTATATTGGTCAGAATCCTCAAAATGCAAAAGTTGCACTTTACGGGATTGCGAAGGCTCCCCTAGGCGGTCCACTGACATACGTCCCCCCGCCCCCTCCCCCACTTATTGTGGTGTCACTGTCGCCCCGCAGAGCGTAACGAAACGGAGAGGGACTGCATTCGATAAGTCGTGTCATATGAGAGACTGGATCAATGATGGTTTCATGAATTTTTCTTTCACGCAAATATTGTTCGAATATTGCAGTATATATTTAATATTCTTCTCTTCTGCTTCCATCGCTCTAACAAATAATAATACACAAAACAAATATTACAATAATACCAATGCAACGTCACAGTAAGTCAATACATCACGACTCGTTGTATATTCATCATTCTTTGCTCAATTTTTCGAGTTACTAGATCATCCGACGCTTAACATGGGCGATGATGTTTTGTCTTGTCATCGCTCCGACGTTTCGGCTTATGAACGCAGGTACACTCGTGCATTGGTATTTTTATCGAGGATAATACAAAATTAACTATCACGAAAACTTAGGTAGCCCAGGGTCTGATATCGCCCGATATAGTTGATTCATAGTTTCATATAGTATATATACAGTCAAAGATGTTTCATGACGATTTATAGGATGCTGAGTTACCAGTCGGTATATAGATATTTAGCATTAAACGAAAAAGTTATCTTATTAACGCTTACCAAGCGTCAACCTGGATCGCATAAATATAAATCGATGTGTATCAGTCTAGTCGCGATGAGGTTTTGAAATGAAATGAGCGCGGTGCATAGAACGCTACCTCCGTTTCATCGAATCGGTGTAACTCTTTACATAAATCGTTTACAAAAATCCGATGCAAAAAAAGCATATCCTCACCAACACGTATGTAATTATGTTTTAAACGATTAATTGCGTCGCTTCGGTCAAGCGCTGAAAGATGATAGCACATGAATACGCAGTAATGAAATTGAGTAGCCTAATCTGCGCTACGAGACATTACACCGGCTTATTCGCATACGAACGAAACACTTTGCTTAGCTTCCCTGCCGTTTGAACTGCCAAGTAATTGGAACATGGAAGCAAATTATGTTTTGTATCCACTGTCATCACAAATCATTGTATTTGTCAATTGTGGAGGCCCAAGGTGACGTGAAATATCAAAAGTACACGAGAAACCATAATGTACTTCTTTCTTATCAATAAAATTAACGCTTTTTCGCATCACCTTAGATCGGACGAATGAAATATCTTTTTTTTTCTTCCATTTTTTTACGTGTCTGTACTATATACATTTAGCGAATAAAAAAATAAAAAGAAAACTGCGACGACAGGACAGTCTTACGAAAATTGGCGAGACGTGGGATGTCTGGCTTGACTTAAAGATTACAAAGTTATCCTTCTTACAGGAACGTCAAGAATTCTCTATCCTATTTGTTAAATAAACTACTAATTCATAATGTTGTATACCAATAGATCTACGACATGAAAGATTGTTCATGAGCCAGCTACATGATATGCGGTACGATTGGCATTACGGAACCGCATGGATTAGCGACGATACTTAATGAGACGGCGCCTTTCTTTTTCTTTGCGCTGCTTTTCCATTCACCGCATTATCATTGCCGATTCCTAATCAACAAATATCAAATAAATCACAAAATCTTCAATGGTTTACGTTTTAGTAATAATATTGGTAACGGTAATTAATATGCTAATAAAATGTGAATATATTTCCTTACGTTTTAGATTCGCTTTGGAACGCGTGAGACGAGGCGACGATGATGTACCGGATGTGGCTTTGGGTACCGAACTCAATGATTGCATTGCCTTTTTTCTTGCAATTAACTGCGCTACTTCCTCCATCGCCGGTGTCATCCACTTCGACTTCGAATCGCTGCTAATAAACGAAAAATAAATTTGTACGGACGAGTTTACAATTACTGATTATGATGCTTTACGCCACTTACTCGTTGGATTTGCTTTTTTGTCTGTAAATGCCAGACTGTCGATCCCTCATACGGCGCATGACTTTGAGCATCGCGTATGTTGGCAAAGAAGGTGGTGGGGGCGACGGAGGAGGCGTCAGCGGTGACGGAAGGGGCTGACTACTGACTTTCGCAAATTTGTCCGGATGTCGTGCCAGTACTTCTTCCCAAACAAACTCCGTCTTTTCCATTGGCGCCGGTGTATTTCTCGTTATGCGTCCCTACAATATAAAAAATACATGAAAAAAAATGTCTACGGGATTTGACTCAGAAGAGAAAGTGAAGAATTTGAGACGGAGCTTGCCTCGCCGTTGACTGGCTTGCACGGTCGCCTTTCTCTCAAGTATCGCATTTTGTACGGTTCGAGAGATGCGATATTCTCGTTGGCGATTCGTTTTCCATAGAGTGATTGCGATACATTCTCGGCGACGTGCGTACCGTTCCGGAATAAGCTTCGCAAATATTCGTAATTTGGCCTGGCCTCAAAGTCTAATGCTGCTATGTACTTCATGTACGTCGTTATGGCCTCTGCAAATAAAAAAAATTCGCGTTTATATGAGATATTTCCGCCACGATTCATCATTCGGATACAAGACGAAGGTGTGTTTACCTGGAGGTTTCTTCTTGCGAGGGAAGCACTCCCGCATAAACAACGGAATGTCAGATAGTAATATCTCTTTTTGTGCGTGAACTTCCTCGGGATTGCTCGAAGGTGCCATACCACCGGTTTCTTGCTCCCACGGCAATCTTCCGCACATCCATTGTAATAAATTATAGCCTAAAGTCTCCATATCTCCCCTTCTCGAATGAGCTAAGATGAAAAAAAACGACAAAATAAAAACGGTTCAATTTCTCTCGCAAACTTATTGGATGTCCAAAACATTGAAAGTAAGGCTTATAGAGCTTCGTTTGAAAATCAAAAAAATAATTAGTCTTACTGCCATCGTGGGCGTCCCTCGACGTGAATTCTAGAGTTCCTTCGTGAGCGCGTCGTTCGTCGTGGACGAAAGGCTTGTGGGCGCCCGCGCGAGTACGGAAACGATACGCGAGTCCATAATCAACGAGGTAGGCCCGCAAGTTTTCCGTAACCGATTGTTTGTCACTAAGCTCCAACGTAATGTTAGATCCTTTGACATCGGCGTGAGCGTATCCACGGCTGTGAATGTACTCCAACGCATCCAACTTCAGAGGAAAAAAAAAAACAATACGTGAGTCCGGAACATAAAAACCAACTTAAAAATGATCATGATTAGATGCTCCATTACCATCTGAATGGCAAGACTGTTGACGATTTTGGCAGGAAGTTTTCTGCCATAGGAAAGAAACAGTTTCCCAACGTCCATTCCGTATCGCGGTATCACTAGAAACCTGTAGCGCTCGCCTCGGTATACATGAGATCCCGAACCTTCATAGGTCGGTACGCCGAGTCGTTCTATTTGCTGTGACTTACACCAACTGTCGACTGAAAGGAAAATGACTCGTCAATATTTCATTCGATTTTACAAATTCCCATGGCAAATATTCAACTTACTAGTCTCCTTTCGCGCTGCTCTGATGTAGAAATTCATTTCCACAAACAGTGGGCCGTTATTGTGAGGCTCAATTTTAATAACGTACTTGGCATCTTCGCCCACGACTTTGTGAACATTATTGGATGCTGAATTAAACAATGAACTTGGTATAATTCTTTGTCTTTTGGCTGCTCGATCATATTGAAATGGTACTGGAATATTAAATATTCTACTCACCGAGATAAATGTCCCCAAAGCCGCCGCATCCGATCGGATGACCCAGTCTCCATTCCTTCTGTGTTATATCAGTCAAAATTTCTCCCTCTGGCAGACGCGTCGGTAGTCTGCATCCAAAGGCAGCCACTCTTTTCACGGGAGTCTCCTCAGCTCGTCGAGGTGCCATTTGGCCGTTGGCTCATAACACTGCGATTATAACATTGAATCACAAATTTTTATAGCTTTATTGTAAATCATTGTCTTGCGTACAAACTGAAGTATGAAAACAAAACATCCATTTTCAGGCTCGACACAAAAGCAGGAAAAAAATGAAAAATGTCACACTGCCTCAGTCATTTTGATGCAGTGTTTGCTATACATTTTATGAGGTTTACATGGAACTTTTTGGCACAGCTATAGTATCGCTGACAAGATACACATTTTCTACAGCCTTTCAAAAAAGAAACTCCGTCCTTAAGCTAAAGAAATTAAGCAGACTTTGTTTGAGAAAAAAAGAGACAGCTTTGTATCCCATTCTGACTGGAGGAAGTTGCAAGGGATCACAGAACAGATGTAAAAATAATGGAAAATTATGATAGTATAGCGAACACTGAAACTAACATACGATCCCGAATTATTCACTGGTTGTATTCATTGCTCGACGAGCCCGCAAACATTCGGAAACCTTTCTGAGATCACATAATAACGATTCTTGGTAGAGTGAGCAAACGCGAAAAGCAACAATTGAGTAACCATAACAAAAGAGATGTGACGTATACGCTGATTATACACTACGCAGACGTTGTATTATGTTTCTCGTTGACGATCATAGACATACACTTTTCACTTACTGTCCTAATGGCAATATAACATCGATACTTTTCACTTGTTCTACCGAAACAATTATTTCGATCTTTTGGTCCACCTTCGTACTACCATTTTATCACATTTTGTACGTTGAGTGTGAAGTACATAATGCTGAATTCCCACCAAACGTGGCGCGCGTAGCGTCCTCACAAAGCCCAGCCAATCAGAGCCAAGACTTTTGTGTATTGACGTGAATCGGTAGGTCATCAATTAAATAGCTCGGTCAATGAACAACGGATTTAAACGATATCGAAAAACTCGAGTATAAATTGTTTGCGGCAATTTGTGCGAAGATTGTTTCGTTGTTGATCATTAGTCTCGATTAAAACTTGAAGATTGCCACAATTCTACAGTCGTTTTACCAGCCAATCAGAAATATGTATTAGGACTAGCTTGCATTGAAAGATCATATGAAAAAACTCAGTCGGTAACTGAAACTGTAATCCGGTCGCGACGTTACCAACGGTCGGCTTGCAGCATTTCTCAATGTGTTCTCGAAAATACGATTCGCGGCGGCGACGTGTCAACAAGACGGTGCTGCCATGAGAGATGCACCTGTCTAACGTCGGAAAATTGACGGAGCGCTGGTGGGTGGTGTTGTTGACGAGGGTCCAATTTCGAGCAGTCTCATAATTTGTCATTGTCCCTCCGGGAGCAGCTGTCAGACGCCACAAATCGCAAGGTCGACTCGCACAATCCTCTGTTAATAAAACATAAACTGCCGGCGTCGAGACATATTCGGCGAAAACATCGAAAGTTCGATGAAAGGGTTGAAAAGCGATCGTACGCAGGGGTGAAATCTCTGACGTCGCCTGTCCCGCTGACACGAATATTATACGCACAGCTCGTCGTCCGATCACGCGACTCGTTGACAATTCAATTCGTCAAGTCCGCTGATCCGCATAAGCTCCGGATTCCTCGCCGTGAGCCGTTTTCGGTGGTGCGGCCCGTGAGTCAGCCGAGTTGGCTGGCGAGGTGGCCAACGCGAGTGCGATAGATTGCAAATGGCGTCTGCTAATGCCGACGTAGCCGAAATCGAGGATAAAATCGACAAGCTGACGGTGTCGAGAACCGACAGCGCAAGGAAACAGGATGACAGGAATTCCGCGGACGGTTTTGAGCCCCACCTGTCTGGCTTTGAGACCCGGGAGCTCTACAAAATTGCTCTCAACTTTTACAAAGGTACGTTGCGAGCCTTCCATCTGAAATTTCGAATGGCTCAAAAAGGTGGCTAAATTTGAAAACCCATTTTTAGTTTAAATTAATAAAAAGAGCAGACAAAGGTTTTTGAGTCTGATAGAGGTACATTTAATCTTCCAGAGAAAGAAGGCAAAGCCGTTCACCTCTCCTACGAGGACAAACTGAAGCTCGTGGCTTTCACCCAGCAAGTGATGCACGGGCCGTGCACATCGGAGAACTCGGCGCCGCTGGGCGTCCTCGACGTCATAGGCAGAGATCGGAGAATAGCGTGGCAAAATTTGGGTGACATTACGAAGGAACAGGCCATGGAGGGATTCATAGTTTTGCTGGACAAGCTGTGTCCCCTGTTCAAGACTGTAGTAGAGGCGCAGAAGAGGGACGTCGAGGAGAAGATACGTCTGAAGAAGGAGGAGGAGTGGAGGAGAGCGGACGAGGAGAGGCAGGAGCGAGAGGCGGAGGAGGAGCGCAAGCGAGAGGAGGAGGAGAGGTTGAAGAAGGAGTATCAGAGGCGGCAGATTCAGGAGGCTCTTAATCAACAGACCTACTACCAATTCCGAGCTTACGCCGAGCAGCAGTATCCCGGCAATCCGGAGCAGCAGGCGGTTCTCATAAGACAACTGCAAGAGCAGCACTATCACCGTTACATGCAGCAGCTGCATCAGAACAGCTCGGTGATCGAGTGCAGCTCGGATGCGACGCAAGCGGAGAAGAAGGAGTGCGCGACGAAGAGCAACGACGAGTCGAACGAGAGCAACGAGAGCAACGAGAGCACTCCGCTCAAGCGCGAAGACTCCGAGGACGCGGAAACCGATTGGCCGCCGATAGCGCCGCCGAAGATGTGGACGCGCCAGGAGGTCGACGAATTCAAGGAGACGATAAGACGCGAGGCTGGCGACGCTGTTATCAAGGTCGGACACGGCGAGACCGTGACCGTGCGCGTGCCTACGCACGAGAACGGTTCCTGCCTGTTCTGGGAGTTCGCGACCGACGGCTACGACATCGGTTTCGGCGTTTACTTCGAGTGGTCGAAACCCGACACGAATCAAGTGTCCGTGCACATCAGCGAGTCCGAGGACGAGGACGACGACGACGAGGACGATTACGATTCGCGAGAGGACCTCGAGAGCGGCGCGGTCAACGGCGAGGCCAGGACCGACTATAACAAACCTGCGACTCCACCCATAAGCGTCATTGTGCCGGTATGTTTTTTTCCTCGGATATTGTATGCACGGCAATTTTTGTTATCGCGACTTATGTTACTCGTGCGGGACGCTATATCAACGCGCTGATTATAGAGTGATGTTGGAACGAGATATTTATAGAAGCTTTCAATTGACTGGCTGTGGCATTAAAACGAAAAGTGATTTCACGTCTGTTCGCCGATGTGGCAAATCGCTGATAACGGGCAGATCGCGTGGAGATTGCCGAGTAGTGGTTTTTGTACTGATCAGAGAATGATTATTTCTTAAATATCGATTCACTTTTTTTATTAAGACTTAATTGTATATCGATGTTTGGGGAAGATTCTTGACTGTATTTGCTTTTACAGGTATTCAGGAGAGACTCGCAGGAAGAGGTTTACGCAGGTAGTCATCAGTATCCCGGCCTGGTAAGATCCACTCATTGATTTTCTATGTTACTAGTTTACGAAGCTATGAACCATATTCCCGATGTCCTTTTGCTCGCTGACGTCGTCGGCTAAATACCTCGTACATGTTATACGTCATCTCAAGACGATAGCAATGGATAAAAGTTTTCTTCTATTCCCCGGTCGGTAACGAAAACGGGGTAATCCGGGTTTCTCCGTCCCGTTCATCTGTCAGATAAAAGTGGGATAAGCCGAGTGCCCTCCATGTAACAAGTTTGCGGAGCATTCGGCTCGCCTCTTATCCGACGGATAATCCGTGGCGGATAAATTCGAGATAAGAAGATCACTCCCCCGTAATCTTTCGAGCATCTCTGTGTCACGATTCGTGATAAGATATATTTATAGAAAATTATCTTATAATTTTACCAACATTATAGATAATTATTTTTTGTTTAATTGCAGGGTTCGTACCTTCTCAAATTCGACAACTCGTATTCACTCTGGCGAAGTAAAACTCTGTACTACCGAGTGTACTACACGCGACCGGGTTTCTCCAAAGAGTAGACAGCATCGTGGCGAGTCTAACGAAAAAACCTGCAAAAAGCGACGAAAGGAGGAACTTTTCACGGTCGAATTTTAGCCAATTCGCGATAGAGTCATTGCAACAAAGCGATCGAGCACCGAGCCTCTGTCCATGTAAGTTTCTTCTCCTCGCGAACTCTCCTAGTCCGACGTTGATTCGCCGTGCAGTTGCCCTACTCGAACGGTCCACTGCACGATCGAACGAGACCTACTGTACAAGAAGACGAGAACTATATATTTATTATACAGGTTGCGACGCGAGAGGATTCCGATTCATCGAATTAAGAAGATTGATAAGGAATTGCGAATTTCTTTTTATTATTTTTACCACGCCCTCGGCCACCTGACCGAACGAGGAGCACACGACAAATGCCGATGTCCGATGAGAATGCTCTCGATGTAATCGCCTCGAGTAACTCGCGTTCAGACAAAACAAAACGAAGAAAACTAAATGTGTCGATTGCCTTTCGTTTCTTTTCTTTTTTTTACATACATATAGAATACTTGTGTTCGACGACGAGCGGGCACGCATAAATGTGTAAAAAGTTGTACGTAGAAGTGTAGCGTCCCCTCCTCCTCGTAACGGCGTTCGCGGCCGCAATATCTCGACTCTCAATCAGCTCCGCCGCGTCAGTGTTTACAAGGAATAACGAAGTATACACACAATCACACATACACATACACACAGTCGACAGAGGCGTATTTATGCATAGATGTACAATAATGAGATGATTTGTCTCGCTTCGAAATGTGCCCAACACTGTAACATATAACTATATATTATATATCCGTTACTTAATAATAATGTCTACTGTACGTAGTTGTTTATCAGTTTATGTATGGATCTCTATGTTATTCATATTGCAGGCTGTCACATGTCTCATGTTATGTAAAAAACAAACAAAAAATTGTGTCTTTTTCGAAAAATATATGAGCGATTAAAGCACTTAACGTTGTTCGGTTAATTTCGTAGTCGTCGTCCGTATGTTAAGCGAGAAAAAAATAAACTGTTCCCAGTAAAGAAGACGTCGAGAGTTTCACGTTTTACCAAGAGCAGCTTTCGCGACTTCCCCACGTCTGGAGTTCATTTTTCGTTTTATTTTTCACACATCCACGCTCGCGCTGTTATTCGTTATAAAGCAACGTGAATGCCTTCGCTCCCACCATCACCGACAATAATTAACAACAATGTTAACAACAACTTATGTTACGAACTGCGTTTTACAGATTCAACGCGGCGAGTACACTTAACAATATAGCTACCGACTGCCTAAACGTTGTCAACAATCAAAGTTTCGAGTTTTTGGTAAAATAATTTTTCGTACCCCTGTGCAACGATTTTCAGCGCAATTTTTCGTATGATTACGTTCGCGACGTGATTCGTTACAATACGTAGGAATATTCTCTGTTTTTTTTAAATACAGTTTGTTTGCTTTTTTAATTATTATTATAAATACGCGTTGGCAATAGTTGCGGGCGAATATTAAGTACTCCTCGTCGACTCGAGCAATCTCGAGTCACCTACACCGAGAGCTAACTTGATCGTATGTATAGTTACAAGTGCACTTGGTTCAAGACGGCGCAATACGCTGTAGTGAGCATTTTTGTTGTCGTTTTTTCCTCTTCTATAATAACAGTTATTACAATGTAATATCGAGAGGTGCCAAAAACGAAGGTTTAGCGAATAGCAAAGATCACTACACTGGATTGTCTGAGGATAAACTAATAAAAATAAATAAACATCGCGAAGCCATTGGCGATTTGTAAATTCGTAGCTCGATTCAACGACGACCTAACAAACTATTCGGAAATCCATTAACAGGCAATTTTATATCTTCTGCTTTTTTTTTACTTGTGTATAACGTACTAGTATTGCGCTTTGTGTACTTTCTAGTTCTCGTTTGCATCGACGACTATACTTATTCGCAATTCTTTACTCTTTCACCCCCTCGTCTTGCTGTATTTTATCGTAATTGTAATTAATTTGCTTGTTGGCTCCGTAAACTCGAATCGACTGGATTCTCCGCGCGAGAACTCGTCGCTATAATCTGGCAGTTTGGAAAGACTTGATTGTTCGAAAATACGACCCGAAGATGCTGCTAACTAAAGGCTTTCCCATTCGAAATCTTCTCCGCACGCTGTTTTCGCACTATTTTCACAAAAACGTCCGCCTTTTTTTTATAAACTATACAGACAGTAACGAATAATCCATAAACAATAATAATTTTAATAATAGGCAATAATAACTATCCAGCGAATATAACTGTATAATAATATTGTAGATATAGATTTTGTGGTAAAGGAAGAAATTTATCGGCTGGCATACGCGATTTTATCACATTTCTCTCAGAGTCTAATAGAATTCTAAGTACCACGTATAACGTATAGATATACATTGTAATACGTATACGTCTTATAATCCGCTATGTGCGTCATAGCATTATTTTACATATAAGTAATTATAGCGTAGCGTAGTAGCAATGCATCGTCTCTTATAGAACGAATTTTTCCCTTTTCTTTTTTTGTTTTTCTTTTTTGTTAATTAATAAACGAGTAGCTGCTCTCATCGTCCAAGCTTAAATTGACGGTAGGAATGGTTTACATACAAAGTAGTAATAGTGGCATACATTACGTGTATATATATACGCGGCTGCTGTTTGCTCGTCGTTTAAGGCCAATCCTCGTAGTGTGCGCACGTAATATGCATAATACATGGAGATACAATAAACGCGGTATCACGCGTCGCAATTGTTTCCTCTCGAAAATACATAAGTACAAGCTTTCATATATCATAATATATATATTTATGTAGAAATAATTCAACAAATATATATTTATGTATAATTAGGTATATACGCTAAATGGACGTCTATGTATATATAATATACGCGAAAAAATCGATCGCCACGTCGTGCGTCGACGCCTCCTACAAATCTTAAATAGTCGTGGTATATAAATGGCGAAACAACTTTCAGGAAATGGTTTTTCTTTTTTTTTTCTCTCTTTTTTTTTCTTCCTTTTTCATACCGCTAAGCTTGAGTAGTCGAGGAGTTTAGTTTATTGAGCTATCGACCCGAATCGATCGGCTCGACTGTGGTTGCAGCTCTCACCGCATGTGTGTGTCAACGCTCACCGTGTACATGTATAATAATCCTTAATCTTCCGAAGCTTGCTCTATGTGCTTTTTTTGACGCTTCGTCGCGCTCGAGTTTAATCGAGAAAAAGGCAAGCCAAGCCCGTCCCACGTGTCTCCGTCTTCGCGCGCAATAAGCGACAGCTCGCTCGTTCATCGCTGAGAACGAACGACTCTACTGGTATTTTATTCGCTGGCATTTTCCACCCGGAACTCGGAAGCGCATTTTTTTTCACCGTCTTCTTCGATCTTAAAAGGGCGGAAAATTAGCACATTTTTTTTTGGCCAAAGAGGTAGCGGAATTGTTTTTTTTTTAATTCTATTAATACTTATGGATTGCGAGTCTGGAGCGAGGAATTATTTGGCATAGAAAAACATTGGAAGAGAACTGACGCAGCAATTTTTTTTTATCAATCGCTAATTCGATTTCAATTTTTTTTTCCGTTACTCGTTCGACCAAGCTGCGGCCAATTGATCCCTCTTAGTAGATCAGACGAAGCTCCGAGATTCGGGTGGAAGTACCGAGCGTAGACTTGGCCAAGGTGGCTACGTTAAAATCATCTCCCTCGTCTCGGCGCTCACTTCCCAGGTACTTTATGGCGTAATTACGTGGTACGTACTCCTGGTGCGTTGTATATTTTGTTATCATACTTATATAGAATTTACTACTATCATAAGATCCGCACATTACTATCCGTATTGTGCATTTTCCTGTTTTTTTTTTGTTTGTTTTATAACAATTAGCCACTAATTCGCCCGCGAGCGCAAATCAGCAAATTTTCTCCAATTAAAATTTCTTCTTTTTCGTTTCGCGCCGATTTTAATATCTACACCGTGGCCAAACGTTACAAGGACGTTTCCATGCTGACGTTGAATCGCTTCGCGGATCCCAGGAGATTTGTCTCCGTCGGATCGTCCGGATGACCGTCGCGAGTCGCGTCTTCCGTTAGACTCGCGCGGAAATATTTCTTCCTTCTGTTTCTCTCGGCGCCGGCGACTCTGCCGGTCTCGTTGAGCGATTGGCCCCGAGTCAGGACTCGTCGCATCTGAACCGGCGCGCAGCTTCCGCTGCCGCCCGGTTGACCTTCGGAGGTCAAAGACCCGTGAACTTCAGTCTCGACTGTCAGCTCGGTCACGGGTTTACCCTCGTTGGTCTCCCAGCCGTCCGAGTGCAGCAGATACTCCGGCTCGACGCTGAGATTCCGACGGTGATGACGGACGCCGTTTCGGCCGCCGCCGCCGCGCACCGATCGCACTCGCTGCGGCGCGTCGGCCGTCGCGACGGTACTCTTGTGCGGTACTGATGTCAGCGACCGCGCGAGCCTCGAGAAACCAGGAAGACCGAGCGCCTCGCCGTAGTCCGGCGGCTTCTCGTCCGCCCGCAGCGGCATCACGTGCACCGCTTTGCCGCCAAACGGATCGTTCGGCGCGGTTCGGCAGGCCTCCTCGATTGGGCTCGGGAATATCAGGGACCTGGGAATATTTTCCGTTACATATATTATCGCATTTTGCGTCATCTGTTTTTTTTTATTTTTTTTTTTTTTTTGTATGTATACGAGGAGAAGTAGCCGCTTGTGCGTTTTTGCGAAAAAACACCGTGCCCGAAAAATAGAAAATTTTAGGAAAAAATGTGACAATAAATGTAAATTTTGTATAGTTCAATACAATCAGGATTTACTTTTTTCGGTCGAAAGAATGCTCGATGATAAAACTAATGCCGAATTTCTCAGAATTTTAAAGTTGAAACCTCAAAAATCGCAAATTTTGTCTTGCGTTTTTTTGTGAAAGAAATATTATTCGATTTCGTAAAGTTTGGAAACCCTATCCGATAGCAAATTTTCCAGCGTTTCGAAAAGCACCGTTATTTGCCTGACAAATAATTCGACGAGAAAAACGCGAAAAATATTTTTTTTCGATTCCCCCGAATGACTAAAATTTCTCGTCGACTCACCTGCTGGAAGTAACGCTCCTCGCACCCTGATCCGCGAAGCCCTGCTGACCCGACGACGCGTCTCGGTTCCTCCAGCAAAAATTGTCCCGGCCGAAGAGCAGATTCGCGCGTCTCGTGTCCCTCGACGATCTGGCCTTGCGCTCGGTGAGCGAGCTGCGATCATCGTCGCGATCGCTCGCCAATTTCCTCAGTTCCTCCGCGGTGACGAGGGTGTAACGTCGTCGATGCTGCTTCAGTATCGACTTGAGGCAAAAATACGTCCTCGACGTGGCAAGATTGCCTTCGTCGTCGACGCCCCGCGGAATTTCCTCGTCGATCATCGGATTCTCGATGACCCGACAACTCGCCGACCCTGAAGACTCTACCGCCTCTTCAGCAACCGCAGACGTCCGGATTTTCCGCTTGGGAATCGCTCCGCAACCAACGACCGTGCCGACGCCGCTGTTACCACCGAATATCCTCGACTGCGCCTCGAGCCCAACGCCCTCCGACGGTTCCTCGTTCTCCAAAATGTTCTCCAGGCTATTGCCGTTCAGCCGCAAAAATTGGGCGCTCGCGACAAAGTCACAGTGAGTCGGGAAATTCGGGGCTGACAGATCGCGCGTCAGGTGACTCAACCTGGTGCCCTGCCTCGACGAGTCCTGCGTCGAGCTGAACTGCGGTAACGACGTCTCGAGGGAATTGCTGCGGAAATGTTGCTGAAGAAAATTCGCCCCGCGACGATCGCAGCCGCCGAGTGTCCGATGGTCCGCCAGGTCGACGAGCTGATGATGGGAATTCGAGGGAAATTCGACGTCCGATGTTCGACACCTGCGGCAGGTCGAATATTCGGCTGTATAGTCGAGACACGAAGTCAAGGTCGTTGAGGTCATCGCGGACATCGCGTTCGCCTCGGCGTCGTCGACGTCGTCGCGGGAGGAAACGCGATGACAGTAGCACTCGCAGCCTCCGGATCTGGTCGGGTCCAGGGCGGAGGGTGGAACGTCCAATGACACTTGCTGGGCTCTTTCGTACAGCAGAGCCTCGGAGTAACTTGGCACAATGTCGCCCGGGTCGACGAGCGATCCGGCGTCGTCGGAAGTGCGGCTGGTCTGCCGTTGTTGGTCGCCACTGGTGGCTGTCGGCTGCTGGGGCGACGGATCCATGAGGAGAGCCTCGCTGTAGCTAGGCGCGAGCATGTACGAACCCGGAGCGCTCAGCTGGCTGGAAGACGCGTGAATCGGCTCGCCGCTGGTCGGCGTGTCGTAATTGACTCCGAAAAGTTTCGTCACCTGCCGCGGGAACGAAAAATGTATTTTTTACTAGGAAAAACGATCCCCTTGCCGTTTTTTTTTGGCGAAAATTTTTTTCGAACGATCCCCTTGCCGTTTTTTTTTGTCGAAAATTTTTTTTTCCGATTTCACGAAGTTTTAAAACCCTATCCGATGGCAAATTTCCCGCTGATTCCAAATATGACCGGTTTTTGCCCGAAAAATAAAAAATTTGAGGAGAAAAACGGGAAAAACGATTTTTCACTTTTTCCCAATTTTGGCACTTTACAAAAATCGGTGTAATTTTTCTTTGGGTCGATATAATCGGGATTTTCTTTTTGCATTCGAAAGAAAACTCTACAACGAAGAGAATGCCGCCAGGCGGATCGCGATATCTCGATTTTTCGATTTTTTGCAGATTTTTTAATTTGACCCCCAAAAATCGCAAATTTTTAGAAGGGGTACCCCTTGCGTTTTTTTCGAAAAAAAGTCGAAAAAAAAATTTTCGATTTAACGAAGTTTTAAAACCCTATCCGATGGGAAATTTCCCGCTGATTCCAAAAACGACAGGTGTTTGCCCGAAAAATGGAAAATTCGAGGAGAAAAACGCGAAAAACTATTTTTTTTTCTGCCAAACTGCCAAATTTCGCGATAATAAACATCAAACTGCTGCCGATTTCCCAACGACCAATCAGACGCTGAATTTTTTTATACCTGATAATCTGCGTATTGCGTATTGTACTCGATGATTATTCTCAGCGGCCAGCTGAGCAGAAAAGCGCTGAAGCACCAGTAGACGTAGGAATTCGTGAACCACGGATTACCGAGGATCCCAACGACGGTCGTGGGATTGAAGTTGTAGCCGAGATCCAGGCCCTCCCGCATTTCCATGTAATCGTCTCGCAGCTCCTGAGGTCACACGAGTCGAGTATCATTTTTTGTTCCATCGCGATGACACAAAAATTACACAATATACAGCGTTGGAAATTGATGAGCAGATGGATCACCTGCTCGGCGAAAAATCGAGATCTCGCCTCCTCAAACTCGGTGGCCGATCTCATATTGGAGAACGCAAAGCCCTTCGTCAGACTAATCTTCGTTATCGGCACCTTCGCGTCCATCGTCAGCTCCTTGCTGATGTCCTTGACACCGCAATACTCGTAGAAGTAGAAAGACGTCGCTGCGTGTGTGTTTGCTCGCTCGTAGTAAACCTGTTAAAAAATTTCCTATCTAAGTGACATTTAATTTTCTTTTTTTTTCAGACACGCTGAGTATAAATTAAAAAATTAACGAAAATATTTGCAAAAAATATTATACAAGTACCCGGGGGACACCGAGGATTGCGGTACCTGCGTCGTCGTGTAATTGTCGCCGTTTCGGTAGCGCGTTATCTGTCGCTTACGGCGAACGTAGTGATAGGACACGGCCTTCCACCAGATCGTCGGCTGGGCGAGACGCAGCTGCGACAGCTTCGTCGTCACGTTGTCCTGGCTCTCGGCGTGCAGCAGATCGATCCGGATCGGCGAGTGGTAGCACTCGACGAGATAGACAAGATACAGCATTCCCATAAACGCCACCTGCGACGGCATACGAACGAACAACACACACGTCGTTTATTTTCCTCGGGTTATTTACGAACGAGTCTGTTTGCTGGAATAATTTTCGACACCCTCGTACGCTTCGATCTCATCACCTGTTATCACCTGGTGATTACGCGGTGCTATGTTCATTAATTCGGTACTACATAGCACGTAACTGTGGATTGCACATATTTGACCTAGGTCAAGGTGCCAATTATAATCATTGAATTATAAGAATTAAACTAGTATTTTTTTTTTTTTTTTTGCAGTATGACAAATGGGGTGAGATGAGATTTTCGAAAAAAATATTCTCATGATCGTTTGAGGCGAAGAAATAATGACTTTCGTTTAACCCTTTGCGGTGAGATCATCAGGAGACTACGAATTTGGGGTCAATTTGACCCCAAATGAGGCGACGTATCGTCTCGATCGCCGCGTGCGTCACTGGATGATCGTTAGTCCGATGAACGACGAAAAAAATAAAATAAAACGAGGACTCACCGGTATATAGATGTATCCCTCGTCGCATGGCGACACGTGTTCCGTTCTCTTCAGCGGATAATTATCATAATTAATAACAACCTGGAAAGTAGCGAAGTTTAACGTGCGGAAAAACCGCTCTGCGATGTTGCATATACATATGTATATAAATTGTATATATGTATACAGGTATTTCGTGAGGATGGCGATCAATCATTGTGTAGGTAATGCAATACCTTAGTGACATTGGCGCATCTGCACCACGTGACGGCGGCGAGGCATCCATAAATCAACACCGATAGCACCAGGCACTTGCAGTTCGCTTCTTTTTGCAACGCGCCGCACAGCGTCTGAGACACCGCTCGTTGCTAAACAAATTATTTATTTTCAATCGTTATTTTTATTCAGCAAAAGTATAGCAGTTTGATTCTTTTTATAACTTTTTTATTTTTATTTTTATGCAACAAAGTTAGTGAAAAAAATTAAATAAAAATATCGTTCGATATTCTGTATCGGTAATTTCCGATGAGCGAAATTTCCGTCGTGGAACATCGTTAATTTTACGACCGAAACTTTAATTTAACTTTTTTTTGTCATAGAGCAAGAGTGAAAAAAAAATTGAAAATAATATTCGCAATATCCGTATCGGTGATTTCCGATGAGCGGAATTTCCGTCGTGGAACATCATAAATTTTATGAGCCTGAAACCCGAGAGCCAATGCACGAGGGATGTTTTTTTTTATTTACCTCGTCACTCTCGCGATTCATCACTCTCTTATCCCAGCCGGAAGGCTTCTGGCAATTTTTCTTCCTCTCTTCCCTCTTCCGTTTGCCTCGTCGACGTCGCGAATTTTCCAATTTTGTTCTACATCTCACCGACTTCCGTGTTTTTTTTTCTCACTATACCAGCGACGAAAAGTTTACTCCGACCCCTCGAACCGTTTCAACGCGGCCAGTTTTATTAGCCATCGTCGCGTCGTTCCCCTCGTCGCCCGACAATTGCGCTAATCGCGGCGCCCGATAAGAAAAAATCAATCGAACGCCCCCGGATCGGTTGCTCTATTGTTGTTAATATTTTACACTGTGCTCACTGCGCGCCGACGGTTTTGCGGCGGTGCAGCGAGCGTCGCGTTATCGTCGTGAGGGTAGAAAAAAGCTGCACCAGTTTATTTATTTATTATAAATAAATCCCAAGCGGTTTAAAATTGCGTTTTTTTTTTTTTTATAATTATCGTTCGACAGCGTTTTAGGAACAATCCGACGACATCGTGCGCGGTGCGGGTTCTCGGGTGCGGAATCTCGTCGGAAGGAAGCGGGGAGAGGGTGCGGATCCACCCCCGAGCGGCGTCCAAGGGTGACTGCGCCGCTGGTGCGTCGGGCGGCACGACGGCGCCGCGAAAAATCCTACGAACCGTCGCGACGACGTTGGCCGCGCGGTTTCGCCATCAACCCCCTCGCCATCCCCTCGCCACCCCCGCCGGACGCAATGAAAATAGAGACGTACTAGTCCTGTCGAGAACATCCGGGCCACCCTGATCCTCGCGCATGGCCGTCTCATCTTCCAGGGGTTACAGGACGTCTGTCTATATGCAAGCCAGTGATGTATACACATGATGTATACATGTACATACGAGGCATTTCATATCAATTCGCCCTGGTTGTGACCCTCATAATTTTTAATTATTTTTAGATATTTTTTATATCAAATAAAATTAATGGTGGCTAAAATAGGTCATCAAATTGATTATTATAATCACTTTCGTTATCAAAAAAATTTGATAACTCATTTTCTGAATTGATTCTTCTGCTGAAATAGTTCGAATGATTTTGAGAAGAATTTTTCTTGCTTCATTTCGTTACATACCCGAGGGAAAATAATATGAAAAATTGCGAGGTTCACAGTCAGGTCGAATTGGTATGGAATGCCCCGTATATACATGTGTGTTTGCTATATACGCGAACGCGAGCCTTTTCTAGGTCGGGAACGCCGTTCTTATCACCCCTCGGAATACACGCACTATATCCGCGTACTTTTAGCTACGTGCGTGTTTGCTTATTGAGCACTTTGTATGCTCATGATTAAGGGGGTCGTCGGACGATCCAGGAGCGAAGCTTGAAAGATCCTGGGATCATCGTCGATATTTTTTTTTATTAAACATTTTGATTAAAAAATAGCTGGAGAAGGAATGGACGGTTGAAAGTAGGATAGACGTGACGGAAATAATTTCACAGACTTCCATGACTAAAATTACCGGTCTCTTAAAAATAAATGGTCCCCTTCAGCCAGACTATTTTTTTACGCAAATTTACCTTGTATGCAATTTCATTGAGCAGACGCGAAATTCCAGTAATCATCACGAGGCCCCCCTCCCCCCGGACAAAGTTCTCTCGGGGCGACGAAAGGGAAGGTAAACGGCGCGGGGATTGAATTACGGGAATTAGACGCCCACCCGTTGACGCAAAGCGCGCGCGAGAGATCATAAGGATATACATGGCGTACTATATATAGTGTATATCTTTTGGCGCCGAACCGTCGGCGGGGACTCCCCTATCGATTCGCCGCGCGTTCGAAATGCGAAAGCTCGCGGGCTTTAGCGCCAAAACGGAAGCCCTCCTCTTAATTCAATGAATTCATATTTAATAAATCAGATTTATCGTCTCGATAAAAATAAACAAGTAAAAAAATCAATTTCACGTCCACTCGGAGTTCATTTTATTTTCTGGAAAATATAACATATTATTTTATGGAAATTATAAAGTACTCGTCTATCGACGTGATGTGTATACAAGCTACCCTTGGACACGTAGAGCTGATTCTGGGACATCGAGATCCCCTTTCACTTTTTGGATCCCTGCCAGAACCGCATTCTCTCTCTCTGTCTCTCTCTCGCTCGCTCACCGCGAGCTTGCGACACACTTGGCCGTCTGTGACGTACACAACGTCCCCCGATTTTAAGGCAGATTTCATCGCGTCCGCGAGGGACGAAGAAAAAAAGCGTGCGGGTCGCACACGCTTCTTAATAATTCAACGGCTAATTAGGAATACCGTCCGACCTGTCTGGCTGCGATTACTAATTCAGCGGCTCCTTTGCCCAAGCGAATCTGAGGGACGGGCACGCGTTGTCGATTGCATCCTAAATCAGTTGACATATAATTTGCGAGTCATTTGGAAGGTGGTGAAAAATTATTCTTTTTTTTTATTATTAATTATGAGGAGAAGGAGAAATTATTTTGAGCGGATCGAAAGAGAAGAGGAAATTGGTATTTATTTATTTCGGAACTGTTTTAATATTTAATTTCACGCGAAGGCTGCGCAGTGAAATTTAGATGTATTTTGATTGCAGCAAGTATTTTTAATTATTTTGAAGTTGGTGAATAGGTGACGTTTGTTTTGAGATAATTAGGGATGATAAGGGATACGCAGGAAAAATGATAGGCAACCCGACGTACGTTTCTGCAAAGCGTCGCGACTGCTTCAGGGGCTCCTCACCGTTTTGCAGGAATCTGTCGCGACTGGCTTATCCACCGAGAGCTGATTCCACTCTGCAAGACTGTCGGAGTTGGAACATTTTTCGCGACGTTCCACTGAAATCCGTCAGGCTGCGCTGCGAGTTATCCAAATCCGGAACAGAAATTCAAATACCGGCGGAAATGGATAAGGCAGAGATCTGTTTTTTCATCCCTTAATTCTCCAGCGTCTGTGATAACAGATTTTTGTGTTATTTTTTCAAAATATCGGCTTTTAACCTATACCATCGTTCTCAAGTCGCATATTCTACCCCTGAAAACACTGGTTACAACCCTTTTTTAGTTGATTTAAAAAAAAAAAATTTTTGGCCGAACAGTTTGTCAGAAATCGTAAATCTGGCCGCCGGGCCGAAAACCGCCCAAATCGGGGTCACGAAATTGATTTTTTCAACACTTAAATTTTAATTTTAATTTTATAATAATTTTAATTGCAGTATTTAATTGCAGCTTTTTAACACTTAAATTTTAATTGCAGTATTAATATAGCCAATACGGCCTTTCCCAAAAATTCTGATTCTCATACCCACGTTCCGCGAGGTTATCAAATATTTTGGCTTCGTGCGGGTCACGCGTGTCGCTATAAAGAGTCATTTTGGCCAGCATAATCGTATCGAGAAGCATATGGCAGGAATACGGGACACGAGACCGTAGGACGTACTCGCAGGGTGCTCAAGTATTTTTGGGGTGAGTGGCGCACCTATATCCACCTATAAGAGGGGAAACGCAATAACAATACGATGCCGATGTCCAATACTCAATTAAAAAGTAATCAACCATTGTCGTCGATTTTTTCGGCCTCTGCTTGGTCGTTGGGAAATCGAACGACCGTTCCTTATTTAATATCGCAAAAATTTGGCATGTCAGAAGAAAATCAAGAAAAAAAATCGAATCTTTACGAAATCGAACTTTTTTATCCTCCGAATTTTTATATTTACGGTCAATTACACGGACCATCGAATCACACAAAAAAATCCCCCGCATTGATTTTATTCACGCCACCATATTCACCGTAAAAAAAAAGAGTCGATGCTGGTCCATCGCTTCTCGAGGAAAAATGCTCGATGGTCAACGCGTGTGTATATTTTTTTTTTTCTCACTGTAACTCGCGTGTACGACGATATAGGGGTGTCTTTCAGATTTCCGTGAATACAGGAGTCGAGGATCGTGGATGAACCGTGAGATTCGGAGATTACGCTGTATATACGGTCGCGCGGTTACTGTAGATGCGTCGTTCGCGTCACGGGGCAGTTACACCACCCGCAGCATTCGTGGACGTCGAGAGGAACTCATGCGGGATATGTAGACCGCGAACGATTCACCCTCGGAAATACTCAGAGTCCACGGATCCACGACGATGCACTACACGCGTCGTATATTTCGGATATTGGTCGCGCGGCGGTACAAATGAAGCGTTCTCACGAATTATGTGGGCAGCTCGGTGGGCGAACCCTGTGTGACACTCATTTGTCGTAATATACCTGAAAACCTGGAGCGACGGGAAAATGGAAAAATAAAATAAAAACTCGGACCGAAGTGGATGAGTTATTTATTTTTATTTATTTGCAATAATCAGTCGTCCTTTTTTCGGTCAATTATTTTGCAATGTATTAAAATAGATCAAAATTAGATGAAAGAGACGAAATGAAATAAAAAATAAAAAAAAATTTATTCCACTCTTTCGTACGTGAACACCGACCGCCAAGTGGCTCAACGGATGTGACTGCGTCGAGTTAATCAGGATGCTACGTCACAACGTCGTGCACAGTTCGCTCGTCTGTGTGTTCCTGTGTTCGTTGCGTTGCGGTATATGAGTATAGTCGGCTCTCGGCGCTCGGATTCTTCTCGTTTCAGTAACAGCCGCGCGCCGCGACGAAATTGTAATTTATAGCTTCGCAGTCGCGCGGTCGTTTACGCTGAAGAGGAATAACGATTTTTCTTTGTTAATTATCATCGAATTATTGAGAAACATTATTTTTTATCTCTAAACAGAGAAAACAAAATTGTTCGCTATTTATCTGAAAGTATTTTCTATGTTTTTTTCAGAGGGTGGGAAACGTCTCATTCGATGATCAACACTTACCGGGTAATACGATATATATAGGTATACAACACGCGGTTTCCCCTCGAGGAGTCAGCCGGGCAAAATATCGCCCGCGCCGTCGGGGCTTTCTATACGCGACGTTCAACAGGTCTCGAAGGCTCCAAGTGGAAATGGGGTAGCAGCGGGGGCTGCAATAATGGAAAGGGTCGTCGGCGCACCGCTCGACGTGTGCCTCGCACGGGTATAGAATACACACATCACGAAGTGCACCCATCTCGGTGAATCGCTCGGTGTGTGTCAATATACGAGTGATTTTCCTCTCACGACCCCAGCAAAGTCCCACACTGAAAAAAAAAATTGCTTGCGGGCGGCGAAATAAATATTTTGCAAATTAGACAAAATATTTAATTGATCGAAGCAACTGGATGATAGAATAAAAAAATCTCGATTAGCATTGGCGAATATTTTGTCCAATCTGCAAAATATTTATTTCGCCGCCCGCAAACGCACGTTTTGTTGGATTGAGCAATTTTATTTCTCAGTGCACAGCTCGACGGGAGTCCGATGCGACTTAAAAAACATTATAAAATGTTCTGTAAACTATTGAATCGTCATAAAAATTAATACCAATACAGTTTCATGTAGTCAACGATATGTTTGTTATTATCCGAACAAATACAAATTACGTGGCATTTTTTTTTACATCCGCAAATATTAAATATAAATATTTGACATTTGCACTTTGTTTTATTTTTTATTGTACTAAACTAAATAAAAAATGTACAAGAGACGTGTAAACTCGTCAGCAAATTTGCTGTTCGAATTCACCAGTAATTTCACCATAGACACAGTGACGATATATGAATACAACGAATACAACGATATATGAATACGAGCGTCAGAGGGCACGACAATGGCACCCGCGGCATGACTAACTGCTCTCCACTTCACTCTTATTCTCTGCTGGTGCTGCTGCTGCTGCCGCTGTTGTGGCTGGTGTATCGGTTCAGCCGGGAGCCGAGAGCGCGAGCTCTCACGCCGGCGACTGAGAAAGAGGGACGAAGAGAAAAAGGGGGATAATAGGGAAAAAGACAGAGAAAGAAAATTCGATTCGAAAGACTGAAATGTGTGGGACGATGAAGCGTATGAGAATCGCTCTCGATCATAGGGGCCTGGCGAGAAATCTTCATTTGTACCGATCTTGTAGCACGTTTCTTCCCCCGCGAGGCTAATCATGAGGGCGGGATCGTTTTTCACGATATTTTACAATTTTATTTGACGACGCAAGTTTCCAATCCTCCGACCGATTTTCCAATGTCCGGGAAAATCCGCCAAATAGAACGGAATTCGGCGTGGGTGTATTTTGAAATATCCGACGTCATTGACGCGCAAAAAACATCGGATGTGCCGTTTTATTTTTTACGTGAGAACTATTCGAGCGACATTAAATTCGCCCGAACCGTCACGCGAAAGTCATAAAATAATAATATGTTACATATAAGTACGGCGAGTAGGAAATTCCTCGGAAACAATGTCGCGAGTGTCGCTTCGGTCACGATCGCCAGAGGTCAAGAGGTCAATTTAAATCGCGCAGGAAGATGAAACGGGTCACGCGACGGAGCGTCGCGGTTCGGCAACAATTTTTCCTGGTACGCGACGATCGAAATTCCATACACGAAATTTCGACAGATTTGTTTGAGTCTCACAGCGCAATTGTGAGATAATCTTACATTTAATTAAAATCAGTGCTTCCTGGACCAAGACCATTATTCAATAATTTTTAAAGATTAAAAAATTCTCCCGCCAACTTCTAAATTTTTTTTCCTTGGCAAACGTCCGCAAAAATTTCTCCGTTGAGATGATTCCCAGTCTTTCTCAATTAGTCGCCTTGCTTTGGTTTTTTAATTTTTAACTTTCGACCAACCATCGACCAACGCGCACATGTCGTCTCCGAGTGGCACGAGGAAAAAAAAGCGCGATAACAATAATAACGCGGACAGCGGACGGTGGAGAAAAAGCCTGAGAACTTTGTGCCCCGACGACGAGATACACGAACCGAGAGAGCGCGCGCGCGCACCGAGAGCCGTGGATATCGTAACGGCGGAGCTTCCCCGTCGCCTTCGCGCAATTACGTTCAATTCAGCCAATTTAGATCAATTGACGTTAACTGGCTCAATTGGACGAGCCTCGGCTGCTGTGTACGCGCTATGCGCGTCGTGCTCGCGTTCGTCGTGGCTGCTGCCGATGCTGACGCGTTCAGCAACGTCGCGGGAAATACTCCTGGATGTCTGGATGCACATGCTGCGGTCACATATATAAATTGTCTGTACCGAAACTAAAACTCGATGAGCTAACAACCGATTATTCGTTCTCGTTACAGACCATTTTTTACTCCCTTTTTTATTCGGTTCCTTATACCTGTGAATTTTTGTCTGAACAAAAAAAAAATTGTTTGATAATTAAATTAATGTGTAATAACGCATTGAGGAGAAAATGCAGAATAAAATATAAAAAATGGTAGACTGATTGGTTTATCCATAATTTTCACTGATGGCTTCAATTGCAATGCAGTGAATTCAACGGCAGTTCAATCGGAGCAACGAAAACTGCTCGGTGCAACTGCGAACTGGTTTTGCCACTGCAGCCACGATATTAATTCGAGAACTATAGTTAAATTGTAGCTTTCAGATTCGCTGACATTGTTGGATTCTTCAAAAATCAATTTCGTTTCTTTCCCGCAGATTAAATTTTTAAAAATCCCACGTTTTCATATCTAATTTTGTGGTTTCTTTTTATTTTGATGCCACGTATTCAATTATTATTTTTTAAAAAACCACTGCAAATCACCAATTTGCATACAAACATTTGATCAACATCGACTCTGACAAAACTCCGACGTGTAAAACACATCCGACTATGTGGGGTTCGGAGGGAGGGTAGGGGGGGGGATTATGGGGAGGAGTCAGGTACGCGTGGTCGTGCGTCTCCCCCCTTTTGGTCTCTTGGTGGGAGAAGCAACGTGTCGCGTATCGCGCAGAACTTCTCTTCCTCCTGTCATCGTCGCCGACCCATTCCCAACGTTCGTCGTAAAATCACCAACAACCCACGTCTTTTTTTCATCCCTCTTCAAAAATTTATTTCCAAAATACACCGTTTTTAATATTACTACAATCTTGACTAATAAACCACTAAAAAAATTAATTAATAAAAAAAGTCACCACTTAGTTCCCATGTCACTTTTTTCGGTTCACAAAAAAAATCTCACATTCCTTGTAACAAATCTCTCTTTTTTTTCCGGTCGATCGACGCACGAAGAAAATTTTCTTGACACTTTTCTTCTGCATCCTGAACAATTCACATTCTTTCCGACGAACCATTCAGCACTTTTCACCTTCCGGTTCGGTTGTACCAAATCGTCGGAGGTGTCGCCTCTGCTGCTGCCGATCAGACAGGTGCGAAAATGTTTCCGCCGACTCAACGACGAATCGACGATTCTCACTGCGAGGACGACAAACGAATGAGTGACAAAAAATAGAAGAAGTCGGGCGGTTTTTTCGATAATCGATGGGACCGAGCCGAGGGTCAGTGCAGGAGGCGACCCGATACTGCAGTCCGCCATCACCGGACCTTCACTTATATCGTCGCTCGGCTAATAACGCTAGTAATGTGATATGATTAGCTTAGTTGAGTTCAGTTTAGTTCGTATTCGTTCAATTTAGTGGTTCGCCGGCAAAATCACATCGAGTTAAACCCATTTAGGCCAGTTAAGTTGCCGGCTTCTCGGGCGGCGCAGCGCCCGGCGCGGCCGCCGCCGCTGAGTTCGTTCGTTCGGGCTCTTCGCGCGCGTTCTCGATGTGCGCAGATCCTGCGCGCGTCTCTGAGTCGCCGAGTCGCCGGCGAACCGGAAATGCAGCGCAAACGTCGCCTCCAGCTTCTTCGTAGCCGCGACGGATCTTTCGCTTCGCGTCGTCGATGAAGATCGTAGATCGATCGACCGTGACATTTCGCCCCCTTAAGATCGAGGGGTGAAAAGTCGCGGATGTTTACAGCGAATCCGCGAAGGTCGTGCGGCTGTTTACTTCAGCCAATAAACGAATGCAGGATTATTTACGGTGATCCAACGAGAAATCGAATATATAATAAAATTAAAAAAAATCACTCCAGCAAACTGAAGGCTATGATCAATTTTATTTAATTTTATTAAAATTTAATAAAAATGTGATTCTATTTGATTTTTATTAATCTTAGAAAGACCAACTTTCCACAGCAGCCAAATAAAGTCCAGAGACCCCGCGAGCTTTAATAAAAAAAAATTCCTCCCAAGGACAGATGCACAATATCAGCGACCAATTGACGCAAACTTTGCTACGGCAAGCGCAGTCGACCCACGGATACAATTTGCACTCGCTTCCACCCTCCGTGTCGTCCTCTCGTCGCAATTCGACGATACGATCGCCAATTCAATCTCCGTCTCGACGCTTCGATAATATCTGACTCATGCAAAATCTGCACTGGACTCATCTTCCACCTATGACCAATTGTGTGTTTTCGTCGACGACTTTATTCATGTCCCAGGTCAACGAGGTCGGAGCCCAGTCGACGGAGGTCGTCACCACCTGCGATAGGCAATTGGGGGAGGATCGAGGAAACGGCGATGCAAGCGATCGAGCGATCGAGCGAGTTATACGCGAGGCCTGGGCGACTATCGCGCGCGCGGCGCGTTAAATCAGCGCAACAGAAGCCGCGAGGCGCGCGCGCTCGGGCGGTAATTAACGGTGATGAAATTAGCAGTTAATACACGCGTGTATACACACACAGAGACGGGGAATGGGGGTAGTTTGATTGGGCCAATTCGAGGCAATTCCTGGCGATTGCTGGTTTCATTGAGCCTGCGCTTAAGAGCTCGCATCAGTGCGGCACCGCTGGTCAACGGACATGGATCTCGCGGACGTTGCACGCGCGACTCTTCGCAACGCGTTTTTTACCCGGTTTCTCGCGACCCCCGCGATCGCCGGATATCGATCGGCGATCGGCGCGAAACGAGGGGCGAAAATCTCGAGTCTCTCGCGGCTCTTCCGACTGCCTCGAGGTCGTCGACGGCGGCCATGAGGCCGACCAGACGGAAGAACCGGGTGAGAAGACAAATCATATCGTCGTCCAAGTGTTAAAGTGCGATGGAAATTCGAGGAAGACGGAACTAAGCTTCCCGTGGATAAAGCAGTGTGTTCAAAGGCAGAAGAGAAAATGTGGAAAAAATTGTAATGTGGTGCGAAGTGGAATTCCTACAAAAAGAAGAAAAAAATTAAATACCAGTGAATAAGTAACAAGACCACTTATACCGAATCTAAATTAAAAAAATCGTGGTAGTGAAGAAATGTGAAAAAAAGAAGAAACCAAAAAAAGGAGTAACGTAGTAGGAAAACCAGGTATAAATAAAAAATGCATCATTTTCACACGGTGCCTGATCCCCTAACTTCCCGATCGCATTCTCGATCCTCCAAAGAGGCGAATCCCTGGGGTGGCGTTCTCGCAACCCCTACGCAAGCGCCCTTTTCACTCAGCCCCCGGAATCCCTCAGAGTCTCTCCGTCTGCGCGCGATACGCAGCTTCGGAGCCGTCATAGGGTCCCCGGGATATTCCGCCCGCATATCGTGAACCGGCGACGCGCGCGCTTCGTCGTCGTCGTACGTCGTACGTCGTCTCTCGCTCGCCGTGCCCGTCGATTGGCGGAGCGTCGTGTGTGTGGGCGGAGACCCCGGTCTCTCGGTTAAAATATAAATTTGTGTGAGTGTCGTGTGATTAGCTCAGTCGCGTCGGATCGGACGAGTGACGCGTGAGTGTAACGAGAGCGAGAGGCCGAGAAGCGCGCGCGGAACTTTTGTCGACGTGTGGGCTGCCTGATCCGCCTGATCACCGCTGCTCCCGCTCTCTCGCGTGGATATTATTACGCACTCTGCCCTGCAGCCGCCGTCCTCTCTCTATTCGACACACGAGCCGCGCGAACTGAACCGAACGGAACCGCAGACGGCACCGACGACTCGGCCTGCGACACACACCGCGCGCGACTCTCTCGGTCGGCTTCGTTAGCGTCCGCTCGAAACTAATCAAAATTAATCATAACCCGGGCAACAATTGATAGCAATTGGTTGAGATTCCATTACGCGTGCGCGCGCGCGAGCGAGCGCTAACCGTGCAATCCCGCAACCCCGCGAGGACGCGCGGCGCGCAATCTTCGTCGTCGTTGGAGTTGGACATCGGAGTCGTCGAGCTCCTTTTTGCATAATTGCTTAAGTGCGAGGCGCCCGCCTTACAACCGACGACGGAAGAGAGAAAGAGAGAGAGAAGAACTTTTGGTTTTCGCGCGTCGCACCGATTCTTCTTCCTCTTGTGCAAAGAGACGATAACCACGCGGCGAGGGTGAACCAAGTGCGCGACGATGCAACAATAATCACGCGAGTTTAATTGTTCTGTGGATCAACAAAATTGAAGACCTCTCCGAGTGCACGAAAGTTTTTTTTTATTCGAAATACTATCTTCGACGGACTCGAATTTTTAAGTGAATTTTCCGAATTCTCGGGAATATTGAAGAATCGTTCGAAGGAAGAAGAGAAGAAGAAATAAATTCGAATTTTTAAGTGAATTTTCCGAATTCTCGAGAATCTTGAAGAAACGTTCGAAGGAAGAAAAAGCGATAAATAATTTCGTGAACGTTCGCTCAGCTCCGCTGAGCCGACGACCCGTCAAGGACGTTCGCCAACCTGGAAGAAACGGCGTCGACGTATCACCCGGCGGACTACTCGTGGCGTCAGCCCCCGGCTCCGCGCACCGGGCCGGGCTCGCCGCCGTCGTCGTCGTCGTCGTCGTCGTCGGCGCTGCTGCTGCCGCGCGTCACCACGATAAGCCGCCGGCTGTTCGACTACCGGGGCGCCGATAATCGCGACCACCCGAACGGCGTCATCGCCGACGCCGCGACGACGGATCGCAACGTCGACTACGACGCGACGGCGTCGTTCGTCTACGAGCCCGCGACGAGCTGCTCGTCGTCGTCGTACGAGCACCAGGAGCCCGCGCGCTCGACGACGAGCGCGAGGTCGTCGTGCGACTACGCGACGACCAACGAAATGGACGGCGGCCCATTCGACGATCCGATCTTCGCGGATTTTGGAGGACGCGGCGGCGGAGGTGGAGGTGGCGGCGGTGGAGGCGGCGCCGGAGTTCACAGCATCCAGGTGATGCTGGGTCTTCATGGGAATCATCATGGCGGTGACCTCATGCCGCCTGGAGGTCATCTTCACAAGCTCGACTCGTCCAACAGTCCGCCTCCTCATCATCAGACGTCGCATCATCATCTTCAGCAACAGCAGCAGCAGCAGGAGCAACAGCAGCAGCAACAGAAGGAGCTGAAGGAGCTGGAACTCGCCGGGATGTACGCGGGTCAGACGCAGGACGTGGTGACGTCGCAGTCGCTCAGTCTTTCGCGTCTCGTGCCCGTCTCGCGGCTCGTTCCGCAACAGACGCAGGACGTCACGACCTCGGCGTCCGGGGGCGCGGCTGCCGCGACCTCAGCGGCTCTGCAGCAGCAGCAGCAGCAGCAGCAGCAACAGCAGCAGCAGAATCTTCAGCTAGGGAGGAGCATCAAGCGGGAACCCGACGATGCGATGAGCTCGGCGCTGCAGCAGAGTCTTCAGCTGGGAAGGGGCGTGAAGAGAGAGGGCGACGATCCGATGAACTCCATGACACCTGGTGAGAATGAAGATTTTGATTAGAGAGAGTAATTAGTATAATCTGATGAATTTTTTAATTTAAATAAATTACATTCTTATTCTATTTTTCAAGTTTCGTGGAAGCTGAGATTTGACATTTTTTTCATTGGTGTTTTTTATTTCGATTTTTTGCAGTGAACAACGAGGCGCAACCCGCCAAGAAGGACTCGAAGAAGAAGCCTTACAACAACGGAATCAAGAAGAAGAAAACTCGGTTAGTGGATTTGGTTTTTTCAGAGATTTTGCGGCTCCGCCACGGGAGCGAGTAGAGTCGAATCCCAATGTCCACGAAACAAATTCTCAACGACACGTTTTGATTTCTTATTTTCCAGAACCACCTTTACCGCCTACCAGCTGGAGGAGCTGGAGCGAGCGTTCGAGCGCGCTCCTTATCCCGACGTGTTCGCGCGCGAGGATCTCGCGCTGAAGCTCGCGCTCGACGAGTCGCGGGTCCAGGTGTGGTTCCAGAATCGTCGCGCCAAGTGGCGAAAGCGCGAGCCACCGCGAAAGACCGCGGGTTACATGGCATCGGGCTCGGCGAGTCCGCTCACGGGTTCCTTCACGTCGCTGAACAACACGCTGAATCCTTTCGCGCCGTCGACGACCGCCTCGGCGCCTCCGGACGCCTGGGCCTACTCGTCGGCTTACGACCTGGCGCCGCACATAAATCTCCTGAGTCCCTCGAACTCGCCGTACTCGACATCCTTCGGCGGGCCCGGCAACAACGGTTCCGCTTACTCGTACGCGACGATGCTCCCCCAGCACGACGCTTCCCTCTTCTCGGCGCCGCCGGGCAACGCGATGCGCGTTCACCAGGACTACATGACCGCGAACAACAGTCCACCGCCGTCGCTGAGCCGCGGCGACTATCAGACGATGGTGACGACTCACTCGCCACCGTCCCATCTCACCGGGTCCATGTCCGAGGACGAGCATCAGCAGAACAAGCAGCAACAGCAGCAGCAACAGCAGCAACAGCAACAACTCGACTACGTCGCGGGTCTCAGTCCCGCCGACAAGTATCAGCACGAGCAGCCGGACTATTCGCATCAGTCGCAGGAGCAGAGCAAACCCGACTACGGTATGCACAACTCGCCGCCGGGCGGACGTCAGGTCATCAAGGACCAAGTGATCGTCAAGAGTGAACCCCCTAGTCAGCAGAGTTACGTGCAGCTGCCTCCTTTTATGAATTGACTCGGACACTGGGATACCATGGGAGATCCTACTTATGAGCGTCGCTGCGCGTGTCCTTCCGGCGAACGCGGCGGTACCGCTGCCGCTGCTGCCGAAGCGACGTCTTCCTGGTCCTTCGTCCGCGCGGGCTTCGCATAGCCACCACGGGGTGTAAATATCCTTCGCGCGGCCCGTGAAAGAGGAAGTCCTGGCAACTCTTCCTCGTGTCCCTCCAAGAGTCCCTCTCATAATCATCGCTCGCCGCGGCGACGAGGAAGAAGCGATGGACCCCGTTCGCCGGGTACCAAGGCGAGGGGAGAGTGAGTCGACGGCTGGTCCTCTCTCACTCCTCCTCAGCGTTCCTCTCTGTCTCTGTCTATCCATCTCTCTCGCATCGCTCGAGGGGGACGATAACGAGCGGTAGGCTGGCCTCTTCCCTCGGATATATCGCTGACCGATGGCACGTCGTCGTAGTTCGTCGCAGCATCACCATTGGTCGACGCTGAGAGCGTGTGGGCGGAGATCCCGGCCCTCGCTTCCCCCGATTGTCGACGAGACGCGAGTGTGTGCGCCACGTTAAAGCGAGGGTCGCGGCTGATGTCTACCTCCCCCCCTCCCCCCTCCTGCCCCGATTAGCCGCGAGTCGCCGACGACGCGAGGGGAGTCGAAAGAACCCGCGGATGCCGCGGCCCGCGGTGTGGGTTGACACGGGCGCGACGGGCGCGACGGACTAGTCGTGCTGCAAGGTCCGCCGGCGTCGCAACTGGCTCACTTCGTTAACTCCGCTTAAAACTAATCAAAATTAATCATAACCGACAACAATTGATAGCAATTGGTTTAGATTCCATTACGCGCGCGCTTACGGTAACCGCGGGCGCGCGCTTCGGCCGCCGTCGTCGGTGTCTCTTTCTTTCTTCCTCTCACTCCTCTCGCACTTTTTCCGCATAATTGCTCCTCGAGGCGCCCGTTATCGGCGATCATCGGGGAAAAAAATCTGCACGGCCGGTGATGACACTTTGACAACGAAGACGAATTCTTCCTTTTCTTCTTCTATTTCTTCGGATTTTTCGGCTTCTATTCGTTTCGGAGCAAGTGGCCGAAAGTGCTGTGAAATTCGACTGGACTCGGAGACGTGCGGGTGAAATTATTGTGCGATTGGTTCTCCCGATTGTGCTTCGAGTGAGTCGCCGCGTAGATGAGAATAAATTCGCGAGGAGCCGAGTGACTCGTCTAAGGAATTTTGTGTGCAATATCTTCGGTGGACACTGTGTCACTTGTACCGGATCGTTTTCTTCTCGAGTTGCTCTGCGTCGGCAGAAGAAAGTGCGTCAACCTGGAAGACACGGCCGCGTCTCGACGCGCGGATCACTCGTGGCGGGAACCGATTTTTCTTCCGATCGACGATCGGGCGAACGATTGCGCGGTGGTGGATTACTCCTCGGGATCGACGTTCCTCAACGAGCCAGCGACGAGCTCGTCCTCGTGGTCGTCGTTCGACCGAGAGTCGAAGAGCCGCGAATACGCGACGACCCTTGAGATGGACGGCGGCCCCTTCGACGATCCGATTTTCTCGGACTTCAGCGGACGCGGCGGCGGAGGCGGCGGCACTGGAGTTCATAGCATCCAAGTGATGCTCGGTCTTCACGGGAATCATCACGCCGGTGACCTCATGCCACCCGGGGGTCATCTTCACAAGCTCGACTCGTCCAACAGTCCGCCGTCTCATCATCAGACCTCGCATCATCATCTTCAGCAGCAGCAGCAACAGCAGCAGAAGGAGCTGAAGGAACTCGAGCTCGCGGGTATTTACGCTCCGTTGCCGCAGTCCCAGGACGTCACGACGTCGTCCCCGAGCGGCGCTCCGACTTCCTCTTCCACGGCTCTTCAGCAGAGTCTTCAGCTTGACAATCCGCTCCAGAGGAAATCCGACGAGGCGATCAACTCCATGGCACCTGGTGAGATATATTTGTTTGTTAATTCTCATTGTCAGATTAATTTGCTGAAATTTATTTTTTACTGAAATTATTTTTGTATTTAAATGTATATCGTTGATGTAATAATATTTCGTACGTGATTTTAAATGAATGTTTCTTTAATTTGCAGTAGGCAACGAGACGCAACCTGCTAAGAAGGACTCGAAGAAGAAGGCTGATAACAATGGCATTAAGAAGAAAAAGACTCGGTACGTTTTACTTAGCCGTAGAGACAAGAGTCATAGAGGCGGTTAGCGGAATCGATTACACAAGCCCGTTTTAATGTCGATCCGGTGTTAACGCAGGGGTTCGATAAATTTGATAATCAGAGAAAGAGGGTGACCCAACAGTGGAGGAATTTCATTGTCCATTCTGTACGATAAATATCGCGATACGCTATAGGGGTCTCACCCCCATTTCACCGCATGCCTTCGCATTTCACGCGTCTGAGGTCGCGTGCCAACAGTTTACGGGGGGCTATCCGATGGGGGAGGGGGTAGGCGTCATCTGGCCGGTCAAAGTTCTGTCCACTCATCCATCTAAACGCGATCGTTTAGATTTTTCCGATAAAGATATAACGAATTCAGTTCGACACGAATAAAAGTCCACCTAAAAGAAGAAAAAAAAAAGTGCTATAATAATAACTAACTCAATATTTTGTTGTCGTTTTACAGAACAACCTTTACGGCCTATCAGCTGGAGGAGCTGGAGCGGGCGTTTGAGCGTGCTCCGTATCCAGACGTCTTCGCGAGGCAGGAGCTCGCCCTGAAGCTCGCGCTCTCCGAGTCCCGAGTCCAGGTGTGGTTCCAGAATCGCCGCGCCAAGTGGCGAAAGCGTGAGCCGCCGCGAAAAACCGCCGGTTACATGACCACAGGCTCGGCGAGTCCGCTCACGGGTTCCTTCACGTCGCTGAACAACACGCTGAATCCTTTTGCGCCGTCGACGACCGCCTCGGCGCCTCCGGACGCCTGGGCGTACTCGCCGGCTTACGACCTGGCGCCGCACATAAATCTCCTGAGTCCCTCGAACTCGCCGTACTCGACGTCCTTCGGCGGGCCCGGCAACAACGGCTCCGCTTACTCGTACGCGACGATGCTGCCGCAGCACGACGCTTCCCTCTTCTCGGCGCCGCCGGGCAACGCGATGCGCGTTCACCAGGACTACATGACCGCGAACAACAGTTCACCGCCGTCGCTGAGCCGCGGGGACTATCAGACGATGGTGACGACTCACTCGCCACCGTCTCATCTCGCTGGGTCCATGTCCGAGGACGAGCATCAGCAGAACAAGCAGCAACAGCAGCAGCAGCAGCAGCAACAACAGCAACAACTCGACTACGTCGCGGCCCTCAGTCCCGCCGACAAGTATCAGCACGAGCAGCCGGACTATTCGCATCAGTCGCAGGAGCAGAGCAAGCCCGACTACGGGATGCACAACTCGCCGCCGGGAGGACGTCAGGGTATCAAGGACCAGGTACTCGTGAAGAGCGAACCCACCAGTCAGCAGAGTTACGTACAGCTGCCACCTTTTCTGAATTGACTCGGGCCCTCGGGTTCCGATCGAGATTCTGCAACAAAAACACTTATCATTAGTGCCTCATTTGCGCGGACTTTTGGCGCGGTCGTGGGTCAGATTTTTTTTTTCATTCTTTCCTTCTTTCTCTCTTTTTTGGGTTACCGCTCGACTCACGCAGCCAAAGACTTTTGCTTTAAACTCCCGAGTTCGAAGGACATCCGAAACGATTTACGTTAGAATTTTATGTCGTTTGAGCAAAATATTTACAAGGGAATTATTGATTTATAGAAAAGCGTGTAAATAGTGGCATAGTACTGATCACGAATCAAGGAGAATGGTACCAGGGCTCGCGAAACGCTCACTCACGATCCTCCGACGAAGTACGTTCAATTTCATTAATTAGAATAGTCTTTATAGTGTTTTCCCGTTTTTTTTTAAATATATATATATATACAAAAGACAAAACGAGGTGCCTTAAAATCGTTATATTTTTCAACGTTTATATTCGTTGTTAACGGAAAATATCTCGCTCTAGTAATTCATGCCGAAGGAACTAAAGTGTGTGCGAGTCAATTGTAAATGTATGTCGGATAATTAGGCATGTATGATTGCTGTACGAGGTTGAAAATATAAAATATCTTATTTTCTTGTCCTCTTTTTAAAAATATATAATCGATGTTTATGTTTTAAGAATTTTTAAATAAAAATTTGATGATTAATGCATTTAACATTCGTCATTAAAATAGATCTTCATTTATTTATGTGTTCATATTTTTATTTACAACGTCACGGGGAATCCGTGTTTTTTTCTGTTTTATACTATTTCATTTGCTCGTCGTCGACGATCTCGGCGTCCGAAAAATTGGAATCCGCCGATTCCATTTGTTCATTTTCAGATTCATGTTGTCTCAGCGGCTTCGCGTCATATTTCCACAAGCCGTCGCCGCTAAAGTGATACTCTCGTTCTATCTCGTAAAGGCAAATCGCTACAATTTGCTTGGCCGTAAAGCGATTCGGTTTTTCGGGCGTCTCGTTCTGTTTCGAAAGGCTTTCTAGAACATCGGCGATTTTCTCTCTACGAAATAATAAAATGATGAAGTTGATGATTACCGCTGATTGACTAATATTAGCGCTGGCAGCCAATTTTGTTCAGCCACACAGCCAAATGTTTCAAAATAATCAATCGTCTGTTGATCAAATTACCTTGGATAAAGAAGTATTTGCAGGTTGCCGTGAAGATCCTCCGGGGCAAAGCGTTCGAGCAGGAAATTGAGCGTGTCGCGTATTGAGATAATATCTACGTGTCGCCAGTACGGATGTTTTTTTATTTGCCGTTTTATTTCTCTGGTGTTGAGTCGCACGAGTTTCTCGATGCTGAACGCAATCTCCGATCCGTAAGTGCGGTCTAGACCGGTCCTGACGTAAGTCTCGAAATTCTGAAAACCTCCCTCGAGAAGTCTCACTGACGCGCTCTTGATATTCAAATACCGAAGGTAATCCAAACGAGCTTCTGCCTTTTTAAAGTGGTATATCACGTCTAAAATTTTATCGTTATTTTTGAGAACTTGGAACTCCGGTATGTTCTCCAACAACTCCATCCGCGTGGCAACCACTGAACTATTCAAGAGCAAAATTTCCGGACGATGTATCATAGCCGAATTCGTGTAGCCATACTTCGTGAGAAGCTTCATCACTTGTCGCACGTTCTCGTACTCTATTCCGGATAACACTGGACGTCGTTTGATCAATTCCTCAAAATTCACCCCTCCGAATGTCTTGATTTCAGCAATTATCTTACGGAGATCATTGGCTGTGCCGGATTTGAGGCACTTCCACTTCTTAATCTATAAATCAAAGGGACCTGTTTTAAAACCGTGCATCATTTCGAAATCTATGTAAAAAAATGAGATAAATAGGTAAAAAAAATTGTGATATTCTCTTACCTTTGCAGTTGTAAGACCGATATCCTCATGTAGAACATCAAAAAGATCTCGTAAGAGCCTGAAGCTTTTGTGCGACGTGTATTTTACTATGTCATTCGTCTCTTCTACATCCTCCTTAGGCACATTTAACCTCCACTGCATATACCAGTGCAAACATCGCTTTTGATATTCGCTTACCGACAATTCCTCGCTCAATACTTCCAACGGAGGCACCGAACTTGGCGGTTCGTGAAGGCATTTCAGTAAATTGTCAGCTACATTCACATCTTTTGGTATTCCTGTGTGTGCTTTGAATATTTGCATCCTTAATGTTACCGTTAAGAAATAGCTGAAATTAGTAAAACATTTGGAATAATGGTCAATTAGCTTTGTTAACATTTATCAATCTCAAAGACCAATCTTACTGTAATTTGTTAATTATTTGCTCTACCAAAACTTCGCTAATTATTCCCTAACCATAGACAATGCATACTTTGAAACCCATCCAGCGTGAACGCACGGAACTCCCATTTCTTTCAGCAGCATCACTCTGTGTCTCACAGTACGAGATTGCAGGCCCAGAAGTCTTGCATTCCCGATGAGACTTCTCGGATTGATGTCTAATTCCTATCGAAAACATTTAAATACCATTTGTCGATTTCATAACATTGTGCAACTCCTGCAGTTCTGTCGCAATAAGCAGCAAACTTACGTTGCAGAGTCGACATTGTGCGGCGAAGTGCTCTTTTGGGATATCCAAGATGAACTGTTCTTGAGACAAAATTTCGCCAGCGTCTCTCTTCTTCAGTCCTAGGTTCTGCATAAGAACGGCTTGATACTTGTCGAATTTTAAAAAACGATGATGCGGGAAATTCTTCTTATTGTATGATCTCTTGAGATTCGTCATCACATGTCGACGTTTCATCGCGCAGTCAACGAGAATTTTAAACATTGTCGAAGATACATTGCGCCGGTATGTTTTATCGGCTCGTGAGGGTTGCGGCTCGCGGCAACGAATTATAAACACACCGGGTTTTGAGGTTATGTCGCGTGCTCACGTAAATTTGCCTTCATTCATCAATAACACGTGGATGATTGAATTGGTTGTACGCTTCTCGCAATTACGAACTGTGGATTCTTCGGCGCTGTCACAGTAAAGTGTTGTCACATAATTAATCGGCATGTCGAGTAAAATCAACAATTCAAGTCAACCGGCGTCCACGCTTTCGCGGAAAGCGCCATGTGCGCTCCATTCGATAATCGATTGTTCCTCCTTTCGATTCAACGTATTTCAAAATATTGCGACACTAGATTTTTTTGAATCGACTTACATTGACCTTCATTTCGAACTTGTTGAAATTTCTGTCAAAAATATCGAAAATTATACGATACAGCAAATCGATGTCGATTGACAAATCGTTAATGTGTAAAAACATTTATGCGTTTTTATTAACATTTTTTACACTGTTTTTAATAATAGTTACATTACGATCTGATTTGCGTTTATTTTATACAAAGGTGGATATAGTAGGTAGACAGTAATGTGTACGGTGTTTTGCCGCTCAATTGTTTGTAAAACGCGACCTCGAAGACGTATCGCTCTTCGCAATTAAAAGAACAACAATTTCTCTCGGTCTTTCGGTGTTCTTTCGGTAATACGATTAACAAGTTCGTCGTGACTACTAATTGATCCGAAAAAAAGACAGAATTTTTTTTTTCCTAACGTTCCGTTTGGGTATAGGTCCTCCAGGGGCGAAAATTTGTTATCCTTGATTAATTCATAACTAATTGATTGTAACGTCGGGACGACACGTTTAACGCGACAACATCAAAGAGTTCGCTCTTTCACGGAAATTGCGCGTGAAATGTTTGCGCTCGTTAATCCGATATCATTACAATAATATTCTCATTTGTACAATCAGCAATTCGACGAAAAAGCGCGCGTTCGACTGTCGCATTGAGATTCGTGTCCCGGTACAAGGTGACTCTGGGTCACAGTCTCTTGATTTCGCTCGGTTTCATTCAGTTCTTTATTTTTTTCATATATAATATTTATATATATATATATATATATATTTCCAAGCTGTGATCGTTCGATATATTTCAAACGCTTGACGTTAATACGAAAGTTATTATCCGCGAGGCGAAGTTTCGTCTTTGCGCTTCGCGATTTTATCACAAAGTCTGTAACAGTTTGTACCGTCCGAATCTATTAACTTCGTTGAATGATTTTTATAACAGGCGACGTGGTAAATCCTTCATCGCGAAGGGAAAAAAGTTCAACGTAGACGAGTGCATAATTAACGAAGGTACGTTCCTCAGTACGACGAAATGCGGAAATCTTCATGATAGTTCGATAACAAAAATTTTATGATTATAAATATTAATGAAGGAATCGACGGTTGATGTTCCGGCTTCTTTCAAGTTTAATTCAAATGGCTCCCGTTTTCGTCGTACTCGTAGCGCAAAAGTTGTTATCGTGAAAATCAGATGATTATTCACTCGCCGAACAGACTCGTATGATTGGAACGCCGATCGTGACTCAGCACGGATTCGCGCATCACGGTCAAATTTATTTTCTCGCTCGCAAACGGGGATAATTTCTTCGGCAATAAAGTCGCACGTTCTTCCGAATTGAAGCGGTGAATCCGACCTTCGTGTTTTTTTTTTAACTCCATTTTTGTTTTAATATTCGCAACACCGCGTAATTATTTAAGTTCCTATTGGCATGAACACGCAGACAAATTTCATCTGAGCCAGAGCTTCAGTCGTAAGGCATCGACGCCGTTTAAATAGTATCGGAAGAGTCGTTTGTCACGCACGAAACCGAGGTTCTCGTAGAGTCGTAACGCCGGACGATTGGTGATTTCGGTCTCCAGGACCACTTCGTCAGCGTCGTCCTCCACCATCGCGCGTATCGCTCGTCTCACGAGATTCGAGCCGATTTTGCGCTTACGATATTTCACGTCCACAGCCAGCATTGCAATGTACCCGCGCTTTATCACTTTTCTGTGAATATCTAGCTTGCACACGATAGCACCCACACACTCGTCCCCGTGCATCGCCTGTTTAAACAGAAAATCAACATTTTTATTTTCTATTCAAACTATTGTCAACACAGACACAACTAAGGTATAATCAATGTTTTAGGCAAAAGCCGACTCACCAGAAAACACAGTTTGGGCCAATTATGAATAAAATATCTATAAGTGTAAATAGAGTACGGCTCGCTTAGGTCCTTCTGTATCAATTTCATAATATCAGGCATCTGAAGTTCGCTCGTGTAGCTGACATAATCAATGTCGCTGTCTTTACTCTCTGTACACGATTGCTCCGAATTTTCTGAAACAAAACATGCAAGATTAGTCTCAAGCCGTCGATCCGACTCCAAGAAGCTATGTCCCTGGTGCAGCTTTGTTAGCCCCGCACCAGAACCCGCGACTTACCCAATTGGTTTAAATGACTAGGTTCCACGTTGGGAGGTGGCGGCGGAGAGGAATTCGCCTCGGTGCTTCTTTGGGGAGAGTCGCAGATACCGTTGACCTGGTGCAGCCCGTTGGTGCGGGGCTCGTCACAGTCGTCATTGTCCTCGTCGTCGACGGGCTGCGGACTGAGTCTCGACGCGATCTCCAGGGTCCCGATGTCGGGGACAACGCTGCTCGCGGTTATCACATCGATTTTCGTCTTCGCGCCGTCCGATCTCGTCGTGACCTCCTCGTCGTCGGTCTTCAATCTCGAGGTCTCCATCGTGCGCCGGATTTATTTCGTCGACTATTCGACTCTGTGTACAATTAATTGTTGAATACGAAGGAGGCCGAACACAGACACCGAGTCGCGGGCGACGCACAGTGGATTTCACTGGGTCCCTCGGTAGCCTTCGCGACCGCGCGACTACACCGCACGGGATTTCGCACCGCACCGACCGTCCTCGCAACCCCTACGCAATCGGTGTATCGTCGCGTCGCCGACGCGTTCGGGTTTATCGGGTCGCCGCGGGTCCTTTCAATCGAATTTTCATAATTAACGCGGACGGCTCGGTACGCTCGGCGAATATTATCGCTAAATACGGACCGCCGACGTAGACCGCTCGACGACGGACACCATATTAGATTTTCTCCGCTGCTGCTGCTGCTGCTGCTGCTGCTACTGCTGCTGCAACAGCCTTCGGCACGGTGATTCGCGTTATCAGCGCCGCGCGGCGCTGCTGCTGCTGCTGCGCGTTTATCAAAATATAGAATATAAATAAAATGCCTGGAAATCGGTAAATACTCTTGCGATGTATTTCGCACGGTCCTCGGAAACGGCGGCGAAAAATTTTACTCCGGATGTCGATTGCTTCGCCAACGGCGAAATACATGTAATTTGAAATACATGTGTCAGGGTATGACAGGCGCGAACTTTCGGCAATGTCAAATTGGTGAAATGGCCAATCACGTGGTTGCGGTCTTTGCTGTACTCTATCGCGAGCAGCACGCGCACTCTAACAATTTGCATTGTTGACGAGATTTTTCGGCGATTATCGCTGTTGATGATCGAGAAGATAATTGCAAATTTTGTATTATAGATCGAAAAAAATCGTGTCCTCGAATTTGAAGATTTGAGGTAGCGCAGGAATACGCTGCACCGGCTGACGATTTTTTTAGAGCTGTCGCATCGGCTGCTCCGTTTGCGATAAATTCCGGAGCTGGCGAAGCAACAATATAACAAACAGGTAAACGGAATTTTTCAATGACAGCGCAGGATATAAGAATGTTCAGGAATACATTTTTTCGACCAGTACGGTTGTTATTTCAATTCGAATAATTAGAAAAATTGCATTTTACACACCTAACCTCTTCTAACCTTTGTGTATGATAAGCATTGGATTGAGAGACATTTTCGAAAATTGCATTGCTCGATAGTTGAATAGTTGAGACATCGATACACATGTACAATACTATAAACTATTTGAGTGCTATTGATATTTGGTTTGGTTGACGTTTGTCATGTTGATGCCACCCCCATAAACGTAACGCAAGAATTGAGTTTATTATGTAATCTGTGGCAATCGTATTAATGTTAAACTATTTTTGGTATGCATATATTTAGATACCAAGCATTTCTTGTATCCAATTATAAAACCTTGGCAGACTCAAGTTTGACTATTTATTGTTTTGTAATTACTGCAAATATTTGTATTCTTGTGCAGATGAACAAATAAAAAATAATTTTATTGATGTTCAAATTCTAGGCTCCAAAGATGTCCAGCTGCGTTCTTGCAGTTTACTGTCTTTCACTGTCTCAAGATTCCTGTTCCACATCATTTGCAGTTGCACTACTGTTTTTTTATTTTTTTTATAGAAAACAAAATACACATTTAGCAAAATAGAGAAATGAGCAAAACATTGTGGGTAGTTTGCCTAAATTTGAGAGTTTGGTTTTTCCTACATCCCACAGATATCGATAAGGAATATTCTCAAAATACATTGCGAGGGTGGAAGATGTCCACTCAATAATTTATGTTGTGTGGTATTATTGTCCGGTCACGAATTTGTCGGCTAAAATTAGATCGTCAAGGTTGTCCACGTGTTCTTGTATGTTTCTATTGGTTAAAGCACTTATAAAATGCCAGCCTATTGGTTGCTCCAATGTTTATCCCCCACTGGTGCCACTTTCAAAACCATTCACTCTAAAGCATTCCACTGTTCAGTCTACCTTTGGATGATGGACCTGCTTGTGATATTTTTGAAAACAAATTTTGTTTCAAAATCTGCCATTTAAACCGAGTCTAAGATGTGTTAAATTAATTTCTTTGGATTAATCTAAATATTTGTTTTATTCAAGAAATTCGGTGCTACAGAAGTATTATTTTATTTTAGTCACTAAAATCAGTGTCTCAAAGTGGATTTGTTTATGTCTCGTTTGCCATAGCCGTCTTTTTATTTCTGTCTTTTTTTAAAGGTAAGTGGTGCCAAGAGACTTTGGGAAATAAAAGCTGTTCTAAGTGTTGCGTTACTAGTGATACTATTAGTAGTTCTCTGCAGAAAAACAGTTCATTCACAAATTTACTGCAGACTCACTATACTTCGTCTTATCCTTCTGATAATTTCGTAACTTTTTTCTTTTGCAGAATGTCGTTTCCAAACAAAGAGGATCGTGTAAACTGCTGGGGTCATCGCGACGAATATTGGAAATGCCTTGACGAGGCGAAATCAGAATCAGACTGCAAAGAGTTTAGAAAACAGTATGAGAAGTTTTGTCCATCGCAATGGGTGAATAGAATCACGTTACGAAGTTATTGCCTATTGATTGATCATTCCTCTGTATTCACATCAATTTTTCTGTTGAACAGGTAAAGCATTTTGACCGGAAACGGGAGTACCTGAAGTTTAAGGAACAAATCGAGAAAGAGGGAGGAGGGTACGTTCCAGAGACAGCGAAAGCCGCCGGACCTTAATCTAATAGAATATAATACACTAACGAGTTATTTGGGAATTTTTTGTTAATACGATTTTTTCGAATTTCGTCTTGTTAATAAAATAAATTGTGACAAACTATCTACTCATTGCTGTCAATTAATTCCCAGTGGCCTGATGCAATTCTTTCGATAATCACGAATTCGAAAAATGATTTCTTTTTCGTTGCAAGCAAAACCTAATTGTGTAGGAAATTTCTGGCGAAGTGAAACGAATGAATGAGGCGGAATGAAAGCGAGGACTTCATTTTTCATTAAAAAAATAATGCTGATTAAACGGAGCTTGTTTTGCAATTGTGCACATTCGGAACTTTGTATACAACAAAATTTTGATTTGTTTTCTTAGAAGTCGGAGTAAGAGCACGGATGCCAGCACCGACTTTTCGAATAAATCCGAGGTCGCTGTTCAAACTGCTCCACAACGACGTCCTTTCTTGATGAGAGATCGCAACTATGACTGATCCGAGCGATGAGAAGGAAGCGTCCGATGGACCACCGAAAGCTCCGAAAACTAGGGACATCGCTCCTCCTCAGCCAGATCTCATTGCGATCGAACTGCAAAAAAGCGAGAGCGATCGTGACCTCAAGACTTTTAGAGTGTGTTCACTTTCTTTACCTTTTTTAATTGCTAATATTTGTGAATTTTTAGTTATGATGATTCATTCCAGACGCTGATAAACATCAAAACCCAGTTGGAGAATCCGGCGAATTCGACGAAATGGAATCTCGTGATCGTGGAATTACTGCGAATAATTTCCGCCAGCGACGACGTTGGCGAGGAACAAGTTCTGCTGGCGTCTCTGGCGCTCGTCAACGTCCTGTTCAGGAGTTGCCAGGTCGAGGAGTTCAATCGCCAGTTGAGAACTTACTGGAGTCTTGATGATCCGTTTCTGGAGGCTTTCGGCAATGACTTTCAAATTCGCGATCCCGAATGGTTCAAGCTTGTCATAATTCACGGATATCTGCAAGTGAATATAGAAACGATCTACGATCGACAAATAATAGCCTTGCCGTTCGAGGTTTTGCGCAGAAATTGTTTGAGATACACAAAGTACTCGTACTTCTCTTACAAGACTCTGCAGAGTTGGCTGGAGAAGACAGCGAAAACGGATTTTTGGTGGGCGGACGACGCGACGACGATGGAGAACGATCTTGAGGCGATAATCTTCTCGAACTGGGATAGTTGCATATGCGAAATTGCGCGACGAAACGCCACGCAAATATTTTCTACGTATCTGAGAATAATGAGCGAAAAGTACGAGGATTTTTTGGGTCGTATTTTCGTGGATTGCATGCAAAATTTGTCCTGGCAGAACGAGCTGAAATACACGATACTGGGGGAAGTGTGCCGAATTTGGGAAGATCTGCCGAAGATCGTGAGCAGCGAACTGCCGTCTTGTTTGTTCACGAGTCTCACCAAGAATCATCTTAAGCATCCAGGCACCAAGCTATACTTGACGATACTCGACAAACTGAAGGCAAACGAGTGGGAGGAAATATTCGGCGTCAGCTTCATTCGCAGCTGCGATATTTGGGAATCCCGGTGAGTTGTACAGAAGCTTTCGGTTCTCTGTGATTTATTTTTTATTGATTTTAATGTCTAGCCTTTGTTATTACGCCAAACATAACTTTTGTCTTTTTCAGTGAACAAATGACCGCTATAGAATTACTCTGGGAGCAGTGGATGCAACCGACTATCGCCAAGTTCCCTAACGTCTTCGAATTCTTGTGGAAAAACGACACCTTGAAACGATTGAAAGTAAGCAGATCGTATTTGGAAAAAATAGGCGATCAGCAGGGACTCCAGTTGCTTTACGAGGATACCGAATATCGTGAAATTCTGCATAATCGTGTAATCGACGCATCGGAACCTGTGCGACTGAACGCTTTTGCGATACTCTGCCAACTGAAGAGTTGGAAGATAGCTACCGAAGAGGCTGATCCGTTCGCAGCGGTGAAGATATTTTTGTACTTCAACGTTCACACAAGTTCGATCGTCATGAGGAAAGGAATTGTAAAAAACTTTGTTACTCTATTCAACAACCTAGTGAGAATCGCTGCCAAAGATCCGGACGCCGCGACTCATATTTGTCGCTTCCTTCGCTGGCTCCACGAATTTCTGCTGGACTGTTTCGAACTGGGCGCGTCCTATCAGCGAACGATTCTCGCCATGAGTCTTTACGAGACAGTCTTGATACTCACAAGTTCCCACGACACCAGAATGGGAATGTGGAACGCTAAACAATCGAGGAACGAAAGCCGAAAACTCATCGCCTGCGCTGCCAATCTGTGCGAGAAAATTAGCGGCACGGAAAGATGGTTGTACTGCGACTTGAGGAGCACGAGAATAATGTTTTCACTTGTTTTTAACCCTGTGTCCGAAGTCCGAGAAAAAGCAACTTTCATGCTTGTCCAGTATTTTTGCGCAGATATTTTTCCTGCCGAAGAAGAGGCGGTAAGATTTCATGATCGTTAGCTTTGTCACAACAAGGAGATCTTTTTTTTATTGTCTCAACTTTTTTTCCTTACAGTTTCGCTGGGCGAATAACCACAAGTATTGCGAGTCATCGAAAATTTACAAGGTGGCCATCGGGGCGACGCTAGAAAAAATAAGAAATCTCTGGGATAGAAAATTCGAGCCTCCTCTTTATCAGGATCGACTGTCGACGGTTCTCGATCACGTTTCCCGTGCCCAGAATCAGTTATCAAAGATGCAATCGAATGATATCTTGTATTGCCTGGTGAACGGTTCACCAGTTTATGGCTCGTTGACGGTCATACTGGAAGTTGGCTTTCTCATGGGGCCTGTGGGAAAAATATACGACGAATCGACGGTCGAAAAAATTCTTCATTTGGCAGAAGACGTTGCGAAATTTTTCCTGTCATCCCTTTCTTCAAAGGCTAAAAACGACAGTGAGTTATTTCCTTTAAATGTGCTGTGCACGCAAGTTGGTTTTCATAATCTGTATTTTCTGTAAATGTTTATTAGAGTATTCGTCATCATTCGAGGAGATGGGTCAGGCAATCGGGGATTCGATCAGGAACAGTGAAATTGACGAAGAGAGCGAAGAATGTATTTTGTCGTCGGCGCAGCAACTTCTCATTTCCGGAATCTGGATGTCGCTCAAGGTGGACCGAACATCATAAAAATTGCGATGGCACTTGATTCGTGCATTTATAAAAATGTTCTTTACAATTACTATTATTTTTTTTTTCAGGTGTCAACCGAAATAGCTGCGGAGATAGGATTGATAGCCGAGTCCGAGGAAATCGCTCGCCGCGCTACAGACCTGATAGTCTCGGTACTTTTGAAGTGCCGTCACAAGGGAGCAATCGAAGCAGCGGGTTTGGCGCTCGCAAAATTAACAAAGTGAGACGATAATTAACTGAATGAAAAATAAGGCATTTTCGTTGTCACTTAACATCGTTAAATATGATCAATTCCAGATGTCTGAGCCGAGGAAAATACAATCGATTGATCGAATCGCACCTGACGGATTTGCTGAGCATCGACGGAAAGGATAATATCAATTTAACAAGACGTGGCGCCGGATTGTCGATAATGTTCTACCGAATAGTCACGAGCGACGATCGAAGAAATCGCCCGTGGCTGCATCTGGCTGTGCGCAAATTGCTGGATTCCTTAAAGACAAACACGGAGGATTCGTCGATACAGAGCGAAGACGGCCTCGTGGATTCACCGCGAGCGAGACACCTGCACTTTTTGCGTTTTTTGGTAGCCGATAAAGCGCTGCAGGCTCAATTAGTGCCATATTTCGAGAATGTATGTCTGACGTGTTTCAGATATTTACAATCACCCGAGTGGACAGTACGGTAAGTTTATTATTTTTTTAAATCCACTTGTAAAAGCACAAATATAAAAATTTGAATCTGCATTTGTTTTAGAAACGCGAGTCTCCAGCTTTTCGGTGCGATAGTTCCGAGACTGGTCGGCCAGTGCAGCGCCCGAGAATTGGACTACGGGATCGGAAATTCGGTCGATCATTTCGTCACGCATTATCCGCTTCTCGCTGAGACGGTGATGAAGGAATTGAAGTCCGTGACAAATTCGTTTCGTCGTGTAGAGGCCAGGGACTGCGGTGACGCGCACGTGAACAGCAATGTCGTACCGATCCTGACACTTTTGTCAAAAATGTCGTGCGCTGGATGCGAGCTCGTTGACTATTCTGCGACGAGCTATTTGACCGAGGCGAGGAAAGCATTTACGGTGCTGTTCGGGCATCCTGTGTTCAACGTTCGAGTGTTGGCCGGCAAAGCTTACGCTGCTTTTTCGCCTCTGTCCGACATCCCCTACGATTTGGCTGTGTTTCAGCTGGAAAGTGCAGCGCGTGCGAAGACAAAAAATCACGAGCACGGAAAATTTTGCGCGCAGCTGTATCTACTCCGTAAATTCGAGTACGAGTCGCGATGCACGAGCCAAACGTTTTGCATCGAAAAGCACGAAAGGTGCAAAGACCTCGTGAAACTTGGCAGTCATATGCAATTGCAACAATTGAGCCATACGATTTGTCGTTGGCTGGCTAAGAAAGAGCAAATATGTTACACGGTCGAATCGGCGCTGATGCGATGTCTGCACGAGAGTCCCGTTGATTATTCCGGGGTGGATCTGGTGGACTGGTCCCGGGCTCATCGAGCTATCAGTAAAATGCACGAGGAACGATCGAAACCGGGTTTCACCGAATTTGTGGAAACCTTAATGTCCCTCTCGTCTCGACTCGGGATTGCACACGACACTTCGGTGTTCGCAGAATTATTTCACACAGAAAATTCTCATTTGCGTGAGCACAGAGCCGCAGTAATAAGGCATCTTAACCCAGAATTTTGCGGTATTGAATTCCTCGTCGACGAAGCACTCGCGATTTTTGATGATCTTACAAGATCTGATATTTTACAGGACGCCGTCAGTTCTGTTCGCAATTATGAGAATGAGAATATAACGGAAGACTTGGAATTAAAAATCCACCAATTGACCAAAAAGTTGACACGGATTGAGGTGAATTCGCGACCGTACGGACTTCAATTGCGAATCTCCGGTTACAGTATTGAACTGAAATTAAAAAAGTTCAGCAAACGTCCTCATTTTTATATCGGACTTTCGTTCGAAGAAATGATGAGATTTTTCGACACATTTGTATATGAAGAGGACGTTACGATAAAAGAGCTGGTGATAGATTGTTTGTCGCGATTCGTCGCCCTCAGACAATGTCCCGATTACATTGCACCACTTAAGGCATACTGCGCCGTTTTACATACATTTTGCGCCGTGGCAGTCGGATTGCTTGTGGACGAAGACGCGGAGATAAGGGAATCGACCGCAAAGGCCCTGCAGCCGTTGATAAATGACGGCACGGACGAATCTGTTTGCGCGAGAGCCGTATTTCACAGGATTTTACATAAACTGTCGCTTTTGTGGACGGAAAAAGATAATGTGCGCCGAATCTTCCTTTGTCTAACGTCGCACATAAAATTCTACGTTGAACCGGAGGGTTTGCACAGTCCGTTCCAGCCCGACGATACACTCAATCGAGACGACACGTCAATGATCAATATCCTGTTTTATTTTGTAAGATCGTTAATCGAAGAAAAATCGCCAACGGGCAGCAACGACAGCGTCGTGGTACAACAGATCGACGGAGCGATCGACGCGAAGTACCAAATTCAGCGTGAGAGCGGCGTGGATTTAACGCATCTCAAGAACCTTTTAAAACTAGATAGGTCGGACTATTTGATAATCAAGAAAACCTGTTTAATGAAGACGATCGACAGGTGTCCAGGGGTTGACTTTTATCGTCGCTTTGAGCCTTAACTACAGTACTTGCAATATCGTTTTTTCTTTTATTTTGTATTAACCGAGTAAATTACTTCGAACGAACGTAAATTCGTATTATGTTAAATAAAAAACGAAAAGGGAAAAAGTTGATTTATACAGTTAGAGACACACACATGGGCAAAGATTCGATCGTCGCATCGGTCGTAAACGTCCACGAGAAGTCTATTGATTTTATATTGAAAAAATACAAAGATTTTTTGTTCGGTGGGTTTTCATGACGGAAACGACCATCGATCTTTCGCGGACTCTTTCCTTCTTCCTCTTCCTCCTCCTTCTCCTCCTCTTCAGACATGTACATTTGTACAGAACCACCGAATAAGACATGCGTGTCTCGCAGGCACTACAGCTTAACAATTTATATTTACAATTATTTTTTTGTTTTGTTTACTGCATGCAGCCGAAAGAACGCGCTCGGCGAGTACCAGTAAAGTCAGAAAGTTTTTTGCCTGCAAGCAAAATTACTCTATCGATATTTTTTTCTTACGAACTACAAACTACTCTGTTACGATTGAATAATTCTATCTATCTTTCGATATTTCGTGATCGTCGCGTATTTTATTTTCCGTTTTGTATTCATCTTTTTCTATGTATATATAATCCTTCGACGCAATTTCGAAGATGGCTCCGGAGTTGAGTCTTTCTGTATGTGCAACGCGAGATGGAAGCAAATTCCATGGGAATAAATAATAAAAAATAAATGTCGTACGTACTAAATATGTAATAGAAAGAGCGATTGAACAGTTACAATACTATACGGCGAATTAGTGTCTTTCTCCGTGGAAAAAAGGCTTATGCAAAAATTAATGGTTCCTTTTGGGTCAATATATGACAAATATATTCAAGGTATCTCACATGTATTGTGAAATACGTGCTGAAACATAACTCAAATGCAGGTGAAACATTTTCGTTTTTCTCTAGAAAATATATATATAGAATGTACATTTTTCGCGTAATCGCGATATAAACCTTTTTTCCTCCCGAGATGTGACTCGACCGTTTGCAAAAATGTGCGCGAATGAATAGTTCACTCGTGGCTGAATGTCCAAATTCCATTTTCACTCCAAGTATTGCGTTAAATTGCGATATGAAGAAGGTTCGCGCCTCGCAAACTCATGTATTCTTTCGACGGTAGAGCATCCGACGCGCGACAAAAGTCGGACACTCAGCTATAACTAACTGCGTTATAATCGACGAGTCTACACAGACAACATGTACACGGGATTAAACCTAAAATCGTACATCTATATATAAATATATATGTTTTCTCGTTCATTTTATATGGATTGTATGTATTTCTACATACGTTTACTGAATAAATTGCGACTTTCACGCGAAAATAAAAGAAATGCTCCAAAAACTTCGCGCATGAAAGGGAAAAATTTATATACTTAGACGATTTCGCCATTATCTTGGTAATTTGAATTTTATTTTCCGCCACGTTTTCCTTGTGTCCCGAAGTATCTTCGGTTTGGAGCAATATTCCGAACTCGAGAAAAGCTCGAGTTTAAATTTCCTTTCTGCACGTGTTTCGTGATATTTACCAAAGACGCGGGTGATAAGTCGGACACGATATTTTTTCGACGGCGACACACAATTTACACATAATTTTATGTAGGAAAAAAATGCTGATATCTATATTTGGAACGAAAATAAACAAATACATTTTCGTAAAATCTCGTGATTGAGCTACGATTGAAATTTCACTGAGTCGAGGGGTTGCGAATTTTCTCGCAAGCGCTGAATCGTTGCGTCCGCGACTCGTAGAAAAAAATCTCAACCGGTATTCTTGTCTCATTGTCCAATAGCTTAAAAATCTACAGCCGCGATATTGCTGTCTCGAAGGGCCACGACAATTCCTGCCTCAGGATTTTTCGCTTAAATAGCGACAAGTGCAAAAAAAAGAGAAGAAAAAATAAAAAATAGCTCGATCTCAAATGCTTCTAATGTGCACAGTTATGATTTACGCGTGCGATTTTTCGATGCGTGATAGTGATGTTGCAGTATAATACTCTCTCAATGGAACATCATTGTTCTGTATTGCCAGCCCCTCAATTTTTCCGGCATTCATTCTTTCTTCCGTTTTTTGACAGACGACCCCCATCCGATTTCATACAAAAAAGAAAAACGTGTTTCGCACGAATCCGCTGTTAACGACGCGTTGATCAACGAGATCCAAACTGAAGTCTCGGCGGCTCGAGCTTCCTGATTTCTTCTATATCTATCTATCTATTTATCTCTCTCAATAATATTATCTTGCTATGTACTATGAACATGAATTAATTTAAGGTAAAAATGTATCCCTAAAGCTAGTGTCTCGCGCTTATGAACACCGTAGTCGCCTGTTATTTCGCTGCTTGGCCAACCCCAACTGACGATTTCGTCGTTCTCTGCGACGTTTCCGCGTTTTCGTTGTTCGCCGGTGGATCGACGTCCATCTGCATAGAAATACCCAATGATTAGAAAAAATGCATTGATAAAAAAGGTTAATAATTGCTATCATTTCATTGCTCACCTTCTCCTCCTTCTCGTCGTCGACTAGGATGGGTCCGTTCTCGGCCTCGTATTCTTTGAGAACGGCGTCGAGATTGTACCTTCTTCGATAATTGACGAAAAACGATCGTAGGTGAGCCTCGGTTTTTGTACCTATAACGTCGGCTATCGCGGAGAAATCTTTGCCATATTTCCGAACACCCTGAACCGCCAGGAGAAGCTCGTCGTTTGTCCAACGCGCGTTTATCCGGCTGGACACTTCGGGCGGACGCAAATCGTCAATTCCGTCGACGGTTTTTCGCTTGAGCGCGCTCACCTGTTGCTTATTCGACTGTATCTAGTTTTGATAGAATAAAATCGTACGTCAGAAAAGCAATCCTTGCCCAGCAACTATCTTAATTCTAAAAAGAAACGAAATACATTGACGGAAAGAACAAGCAAAGCGCGAACACGCAATTTTGCAATGAAAGTTCTCACACTTGGCATCGCGTAATTTGCAAAAAAAATTAAAAGTAAAAAAAAAGGTGTACCACTATGAAGCATATAAAAATGTATCCACACGATTATCATTGTTATATCTTGGTTGCTATGGGTATTCTGTTCAATAACGTACTTGTCGCTTGAGGCTAACAATTTCGGTGTCGATAGCTTGAAGACTGTTGTTCGCCTGGCTCGGCTGGCCAGCCAACGCCGCCAAATCGTCGTGATTTACTACCAGTCCACGCGGAGGTTTTCGTTTGTTCGAACGACCGGGCATGGAACTCAGTGGCCTCGCGACACCCGTGCGCCTAAACCATTCATACACGTTTATTCCATCTCTTCTGTGATATTCACGATTTATCCTACTGTTTTCTTTACCGCCAGACGCACAAGTCTCGATAAAGGAAAGAATTTTACTCGTTGTTAATTATTTTGTCACTTGAATCCACTGACCTCCAGTGCAGATAGCAGCTATGACACGCGTGTCCTTTGGGTGTCGCACGAACACTATGACAAGCAACGCCGCAGTTGCTACAAGACCCCTACAACACATAATGCCCTTTTTTAGATAAAGAAGATCCTAGTCAACTACGACCCTTCCCTACTGATGAAGATTATTCGCAAAAATAAGATTTTTTTTTCTCTATAATAACCGTTGCGAATTCGAAATTTCACAGCGTTTTGTAATGGTTCGTAATGGGCAATTGAAAATGATATATTGAAGGAACATATTCTACGAGCATAGACACCAAACAGGGCTTTGTCGTAGTTAATAAAATAAATCGATTGGATGACTGTAATACTAAAAATACTAAAAGGCGAAATTACGAGGCCATTTCTGTGTCGAGTGAAGAATAAAATAGAAATGAATTTCTATCAGGGTGGTAACGGTGCGTTTGGAAGGAAAAAAAAATGAGAATAATAACATTTAGCAAAAAACGTGGTAAGCAGTTCTAGCTTTGCAAAGTGGGGTAAGGTTTAGGCTGAGTACCTGAACCTGGGGGACGTTTTCCGAGTCGGACGAGGCTTTGGCGTCGGTGCCTTGGTTTCCTGGTACAGCTTGGTTTTTTCCACGACGTATTCCGCGATGGATCGTCCATTTCTGGAACGTTCCACATTCACGTTCATATTCACCTGCACACCGTTGGTGTGCGATAATCTTAACTTAGGACCGTTTCACGATCCTGTCACTTTTTTTTTATAGCAGAGTAATGCGTAAATTTCGCGCCCATTTAACGACGAATACGAGACCCCGTGCTTTTTTCATTCAATTGTGATGAATTTCGCCCGATCCTCGTCTAACTGTTCGCTTGGTGATCGTTAACGTGTGGATACATTTTTTATATATTGAAATAGAGTTTTTTTTCCGCGATGCAGGTATCGAAATAGCGGCCCAGATGTATCAATGTAATTGAATTCATTTTTTTTGTCTGTTTGCAACTGCATCGACGATTCTTCTCGCCGGTGAACGACATCTGAGCCGATGCTCCGACGTAGGCCAACGGAATTTCAGATTTTAATGAAACGTTTACGCCATCGCTCGTTAAGGTTGCACGGCAAAATGAACGCGGTAAACGGGCATGCACCGAACGGTCACTGAATAGGCAGATAGATAAGCGCTCGTTTGTAGCTTACTTTTTCCTCCGACTCGCTATCCGTGTTCGACCCCAATTCGCTGCCGTTCTCGCTTCCGTTCTCGCCCTCCTTGCCGCCGCTCGTCAGTTTTCTCGCTTGTCTGTCCATCAGAGACGTTCGGGTTCTCGTCTTCTTCCAACTGTAGTAATACTTCACGAGACTCGCGATCGATTTGTCCGGCAGCTGAACAAACGTAATTCACGGTGTTAAAAAAGTTTTGGCCCCAAAAGGGAGAAAAGCAAAATTGCAAATTATCAACCATATCATACGAAGATGATCAACTACTCACCATTTGTCGTATTCTGTGAAAACTTTTACCGTGGAATTGGAAGGCCTGTTCAAAGAGAACCTTGTCTTCGACGGTCCACTCGTCAGGAAACGGAGTAAAATTTGCCAAATCCAGTACAGCTCGCTCCAAATTGTGTTTGTGCCAGAAGAGCATTCCCAGGGCCTGCTCTCCATTGTAGCCATATTTCTCCTTGGCCAGTATAATGTACTCGTCGACTGCGATCAAAAAATATCAAAATTAACTCCCCGACTTGCCTCCTGGTGATACTATCAAATTGTAGCGAATTACGTTTCTGATCCGGTATATCCACGGTCGGCGACCAAACAAGTAGAGCCTTGTCCGGTACCTGCTCCAGCCGACGCTCTGAAAAAAGGTAACGCTTCAGTGCCGTCCCGCTGTTACGACGCTCCGAAATCGGTAGCTACGAAAGATGCCAGCGCAACTATGAAAAAAATAGTAGACTCACCACCCACTGGGATCAGGTCGGGCACGAGCACCTGATAGTCGCGTCCGACGCGAATTTTTTCCGCTGGAACTGCAAAAACATCATTTTCATCAGTTTCAATGCCCAAACGATTATTTTCACTTGGCCGAAAGTCGTCGTTGCACGGCGAACGTTTCGTTTGATATTTCAAATGGTCACGGCGCCGAATAATCGACTGGCCCGCACGCACTTTAAAAGCCCATACGCACGCAGTCGGGGATTTCGAGGGAAAAAAAAATTGGGGCGCGCTGTTTGAAGGTGCATTCGTAATTCGGCGATCGATCGTTAATCCGAGCAGCGAAGGATCGTAGAATGATCGATTCGCGAGGGTTGTAAATCGGCGAACAAACGGATAGCGTCGGTTCGGTTGGCGTTTGAGAAATTAGCAAAGCATTCGGCGAAATACTCACCGCCGTCTTCCTCGCTGGACGACTCCGTCTGTCCATTGGGGCTGGGGCCTCGGGATCTCCGTCCGTTTCGCACGTTTTCCGAATTTCTCTCCGCCAGAACCATCGTTCGCGCGTTCACGACGCCGTCGGTGTCGCGTGAAAATAAATGTTTTCCGGATTACCCGCGACTCCGACGAGCTGATAACTCGAAATGCAAACCGCACCTTGCGTAGCGTTACGAACTGCCCCGCAGACTGCGATGCGCTTCGCCGCTTCGTGCGACCGTAGCGAAAGTAAAGATGGCGGAATTCCCACGGGACGCGCTCATTGGCTGCGCCCGGGGATCGAATAAAAATGGCCATTCCTGCTGCTAATTTTCGGTCCGCATTCGAAAACCCCGACGCCGCGGGGATAAACCACGACGATAAATGCGCCTCCGACCGTCCCTCGTCTCGGTCGCGCGGCGCGTCTGCCGCAAACCGATGTCCCGCAATCGATAATGGCCGACGGGGCGCATCGATTTTATTCAAAAACTTTGATCTCCCGATCGCTCGAGAGGATCGCACGAATCTCGTGCAGTTCCCGTCGCATTTCCTCGCGCTTGACGCATCGTATTTATGGGCTTTTGATACAGAAGCCGCGTGATGCGTTCTCCGACGAAAAGTTGCGCGGCAAACGATTTTACGGGGCGATCCGGACGTTCGGCGAAAAATCGCCAATCGCAGTTGGCCTTTCGTAAATACCGCCACCGAGCCCTCGTGTAGCATCGTAGGCAGCGCGTACACATTCGGCTTGCCCGCGGATGCAGCGTGGAATATTGTCTGGCTGATAGCTCGTAAAATTCTCGACCGATCCGTGAGAGTATTTTGTACGCGCTGATAACAGCTGAAATTATGGGTAGATTCGTAAAATCGATGAACGCCCGCGAGTGCGAAGCGCACTGCACTTAGACAGATATATATCTAGGATTATTAGGCCTATAGTTATATATATGTCCAATTTTGCGGTCCTACGTACACGCGAAGGTATTAAAGGAAAGCCTATTAAAACGCGTTAAAATATGCAGCGTAAAAGCAAATGATAAATAAGTAGTACAACCATTGGCTAATTAGAACGCAGTCACGTGATTTATTAAATTCTGAAGCCTCGACCCTTAACGCAGCATTTTTCATTACCAGCGAATTTCCCTGCCATCAGGTCTTAATGTTTTGTCGTTGCCGGAAGATGCGAAAAAATCGCTGTTGGAGCGAACAGTCGTTTCAGCTGAAATAATTGTTTCGGGGATTTTGCTAGATCTATCGTTGCTAGTCACCCGATACATTGATATTTCGGTGACGTCACGTTCTACGGTCGCGCGAAGTTCATCCGTGAGTCTGTCGAGGAAAATCACGGGGAAATAAATAAAACGATGAAACCCATGGAAATTGCGGCATTTTTCGCGCTCGTCGTCGAACCGCAGCGTCCGACATGTCGCAAATCGCGGGTTTTCAGCGTTGTTAACAATCGCGAACGTTTCTGCGTATTCGAAATAACCTCAATAACGAAGTATAGTTGCCCGTGCGACCAGCCAACGGCGCCACTGTGCGGTAATCGCAGTCGCTGATGGACTTTGTCGTGGCACGGACTTTCGTCATCAAATTTTAATGTAAATATTAGAAATATCGATATTTCGACGACGTTACGCAGTCGTGAAAAATCGGGGTTTTTTGTTTGGCTCGCGGATCGCACTTTTTTCCCGCGACATCGCGTAATTATCGCGTATTTCCGCGTTCGGTAATAACCAACAAAACCTTCTGCTATTTTGTACTATTTTGCGTCCCTCGCGATATCACTCGAATTCTCTCTTTTTTTTCCGCTTGGTCTGTCTCGCTCTCTTTCTCCCCCTCGCTCTCCCACCCTCGTCTCTCTCTCTCTCGTCCCGTCTCTCTCCCTCTCTCGTGCTCTCTCCATGTCTTCTCCTCTCTCTCTCCGTCTCTCTCCCTCTTTCTCTCTCGCTTTAATGATAATCTCGTCAAAGTGGAAAAGTATTTCTCAACCGCGGGCAGTGTCAGCGCGTGTTTCGGAGTGTCGGGTGTTTCGTGCGCTCGAGTCGACCGGACCGAAAATCCGTAATTGGCAATTGTTGCATCGATCTCCGTTTTTTTGTTGCACCGACTTTTCAAAATATTACGAGCCCCACACGGGCCACCGTGAAAAAAAAACGTGTTCGTCGGCATTTACATTCCATTCTTGTTACACTCGGGATTGTTGACCGCTTCCGTGTATTTATAGATTCGCATAATTACACGTTTGCCTGTCCGTTTCGTTTCTGTTTTTTTTTCCGCTAATTTGGATTAACACGTTGACTCGGGAATTTTCAATTAACGCGCAAATGGCTTAACGATATCGAATGTTTAGCACAACCAATTATTCTTCGGTAATCGTAATAGAGTCAACATTAACAAGGGAGAAATAGTTCGGCTAATTTGTCTAGAATAAAATCACTGCTTCGTTGATTTATTCGTGGGGTGCTATTCGCTCCATTTTCTTTAGAATCTGGCATCTTATTTTTTGATTTAACAAGCATGACAATTAGGATGTTTCTGTGATAACAATTTGATAGATAAGATTTGCTGCAGCGAACAGCAGAGATGAGCATAATTTTGTTTCAGCAAAATACGGGACTGAATAATTTATCCCGGCAAATGGGTTATTGGATTCTATAAATTTATCAAAATAATGTACATCTCTGTTCTAGCGAATAGTTAGGATAATGGTTTTTGTCACTGCACACTATTTATCAATGTAACTAATTATATATTTTCCTGTCATGATAGATGATCGTGTGAGAAATAATAGTTTTGACTCGGATCTACCTCGCCGTAGGCTTCTAATAGACCATCTTTCAACATATAAAAAACAAACACAAAATTCAATCAATCATCACAAAAATGAGGGTTGTGGCATTGGTCAGTGGTGGCAAGGACTCTTGTTTCAACATGATGCAATGCATAGCTGCGGGTCACGATATTGTGGCCCTGGCAAATTTGTACCCTGTTGGGAAGGGTAAAGAACACATCATTCTCTCATCTTAAATCTAGCACTGTTTTTTTTTTAAATCACTTTCTAGATATTTGTATTTATCCGCCTGCAATTGGCTTCTTCGAATACTGAAGCCTTTAACTGTTTCTAGATGAGCTGGACTCGTTCATGTACCAAACAGTGGGCCACATGGGCGTCGAGTACATCGGCAAAGCCATGGGCTTGCCCATGTATCGCGAGCCCACTTTTGGTAGATCCAGTATGAGAGAAAAAAATTATTTGCCCACTGCAGACGACGAGGTGGAGGATCTATACAGACTCCTCTCTAAAGTGAAGGTAAAACGGTTTCTATACTTCATTCGGTATCTTTCAAAATCCAATATTATTGTATTTCTTTTTGCAAATGTCTTTTGTTTTCTTTTCTTTTTTCCAATTATATAATGGAAATTATTTCAGGAAAAAGAGGGCATAGATGCAGTCGCATCGGGTGCTATTCTCAGTGATTACCAGCGAATTCGCGTCGAAAATGTGTAATTATTGGAAATTAAATCACGAGTTAATCGGCGTAATTGCGAAATTACGAGACTGAGGAGTTAAATTGACGATTACAGATGCAGCAGGCTGGGCTTGGTGTCGTTGGCGTATCTCTGGCGACGAGATCAAGACGAATTGCTGAAGGAAATGATCGAATGTTCGGTGAACGCGGTGCTGATAAAAGTCGCGGCTCAAGGCTTGGAGCCCAAGCACTTGGGCAAATCCATTTCCGAGATGCAACATCACCTCGGCATTATAGTGAGTAGAACGTCAGTGTGATTAATTCGCGATACTGCCCTAAACGAGAGTACACCGCGGACGCGGACGCGAAGGCGCGCGCGTACCTCAATTGGATCGCTTCCAATCCTTAAACTCGCGTTCCCCTCGTTGTATCCAAATTTTCGCGCGGTTATTTTGGGAGATGCCGCTATCAGTGATGTCTTGTTAAAAAACATGTAACGTCGACGTCGGCAGAAGCGAAAACCGCGATATTTTTGGAAGCTTCAGTGACGATGGACGAGTTATCGTCAAAAGCTCGACGTCAGTCACGCCAACAAAAATATCGCCACTTCAACAACAATGAAAGCAGCAAAATTCATTTGTCTCGGAGTACAGCGCTCCATTTGCAATCACGTAATCGTCGTCGCGAAAATATGCAACTAACGAAGTTAAAATAAAAAGAATTACATCCAAAACACTCGTGATAGAAAATCACACGCAACGAAAGAAGGTCACGAGGACCGTTCGAAGCTCGACAATTAATATATCTCGGACGTTACATGACAACGCACGAGCGGGGTTATCACGGGTCATTCGTTTTATCTGCAGAGTGACATGTACGGGGTGAACGTGTGCGGAGAGGGAGGGGAATATGAAACTTTTACTTTAGACTGCCCGCTGTTCATTAAAAGCATCATAATGTAAGTCTACGTTGCACGATTATACGATTATAACATGAATTTAAATTTCACGAACGTGGAATCTTTCAAACAGGATGTTTACCCTTTTTAAATATTATTTTGTATATTTTTCAACGTTTTTAGAGACGAGTACGAGAGCGTGGTCTCTAACGATAAGATTGCGCCTGTTGGATACCTCAATTTCAAAAAAATACATTTGCAAGACAAGACTGTAAGTTACGAGAAAATACGACTGAAAATTTATTTCCGAGGTATGTCAATAAGAGTTATTTAACGAAGGGATCAACGTTTCAGAGCGGTATAGAGAATTTAACGCTTCAAGAGAGACTGAAATCCGTTTCGATAAAAGGCCCGTACGACTATATTGCCGAGATCGTCGGCCCGGAATTGCAGGATGGTTGCAATCTTTCCGACGACGAGAATGACGAACGTGAGAGCGACAATAAGAGCCTGAAAACATCGAATTCCGGTAAAGGTTATCTCCGCTTGCGTCTTCAAACTCAGCCTAGTCTATTGGGGGGGTCTGATTGGATTCTGAAGCTTTTTCGTTGACTCTTTAACCGATCACGAATCTTATCGGTGTTTACAAACTGCAAAGAATTCCATTGATATGAGAATGATTACCGAAATGAAAAGTCATTGGTGATACCAGCCAGAGAAAATGCTTTCAAATAATTGATATATAGAAGATTCTACATTTTTTCATGATATTTTATTTTTTATACTTGCTTAATTTTTAATTCTGTGTAACTTCCCAAAAATACCCTGTTTCGACAAATGTTTTAATGCCGATCAGGTCCCTTCAATCCTCCGAGTCCGATGGAAATAAAGTACGACGACGAGGATTATCCGGACGTGCCGATGTCGAATAAAAACAAAACCGGATGGTATTGGTTCGGCGGTATAGCCGGAAAGAATCCGGACTCAAAGCTCGCGATGGAAGAGGCTCTTGATAAATTAAGCAGTAGGTAAAATTTTCTTCATTATTTATTTCATTTCCCCGGTGCATTTGGTTGTTTATATCTTTGAATATCCGGCTAACTCTACGCGAAAATATAAAATACAAATCCTGAATCTTTTTCTTTGTAGATCTCGTTAAGAAGGAAAATCTGCAGACTTCGAACCTTGTCGGGGTGACGTTATACGTGAAAGATATGTCGAACTATGCGTCGATAAATGAAGTTTACGTATCGAGACTGGGTCATCCTAATCCGCCAGTTCGAGTCTGCATCCAGTGTCCGCTCAATATTCACGTCGTACTCGAAGCTCTGGCTTACAAAGAGATCAGCGCAGGCGAGGGTGAAAAAGTTCTCAAGAGGCACACGATGCACGTGCAGAGTATAAGTCACTGGTCGCCCGCTAGTATCGGTCCTTACTCTCAGTCAGTCCGGGTACGTATCCTCATTGCGGTTCAATCACTTCTCGCAGCTCGATCCTAAATCCAACCCTCGAATTCTTAGGTTGGGCACATAATCGCCGTCGCCGGGCAAATACCCTTCGTGCCGGGTAACATGTCCCTTCTCGATCTCAACATCAAGCGGCAGTGCCGACTGACGTTGCGACACATAAATCGTTTAGTCAACGCGATGGACTCAAACACGCAGCTGAGAGATATAGTCCAGGGTATCTGCTTCCTCACGCATCCGAGTTACATACCCGAGGCTAGGAAAGAATGGGAAAAACGCACCAACAACGCTATAGTCGATTACGTTGTAGTGCCGAATCTTCCTCGAGGCGCACAGGTTGAGTGGTGTGTTTGGGCTCACAGAGACAACAATAGGTTCGAGTGTAAGTAAAAATTGATCTTTTTTCTCTCGAACCCGTTATTACACACTTTTTAAGTTTTTAATGAGACTAGGCTAATCACACGCGCTGGCGCGTGTGCCAGAGATACTTTTGCGCTGCTGCGCTCTTATAAAGTTTTAAAAGGGTAAATCGCTACTGAAAAACCTTTGTTTAGTTACTTTTGAAAACAAAAAGGAAATTTGTCGTTTTGCTTGTCAGAAATCGTAGATCTGGCCGCCGGGCCGAGAACCGCCCAAACCGGGGTCACGAAATTTATTTTTTCAAAATATCGACTTTTAACCTATACCATCGTTCTCAAGTCGCATATTCTACTCCTGAAAACACTGGTTACAACCCTTTTTTAGTTAATTTTGAAAAAAAAATTTTTTGGCCGAACAGTTTGTCAAAAATCGTAGATCTGGCCGCCGGGCCGAAAACCGCCCAAATCGGGGTCACGAAATTTATTTTTTCAAAATATCGACTTTTAACTTATACCATTGTTCTCAAGTCGCATATTCTACCCCTGAAAATACCGGTTACAACCCTTTTTTAGTAAATTTTGAAAAAAAAATTTTTTGGCCGAACAGTTTGTCAAAAATCGTAGATCTGGCCGCCGGGCCGAAAACCGCCCAAATCGGGGTCACGAAATTTATTTTTTCAAAATATCGACTTTTAACTTATACCATTGTTCTCAAGTCGCATATTCTACCCCTGAAAATACCGGTTACAACCCTTTTTTAGTAAATTTTGAAAAAAAAATTTTTTGGCCGAACATTTTGTCAGAAATCGTAGATCTGGCCGCCGGGCCGAAAACCGCCTAAATCGGGGTCACGAAATTTATTTTTTCAAAATATCGACTTTTAACCTATACCATCGTTCTCAAGTCGCATATTCTACCCCTGAAAACACCGGTTACAACCCTTTTTTAGTTAATTTTGAAAAAAAAAATTTTTGGCCGAACAGTTTGTCAAAAATCGTAGATCTGGCCGCCGGGCCGAAAACCGCCCAAATCGGGGTCACGAAATTTATTTTTTCAAAATATCGACTTTTAACCTATACCATCGTTCTCAAGTCGCATATTCTACCCCTGAAAACACCGGTTACAACCTTTTTTTAGTGGATTAAAAAAAAATACGATATTTGACAGAACTATCAAAGTTATCAAGGACAAATGAACCTGGACTCGGTCTGAGAGTCCCAGCCAATCACAGCTCGAATAGTTTGCTAACTATGCTTTCCGTTACTCATGAACTTTTTAAAAGAGGGATTTTATTGCTTACAGACGAAGAGACTGGCAAGTGCGTCGGTAATTTCAAAGTGGCGATAAGAAGGAGGTGGAACTACGAAAACGACGTCTCGGCGATCGTGTGTTACCTGTCGACGGGTGAGTTAACGATATTTCTTATCATAATTTTTTTAAATCATTTCCGTGGCTTATCATCGAGAAATTTGGTTAATTTTCGATATTTTCCCTCGCATCGCAAGCAGGTTCGTCGAATTCCACTGGTAATCTGTCGACGGAGACGACGCTGCCGACCGCGGAGCTGACGGCCGCGGAATTGACCGAGGCCTTCGAGTACCTGATAGCGAAACTAACGAAGGAATCGCGCACCGCGAATCCAACCTGTAGCTTGAGAATTTTTTACAAAGTCGGCAGTTCGCCGAGTCCGCGATTCATTCAGAGCGTACTCGACACCTTCTCGACTCGTAATCTCGTGACGACTATCGTACCGACAACGCATCTGCATAATTTCAGTACCTTCCTGTCGGTGTGCGGTATCAGGCACGAGTAAATAGCGCGCGTGCGAGAGCACTCGGCGGATTATATCGCACAGCGGTCAATTACATATGAACGAAGAAAGAAAGAAACAAAAATAAACAAACAAAGAATTTAAAGAAGAAAAACACTAAAAAAAAAACAGTTACGATAGAGTAAGTTAAAATGAAAGCTTGAAGAAAAAAAGAAACAATATAAATCATAATATGAAAGGTCGCGTCTGCATTCGAAACCGCCAATATCAGAATCTGGGAAATGAGTGTCGCGGCTTCATTGCCAATAAAACATCACGAGAAACAGAGAAAGAAAGACATACATTTAAAAATGAAAAGGACAACCGAATTAAATTGATATAAAATGAAAACAAAAACCCTCCGGTGCTTTGTGCAATAACTTGTTACTACCGCTCGTTGGTCTGCCGAACCAACGAACCAAAGGAACGCCAATCGCCGCTTCCCGTCTCGCTGAATGTCGTAATTTCGTTCCTGTCTCCCTCTCTCTTTACCCCCCGGTTGCCGCCTCACACGATTTATCTCAATCACTGAAAATTGGCTGCCCCGAGCTCGTGTACGAGCATTTTTCACGCAAACCTCAACTCGCGATGAGTCCAAGTGAAACGTTGTTTACTCGGCTGCGTCACGTTTTCGGCTAGTCAACGGGACCTTAGTGTAAGTGACTACGGATTCGGAGATGAACGTCTCTCATTACCTTCGAATGTGCATTTATCCAACAATTTAGTTAATATCAATTAAATTTTGGATTGAAGAATAAAAAATAATATTTCAAAGTAGCCAGAAACGCGCATCTCCGGATGGATTAACTATCGCGGAATAATCCGTACGTGTAAATTTGTATCTCGTTCGTAAAGGGAAAGAAAAAAACTAAACTCGTCGATACCTCGTTCCTTTGCTCAGGGTGTTTCTGATTTTCTATGATAATGTCTCTCGATGTTTCGCGCGAGAATAAATGTCACACGCGAACACTGTTGCACAGAGATTGTGGGAGTGTCGAGCGCGTGAGAAGTACTGTTTGCGCGAATGAAACATTGATCGAGATATTACTTTTATTATCTAATTAGCGCTCGGGCGCGAGTCGCCCGAAAGGAGATGCGCTCTCCCGCCGAGGGGAGCGACAAATGGGAACCTATTGAATTGTTATAACGATACGCGATATCGATATTTTAGATTTACTTACTATTCTGTTTTTTTTTTCGTTGTTTTCCCGGAGGGCGCGCTACGCTTTCTAAAACGCGCTCGTCGCGACTGAAATGTCCGTTCGGCGATCGAAATCCGAACGAGTTAATACGATCGAGCATGGATATCAAAGCACAGAACGAACGACGCATACTCAATGTTGCTCCTGCTTCGAGGCGACGAAACTTTTGATTCAACGATTATCGCGCACTCTTGGCACTCAACAATCGTAATTAACAAGAAAAGAAAAAGAAGAAAAAACAAAAACGTAAAGATAATCGTAGCGATACGACGAACCTCGAAAGTTTGAATGAATAATACTCTCGTTTGAATGAAACATGTGTCTCGAGCACGAAAGCTTCCGTGGAGATCGTGTGCAATGGAACGGCGCACGTCAGTACGAAATATCGCGATCGGCAGGGCACGAAAGTGGAAATATTGCGAAAATGCGAATGAGGAGAAGAATATGATGTTAAGATGTTAAGTATTTCGAGCGCAATCTAACTACACTCGGAACTAACACTGATCCAAGAATTATTGCAAAAGAGAAATAAATAAAACGGTATATATTTTTAAGAAACGTCTTCGTCACTTCACACCATTTTCCTCCATTATTTTTTTTTTCTATCGTCTACTCTTACATTTTAACGTTGTTATTCGGTAGATTTACACGTAAAATCCTTACGGAATAGAAAAAGAATCGAGAGAGACGCCAGGAGACTGCAGCCTCGCGCACGATATGATTTACACCTTGCAAAGAGTTTTCGAAACTCGTTAACGTATATAACAATAATGTTTAGTAAGTCGGTAGTTTTTTTTTGTTCTGTAGAAGCATAAGACTGTACATAAAAAAATCGAATTCAATTATCATATCGACGGTTAATCGACGATCAACGCTGATAATACTAAGCAAGAACCGCCTTGCTAGTCAGTTCAGAGAAAAAGGTAATCTTAATACGTATCTGGCAATAAATGTTCTATTCGCCAGAATCTGATGCACACGATTCGCTCTTTCGTCGGACTCAATATTCTTTAACAAAAGCGCGCACACACCTTCCGAACATTCAGATGAGCGAGTAAATCTCGCATTTTTTTGTTTACACACTAACAGCCTTTGAACTCACTGATGGGAATCTTATTTGTATCATCGTGTAGGCTCTTGCATTACGTTTTGAAGACTTTGGATACCAAAGGTTTTACCATCTGCTGTCGACTCGGTTGGCAGAAGTCACACAGATAATTTTTCCGATCGATTGTCAGGTCCTTGGTCTCCACACAACCTGCGAAAAATCATGTGACCCATGAGACTTGGGCGGAATATTGGAAGAAAAACATTTTTTAATCTACACATTTATATTGGGATGCAGGTTACACACGTTGAAACCTCATCGTCGAGGGAACTATAACGTCGAGAGACAGTTTATTCTACTCTAAAAGTTAGAGAGTAAAGATTTGTCTGAGAAATTTGTCCAACTTGATAGAATGAGACGTATTTTACTATAGTTCGTAGAAGGCGACTGTACAAGCGATACATTTAGTTAAAAGATCTATGAGAGGATCCAGGTAAATATTTCAAAACGATTTTGAAGAACTAAATTTTAATTTGAAAAAGAAAATCGATCTATGCGAAATTTCTTGAAATTTTTCCCAGGTCTTCTCCTTAATCAGAATTCGACTGACAATAGAATCCGCCCTCCCGATAGAAAAAGCGAAAAATGTCAAGCATGCGGACTCGAACATGCAAAAGGAAAAAAAGAAAAACCAAAGACAGAAAGGATGGAGATTAATGATGACTGTTATCAGTACCTAAGTGCAGATACTTGTCGCATGCGCTGCAATGCACTAGGTTCGCTTCCAGGTCGAGTCGTGGGACAGTATGACAGCGACTGCAATGCGGGCAATAACGACCCTTTCGCCACAGCCTTGTTAACGATATAAACGATAAAGAAGTTAGTGAAACGAAGCACCGATATACATTTTTGAATTTTCTTGTTTCATTCTAATTAACGCAAGCCAATCCGAAAATGTTCCGCGCAAAAATCACAGATTCCTTGAATATTAATGGGATCATAGTATGAATTTGTACCGTATTTTTATTCGAATACGAATTCGCACCGAAACTGTATTATTTTTCAAGCAAAAGGACACTCCAGTATGGTAAAAAAAAACGCCATGGTATTAGCAAGATTCTGAACTCGTTTTCATTCGGGTCAGGGTCAGAGAGCTCGGGAGGATGAGCCTCGGGCATGTTGTGCAATTACGGATGGTTGGTGAACAATAAAATCCAAAGAGTCCTGGTCGTATGTTTCAGTGGGTGCCCAGAAAGCCAAAACGAAGCCCCGATCGTAGATGTACCGTACGAAAACCGTGACGAACGAGTCAATGGCGAGCGATAGTGAACAGTTTTGGTTTTCTGGATCGTATGATAGATCGTTTTGTAAGCCACTCTCAGTAAAAGATTTAAACAAAATATATATGCACACTGTTCGCGTTCTTACTTGGAGCAAGGAACGCAAAGTGTAGAAACGTAGACCCTCGTGTTCTTGTCGCCCTTCTTGTACTCGTGTTGCCATTGAGCCACGCTGTTTCGATCGGAATTTGCGCCACCCGCCTCTCGAGAACCGCAACTGGCGCAAACCGCGCACTCCTGACAATGCCATCTTCCTTGAGGAACTCGTCTCAGGCCAACACAATAAATGTGGTACCTGACAAAGCAACGAACGCATTCGATTATTTATATACTAAATGAGGAAAAAATTGATTGAGCAGATTAAAGTGCCTATAATATTCACCCTCGATCGCACATATCACAGAAGAGCATTTTGTCCTCGTCCGCGGGATCGTGACACTGCGCGCACGTTTTGCAGTCCGTGCATTGCCACGCGTACGCCTGAATGTGAGGAACCATGTCTAACGTCAAGTCTATACACGAAGGATGAACTGAAACAAAGTGTTCAATATAATTACATTCAACACCGTCACTGCGATATGTATTCTAATTGTTTCGCCCCAAAACTTACCATATCCATTGCACGTGCCGCATTGAATGAGCACTTCCGTTCTGCTGAATTTATTCAAGTGCTTCAAGCACATTTTGCATTTGATGCTTTTTATGTCTTCCTTCTGCCGCGACAGCTCGACGTCGACTTCGTCCATCGTCGACTGCGATTCCTCGGTGTCTTGTGTACCGTCGCTGGAGGACGAGCTGACGAAACGCAAAGCGATTGTTAATTTTGTGTCGTTTATCAATGATTAAACTCGAATATAGATTGTGGATTACCTTGAGTCGTCAGAGGAAGAATCGCTGTCGCTGTCGCTCTGTGATCCTTCCGACTGGCTGTCCAACTTCCTCTCGTTCGGCTTCATCGGTCCGTAGAGCACCGTGTTTAGCGGATAATACCTCAGCTCCGCGGGCGTGTATTCGCGGTAATAGTCAGTGTATTGTCCGGGTATCAGCGCGACGGGATAGTGACTCTGACGGCTCTCCTCCTCGACCTTCTGCTGCTTCTTCGGCACGTGTATCGTGAACGTTTGAAGATCCAGGCTGCACTTGCGGGACTCTCGTCGCGCTTTGTTCAGACCGACGTTCCACGAGAGCGCCGATTGAACCGCCATTTCCGCGAGATCTATACGATTTTTCTCCGCATTCGCCGCTGCCGTCAATTCCTTCTGCTTCTTGGAATGTTCCTTCATCTGCTTCTCGCGTATGTACTTTCGATACTCCTCGTATTGGTCGGGAAAATCGTTGCACATTATGTCGAGAACTTCTGAGCTGCCGACAGCGGTGAGTCCTGAACGAAAAAAACGCGATACAAAGTTTAACATCGTTTCATTTATCGATAAAGAATTTTGACGTTGCTTTAGTTTACGTTTCGTGACTTACCCATATCGCACATGGCTTCGCTCACGAGCCCATTTTCCCGCAGAAAGTTTCGCTCCTCCATGTCGACCATTCGTCGCTTGAGATCCGGATATTTCCTCTTGAAGGATTTGACACCGAGATACTGCGATATCTGCTCTTGGATCATAAAAGTCTCGCTCTTTCGCGTGGGATCCAGCGGCCACTCGTACTCCGCGATTTTGTCGACGGTGAAAGGTCCCTCGTCCGGATCGAAGTTTATTTCCATTCTGCGATTCTTCACTTTGACCTTTTCAGACTCCGTCGTCGCGGTGCTCAGAACGCTGCCCTGCGACTCCTCATTTACTATTGTTTCGGGCGCTGAAAAAATTCCACAAATCTCGAGTGACTTTATCAAAAGAATACACCTCTACTGAGGCTTTCATGGGCAATTTTTAGTTTACGAGAGATTTTTATTGCAAATTTTTTTATCACGTGTTTGCCACAAAGAATGATCGATGGCCTCGCAAACTTCAACCAAACTCTCGATTACTCACCCGCGTTCCTAATTCTACGAAACTTTAGTCTAAAACGAATTACATTTACTCGGCTACTGTTACTACTAACAATCAGCCATCGGAACCGCTTTTGCGATTCCGTCGTTACGCGACCGAGTGTCGCCTTGCCGAACGCGAGACGACTTCGTCTGTACTTCCCACGAGCACACCATGACAACTACCGCACACTCGAAATCTTTGAGACCTTACGACGTCGGAAAAGCTGTCTATTTTTAGATGGCTTGGTTGGAGGTCTACCAATAGGCACTGACATAGTCTCGCCGGTAGAAATGATTCAAACGTGTCTCCCGTCTCTCTTCATATTCACAATTGTGCGCCGATAGGCGGTGTAAAATTTACAATTATAAGCGAAGCACTGGCAAACCAGAAATTTACAATTTATTGCTCGACCCACATGATTCTCTATTATTATTATTTTTTAATGCGATATGTAAGTGCAAAAGAGGAAACAAATCTTCGGAAGAAAAATTGTATTAATCCTCACCTTGCAGCGACATATTTCTGGCCGGCGTCTGTGATCGCGAATTAGATTCCGCGCTCATTCTCGTCTCCTCGTCGATCACATGGACGCTCGAGATGCTTCCCTCGTTTCTGCCGTCGAGCAGCCTCTTCGACGATGGCGTCAACCAATTCTGATGATCCTGAGTGTTGACCGTTTCTTTGTGCTCTTTCGCTTCTTCGGCAGTTTTCTCGATGGTCTTGTCGGCGACGATCATCAATTCCGCCTTCTCCATCTGCTCGGGCACGTGCTGCGCCGACGTCTGACCTTCGGAGCTGCAGAGGCTCTCGAGGCTCATTTTTCTCTCCATATCAAAAGCCACCACCGGCTCCGCAGGCTTGTTCATCACGCCATCGAGATGAGACATGATCCTCGAGTCCATGAGAGATTCTCGGCTCTCCTTGGCCAACAAATCCGCATCGTTGACCGCCTGCTCGGCCTCCACTCTCGCCATGGCGTTTGCCATTTTGTGATCCATCGGCGGCTGCCTCAGCGCCTTGTACAGCTCCGAAGTGCTGTGCGAAATTTCGGGCGGCGGGGCCGGCTCGTCTATTGTTATCAGAGCCGTCGTCGATTGCTCTATTAGAGTCAGATCTTGATCTATTCGCGGCTTTTTGCTCAGCTCCAAGTGCTCCATCTCCATTTTCCGTTTACCGCGACCTGTAAGAGAAAGCAAACAAATTAGGCGCGATGCTTTTAACTGTTATCTTGCGAAAATATATGGGTTCTAAAAATAGTGCCAGTGTACTAAGCAACAAAAAGGCGAATATTTAGCGAAACTTACCGCCTCGTCCGCGCCCTCGTCGCGGTGGTGCGTAGCTCTTCTGCCGACTGCAGCTTCTCTTCGGCCGCTCGTTCTCCTTCGGCGGGGGAACGACCTTCGGAGCCCCCAGCGACGGCATTTGTGGCGGAACATCGTCCAACGCAAGCGGGTCCCTCGGTATCGCTCCGTCCATCGGCATCCCAGCTGGGTCCAAGGGTTTCTGCATGACGAGAGGAAGCGGATTTCTTCGTGGTCTTCCTCGCTTCTTCGGCACTTTGGCTTCGGGCCCTCGCAACGCCGGCACTTCCTCGATTATCATTACATCTTGACTCGAGTTTGAATTCTCATTGACGATTATCAATTCCGGGGGATGCTCGATTATCTCGCAATCCGGATTGGCGCTGGTCGTCGCGTTCTTCTGGAGCATAGTCTTCAGTTTGTTGGTCATCGTGAGGTCCATCGCTTTGTTCGATCGCACCTGGGTTATGCTGATCTCCTGGCTGATAACGTTTATCTGCTGGCGACTGATCGAGCTACCTTTGTTGTCGAACATATTTTGCTTCTGTTCGCGCGGCTTGATCGGCTGTATCGTCAACTCGGGCAGCATGTGCGACAATTTCGCCTCGAGCTTCGCCTTCTTCGACTCGACCGGCGAGATCGTCATGTCCTTTCGCTTCGGCGACGACTCGCTTGCGCCGTCGGATTTTCGGCTCTGCACCGGCTCAATAGTCAGTTCTCCTCTGTTGCCCTGCATTCCCTTCAGCATCTTCATGCCCGGCATTTCCTTCAGCGTGGCCGTCGATTCCTTGTGCTTGTCCGCGGTGTCTCTCGCTCGCTGCGACTCACCGTAATTGTCGCAGGCGACGATAGTCGGATGACCGGTCTTCGACAATTTGATCTTCATCTCCAATGGCGAATCCGTCTCCTTGCGTCTCGCCGACTTCTCCTTCTTCTCCGGTTCGATAATGGACGCGTCTCCGCTCTTCTGCAGCTTAATCTTCATCGGCAACGTCGTCTCGCTCGGTCTCTGATGTTCATTCTCTTCATCCGCCGCGTCCTCCGACTTTTTCCCCGATTGCGGCTGTATTATCGACGCGTCGCCGGTTTTGGAGAACTTGATCTTCATGCCGATCGCCGCGTCGGGTTTGCGCGGAGTTTCCTGCGCGTTGTCGACCTTCTCCTTGCTCCTCGAGTCCTCGACGTGTTCCTGCGCCTCCGAATGAACGATGGAGGCGTCGCCGGTTTTGGATAGTTTGAATTTCATGCCTATCGAGGACTCTGTTCGCTTCTGAGCCGCCGGGACGTTGTCAGCCTCCTCGGAAACATCCGTCTGCGGTGTCGAAGTGTCTCTTGACTTTGGCATTTTGATTTTAACGCCTATCGGAGCTTCGCTCGCTTGCACGGAGGACTCCTGACTCGACTCGGCTCGCTCCTTGAACTTTGCAGCGTCTTTTGTATCATCCGGCTGCACAATAGACGCGTCACCGGTCTTTGATAATTTGATCTTCATGCCCAGCGGGGATTCCGTTCTTCTAGGCACATCCGGCACGTCGAGGCGTTCCTTGACGTCCTCGCCGCTGTCGACCTGGACTATGGACGCGCCTCCTCGAGTTTTCGACAGCTTGATCTTCATTCCCAGCGGCGAATCCGTTCGCTTCGTCTCCTGCGGTGAATCCTCGACGACTTCCGACGCGACGATCGAAGCGTCACCGGTTTTGAACAATTTGATTTTCATACCAAGCGGCGATTCTGTTCGACGCGGCGCTTCCTGCGGCACGTCGAGCTTGTCCTTTCCCCTCGAGCCGCCCTCTCGATGGTCCTCCGTGAAATCCGAAGATTTTTCGGGCTGTATTATCGACGCGTCACCGGATTTCGAGAATTTGATCTTCATACCGAGCGGCGATTCGTTCCTCTTCGGCGAACCCTGCATTATGTCCAATTTGTCCTTGTGCTTCGACGTCGACTCTTTGCTGTCCTGCTGAACGATCGACGCGTCGCCGGTCTTGGAAAATTTGATCTTCATACCTATGGGCGATTCCGTTCGCTTGGCCTCCTCGAATTTGTGCTTCGGCGGCTCTTTCGCGTCGTCCGCGGTCGTCTCGTGCTTGTCCGTTTGCACGATGGAAGCGTCGCCGGTTTTGGAAAACTTGATTTTCATGCCGAGCGGCGAAAGTGAGGATGTACCCTCGGTGTGCCACTGACCGCAGACCTCTTCGACGTTCTCGTTCGATATTATCGACGGATGACCGCCCTTGGAGAGCTTCAGCTTGATCTTGCCGAGCTTTTGACCCGGACTGTCCTCCGGATTCGGCGAGTTCGTCGCCGAGCGTATCTTCGGGCTCTTCGGCGACCTCGGCTCGCCGCAATCGGCGATCGCCGATTTCGCGATCTTCAGTATTATCCTCGGCGATCCGACGTTCTCGAAATCGTGCTTGTCCGAATCTTTCCGCGGTGTGTCGACGATCTTCAGCTCGCTCGACTTCTCGGTGGCCTTCGGTGACTCGAGCATCTTCTGGAAACTGCTGAGCTTCGCGTCACGCTGAATCAGCAGACTCGTCTTCGGTGTCGTCGGCATCTCGCACATTCGCGACACTTCGCCGACCGAAGGAATCTCGATTTTCGGCGGCTCCTTCAGACGCTCCTCGAGAATCGAGATCTTCGGTATCGGCGCAGATTTCTTCAGAAGCGGCACCTCTTCCACCTTTACCTCCGGTTTAGGACTTCTCGCGGCTATTTCACGAGGTTCCCTGTGGGTCTTCGGCGTTTCCGGATGCGGAATCGTCACAGTCGGGACTTCCGGAATCGCAGCGGCCGGCGGTGTCGATTCGGCGACGTCCTCTTCTTTCTCAACTCGCGCGGCAATCGGCGACTGAAGCTTCGCTTCCTCGGAGAGTTTCGATTTCCTTTCGCTCTCGAGTTTCGCGGCTTCCGATATGATTTCTGCCTCGGATATGGCGATGGGATCGGGAATGATGCTGTCGAGCTCGGCCACGAGGGCCGACGGATCCTCGCAGATGTCGCCGCTCGTCACGAACATACCGACGTCGTCGTCGCGCACGATTTCGTCCACCACGCTGTCGACCATCTTCGGCGAGAGAACGAGCGGCGAGTCGATTCCCTGCTCCTCGGACTCCTGCAGAAACTTCACCGCCGACTCGAGTTCGGAGATTTCCGAGTTTGGCGGCAGATCCTCGATCTCCGCCGCTGCGGTCAAGACTTGATCGCGAACCACTCGCTCCAGCGACGCATCCTCGGACAATCCATCCATCTTCGGATCTTCTCGAGCCGGACTGTCCAGCAAAACTTCCTCGTCCAAGTCCATGACTCCTTCGGCCTCGACAGCGGCGGACAGTAAAACTTCTGCTGGAAAATTGACATCAGTATCCTCATCCGTTTGCGGCAATAGATCCGTGGACAAATTTATTTTACCTTCTTTCTCAACCACTGACTGCAGCAAAATATCCTCGGGCAGATCGATCTTGTCGTTCTTTTCCGCTTCGGTGTCCAGCAAAAGTTCCCCCGCCAGTTCCATCTTTCTCTCCTCGTCGACGGCGATTTCCCGCAGAAGATCCTCGGCGAGCTCGAGTTTCGATTCCTCGGTAGCCAATGGATCGGCCTCCGCGGGATCGGGTTCGACGATCGGCAGGTCGAACGCGACGTCGATGTCGTTGTCCGCCAAAGCCGAAGCCGCGGCTTCCAATTGAGGCACCATCGGCGAATCTATCTCACCCATCAAAGCCGATTTTCCTGATAAATCTTCGGTGGATTCACCGATATCTTTGGCCTCGACTTCGACGATCTTGGGAAGAACATCCGCATCGACCGAGACACCTGCAACGCTGCTCGCGTAATCGTCTCGATTTACACTTTCTCCTTGCTCCGTTTCTTCCAACAAAAGCGAGACGTCAACGTCCTTTGTTTCAATGTCTTCCTCGGCCTCGTTCATTACTTTGGCGACAATTGGCTCGACCGATTTTAAATTAGACTCGTCGCCCTCCTGCATCAAATCTAAATCGAGCAGACCCTCGAGCGAATCGATATTCTGCGACGACATAGGATCGTCGAGAGCCTTGTTCAACAATTCCTCGGACTCCGATGGCAACTTGTCCGCGAGCTCGTCGATCTCAGCCTCCACGAGCGGCAAATCGTTGGCACACGCAAGAGCCGCACCCACGTTCTCCTCGTCGTCGAGAATTTTGTTCAAGTTGCTCGAGTCCGTCTCGAGAATGCTGTCCATCATTTCCTGGGTATTCTGCGACTGTTCGTCAAAAATTTCGGGGTCGCGCACGATGGTCGACAGAATAACTTTGGAATTGTCGTCGTCGTCGTCCGCGTTGGGTTTCTCGAGACGTTCGTCGCTCTGCGCCGGTTTCTCCGCGGCGGAGGTCATCGACGACTCGTCGACGGAATCCTCGACGAGCAATTTCTCGCTCGGCGATTCCTCGGCTTTTTCCTCGGGATCGAACGACAAATTGATGTCCGCTGGTTCCTCAGCTTCCTCCGGTTCTTCCGATTCTGCAGGCGGCGCTTCTGACGACGATTCACCGATTTGTTGTGTTTCATCGGTCGCGATTTCTCGCGCCTCTGTTTCCTGACATTCAGGAGTTTCGGTCTCGTCGAGACTCAGATGCATTTCTTCCTCGACCGGATCTTCCTCGCCCTCGACGTCTTCCGCATTCAACGACAAGATCGATGATTCGCATTGACTCGTTTCCTGCTGAGGAGCTTCTGGCTTTGGGAAAACAAAATTCGACTCGGCTTCCTTTTCGAGGGCAGTCGATGCGGATTCTTCGATGGTACTTTGCGAGTTCTCGGTTTCAAGTTTTTTGTCAACCTCTGCGGTGGCTTCGGTGACGATTGGAAGTTCCTTCACTGCTATCGTCGGCTCTGATTCGCTCTTTTCTGTCTCTTCTTTCGTATCTTCAACTACTGCTGCTTCGGGTTCTTCCGCAGTTTCTATTTCTTCAATTGTTTTCGACGAGGTTTCACTAGGAACTGTCTCCATTGATTCTGCTTCAGTCTCCGCTTTTTCGTTCTCGACGACTTTCGTTATTGTCTCGAGGGGTTCTTCATTTTGGAGTTCAGTACTTGCGACCGGTGTCTCAAGATTTTCTACAGGTTCTAGAGATTCTTTTGTTTCTTCTTCCTTCGCTATTTCCGCAGCTTTAGCTTCTACGTCTTCTGAGTTCTCCGTGGTTATTGCAACAGGCGATTCTGGCATCTTCGTTTCGCTGCTTCCGGGCGAAGAGCTTTCAGTAGAATCAATGAGCATCGCTTTATCTTCATCATCCTTTCGCTGATTCTTTTCTGTAGCTTCTTTATCAGTCTCTTCAGTTTCTTCGACACTTTCGCTAGGCTTTTCCGCAGCCTCAATTTCGTGAACTTTAGGCGTCGAGGGTTCTGGTACTTCCAGAGGTTCTGCCTCCTTAAGCATCAGAGGTTCTGCCTCCTTCAGCATCAGAGGTTCTGCCTCCTTAAGCATCAGAGGTTCTGCCTCCTTCAGCATCAGAGGTTCTGCCTCCTTAAGCATCAGAGGTTCTGCCTCCTTAGCAATCAGAGGTTCTGCCTCCTTAACTTCAGATTCAATATAGTCATTCTTGTCATCCACGCTGTCGTCTGCAGGTTCTTCAGGTGTCTTCGCAACATCCATTGCAGGACTTTTTTCGATCGGTGATTCATGCTTTTCACTGGAAACTTCACATGCATTTCCCTCTTCCCTTGACTCTGGTTCAACTGGTTTCTCAGCTTCCTCTGCTTTCTCCTTAGCATCATCCGGTGTTTCGGTAGCTACAATTTCATGAACCACTTGAGCGGAAGGTTCGTCCTTTTCATTAGAAATTGAAGGCAGATTTTCCTGTGCCTTCAACTCTTGCGCAGCCTCATCCGTCTCATCGGTACTTTTCGCAGTTTCGATTTCACTGCTCTCGTTGGTTATGGATTCGCTCGGAACTTCGACAGCTTCTTCAACAGATTTTTCCGTAATTTCTAAATTTTTTATTTTATCCAAATCACCAGCATTCTCGGTCGTCGGTGTTTCTTCTACCGAATCGACTTCTTGCGCGGTAGTGACTGCAGATTCTTCGGATTTCTGCGAATCTCCATCCGGTCGAGAAATATCACCTTCCACGATTTCTAGCTTCTCCTTTTTTGCACCGGCGTTCACCTCCATCTTTTCGTCTTCCGCAGTCTCCTCGGTGGCGACAAAGGTCGGTTTAATAACATCGGGAACAACATCCGACACAGCTTCTGCAACTTCTGCAGGTTTTTCAGGTGACTCCGACGTCGGCACAACCGACGATTCTTCGGAACTTTCTTTCGTCGCAACATCCTCGGTTTCCATCGCTTCAATCGTCATTGGTGACTTCTGAGGTCCTTCGACATCACCTGCGACGGATTTATCGTTCTCGCTCTCAGTCGACGAAATAATTGGAGTTGCCTCGACGATCTCTGCAGAGTTGTCCGATAATTCCGGCACTACTGGTGTCTCGCTGGCCGCGGATTCTTCAGCCGCAATGTCCGGAGTCGACTCAACTTCTGCAGATTTTTCGGATGACACTGATGAAGTTACAATAGTTTCATTACTTTGGCTCTCGCCTAAGATTTTTGGAGGAGCTTCAATATCGTCCGCCACATTCGCTTGCAGATCCGACGTAGTAACAACAGACTCGTCGCTCGTGCTCTGTTTTGCACAAACTGCGATATCCTCGACTGGCTTAACGACGTCGTCAGTACTGCCAGATAATTCCGGGGAATTGGCGACCTCGTTATCACTCTGGCTCTTTCGATGTTTGACGTTATCATCGACTTCCATGGGCTCGTTTTCTATCGCTTCGTCGCGCTCTATGAGCATTATGCCGTGTCCGTGAATTTCACCGACTTGCTCGAGACTGACTGGAATTATTTCTGGCTCGATTTTCGCTTCCTCCGGTGAAGTTTTCGGCTCATCGTCCTTCACCGTAGTACCTGCTTGGTCGTCCGTTTCTTCGTCCGCTGCCTGGACTGATTCTTCGATATTTCGCGCAGGGCTCTTCGCTTCGATGTTCTCCTCTCCAGATACTTTGACTTGCGATTCGTCTGTTTCCATCTCAATATTTTCAGCGGCGATTTCTTCATCTTTCGTACTAACAGACGATGATTCTTTTAATTCCTCTTTAACGGTGCTTGATGCTTCATCCTCTTCTATCTCAGAATTGGATGCTTCCGTCTTTGAAACTTGATCTTTCGAAGGTTCTTCGCATATTTCCGGCTCCGTCGATGTTTTTTCATCGTTCACAACTTCGTCGACCGATTTTTTGCTTTCCTCTGGTTGATCGATAATTTCGCTGGCTACCGCCGCTTTTTCGACGACAGTAGAGACCGAAGGTTTATCGTCGACATCCGTTTCCGTTGATACGGGATCGACCTTTTCAATGTCAACGTTAGAAGAAGTTTCTTCGTTCGGTTGATCAACTTCCATTGGCTCTTCCGTTTCGACTACGGACGCCGCGGGCAAATCTTCGCTTTCCACGGCAACTGACTTTGCCTCCGAGACCTCGACGATCTTTTCGGCTGGTTCATTTTCTTCTGATTTATTGCACGGTGATTTTTCGACGACAACGCTTTCGGCGTCGTCTTGCGGGAGAACCGGATCCACATCCATACTTTCAGTCTTATCCTCGATTTGTTTTGACGAGACATCGGTAGTCAGCGAATCGGTCGTGTCGGCGGATTCTTCGACTTGCACGGTCTTCAGATCTTCCTCTGGTGGCTCAGTTTTCGATTCGACAGGTTCATCCGACGCGGCACCTTCCCTAACTTCGGTGGAACACTCAACCACAACAGTTTCGCTCGATGCTGTTTTTTCATTAGCACTCGCGACAGCTTCACTCGAGTTCTTCGCTGCACTATCGACGTCTTCATTTATCGACGCTTTGATGGTCTCGCCAAGATCAATAGACTTTGGCACGCTGGTACCTGGTTTTTCGTCCGAATCCACATCCTGAGAATCATCGGAAATGTACGATTCTCCGATTAACAGAAGACTCTTGTTGATGCCTGCCATACTGGCAGAACTGGGCGTTTTATCGTCATCCGCTTGGCTAGAAGTTTCTGAAACAATTCAATACATTTAACTTGTAGTTTTACTCACACAAGCAGCATTTAGTTACCTTAACTAATTTACACATTTCATTTACAGTAAAAAATAAGCATATTCGACTTTATCTGTATCACAGCCTTATAAATAATGCACGGAGCTAATGGATTGAAACTTTTTAAAAAGCAATTGTTCTTTATCAACCAAGCAGCATCGCATTGCAGCAAAATCAAAGTAGATCATCCACAGCTTCTGATAACTTATAGAATTCTTCCAGCTGTTACCCTCTTTGGAAGTATCCTTTTCCAATCCTTTATCCTCAGTACTACCGACGCTCTTGACTCCATCTGACCGTCCTACTGCGCTCTCCTTCACGTTTGTAGTCTCGCTGAGCCCCGAAGGAAGCTCGTCACTCTTGATGTCCGTAATGACCTCGGCAAGCGCTGCAATTTCGCTCTCCAGAGTGGAATCGCCAGCAGCCTCCGCCTGGATGCCTATGATGTCGTTGATGTCCAGCATACTCAGAGCTTCGGTGTCGTAGGTCTCCGAGTCGCTGTCTATGTTGTACGGAGCGTCGCGCTCCTGCGCACCCGCCGCAGGCTTCGCGGGCTCCTTCTTCTCGTCCGACGTCTCGGCGCTGTCGTCCTTCGAGCCGAACAGGCCCATTTTTGGGCTCTCGGACATCGCTCTTGGCTGCCAGCCGTTGTTCGTGTCTCGAAGCTCATCCGCGATTCAGCCGCGAGCCAGTCGACTTCTCGAGCGCGGGGTCATCGTTTCCTCTCGAACTGGACCGACGCGATTGTGAATAATCCTGGGCGTACGAATTACGGCTCCTCGGCTGGTGCGCGTCGACGGTTCGCGACAATCGGCGCTCGACCGGGTGCGACAATTACATTTGTTTTCGCTAACGTACGGCACGAAACATAACCAAGATTTTTTTTATCCCTCACAAACCTATCGATTTTCACCGGACCAGCTTCGTGCACAGCCATACGAGTTGCCCGGCCCGACGTGCACCCTCGGTCTCTCGCTGCGAACCCGTTGTCCGCGGCGCTCACTCTCATTACCCGGCGGCCGCGCGAAAAAATTCGTTCTCGTAATCCGCGGATTTTTTTTCGATCACTGACGCCAAATTTCTCCGGAGCGAATCGCCCCCCACCGCGCGCGGGCGATAGTGGAAAGCCCGCGCACGCGCGTTGACGCGGCGGTGTAGTGCGCATGCGCGAACACTGCGCGCGCATATGTATAGGCTCTTTTTTGGCGTCATTTAAACGGAATGCCATGTGTATAGTTTGCGCCGTCCATCTGTTTACTATTTTGGCTATGTGTGAGCGGGAAATTAGCGGCAAAACAATAATCACCAGAAGGTGGGGTCGAAAACCGAGATTTTTCACGCGATGCATTGTACTCACTCGGGGGAGGATATTTTCAAGACTAAAAAATTGCTTTTTTTCAACACGTATTAAATTTATTTGTACATGAAATACGAAGTGCTGAATCAACAATGGAAACGTAATTACGTGCAACGTGACGTATTATTTTATTGGTTTCAATATATTCTTCGTGTTCCGCTTCACTGACTTTACTAGAGCCGCCAAGTCTGCGCTCATTTTTCCGTCGCGTTTCGGCTGCTTTGTTGGAGTTTCCTGAAAAACGAAATGACATTTATGCAACGTTTTTCGATATTAGCGACTATGCAGCTGCTCTGCTTAATCATGATTTGCTTTACCTCTTTAATGGTGGCATCCGCCCGTCTCTTCAATTTTTCAATCACGAGGGCTTCGGTACCCTTCGTTTTTCGGTAATGAGGATCCGCGGGATCAATGTTGTAGTGATGCGAGGAGTAGAGAGCTCCGAATCGCGGATCCGCTACATCGACCTCGAAATCGTCCTGAGGCTTCGTTTCCTTGTCGTTTTTCTTCATGTTCTTCTTGGTCAGTCGTTTCCTCTTCGACTTGGTCAACGAAGCTTCTTCCTCGATTTTCTTGATATTGAAGTGCTGTTTGCCCTGCTCATCGCCCTTGTCCAACAGCAGCAGCTCCAATTCAGCTTTCCTCTGCGCCTCGTCCTCCTCGTCCGAGAGATCCGACTCCTCTTTGCTCTTCTTTTTCTTGCCCTTTTTCTCCTTTGGTTTCATATTCTTCATTTCTTCTGCAAAGTAGGGGTCGTTCATGTCGACGTCCGAGGGAACGGAATCATCGCTCTCAGATTCTGCAGAACCGTCGCTGTTTTGTTCTCGCGCCTTTTTACGCTCTTCCCTCTTGGCTTTTTTCTTCGCCTTTCGCTTCTCTAAATACTGCTCGAACGGAGTCAGAGTCTCGACTTTGCTCATTCTCTCCTTCACCAGTTTTTCAGCCTTCTCCTTTGTACCCAATCCCCACGTGAACTCGAGCTCGACTTCCTGCTTCTTCTTCGCTTCCTCCTGATCCTCGATCGACTTCAGCAGTGATTTGTACTTGTCTATTGGATTCTTGGTGGACTTGGTGTCGTCTTCCGATTCGTCACCATCTTTGTCTGCCTTTTGCTGATCGTCTTCTGCAACAATTCGACGTTAAAATGATTTTTTCCCGTGCGTTTTCTCGGAAAAAAAATTGCAAACTTTTTAATAAAGGATACAAACCTGACTCATCTTCGCTTGTACCGCTAGCCAAATACGCTTGTATATCACTCTCGTCGATCTCGTTGAGCTTCCCAGAATTTATTTTTTGCGTTATTTCCTGACGCTCCGGATTTGTCTCATCCCAAGTGAGTTCCACTTTTACTTGCTGCAAAGCTGTCGTCGTGAATTGCCGAGGCTGATACTTTGAGAGTTCGGGCAGCTTGTCGCACACTTCTTTCGGCTCCTGAAAATAATATACATTAGTTATTCAATTGTATGGTTTTTTTTGGCTATGCCCTTGATCGTTTTGCACATTGACAGAACCTACGTGCTCGAATTCCATGTCATCGGGTATAAACCTAAGATCGAGTTTTGTCGACGTTGACTCGTATTCAATGCCATCGCATTCTGTGTAAATTTTGTTGGCCGTTTCCGGCGAATCACAGTCGATAACGGCGTAATAATATTTCAATCTGTTCAATTGATACTGTCGCATCTTCTCCCTGTGATATTCCGATCCTTCTTCGTTCTAAAAAGAAAAGAAATGCAATAAAGCTGGGCTTTTGATTCGTTGTAATAAAACAGCAGAATTTTATACCTCGTCGTCAACCTCGACGTTTTTACGGTTCTTATCGGCTTCTACCAATTCGATGGGACCTTTAATTTCCTCTTCCTTCATTCTTTGCAGCCCAAAGTCCGATGGATAGATCTGCAAAATTCGAGGTATTGTACGATCTGTTTTGGTGAATGTACAAAGTAGTCCACTTTTTTTTTGTAATTACCGTTACTGAATGAATGAGACCACCAGGTGGAAGAAACGAATTAAACAGGACGAGAAGATCCACCGCTCGTATCCGATCCCAGTCCATATTACAGGCAGCTAAACGATGGGTTATCTCGTCCGTAGTTTCGGCCTCCTTATCCAATTCACCCCAGTCGTGCTCGATTTCTTCCTCTTCATCTAAGAATAATTTTTCCAAGGTTAATAACAGTTAAAAATTAAATATCGTGTGCACATCAGTATCTCAATTACCATCTTCATGTTCAGAGCTTTCCTCCTCAGATGAACTATCTGTGAGTAATACACCCTCTCCTCTTGCATAGTCCACAGTTAAATCTCTGAGTTTTTGCTTGATGTCCTTTGTTATTTTATTTTTCTCGTTTTTGTCCTTAACGAACAATTCTCTCTCGTTTTCATCCAGATCTTCCTCCTCGATTTTGGAGTTTGCTGAAGCGTCTGAATCAGCATCCTCAGATGTTTCGTTCAATTCTACCTCAGAATTACTATCTTCTGGCTTAACTTTTCCAGTTTTTACTTTGGGTTTAGTGTCTTGTTTTTTCTTTGAGACTTTGTCAGCTTTTGCTGTTACAGCAGCAATTTTGCTACCTTTCTTCTTTGCCTTTTTTCCCTTGAGAGCATCAGAATCTTCATCTGCATCCTCATCTTCGCTGCTTGACAGATCGTAATACTTGCGCAGATTCTCCGAGGAAGTTTGATTAATGGGCCTGCCTCTTTTATCAATTGTGTACTTCACAGTAAACTTTTTATCCTTGAACATAGACTGAAATCTCTTGTCTATCTTCACTTTGCGCTCGCTCTTCGGTATCCGCCTAAATTTTGGATCCTTGGCAATGTGCGCAAAACGCTTATCCTTCAACATTTCCTTCATGATTACCGAATACCTAGCAACAGAGTAAAAAAAATTGTTACCATCGCCCCAGTTGTCATACGAAACAATATACATTTGCGAATTCCATACATATGTGAATGCCCAAAAATACAAATTTTATAGGTTAGGTATATGTATGTTTCCCAAGTTATGTAATTAATGGGCAACTAAAATCGAATCCAATTAACAAAAACGCAGAAACGCTCGGAGAGAAATACCACAAGTCAAAATCACGCATATCCACGATTAATTGTCATTATTTAGTAGCTCCAAAAAAACAATCTCTTAGGTTATGTTCGATAGTCATCACATTTCCATCGTACCTCGATCACCACGATGACGTTGTATATCCCCAAAACGCTTAAACACCGCGGATTATTATCACCCTGGAATCAAACAGCCACCAAGGGCCGATACTAACGAAAATCCTCAATCACACCAAACCATTCGGTAAACACGTGCGCCGGTCGGAAAGCCGTCGGCGTAGCCGAGCAACGCGTCGCGACGCGAAGAGGGGGCGACTGGCGGAGTCCAATCGCGAATGAGTGGAGGAAGGAGAAAAAAAACTGTTTCGCCTTGTACCACTAACGTATTTGTGGTGTATAATTGAATGTTGTTCTCACGACTCGGGTTTTCCCCAGGATCGAGTTGAGGAAAGTGAGCGTCGACTGCTGTCTGCTCCGCGTATCTCCTTTCGCGAGAGGCTATCGCAATAACTTGCACGAGTTCGCAATTCTCTCGTCGTGCTCCGGGAATTCCGGGGTGAAAGAGCTCGCCGAGAGTCGCGCAGGGATCCCATTTCTGGCCGCCTCGCGGAGCTCAGTAGTCTGCGAGTTGCCGGTGAATGCGGAAGTCCGATCTCGTGATACACCCGAAGCTCATTTGAGGCACACCTGTTACTTTTGTCGCGATACCGAAACATCAACATATCTGAGATTAAGTGGAGTTTCGTTTATTTGTCATTGTCGCAGTGATTTCAGCAAGAGTTTCGCAGTTGGTCGCGCTTTCAGCAAGTTCGGGAGGTTACGGTAAGCGATACTGCGACGCATTTCGTAACAGATGGCCAAATTGACCTTGACACGAGCGTCTTCGAGTCCGGCGAGGCCGCGACCGGACGCCCGAAGGTTGCCAAAGGGTAATCGTGATAATGATAATAATACCGTGAACAATACAGAGAGCAGCGGGAGGACCAAACGCAGCTCAAGATGCAGTACAAGACGACGTCCAAGGACGCTTGTTCGGACTCATTGTTGCCGTCGTCGTGCGAGGAACCCGGCAAAGGTGAAACAACCGCGGTCACTTTCTGCCACGAGGGCCGAACGCCTTGTGGCAATAACAGCGCGCCGGAAAAATCGCCGCTGTCGGATGTACCGCTGAATTCCGAGCAGCTGGCTGCGTTGTACAATAAAGACGTTCCACCGCCGTACAACCCGGATCCCGCGCATCAGGGTGTTTGGAGCACGGAAGTAAGTAGCCGGGCTGTGAATAAGTATTTTGAGAATTTTTATTCAATGAAACCGTGTATAGTATATTCGCTTATATGTATATGTAGTATATCAGGTAGTTGAACCGCCACATTAGGTATGGGGAGGGGAGGGGGGTATTTTCGAACGATTCGAGCGTGTCGTGGGCGAGCGGGAATTTCCAACTCGAAGCCCTAAAAAGTCCGTGCTGATTCGCGTCGAGAGTGGCGCCGCAACTGCGTCATTAGAGAGAGATCGACAGTTGTTTACACGGTCCCTTTCTCTCTCTCGCACCAATGTTTGGGTCTTTCCATCTCGTCTTACGGGACCGACGCGAATTATGCGCGATCTCGCCGCTAGGGGAGATACAGACTAATACAGACGTATACAGACGTATACAGACCATAGAAAAACCCGGTCTTGTAGGCTGAAGGAGGCAGGTTCGCTACTTCTGAAAGAATCAAGAAACCCACGGGCCATTCTTGTAATCCTGATCACCTTGAATAATAATTTATCGATTTTTTTTACGTATATATTTTTCTATCGCGCACTTTTCGCTAAAAAGTAAATGGAGTAATTTTATTATTACATAGAGAATCATTCAAATTGTATGGCCAAAATCTTGAAGGCAGCGATCAAGCCTTGAATTGCCAGATAAAGAGTTCTGACGTCACAGTCAATGGATCTTGTTGAGACCTTTTCATGCGGTGCGATGAATTCAACTGACAAAAGTATTTAAAAATTTGTTCGCAGACCAGCAAAGTACATCCGGGAAGGCCTCGCATCGTCGGACGAGATACCAGACGAGTGACGATAGTTTGCCAAACACTGATTCTCCTTCTCGCTGGTGTTGCCGGACTTTACCTGTGCTTCAACGGATTTACGTCCCTGCTGAAGAACTATGTAAGCATTCATCGTGCCTTGCGCAATTTATGGAACATGCGAGCTATTGATTATTGAGAATTTTCTGATCATTTCAGGAAATCGCACGTGAGTTGGTTCTCGTTGGAGACGAGGCACGACTTGCCGTCAACATTGTCACGGATCTGGACAATATTCCCGAGGAATTCGAGGGAAAATTGGTATACGTTTCGGGACCGTTGACCGTCACGGACCAGTTGAGATACGACGAATGCCGCGTTTCCGTTCCCAGCGTAAAATTGAGACGTACATTCGATACGAATCACATGTACGTCAGATCGTCCGTCGCAGACGAATACTTCATGAGCGAAAAATGGCCGAAAACCCGTCTGGGCAAAGAACATTTGTGTTATGCATCGGGTTTCCTCTACAATCCGTTGATAGATACAGACGAGACGCAAATAGCGGCCGACGTGAGAATCGGACCGTTGACTTTGGGCCACAGATTGAAGGAGAAATTCGATGAGTACTACGTTGTCAGTGAAAAACTCGTGGTAATGGACGACACCACTGCTTTTCGGGTGATGTACTCCGAGGCTGGTAGAAACAACAACACGCACTCGGTTATGGGACAGCTGGTCAATGGCTCGATAATGCCGTACGATTTGCTCGATTATTACACGATAATCCTGCAAAGGGAGAACGCAGTCTCGGCCGCGGACATGATCGACGATCGCGTCGACTGCCGTCTGCGAAAACTCGACGCGTAAGTTTCTGATAGACCGTCGAATGAACTGCTTTCTATTCTACTGCTATTTCACAATCCATGTAAATTGTTTTCAGGGAAAACTGGTGGTCGTATATGGAGGTTGGGCTAGGGATGCTGATCCCGCTGACGGTGATTCTGCATTACGCTGCGGTCATAAGAGCGATGAAAAAAAATAAACGTAACCACGTGATGCTTAGCATGCCGGTGCAGTAGGCGCGTTAACGTCTTGAAATCAGCTGAGACGAAGCCTCATCTCTCATCTTAACTGTCGTCTTATCGTCTTACAAACGAATTTGCAGGATGCACATCTGAAAACAATGGAATCTCTTCGGTTTATAGCACCCGGTTACAATGTGAAAACTTAAGGTGTATAGAATCCGACCGACATACTCATTTGGAATATGTCTACATTTGTATCTTCGACTTATCTACGAAACGAGAGTTTAATCTCGACGAATTTCCTGTAGAAAAAACATGTCTATTTGAATCGAAGAATCAATTTATCGTCGATTATTGTAATATAATATTAATTTTATATTTGTTTTGTGACAATAAATGTAAGAACGAATTCAATATTAAATCATATATTTTGTTAGGGAAATGAAAAGTAGAAGGATATTGTAAACGATAGAAAATGGAAACGGAACGTACGTAAAGGAGACAACAGAAAAAATTAATAAATCGGGACGGAACGACGGTATCAAAGTAGACGTAACTAACTGTTGTTGAGAATACTTGAGCTGAAAATGTCGCATCGAAACGTGAGAATATCGGGAGGACAATAAGATAAGGGTGGGAAGTGAGGATGAAAATATAAATGTTTTAGATATATAAGGATCATATGTAAAAAAAATCCCGCACGGGTTTACGAAAAGAATAAAGCAGCTACTTCGATTTTATTAATCGTTCGTCGGTTCGAAATATCGCAATTCAATGCTAAAAAGGACCTGGATCATAATCGTCAATGAATTCACACGAAAAGCTAATATTTTAATTTTATTTAATCTCTACACACAACAGTCATATTTACAAATGAAATATCGCCCCACGTATCGTCGCGTACGTCATAAAATGCAGATGATGATTTGAATCGATACAACGAACCCTTGCGGATTGCTATAGTTACATTAGTACTGATCTTCGTTGATCGCGAAGATCGACATTTTCTTCCGAAAACACATAAGAGATCATTTATACAGAGTTTCCGTATCGGGCAGAAGACCCGTCGAGTATCGCCGATAAAATTTTTTATCCAGCCTCAACTTTCGTCGCTAATATCCGTCGTCGTTATATGTAACCGATAACACTGATTTGCGTCGTTGTGCTTTATCTTCGGTGATATAATTTTGATTTATCGCGATATCAGCTCGCAACCCCCGAATCATGGGAATAATTGAGAGCGTATTCGATGAGCTTTCGGTATCATCCAAGAGAATTTACTTTATCGAACCATCGACTCAATAATTATCCTCTTTGCCGTCGAAGGGCGTTTTCACGAAATACGTCGTCAGGGTACCCTTGCCCTTGACGTAAGTAGGCCCCCGACACACGAGCTCGTAGCCTGCGTTCTTTAATATCTTGGCCGTGTCCTCGGTGACCTGGAGCCTGCCCATCTCGCCGCAACTGTCCATTCGCGAGGCCACGTTCACCGTATTTCCCCAAATATCGTACTGTGGCTTCTGGGCGCCTACGACACCGGCTATGACCGGACCGTGATTCAGACCTTGAGAGAAACAAATGTCCAGTGAATTTTTGCGGGACCGGTTCGTTATTTATAATTGGAGAACAGGAGAGAAAAAAATATGTAGTTTCAATTCATATTGCAGGTGGCTCACCCATTCTGAGTTTGAACCTTTGGAAGGATTCTCGGTTAATCTGATCCAGAATTGTCATCAAGGCGATGGCAAACTCCACCAGGACAATCACGTTGTGATCCTGTTGCTTCGTGCGGTCCTGTTTAACGATAAATTAACGTGTCATTAAAATAGAATAAAAAGGTTGTTCAAAGGTTGAAGAGAAAAAAAAATTATGGGAGTTACCTTTCCATCGACGTCCTCCTTTCCCGGGCTGAGACCGGAAGCCAGCATGTAAGTGCTGCCGATAGTTTTGATTTTCTCGATACCCGAGAACTTGGGCTTCAGCAGCAACTTGTCGAAGTCGCAGATAATCTCGTTCAGCAGTCTGAGACACTCCAGTCCCTGCTTGTTGATGTCCGTCTCGTCGTAAAACTCTTTGTAGTTTGGTATCGACGCGAACATCACGGCGATGCTGTTGTATCGCTCGTGATAGAGATCCTAGAGGTGAAAAAAGTGGGTGCGAGGTGTGCACGGTAATTGTTAAATTGGCAATTAACCGATAATTGACACGGAGAGTTGGAAGTCAATTTTCGCCGGGTCGTTGGAAATTCACCGCGAAATATTTTAACGAGGTTTCGCATGGGTTGAAAGTTCGTACGAAGTGCGATAAAAATTGGCGTGAGTTCGGAACACCAACTAAAGATAGAATGTAAATTTTTTTTGTCGACATTTTTTGAGAAATTCATATTTTGGGTAATTGTGAATAATTATGGAAACACAAGTTTTCGAGTAAAAAAATGCACTCGCCTGATTTTCCCTCGTGGCGAGAAAATGATCGGCCACGTGAGCCGGAAGTATGTTCTCCAGGAGAATCTTGTTTATTCCCCGCATTGTCTCGACCTCGTCCTGCTCGACCTTGAGCTTGTTCTTCCACATGAAATCGGTCCTCGAGGTGAACTCAACCTGTCGGTCGAGCACGTGAAGCACGAGCGCCACGACAAATAGCAGATAACCGATCTGCACGAGATAGTGAATCCCGTGGAATCTGCGCAGCGGAATTGGAAAAATAATTGAAAATCCTGCGGCGCAATCGGCGTCGAATTAATGAACGATCGGGGGGATAAAATGTTTTGTTTTGTTTTTGTTTCATATTTTTTCTAGGACAAGACTCACTCCCGCGTCGTGAAATGAGAGTAGTAATCCGCGACCGCCGGGACCTGCGAAAGCACCGCCAGCACTGTGAGGATCGATAGGATCATAACGCCGAGTTTCAGGAGAAAACCGATCCTCAGGTGAGTCCATCCGACCAGCAGAGCGATCGCTGCCGATTGCACGTACGCCTGAAATTAATTAATTCAATAAATTAAGTTTTTAGTATCTGAAATAAATTGAACAATAAATGGCATTGGCAATACTTGTAATAATTTTTTTTCATTCATTCAGTAAATCAGTCTCTAAAATGAATTGAGCGATAAATCGCGTTTTTATTATTAAAAATAATTACACAGCGCAATGACCAATGAGAAAAAAAAAAACAAATAAAAAATCAGAATGCCTCCAAATTGCGTTTCGCTTTTACCGGTACAATTCTGCTCGTCGCGTCTTCGACGTCGACGAGACTGATGAGCGCCGACGCGGTCGCCAAAGTCGACGTGATAAGATACACAGCGATTCGAATGCCGCGACTGAGGACCGTCTGCTGGTTGCTCGGGTCGTCGTTCTTGCTTCCCGCGCGATCGGCGTACCACGAGATCCCGGCGAAAATCGCGAGGGACGCGAGACCCGCGGAAAAGCAGCCGTAGACGGTGAGGCTCCTGGCGGAGAAAAAGAAAAATCGATGGCACCGGGGGAAAGATTAATCCTCGTTTAGTCCTCAAGCGAATAATGCGTGGAAATTGTGAATTGTACGCGTAGCGGACAAAGTGGCGAACTCGCCTCGTGACTTTTCGTTTACCTCGGCAGATAAATGACCTGGACGACGAACATCGTCGAGTAGAGAACGTTGGACGCGAGAACGTAGAAAGGATACTGCTCGTCCTTCTGGTCGCGATACTGCGACTCCTGGTTGTCGTCATTGAACCAATAAGTGACCGGCGACATTCCCTCGTTTCCGGCGCACCAGTGTCTTTCGCAAAATCGAATTAATTTATTAATTTCGACGACGTTGATTAATCGCGATTTTTTTTTATCAATTTACTCACTTGACGTCGAAGCAACTGGCGTTGTTTGACAGTAGATTGGACTCGATCATGGCGATGCTCTGAATTAAATGTTTGAATTTAAATGATTTTAATTGGTAATTAAAAAAAAATTAAATTATTTTTTTTTGGGATTAACAAAAATTTCACCGTAAGTCCGATGTTCTTGGCCAGCGTGGATTCCGTTATATTGGCGAATGGTTTATCGGCTCCCCAGCATTCGACGTATTTAGTCATTTTGCTGCTCGGCCGCGACCTTCGACGTCGATAAAATTATTTTGAATAATAAATAATTAATTATATTTATCGTTGCCCAGTCAGAAAAAAAGTGTTTGGAAATATTAACTTGGTACCTCGATGGAATCGGTCCAGGTCCGTGAGTCCTCCCGTTCTCCAGTCCGTTCTCTTCCTTCGTCTTCTGCAAAAAAAAAAAATAAATAAAAAACAATCTCGACACGGAAAACTTTGTAACGTGTTGCGAAACGTCGCAACTCCCTTTACTCTCCGTTAGCAGGGACGCGGACGGAAGTTCCGGGAGCGACACGACACACGATGCACCGGGGGATTTATATCGCGAGAAAGTCGCGTGCGCTCGGTGTACAAATTACGATTTACGATAATCGGAAAGTTATTCTCGCGAGTTTGCAACACAACCAGCAATCCTCATACATCGATTTACGAAGTTTATCCTCCTTGCTTTTTTTCTTGGACAATTTTTATACTACTAGACTAATCACACGCGCTGGCGCGCGTGCCCGAGATACTTTTGCGCTGCTGCGCTCTTATAAAGCTTTAAAAGGGTAAACCGCGACTAAAAAACCCTTGTTTAGTTGATTAAAAAAAAAAAGAAATTTGTCGTTTTGCTTGTCAGAAATTCTAGCCGAAAACCGCCCAAATCGGGGTCACGAAATTTATTTTTTCAAAATATCGACTTTTAATCTATACCATCGTTCTCAAGTCACATATTCTACCCCTGAAAACACCGGTTACAACCCTTTTTTAGTTGATTTTGAAAAAAACAATTTTTGCCGAACAGTTTGTCAGAAATCGTAGATCTGGCCGTCGGGCCGAAAACCGCCCAAATCGGGGTCACGAAATTTATTTTTTCAAAATATCGACTTTTAACCTATACCATCGTTCTCAAGTCGCATATTCTACCCCTGAAAACACCGGTTACAACCCTTTTTAGTGGATTAAAAAAAAATACGATATTTGCCAGAACTGTCAAAGTTATCTAGAACAAATGAACTTGGACTCCGTCTGAGAGTCCCAGCCAATCAGAGCTCGAATAGTTTGCTAACAATGCTTTCCGTTACTCATGAACTTTTTAAAAGAGGGTTTTCATGAAGGGTTGAGTCTCTCACCTTTGGTGGGACTATGAGGAAAGTCTCGACCTTGTGGTCGGCCAGGTAACTTTCGCGGGAGCCGCCGTCGCCTGGTTCAACCTCGAAGCGATCGCCCAGCTGATGAAGTGTCGCTTTGGTCACGTGGACCCGGCTGAAATATATATATTTTTACTATCAATCAACATTACAATAGTACATTACTCCACGAGGGCGAAACATTTTTTTCTAACGAGTGTGAGTTTGCTGCACGAGCCGAAGGCGAGTGCAGCATTCACACGAGTTAGAAAAAGTGTTTCGCACGAGGGATGTACGAAATTTTATATCACAAGGTGCGAAAATGGCGGTTTTACGCCCGCGAGGCGGGCGTAAAAGCTGCCATTTCCGCCCGCAGTGATATAAAAATAATATTAAGCGATTCTTTATTGAGATCGCCCGAGTTCAAGGAAAATTAATGAGATCGAGTAAAACAATTCTTTCAGTGCAGGAAAATAAGAAAAAATTGTAATTAAAAAAAACAGTATTTTATGTCATTAAGGACATTTTGCTGAATGAGCCAGAAGCGCGTAAATCTTCCTTTCGTCTTTCCATCAGCCTCGGTTGCCAGTGAATTTAGCTTCCATTGTGCATCGCACAGTCGCAGTTGGGGGATTAACAGATTTAATTAGAGCTGGCAGGAAGTGGCCGAGATTGACGATTCTCGCGCCGCTGGGAGAATGGCGAAGCCAGAAGGGAAGAAAAGTAATTGCGAGATTTAAGACGCCGCGAGCGCGCTGGGAATATCGACCCGGAGAAATTCTCACACCAGCTGCATTGTCACGCTGATGTATATATCTATTTCATATACAAATGTATACAGTTAAGAGCGTTGGGAAGATTAGACTCGAGTGACTGGGAATAAAAACGAGACATTAATCCGCGTCGGTGCGACAATCGACGTATAAATATCGAGAGAATATTAATGAGAAACTTGACACACAACGACAAAGGTGGTGAATGCGATTTCAATGCAAACGGTTAGGATTAAGATCGTCGCCTCAATCCTTAATCTCTTATCACTATAATTCGAGTGGCGCTCGAATGTCGTGACGAGTGTCAATAAATTTTAAGAATTTTTTTAACGCGGCAATTATTATTAAATATAAAAAAAAATCTTCTGATCTTTCGATAAGCGATTAAAAATTACCCAGGAAGTCCCCCACTCTCCATGTGATTCGCCAGTGTGACGTCATCGCTCCACACGTCGAACTGCCACTTCCGGAGCCCAAGAACCCCGCACAGAACGTTTCCCGTGTGAATTCCGATCCGCATGTCGACGTTAAATCCCGTTGCCTCTCGAACGAACCTACGAAAAAAAAAATTCTCGCGTTTAATTTTCGTGACTAGAGATCACGTGATCGCGTTTGACGCTTATAATGTGAATGAAAGTCGAGTGCGATTGCGATCGCGTCCGGGCAGTTCCGGTCCGTCTCACTCGCGATTACAGAGTCACGTAGCACCGAAAATTCGGGCGCACGACAACCTGTGACCCTCTGAATTGTCCCTTGACTCGACCCCTTCGTCCCTTCGCTGGGGTTTTTTTTTTTTTTTTTTTTTTTTTTTTTTTTTTAAGAAGTTTAGTCCAAGGGAATTCGTACCTTATCGCGTCGATCATTTGGAGTCCCATGTTGACGCAGTTGTACGCGTGATTGGGACGCGACACCGGCAGTCCCGAGACGCAATAGTAACAGTCGCCGAGGATCTTGATTCTCATGCATTGGTTGTCCTGCAAAAAATAAAAACAGGCGACGCAACATTTTTCAGTCGTTGAGGATCTTGATTCTCATGCATTGGATGTCCTGCAAAAAATGAGAACAGGCGACGCAAAATTTTTCAGTCGTTGTGGATCTTGATTCTCATGCATTGGGTTTCCTACAAAAAATGAGAACGGGCGACGCAAAATTTTTCAGTCGTTGAGTATCTTGATTCTCATGCATTGGTGGTCTTGCGAAAAGAAAAATCCAGGCGACGCTGAATTTTTCAGTCGTTCAATCGAAAAAGCGACAAATATCGTCCGACACAACCACAAAAATTACAGTCGACTTTCGTGAGTTTAATAAGAGACTGAATCCAAATAAAATACATTTTCTAACAAATTGACTTCGGGTCAGTCGAATTTACTTCTCCGGGCTCGAGTAAAATTTAGCTCGAAATTTTTTATTTATTTTTTTTTAGTTCAAGTCTGTTATAGACTGGAAGTACCGCAATATTTTATCTCTCGCGTGGTTCGCCCTATCGCGAATATATAAATCCAGATGCCGCGTGGAAAGTACAGTCGATATGAGGTAAAATATATCAGGAACAGAGGGCGAGATACACGAGGCAAAAAAAAAGATAAATTGAGGGGGGAGGGGACTCGAGGCAATTTACGAGAAACGATCTTGGCCCACTCGGATCGACCCTTGTACCTTGGTTCCTTCTCTGAACATTTTTCGCGGGCGAATGGAAAAATCGATCAGTTCCGTCCACGAGGCTCGATTTATCCTCGCTTCTGGCGCGAAGCATTCAATTTTATGTCGCGCTGTCCGCGACGAATAAAAATCTCGCCGGGCGTCACGCAGGCCCCGAAAGATAAAGACGAGGAAGGACGACGGTGAAAATGTCGAAAGATAAATAAAAAGCAACCTGTGTCGTGTCGTCGCGATTGACGCGGGTACGCGGAGGCGTCTCGACACAAGTCGCTATATCGATCACGCGCGCCACTTCGCCAATTGCCATGGATCACGAGAAACGTGAAACGAAAATTCGATCCCATCGGATGGAACGTTTGCGAGCTGCGAGCGGGAATAAAGAAGAAACGTGTCGGCGACGAAAGGACGGAAGGAAGGATTGTCAAAGAAAAATATGTCGCGATGAGAGAGGAGTCGAAACGCGAGATGCCATTCGGGATTTTCAAGAGGAAAAATCGAACGGGGCGAAGAAAGGAGATATTTTGTGTTCGCGATTTTTGTAGTTCATTATTATTACTATCTTTATTATTATTATTTATAATATCCCAACTTTCGTGTTACGAGGCCCTCGTTTTATTTCTTGTTGTAACAGAGAAATATGCGTCAATGGAGCTAATGAAATTCATTATATATCGATGTTGATTTTTTTTTTTTTGCTCTGCTCTGTTTATTCGTAAGATCAGCCGCTCATATTAATAGACTCGAAAAACAGGGAATATACACAGTGCACTCGATCTCGGATGCAGGCGAAGCGAGGATTCGCATTATGCATCGAGGCAACAGGCCGTGGCGGCGTCCGCAATGCAGGTCCAAAAGCGGAACGGACGGACGAGCACGTGCGATTACCCAGCCGGCTGGATGCCCCGCCGATCGCGTGCGCTATATCTGTATACACGACGCGTCGAATTAATTCAGGGTGTCCCGCCATCCAGTCCCGCGCCGATCGACACCCACCCCCGTCCGCTACCCCCACCCCCTGGCGCTTCTCATCCCGCGTTACAAACAGGAAATTGACAGCGAAAGATCATCCCCCTCTCCCCTTCCTCGCCGCGATTCTGAGATCCCAGGAGCGCTCAACGGCGCTTAATTAATTTTCCTAAGCCCGCGCGCGTTATAACGCACGGCCCGAGCGTTCCGCTTTGGTGCAACGAGAGCGACGATTTTCCATCTGGAATATCCGATCGGGAAATTAGCCGGATTTCCGGAAAACTATTTTTTTATTATGTTATATTAAATTGGGTATCTGTGAATAGTGTTTTCACAACGTTAAAAACAAAATTAACATTACGGAAAATTTAGATTTATCGAATGAGTTTTTTTTGGTGAAGAAAAAATGAGATCGTTGTACATATTTGATGCGAGGTCAATGATCGCGTTTAAACGACTGTAGATTCGATGCGTGGGACGTAAGGAAGATAAATTTGGCTTTCAGCCGTCAATTGGTAATCAGTGTGATCAGTGAGAGAGGAAGAGCTGAACCCAGAGTCCTCAGACTTGCGTTTCCCGAGTCGGGTGATTAGTTGATTGCGTTATGGAGGAGGCTAATTGACCTCCGGTGAACAACCTCGGCGAATTTAATAATCCTTCCCACCCCCTCGTCCTCGTTCTTTTCCCTCCCTTCCCACAGTCTTCATTCTCCCCTATTTCACCGTGACGATACCGATTTAATTTTTTCCTGAACATCGAACGTGACCATTTTTTCCACCGAGTCATCGACTCTTATCTTTTCATTGTCAAGGTTCGATCTACATATTTTTTTCTGTTTTTTTTTTGTCCTCCCCCTTCTGCCATTCAACCATCTTGTCTTGTCTTCCTCTTCATTTGGCGCACTTTGTTCTTATCACGCGCTCATCGAGGATGAGATTTTGTTTTTATCGCTCTTATCAGCAACTGCGAAGGGTCGGATGTGCCTTGTGTATAAAATCATCGAGATACCGGAGGGTCGCTCGCCCCTCCGAAATCGAGAGGTCCAAAGGCACCGCAAACCCTTCGGGGCTCTTGAATTTCGGGCGTCTTATCGCTTCTTATCTTCGGGCGAAAACAAGCTGAAACTTGGTACGTGGAATAAAATTCAAGTCAAATGTAGTTTCGATAAAACAGTCGTGATTTTTTCGCTGAATTTAAAATAGTTATTTTTTTGTGCGTTGAACATGTAATCTTATATTTTGAGGCAGATTCAGACGCAACAGGCGAGAAATGTAGAATATTACGAATGACCATATTAGCCGTGACCTTGAGATCCCTGGACCCGGCCAGGGATCTCAAGGTCACGTTACGCGTTGCGCGCTTTCTTGTTTGCCACGTTTCCTTGCCTCTTCCTCATTTCGCGAAGCTCGAAACCATAAAATCACTGCGCGCGTAGCGCTTACGTCGCGCCACACGGTTCGTACCTTGCGGTGTCTCGGTTTATTTTATCAACCCCTCGCCGACTTCGTGAGCTGAGCTGTACGGCGTGGCGATAGCAGCCGGTACGGCTGCGTGTACTGCAGTCATACAGCTACGCAGCTGTACAGCTGTGTAGCTGTATACAGCTATATAGCCGGTACAGCTATACAGGTTGTAGCGCCACTGGCGCTGCTCCTTATAACGAGTGTCCCCAGAGTCTCATCGCCAGGCCATGAAACAAAGAATTTCTGCGGTATACACCGAAGTAGAAAAGGCGAGGACTGTCTGACTCTTCTTCCTTCTTCCTTTTTTTTTCATCCGGCTCTAACGATCATTTTTCTTTTATATCGGTTGGTCATTTATGGCGTGGTCATTATTCTTTTCCTTGGAAAATATTATTCAAAGACTGTTTTATTGTACTTTTTATACGACAATTATTGGGTCTTTTTCTTCAACAAATTTCTCATCCTCCATTAAAAAGTTCGTGAGGAACTATTGTTGTCGATTTATTCAGCATCTGATTGGTCGTTGGGAAACCGGCAGCAGTTTGATGTTTGATATAGCGAAATTCGGCAATTTGTCTGAAAAAAAACATCGTTTTTCGCGTTTTTCTCGTGGAATTTTCGATTTTTCGCGCAAACACCTGTCGTTTTTGGAATCAGCGGAAAATTTGCCATCGGATAGGGTTTTTAAACTTGGCGAAATCGAACATTTTTTTTTCCGCAAAAAACGCAAGGGGGTCCCCTTCTAAAAATTTGCGATTTTTGAGGGTCAACTTTAAAAATCTGCAAGAAATCGAAAAATCGAGATATCGCGTTCCGCCTGGCGGCATTCTCTTCGCTGAAGAGTCTTCTTTCGAATGCAAAAAGAAAATCCCGATTATCTTGATCCAAAGAAAAATTACACCGATTTTAGTAAAGTGCAAAAATTGGGGAAAAGTGAAAAATCGTTTTTCGCGTTTTTCTCCTGAATTTTTTTTTTTTCGGGCAAAAACTGGTCATATTTAGAATCAGCGGGAAATTTCCCATCGGATAGAGTTTTAAAACTTCGTTAAATTGAACATTTTTTTTTCGCCGAAAATCGCTTCCCTACGCTGGCTAACCTCCGACGGCGCGCGTCATTTTTCCTAGTAGAAATAAAAAATACAAAACTAATTTTCTTAATTAAAAAAAAAGAAACTACTTTTTTTGTTACAATTTTATCCTTCCGGTTGATTCAATTGAGTCCGGTCGCGTCATGAACTATCCGGATGCGACTCGCCCCGGTCTCGGCTGCTTCGCAGTTCGCCGCTGTCCGCTGCAGTCCGCCCGGTTTATACGAGCGCGTCGCACGCCGCACGTCAATTCGCCGAGTGCATAATTAAAATCCGAGGAAATTTGCGGCTGTATCGTCGCTGCACCGGCGCGCCGGGCAAAGGGCCGAGACGGCTTTGCAACGGATGCACCGACGTTTTATCCGAATTAAATTCATCCAAGTTTCATCGCACCGTTTGAGTGCATCTAAAATTCCGCGCTCGCTGTTTCAGCCCCCGAGGGACCGAAATTTATCTCAACCGTATCATCGATTTTTCGCGTTTACCGCGGCTACGCGGGATAATTATTGCGTTGGAAATTCGCCCCCGGGAATTTTCACCGAGGAATTCGATCCCGGAATTTTCTCAGCCAGACCGACGGCAATTTCGCAGCCGGAAATTTCATCCAGGATTCTGGCGATGGAAACGCGTATTCCTATTTTTCTGTCTTCTATTATCTTCGCTTATCTTTTCGATGTTCGTTGTCCTTTTTGGACGACGATCCAAAGTGTGCGTTACGAGTGTTTTGCCATCCCAGTCGCCTCCTCGATCGGAATAATCGATTGATTTCTCTGGAGATTCGCCTTTTTCTATTTGCATTTGTCTTTTCCATTTTACTTCCGGGTGTCACGTATACATGTACATATGTATACGTAACGTACTATACATGCATATACACTATACACACATACATATATTCCCTTTTCCCTCGTTGACCCTTGACCCCCCCCCCTTCACCCCTCGAATATTGCCAGTCGACTCGAGGGTCTTCCTCGATGATCCTTCCCGCACGTCGTACGTCGCGTCCGGGGCGGGAACCCCGCCAGGTCCCGGCCAGGCACTTTTATCACCCGGATCCTTCGGCCCCTCGAGAATGATTTCCGCGGTTTCCTGAGAAATGCGCGTCTCACGCATTTCGCGCAGGCGTTCGACCTCAGCTTTTCCTCCACATCGCAGGGAACCAGCTGACTTTCCTTCTCTCCCTTTCTGTTTGATGTTTCCGCAGGGCTCGGGTTTGTGGCGCTGCGAAGGGTCGGCCCGTGCAGCTTCTCGCGATCAGCGCGATTGGCCTCGGGAGTGCAATGTTCAGGACCTCAGCCAATTACGACTACACCCTAGGATGGTAAATTAAAACGATTACGTTTGCTCTCGGTGATTTGTCTGCTGCTCTCGGTGCAAAAGGTGTTCGTGGGAGGTTCCGGTCTTTGGTGAACGCGTGTTTCGGCGGATTTGGCGGTGGACGTGATCGCGGAAAGCGCGTCCCTGATGATGCGATTAATCGACGACGTGTAATTCTTTCGAGGGGTAAATTATTAACGTGATAAAGATGATAAGGAGGGCATATATTTCAAAAATATATTTTGTTATTTATTCGGATTTCTTATCCCATCGAATGGGATTTTTTTTTCATGGACCCTCTACATAGGCTGGAATTAGGTATTGCACCAAAAGACAGTCAGGTTGAACGGATATTCGGGCAAAGTAAGTCCTCCAGGGCATTTGAAAAAAATAAATAAAGGGCTAACGACGTTTAACATTTCCTCGTGGCATTTTTTGTCCCTCACGCAATATCGATTACGGCACGTGCAATAATTTTGTGTCCATGAACGTGAACTCGAGAAGTCGCCTCGCTTCGAGGACTTTCGGCGCTGTTGGTTAATGAGATTTCTTTGGTTGGCCGGAAAAACTTTTACTGTACATATATACCGACGCTTGTTGAATCGGACGCAAAGTGGATTTCTTCGCGAGCGTCTGGGACACTCGTCGGCTGGCTACTTTGATCGAGACAAATTTCCGACGAGTTTCCGATTACTCGTCGCATGATATTTTTTTTTCTATTCAATTGAAATTATTTTTGTTTTTTTGGAAAAATATTTAACAAGTACAACGATGAAAATAAAATTGATGATCGGTATCATCGATCAGTATTTGGGCTCTGAGGCGTCAAGAGCCGGTGGACAAGTCTCACGAAACGTCAGGAAAATTTATTGCCGATCGCACGTGCTCGCGGTTGTCGCGAAATCGGGCGTCAAACGTATTCGACGAGCGAAAGTGTCGGGTTCCTCCTTCAGTCGGGCATCGATCTGGCGACCCATTGTACGTTCCTTCGTGTCGAGTTCCCTCGACGAGCAACTTTGCCGCTGCGTCTCGTTGCCTCTTCACCCTGAAGAATTTCGTTGCCTCTTCAGGGTGAAAATTCTCTAATTAATCGCGCGGAAGGAGGATTTTTCTCATGAATTATTAATCGACGCGTTTGATGAAAAATCAACTCTCGTCAGTCGTGACAATAATATTTGGGCCTTCCGATGCTCAACCTTAAATAACAGAATAATAATAATTAATTTAAAAGCATTTCGTTAAAAATTTTCCTTCCATTCGCCGACCAAACATTTTTTTTTTCATAATCTGAGAATTCATTATCTCTCTTTGTTCTTTTTTTGGTGCGACAGAAAAATCATCCCTCGTAAAACGTGCGTTCGCCCCGTCGTATCCTCAACTTGTGATTGTGGAGGGTGCGACCTTCGCGATGAAACATATTCGTGTCTCATCGACATTGAGGGCGCTGAATTTACGGATCGAGCGTGATGAAACGACCTTCGCCCTCGGCGTGGACCATTTGGCCCCTCCACAAATCACGATATTCTCACGAGTCAACAAGCACTTCGAGGGCGAGACTCGTCGGGTTTTCCCGCACCTACGTAATAAATGCGATCGCTGAATGTGTACGAAGACGCTCGTGGCAATGGTACACAACGAGGATAGTGAAATGGCACGACCTAACAACCACCCTGTTTTTTTTTTATTATTTTTTATCATTTATTATTACAGGATCCAGCCAAGGACGAATTTACTCACGATTTAATTTGCATGTCTGTCGTCAACGCGGGGAAAAAAAATTGCTTTGTAATCGTCGGATGCCGACGACGAGTCAGAGACTTCAGTCTCAATTTTTTTTTTTTATAGTGACGTTTTTGTACAGAATATTACCGAAAGTTGAAATTCCATCATGACGAGGAAATGGACCGGTCGTCGAATTAGCGAGAGAGGTATTCGTCATCGCAACTACGAATTGTTGATATACCCGCAGCGCGAAGGTATCGGCCGTGTGCAGCTCGCTCACACGAGTTTGTTTGACTACGTTTGCACACACGCTCTCGGGCTGATCCTTGGAAAATTGTGTACGCTTCGAGCTGCCCCAGCCGCGCGGATATTTGTAGTCGGAAAATAAATTCTCCCCGGCTATTTCGCGCACCGCCGAGGGGAAACGATCTCTAACTCGCCCGCGTTTTTCCTTCGTCGTTCGTTCATTTTTTTTCGCTGCTCAGAAAAAAATGATAAACCGGTGCTGTCATTTTTTTATATGTCGGACTTCTTTCTACATGTTTTTAAATATTTTGCGAAATGACTAAATTTGTTTTCTATAAAATTTAATTTTTTAATTATTATTATTAAAATTCTGTTATTTGATTCCACCCCTCCAGGCGACTCTCGATGACTCGATGATAACTATTACCGATTGTGCGAAATAATCCGTGATAAAGGATACATCGATGCTGGCATTTTTTTATATTTCGGACCTCTTTCTACATGTTTTTAAATATTTTGCGAAATGACTGATGTTTTTTTCTATAAAATTTAATTTTTCAATTATTATTATTAAAATTCTGTTATTTAATCCCACCCCTCCAGGCGACTCTCGATGACTCGATGATAACTATTACCGATTGTGCGAGATAATCCGCGAGGGTTCATTATTTATGACACTTCGGCCCCCGAGGGCGAGTAAAGTGGCGCGCCCGAACCCCGGGCAATAAGTCTGCCGAAGGGCGAGTCGATAACGCGAAACTGGCTGAGTTGGCCTCGAGGCCCAGAACCCTACGCGGAACTCGAGAGTTCCCCTATAACGCGACTACGCAGTGATAGTACGAAACTTGTAAGACGACACAGGAGAGTCTCGGTGCCTCAGCCGGAAAACACGACGAGAGTTCGCGACTGTAACCGGCGGCAAACATCGAAGATCCACGCGCAACTTCCCAGCAACGCGAACCCGAACGTGTCGTACGAGTCGCGGGGAATCGACACTCGGGACGATTTCACCGCGCGGGAAATTTCCCGGAGATCTCGATCAAATATTTACCGACAATTGAGAGGGTGCGACGAAAAAGGGAGAAAGAAGAGGATGTCGCGCGAGTTGCGTGTAACGCCAAGTCGAGAGGGTTAGGGGTCGACGAAAAATGGCCTCGTGATTCTCGCGAACCAGAAAAATATTGCGATATTTTTTCAGTTTTATCCGGCACACAAATCGACGGGGGGGGGTTAAAAAAGTGGTGCAAAAAAATGAAAAAATAAATCGCGACACATAAGTCCTCAGCCTCTTCCCCTTCGCTTATCTATATTTGTGTCCTTAATTCCAAAAGCCGCCGTCAGGAACATTTTTCCCGCTTTTTATCCAGAGTGATTTTTGCATTTTGCATTTACAGGGAAAAATCGACTTTTGATCGGTATTATCGGATGCTCAAAGTGCACAGTTTATGGGTGCAGCTTTATGTTTATACGGCAGAGCAGAGGATATTTTCCTGGGTTCCTGTGGCAGGTTAAAAGGGTTCCGGGAACGTGGGGATGGAAACTCGGATCCAGGGGCGAAAGGGGAGGGGGTGGACGACAGCATCAATGAACTTCGATGGAAAATCGATATACGAGTCGACGCGTTCGATGCGCGGTTGCTGTGCTGTAGTGTTACATACTATTAGAGGGGCTAATGTAGGTTCAAGGCTCTCGGGGAAAGAAAACGACAAGCGGCGAGGGCCACGACGAAGTCTCTCTCCCCGGGGATGACTCTCGTCTTTGGCCGGGATGCCACCTATATATCACGCCCTGGGGGATCTCGCCCCCTGTGCACACACGAGGCAAAGGATCTTCTGTAAATTGGATTTTCGCCCGATAGATTATCAAAGTGACCCGCGAAAGTCTGGAAAATTAATTTGCACGAGAGAAATTAATTACGAAAGTTCAGACTATCAGACGTAATATAATAATAATTTTTAAAAATATATTAATAATAAAAAAAAATATATTTATTCTTAATTATTACGAATAAATATTTGTAATTGGGTTCACAATTTATTTTTGGTTTATTAATTTTATTTGAATTTAACTTTCGATAAATTGAATCTCGAAACTTCTCAGAGTCGAGATTGAGATAAAGGCGACGATAAAGGTTGCAACGTGCGACAAAGAGGCAATAAAAAATGCGGATAAAAATGCGAAGTTTTTTTCCCGCGGTAAAATAAAGACGTGTCTCACCTGCGCGATCTGATCGAATCTACCGAAGAGTTCGTTGAGCGTCTTGACGAGATCCGAGGCGGAGAGCTGCTCAGACAGCGGGGTGAAGTTCACGATGTCGGCGTAGAGGATGCTGGCGCATGTAAAAGAGAGAGAAAATGAGGCGGATATATCCCCTTAGGATGCGCATAGAAAGCTCTCTCGTAAATCTCGAACGAATGACCGAGCGCGTCGCGTTACACGAGAACGAACTGCGCGCTCTCTTCCTGTCGCCCATGCCCGCATATATCTACTAGTGTGAAGAAGCTGTATACAAAAATCTACACGACAAAACTTTTCCAAAAGCGAAAGAAAATTACAAACAGTCCTAATTATTTTTAATTTAAAAAAATATATTTTTACGTAATTCAATTACTTTCTTAAATAATAAAAATAATGTCAGTGATATTTTTAATGTAATTTTAATTCTATTAAATATATATCCCAACAAATAGAAATATTGAAAAAATTGATTTTATTAAGATTAACCATTACGTTTCTTTTTCCGTCAGACCTGACACTTGTTACACGTTCACGAGAGAATTGAAATTCGCGTAGCACGTGCGGCTATCAGTGCAACGTGCAAATACGATTTCCTCGATAGCGGAGCCGCCATACATGTGTGACTGTCGCTTCGCAAATGCAGCGAGAACAATGCGATGTAATTCGCGGAGATACATTTCTATCTCATGTACACAATGCGTTCACGCACGGCACCGCTCGTACAATGCTTCGAGGGGCACCGTTTCTCCGCGTATACACAAGTTTACTTATCGCCCGATGCACCCGACGCCGCGCTGCAGCTTCGGTTCGGAATTAACAAGAGAAACGTGAGCTGATACGATGGGGTCGCGGGGGTGGGTTAGGGGGTAGACGATACTCACCTCACATTGTTGTGACGCTGGACGTACATCTCGTGGAACCTGGTTTGCTTGTGCTTACTCACCTCCTGGCACGCGTCTGCCATCTTCAGCATTATGCTCCTCTTCACCTGTAATTCAATGCTAAATTATCATCATGCTTTCGCAATTCAGTGAAAAAAAATAATATCCGGTACAACTAAAATTGCTGAATTACGAAAAAAGGTCCTACGTTATATTTTATCGGACCTTTCGTCTCTCTGAAATTAAAAACCTCCTCTATGAGGAAGCAAAAATAAGCAAAATGTAAAAATTCCCTGCATAACAAGCCCGTCGAGCACGACGTTTCTCTCGGCCGGTGTCGTACGTTGATTGCGTCGTAAAAATCTTTTTTTCTTCTTCTCGTTCTTCTCTTCCTCCCAGGACATTGAATCGTAAAACTTTTCATAGGACACTAATTTATGGGCAGTTAACCTGCGTTCTAAAATCAAGCGTGCGATATCCTCGTTCTTATTTCCTTTCTTCGTTTCTTTACGAGAAAAAGCATCGCGAGATATTGCCAACGAGATGTGCAGCATTTTTTTTTCTTGCTTCCCGCTATCTATTCTTTCTTAATCCGGGTTCGGCGATATTAAAAAAAAAAGAGTAGGAACATTTTTATACCGCTCGTTTCGAATATAATGCTCGTCTGACGAGAAAAGGACTTTTCTACTGCAGTTCGCACTCCGGAAAAGTCCGGAACTTTTTCCACGAGCGCCAGGTAACCGCATACCTTGTATTTATATCTATTGCAAGTGCCTGACAATCGTTGCTCGTCGAATAAACGTCACTCGGTAATCGACCCGAGAGCCGCCAATTAACCCATCGAGGAGCTTTCAGACGCTCTTAAGAATTTATCACTTTCTCCGACGAAGACGACGACGCATCTTCGACTTATTTTTTTTTATCGCTATCGATAAACAATCAGCTCTGTCCATTAGCTGTGACTCTTTTTTTCCCATAATCCGAGAATACATTATCGCTGTTTATTTTTTTATATAACAATCACACAAGTCTGCGAGTGAGACTCTGGCTTTATTTATTTTTTATAAAAATAGATACAATAAATTTTTTTTTTTATCCAGCGTGATAGACGTCATATCCACCGAATAAAATTACCGACCGAATCCGTTCGCGAGATTCGCCCGCCGAGATTTTCTTCGGCTTCGGTTTAGAACTCGGCGCGGTGAAAGAGCGTCGTATGAGCATCGCGTACGTGAATCGCGTGTCATAGATATCGAAGGGCGGAAATAGAAGGACGTGAGCTGCCAATTCGGTGCCGTGATATACGCGACGGAATTCTCGCGAGTTGACGCGACCGTCACGATAGAGTCCCGATCATATAGGCGCGAGTGGAAAAAGCGTCGTCGCCAGTCGAAGGTCGCGTCGGTGTGTCCGCGTGGAAGTGGAGAACGCGCGACCGGGAGATTCCGGGCGACATGGGACGGCGTCGATTGACGAGAAATATTGGCGGGTCGGAACGAAGGAGAAAGACGAAAAAAAAATAAAAATGAAAATAAAAAATAAAAAAAGTTGAATGTATGCAAATAGAGGGGTGGGGATATGGGAAATAGAGCGGCGAATAAAATCTCCATACGCACAGGGGATGAAAAGAGGATGAAACGGGCCTCGGGAGAGTTTCCGTCCAATCTCGCGTATCGTTCGGCTGCGGCGTAACGAAATTCGATTTTCTCGTCGCTTCGTGATTTTACAATTCGATCGTTAAGTCGACGATTGCGCGAAGCTGACACTTTTGAACAATTCTTCGGGTAATTCCGGGTGATGAATTTTCACGGGGATGTAAAAAAGTATAGAACTCACCTCCGCAGCTATGTAAGCCGGAATGACGCTGAGCAACAGTTGCTCCTGCTGCTCGCGCTCGCACTCGAGCTTTATCCGCGACTCTATGACGGTCTTGGTGCCGGCGAACGTTCGTCGGTGCGCTCGGGCGGTCAGGCTGCGATAGTAGACACCGGCGAGAATGGCTGCGAGGAGCAACACTGCGTCCCCGGCGACCTGGAATTATTCGGATTTTTTTTTAACAGGTAGCATTCTTGATATATTTTTTTTTTCCCGAAAAAAAAAATATTAATCGTTTTTTTCGATAAAATTATTAATTGTTCTTTTTCCGAAAAAATTATTAATTGTTTTTTTTTTCTTTTTACCTGATAATACATCGCGTCGTCGTCGTTGTGATACATGACGAGGCTCCTGGCAAGATAGAGAACAGCGAGCACGATCGCCAAAATGCTGGGCCGTTGCCTCCTTATCCTCGGCAGAGCGGCGATAATGGCGATAATGCAGGCGAACAGCGGCAAAGGTCCGCCGAGAACGAGAATGGCAGCGCCGAGGATGAGGGCCGAGGCAACGCCGACGGCGAATCGGGCCCGAGCCGACGTGAGCGTCGACGGGAACTGCGTGACGACCAGGAGACTCAGCGACGAGACGAGCATCAGCGTCAGACTCGACGCCGGACGGAGAACGTTCGTCAGATCCTTCGGGAAACAACCAATGGCTTGATTATATTTTCGTCCACCTTTTTCTTTTTCAATTACAAAACATTTCTGGCTCGTAGCTAATTTTTTCATTCAGCTCGGAGAAATCAAAGGAACGAACCATTTTCAGCGCTCACAGCGTAATATTTCCTTCCCTTTTGTCATTATTTCCGACGGCATTTTTTTCCTCGCAGGATTGTGGAATTAATTGGACGACCCGGGTGCTCGTTAAAAAATATTTTTACAGTCGTTACGGTTTCTAAGTGGGGGAGAGCGAAGATCCGAACCTTGAAATTAATTTTATTGTTTTTACAGTCTCGAATGACAACAGCGTTTTTTTTTGCTTTTTTTAATTGTTAAAAAAAAACCTTGGCTTGGTTGAGCGAGAGTTTAAATTGATCGACTAAAATCGTTGTGTCATCGTCGTCCAAGGATCGAGGGACCCGGCAAAATGTGCGGCAACGTCCGGCAGGACAGCAAAGGCGGAGAGATGCGGACGGAAGTCGGTGGCGCTCAAAGGCCGAGAGCGACTGCGACCTCCGGGCACTCTCGCTCCGGTTCTTTCGATCCTTTTCGCTTTATGAAACTTTTTCGTATAATTGGATTCCCTCGACCAGACACGTGACGTCCCTTCGCAAGTCACGTGTGTCTCGTCGAGTCTTCCCGTTGAGTCCTCGCGATTTGCACTTCGGACTCGGTAAATTAGCGACAAAGACGATAAGGGAAATAACAATAATAATAACGAGGTAATCGCAACTTTGTTGAATAAAGGAAAATTCAATTTTCGTACTTGCGATAATAATATAATCCGTCATTCTTGGAGCAGGAAAAGCTTTACGTTAAACGAGTTTCAAATGGCAAAACTAGACGACAAATTATTCAGCTTAACTTTCAGATAACTTCGAGAAATTACAGTGAATTTTTAAATGCAAAATGTTACACATTATTTTACTGTTTTTTTCTCATTCACATGTGAAGTTGGAAAAGATCCTTTTCTCATACTTTTGCGCGAGTCTGCAGCGAGGAACAGAATGAAATTGGAATTCGTGATATACGCGTCGCGCGGGATAGGACGGAAATTTAATTGGCACGCGCGCGCGCGCGCGAAAGGACGAAGCGAAGGGGAGCGACTCGACGAGCGCGCTGGCGAGCTAATCGAGTAGAAAAATCAGGATTGGGTCAGACGGGAGGTTCGCCGCGTTTCCTCGTCGCGCGACGAGCTCGTTGGCTCTCGACGCACTTTTTTCGCGTCGATTATTCGAGACTCTCGACCGGATGACGTCATTTTTTTACAATCATCACACCAATTTTTTTTATCCATTTTTTGCCTTAATTTGATTATAATATTATAGGCAATAAATTGATTTATTCTATACTATAATATTCGTATTATATATTATAATTATTATTATATACATGCTATTGCGTGATTCGAATTTCACGCGTATACTCACATTGAAGTGAACGACGCAGAGGGCAACGAGCGCCGCAAGCGACGCTATCGCCGCAACGAAAAGTGTTCCAGTGTACAGCGAGGCCGTGACTTTTCCCTCGTATCGGTCGCGAAGATCCCGCAGCTCCTTGACGCTTCCGTCCTCCGCTGACCCATCGCCGGGACTCTCTATGCACAGCAATTGCGAATAATCATTGATAAAGTCACCTTTAGCATTATGCATTCGACAATTAACTAACCAACGCTCGTTGTTCATAATAATCGTAATACCAGGAGGAAAACGAGATGTCCAGGTGTCATTTTTTAGGGCTTCCAAAATTGGTCATTAAAACGTCGGTAAATAAAACGACTCCGTAGTAATGCGACTATATATATGCACAACATATAACATGTGGCGTATATGACGTAGCGTTATACGTGTCGAGGGGCCATTTTCCGTGTGGCTCGCGTGATAACAACGGACCTCGGCGATTCGTCCTCGGGTGTAACGTGCCGCTCGTTGCATTAAGTTAATTAATCGAATTGGTGGGTACGAATAGCAGCGCAGCCCGCGGCCCGGATAACAAGGCGATCGCCTCTCGACGAGAAACGAACGCTGCGCGCGCTCCTGTAAATATATATTATGGAAACCCAAACGATTGTTTCGACTGTTTCGAAATTTCATTGAAATTTATTTATCATTTTTTGTACTCGAACCCCGAAATGTGGAAGCGATTGTTATTCGCCTCGCGCTTGGCGGTGATTTGAGGCGAAAGTTTCGAAAATCGAGAGGCCTGCACGATGAATTAATTGCAAAGCCTCGAGGGTGAAAACAGACGATAAGGATAACGATATCAGTCGAGTCAGATGCGCGGATGAGACAACGACAACGATGGCTCAGAAACGACAGTTATATAGGTGCACGCTGCGTTCCCGGGTAATCCGCTCCGACGATTAAAGTTTTCCGGCGGCTCAGCAAACCCTCCACCTCCACTAATCCGACGATAAAAACTTGCGGCTTCGCGAGTTCCGATCCGGCGAAATTTACCCCAGTTCATAACTCGACTTCCGGTCGCGACGAAGGTCCAATTACGTCGTAGCTTCGGGCGCTGATAGTAATAATAATAATTTGTCGATTTTTCTGATCATACAGTTGTAATCCAGTAATTTCGGCAATAATAAACTCCATCTCCGCGAATATTTCGTGACTCATAAAAATGGATCATGAAGTATTCGGGACTGTGCTCACGACCAGAAGAAAGGTGACTGCGGTCAAGTGAAAAATGCCAGTGACTCGTCAGACGTCAGATATACAAAAAAAAAAAACTTGGAAGTAGCGTTTTGACTGAAACGATCATTTTAATTAATTCCAGCGAACGAGAGATAATTACGGTTCAACTTGATTCGAAAGGATGCTTGACCGTCGGATCAATCGGCGCGGCGGGCGAAGGTGACGAGCGTCGAGGAGAACTGTCGGGTTCCTGTCCGACAGACTGTTCGACACGTGCGCGGCGACGCTGTGCGCGAGTGGATAGCGCGAGTGACCGGTTAGACGAAAAGTCTGGCGTTGATCGAGTGTTCCGTGACGTTCGAGACCTCCGGCGTCGAGGCCGCGTCACCCGCGATCGACGCTTTTATCGTTAATGCACAGTCACCGGAATCACCGATTCCGTCCCGACGCGACGTGCGAAACGCGCTAAAAGCTCGGAATTCTTTTTTTCCGGTCGCACGTCGTGATAATATGGGACAACAGTGGGATAAATCTGACGAGAGTGTAGAACGTGACGAAGAAGAGTTTATCAATTTTTGTTAATAACAATTTGACCGAAGAATTTAATATCTTAGATCTATTTCTATTTATCATAATGTAATTACAATTATAATATAACAATCAGAACATGACTGATACATTTTTTTTATTTTTCACCCTATGTGCCTAAAATAAATCTATAATTCATTTCTTTCCCGGGTGACAATTCCACCCTCATCTTTAACCCCATAAACCCCACGTGCGGCTCGAACTTTGTCGTCCCCTGAACGTCGGTCCTTAGCGACCGAGATACGAGAGTTACAAGAGTTAACCCACTTTTAGTATTTGTCCCCTGCGCTCATATGCGCCGCAGTCGAGTTAACGTCTCGTCGATATGCGGCACCTATGAAAATTCGCCCTCAGGGAGCAACCGGTCGAGCATCGGGGTAACCGGAAGTTGAATGTCACGAGGGTTGTCGGGGGCGCCGGAATGAAGAGTCAGAGGGCGAATACATACTTTATAATCTACAAATATATACCATATATCACATAATATGTATGGGTAGTATTGTGATAGCAGCAAAAATGTGTACAATATATATAAATATATACTAGAGGGCTACATAATTTTTCTAAGTCCCCTTAAAACCCTGAAAAAACGGTCATCCATTCAATTACTGACCTAGCATCAATTATAAGTAACATTGGAATGAGGATAGGGTTAAAGAATTCCAGGTCCAAGGATGTAGGATCCCTTGAGCACTCAGGTTAGACTAACAGACTTAGGTGTGCCATTTGACCCCGGCCTGCTCGATTCTTGGCGAAGGCGAAATCTTTTTTATAATATAGTGTCATATATACAGTTACATGCAACATATACGACCCGAGGCAACAAGCGGTGTCGCAGCCGCCTCGTCCGAACTCCTAAGTGGATTATCCTCGCGCTGCTGCGGCGCACATCGAGTCTCAGCAGTTTCTCCGAGAAACGCGCGAAGTATATCGAAGTTTCGACGTCGAATACGTCGGGAATTATCCAAGTTAAAGCGCGACGCTTTACGCTTCCGCTCGCTGAGTCTCCAGCACGACTCGATGTATACGTTTCCCCGACTCGATTATCATACGCGTCGCGCGGACGCGACGAAGCTGTGCGCGCGAGTGACGCGAAAGTTCGGGCCGCGCCGGTCGAGCTTTCGATGTTACCGGGCGCGTTGTTTCGGCTTCTTGCAATTATCGAAGTTGCCGACAAATGTGTGACGCAACCTGACAAATAAATAGTGAAGTTGAAATTAATGGTAACAACTGTTGGAACATTCTCGCGAGGTATACATTTTTATGGCCTCTAACTATCGTGGTAATTAATTTATGGTTATTAGTGAACGAAGCAACGTGATGAAAAAAAAATCGCTCGCGCACCGATTGGAGAAAGCTTCAGATTTAGGTAAAGGGAATAATAGAAATAATTTTATGCTACCGAGTCTTTGTATTCGGATCGAGATAAATTTTATTCGACTGGTCGTCCGTTATTCTCGGGGGGGGTTTATTCACCCCTCGCGCGAGAGTGGTCGACCGCATGTCCCAAATAACTTTCACCCCGGTTGGTCGCGCGAGGGGTTTTTTTACGCGCGTGCGAAGATCTCGGACCATGATCGGACGGAGGAGGACGGGGCGAGAGGGAGACGTAGTCGAGTATTACGGCAAAGATCGTAAAGCCGAAGAGGCTCCGTTGTCCGGAAATTCTGCCTTCGACCCTCGTTCAACCCTCTCGCTTCTCCCTGGTTTTCGACAACTTCTGGCGCGTCGCACGCGGCCAGAAGTTCAATGGACGGGACCGTATTTTTCGGCGCTAGTGCTTCTATCCCAAAGCACTGATGCAAAGATTCGGGATCGACTTTTAATCTATACTATCGTTTTTAAGTCGCATATTTTTTAATACACTGGTTTCAACCCTTTTTAGTTGGTTTTGGAATAAAAAAAAAATTGTCAGGCTTTCGAAAAAATAAAATAAAAGTTCTGCATTTTATTCTGGGATCAAAATTTCGTTAAAAAAATAAAACGTGGACGCGTAAAATCGCTCGTAAATCAAGTCAACTTTTTTTTTCTGGTTGTGAAACAAGTGAGACAGCATTGAGAAACGAATCTCAAATTGGCTCAGTCGGTATCGTCGTTTTTTACCCGCCCAGCCTGGTTGGCCACTCGCCAAAAACGCGACAGCTGTTTCGCGTTGTTTTTTACTACGCGGATGCGTAAAACACGTTCTTGTGGGTTTTTCGGTTCGGTTATTGAGAGAAGAGAGAGCAAAGAATCGAGTATCGGTTGATACATCGAAGAACGATATAGTTCGATTGCACTGGGAGTGTTTGGGGGGTGAGGGGGGGGGGGGGGGGGGCGAGTGCACGTTTTAGATTCGATGGCGCCGGGGGTTTTTTTCTTGGCTTTTTCTCGCCCGTCGAGGAGGATCAAAGGCAGCCGGAAAAATACGAGTTTATATCGAGAAAAGCGACGACCCTGAAATTCGACTGAAATCGACTCCCAGATTATATCCGAAAATATAGCACGCAAAGCGATGACAATAAAATTCGTTTTTTACAGCCGTCGACTCCGAAGTTGAAAATAAAATCTCTTAATTCGCACCGACGATTAATTTTTATTCGCAGAGTTATGAATAAAAAGAAAAGTTATTTTCACTCGTCTTTTTTATCTTCCTGCGATACAATTTTTATTGAATTATTTATCGATTTACCATCGATTTGAAGAAGTGAGAATCCTATAACAATAAACGAGGAGAGTCCGTTAAATTTGGATAAAAATTTCACGAGATTTTGATCGCTCGATCGAATGGGACGTAAAGACAGAATGTAAAAGCTGCCTTGTTGAAAAAACGTGCGCGAGATGTTGCAGCCCGATGAGACTCGAAAGCGCTGATCCCGCTGCCATCGTGAATAGCCGTAACACGCGCGAAATTCTGTTTGCCCGAAATCGATCCGCGCCGTGTTTGCGCGATGTAATAGCGACGAGCGAATCGCTCGACGAGTCGAAACTGCATAATCCGACGTTACAGATATCCCCGGGCTCTCGCAACGAAATAACATCGAAAAGGCAACACCATGGGCTATTGTCGTGCGGCGGAAAAGTGGCTCTCGAAACGGTCATTCGAAGCTGCGCGCCGGAAATTGGAAAACGCATCTCGTCGCCCGTGTCAATTTATTGCTGATAATTGGAGCAGCAACTCGAGGCTCGGCCGGTCGAACTTTCACACCCTCGGCGACCGAAGTTTTCGACTCATCGATTACGCGAAAATGTCCACCTTTCGTATTCCCGCAAAATAAAAAATATCGACTTTTAACCTATACCATCGTTCTCAAGTCGCATATTCTACCCCTGAAAACAATGGTTACAACCCTTTTTTAGTTGATTTTGAAAAAAAAAAATTTTTGGCCGAACAGTTTGTCAGAAATCGTAGATCTGGCCGCCGGGCCGAAAACCGCCCAAATCGGGGTCACGAAATTTATTTTTTCAAAGTATCGACTTTTAACGTATACCATCGTTCTCAAGTCGCATATTCTACCCCTGAAAACAATGGTTACAACCCTTTTTTAGTTGATTTTGAAAAAAAAAAAATTTTTGGCCGAACAGTTTGTCAGAAATCGTAGATCTGGCCGCCGGGCCGAAAACCGCCTAAATCGGGGTCATGAAATTTATTTTTTCAAAATATTTCACAGTAACAATTGACCGATTTAATAATTACAGTTATATGTACCGGCATTTATTTGCCGTCGCCGTAATTTCCGTCGATATCGATGTCGCGGTTGCCTTTCTCTGATCGCGGTAAACACTAATTGAGTATTATTAGTCGTGAATGATGCTAACCGGCTGCGTGGGCATCGAAATAGTGTTCGACGTGTATATCGCTCGGCAACGAGAACATCATTAAGGGGTTGCGCGAGTGTGAGAAGCCCCCGAGCTTAGCCCGAATCGCTCGACGATGCAACACACAATTACAGCGGGTACACGCCGACGACTGCGTGTAACGAACGGCGCTTGACCAGGATCGACGCGAGGTACAGGGAACACACGTCGGTTCGCTAAGCGATTTCATTGCTACGCGCTCGCAGCTAATTTGTCTCGATAAGCTCATTATCGGAATTGATACCGACAGACGCGGGAGAGACAAAATCGCCGGGGGTAAACGTGGGACGATGCGTGGGCGACAATTCCGCGTGAAATCCAATAAAATGTGCGAAAAAAAATCATCACTTTTTTTTATAAAAAAAAATTATGTCTAGGAGAATCGCATTTTCGAATAATTTCAAAATAATAAGAAAAGTACGTTGACAAAAACTATGAAAATTTAATTTCCGCAATCCAATTAAACCGCCGAGAAAACGAACGACGCGTAAATGTGAAAATAACCAACAGTCGCAGCCGAATATTTTGCTGTTTGTTCGCGTCCCGCGCGCTCCGCAAGCGAGCGACTAAGAATAGAGGATGATGAGGACGAGAGGAATTAATAATATCCCCCAAGTTTTAAAACGCCCCGCGGGGGTGGCCGCACTTTCGAGTCCCCGCGGTGTCTTATTGCGTACGTCCGACGTTAATGAAAAAGTTTTGCAATGAAAAAAAAATTAATTAAATTAGAAAAGCCACCGAATTATAATGACATTTAAATTAGAAAAGCCACCGAATTATAATAGCACGAAATTCTTGGGAAATCCTCTCGTCGAACCTGCGTGACGTGCGTCGGTTGTTGTGCTCCAATTGCGTTTATCAGAAGTTCCACGCAGGAGATTCTACGATATTCAAAGGGATCTCGTGGGGCATGAATCCCGAATATACGAAGTGCGTGCGAGATCGTTTATCAAAATTACTCCACCCTCCTGCCCCGAATATTCGGCACGCAGAATCGGAGCAAGAGTCGTTAGGTCGAGTGTCAGGCATCACGAAGGTGAAACGTGTCGATCGATTTTTCGTATTTAGCTCGCAGAAAACCTTATCAGCTAATCATTATCTGCTTTAAAAAAAAATTGCATGATTTTTATAGAAAAATCAATATCAATGCGATGGTAAATGAAGCAAAAAAAAATGCATAATTTTTGTATAAAAATCAATGTCAATGCGATGGTGAATGAAGCAAAAAAAAGCATGATTTTTTAATAAAAAATCAATGTCAATGCGATGGTGAATTAAGCAAAAAAAATGCTAAGATGCAACGTATAGACAAATCGATATAATGACGTTGCATACATGTATATTGTTTGGCTGTCGCTAAACCAGCGCGAAGCATGAGTCGGGGGCATCGCCATACGTCAGTGGGAGAGCGAGGGAGCAAACAAGAGGCAAACGCACCTACTACCCGGGTTATAAATAGCGCGGGAAGCATCGAAAATAAACGCGTGGCCCGTGTCGGTCGTATTCCCGAGGCTCGATGCGAGCCGGCCAATGCGAGACGAGAGCCGGCCAATACGAGACGAGAGACGAGAAGCTCTAGACTCACACGAGGTGGGTGTATCATCGTCGTCGCTGATGCACCGTTCGAGCATCGCCCGACAACAGCCGAGACCGATCGACGGGCAGACGAACCGATCGACGCGATAAAACGAATTTGCTCTTTTATTTTTCGCCGATCGTATATTGTCCGTTTCGCGTCATTGTTCGCGGGGTGCCGATGAATGGGCAACGCGATGGGAATTTGGCGGCCGATCCGAGCCGATCGATCGATCGACTCAGCTAATTGCAACGAGCGTCGATAATTCACCGGGAAAACACCAGAAATATACGATTCGAAAACATCATTGTTGTTATTTCTCGGTACTGATTTTTATGAATGAGGATCAAAGTTTCCACAGTTTGGTTATTGGATTTTGTGGCTGTTTTTCCGACTCATTTGTTTTTGTTTGGTCGACCTTTTGTTATTGGCGAAATTAATGAGCGGAACTTGTTACTTTTTTATATACATTTTTTTTGTCGATGAAAAATGTACCTTTCTCTATTTTCGTATTTCTCCTTCTTTGCACTTACGTCCGATTTACGTATCGATTTGCGTAGCGTGAAATAAAACGTGAATGGAAATTTCGTAGCAGCTGCGACGACTGCGATTAACGATCGGATCTACGCAAACGAATCTACGCTGGATATCATCAACCTCGATTTCGGACGGTTCACAGATGCTTCGGGAAACGTCCCTGGAAATCGTCCGGACCACCCGGATCGCCGCGACACTGAAGACCGAAGCGACTGCGCTTTTGCACTCGGAATATTTTCAGCCTTTTGTTGTTGCGCGGTCGCTCGTTAATTCTCGAATGTTTACTGTGAAAATTGCTCGCGCAATTATCGCGATCGCGCCTGCGGCAAAAATAATAAATTTCCTTCTAACGCGAAACGCCTGATGACATAATTAAAATACACCGATTGCTGTCTCATTTTTTACCGCAAATACCTGAATATCATGTCGAAACTAGTAGAAAATTGTTTGAGTGGATCAGACTCGAGGATCAAAGCGACAACACGTAAAAAAATATGATTTTTTTTTCAGCCGTCCATTTGTCGCGTCAGACGCTGATTTTCACTGTGGACCCAATACTGTCTATACATACAACGGATGCCGTTAGTTCCATTTATCATTTGACTTTGAAAATGGAGCACTTTGATTGTCTAATCGTCCGGAAGGAAGAAAAACACTGAGCGACAAAGTTTGCGGAAACTTCGTGCCGTGTGATAAGCTATATATATATATGTGTGTGTATATATAGCGTATATAGATCGTCGGTTGCGACGAGCAGTGGTTTATCTGGACCTTGGCCAGTTTCCGACTATTTTCAAGTGGCGACGAGAGCGAGAAAGAGCCACTTCTTTCATATTCCAATCCACCACTTTCCACACCTGTTTCGCCCTCGATTCGAAGCGCGGGGAAAAACAAATTTGTTTTTTTTTTTTGCGCGCAAGAGTTTTGCCGACGACGACGAAACCGTAACGCGGGTTTTGTTCCGCCTAATGATAATACCGCCGATAATTGACGGGGAGCTTGAGGCATTTCGTGCGGAGGTCAGCGACAATTGTTTCTAACTGTGGTTCAAGTTCACTCGGCTCCGCGGCTCGACGCTCGTCTGTCTCCGCTGCTGCGTGTTCCAGCGCTATCTGCGATCGCATAGGCTCGTCGGGGGCTTCCCCCTCGGCGCAGTCACGGCTAAGGCCAATCTTATCGTTGCGCCCAGACACGGAACTTGGGTTCTAATTCTTGTACACGGCTATCAAATCGTGTATTAATAGGACTTGAGTCGTGTATAAATACAACTTGCGTCGTACGTTAATACCATTTTTTTTAATCGAACGAAGAAGATTTTTGAATCCTAAGTCTTTTTGAAGGTGGAACATGCGACTTGAGAACGATGATCCGGCCTGAAAATTTCAAATTAAAAAATTAAAAAATTGAAGAATACAAAACCAGAATTCAGTTTTCGAACTTTTTGTCGACAGTTCCGCCAATAAAGTTGAGACTCTTGACACACCAGCAGCTGGTTCGCTCGTCACGTCTAATCTTCGTCGAACGAAATAGTCGTTCTGCATCCATATACTTGTCGCCCTTCGACGGTTACACGATTGTCACGCGGGTCACGCGACAACAAAAGTTTCGAGCTTAGCCATTTTCTGGCGAACACTCGGGAAGAGATTACGAAGTCATCCACGCTCTCCCCCCTTCTTATCATCTTCTCCACTCACGACGCCGAGTTACGCACCATCCGAGTTGGGATCTGATTTGGCAACTCGGCCGCACGACACGACGACGCAGTTTCATCGGGCGTGGAGGACGCGAACAAATTTCGAGGGTTGCTGTCCCGTCCCCCCTTTCACCCGCCATACCAGATTGTGTCGCCACTTTTATTGCTGTTCGACATAAGCCGAGAGGGTAAAAACGCGGACGCAATGGCGATGGAAAATCGTTCGGTCGATCCTTTGGGTCGACGGGCATCACGTCGCAGTTCGCGCGGGCAACGTGGAATATCGAGCAGAGTGCGCGTCGCGCTTCGTGCCTCGCGCCTGTTTCCATCAGCTCGACGGGGGCGACGTCTTCAGGGAATTGGCCTGTGCCTCTTCGCGCCTCGACACGCGTGCGGTTTGTCGGCGACGACGTATCCCAAATCGAGACAACACCCTCGATCACGCGACAATACGTCTCGACCTTTTGTTTTCTTTCCACCGTCTCTGAGCCTTTTTTTCTGGCCTCAGATTTGTCATATTTTTTTTAATAAACAAATTCTCGTCCCTAGTGAAATTATTATACTTATTTCGCTGAAAAACGTTATTATCAGCCACACATTTACGACTGATGAAAACTATAATAATAGGGTAGATGTACTATTAGTGGCCACTGTACCTATTGACGCCATTTATATGCTTTTATTCTTCAAATTATTTTAATCCCTTTACTGTATATTGATATTTCAAATAAATTCACGTAAATTCACCGATTAATCTACTCGATGTTTTTTTATGTCATTAAATGTGTTGTTTTATTGCCTTTGAATGTGATGGCCACATTTAGCCCTAAGTTTGCCAAAAACGGTACGTTTACCCTAATGATACATAATAAAAATTTGCGGCGAAAATAGATTTTCCGGCGCAAACGACCAGAACGAAAGGAAACGTGCTGGTTACGCAGCCGCTGAGCTCCGTTCGGCTCTCTGGATGTTTCTAGCTGCGGATCAGAGAAAATCACGCGTGGTCCACCGGCGAACGGGGGAAGCCCTCTCCGGGGGTGAAGGGGGTGCGAAGAGCCGGAAGGAGAGAAAAGGGGAATAAGAGAGCGACGCCGGAAGATTTATAGTGACAGCCGGGACCGCGCCGGAATTTATGAGCTACATTATCGTCTCGCGATATCCCGACTCGTCCGACGTCTCGCGAGCTTTTGCCAGGAGGCAAAAACTATTTCCACGATCGCGCGTCACGCGACGTCGGTGCGTCCCCGACTTGCTCCGGGCTCGACGGTGCGACGGGCGAATCACACGCGCACCCTACGCGCCGTGGAGACGGAGAGCGGAGCGTAGACGACTACGCGCGGAGCGGAATTGCGCGACACTCGAAGCGAGTCGAGTCGAGACGATATTCCGACGCTGGACGCGTCTGGTATCGACAGCCGATTGTCCACCCTTCGCTATACTCGGCGACGCAAGGCCGACGTACCCGATTCTTTATACGAGCGAATCGAAAATATTAACGAGCCGGGAAATCAACGCGCATGCAGGAAAAAAATAATAAATGCAGACTTTGTTAATTGGAGATTTATCACGCTACGTTATTTATTTATTTTACTTGGAACCGTCGAGGATTTTTGTGTTTCGTTGATTTTTACAAAATATGTTTTACATGTATCGTGCGTTTAATTAAATTAATTAATAGAATATAGATGACGCGAGGTGAGAAAAAATCGATTTTTTTTTATATTGCAAATCAATTTTGCGCGTAATTCCATAATTTATTTCCTGAAGTAAATTCATCCCTTAAAAATATTTTCGAGAACTTTATTTTTGGTGTTTGCGATTGTTTCGGAAAAATTCATAAATTAGCATCGTCGGAAGCTCGATGAAATGAATTCCGCCGCCGGTTTTGTTTATTTACTCGGCCGCGCGCGGCGCCGAGTGAAAGAGCCGGCGTGAAAGCCGACGACGAGGCCGGCGGTGAACGTGCGAATGACATCTCGACGAGTGAAAAGAAGAGGCGGAGAGAGGAGAGCGCGCGGCGAGGATCCTCGATGTTTATAGCCGGCCGGGAGCCGCTTCAAAGTCGAGAGCTCTATCCGAGGCTCACGGCGAGCGAGAGTGATTGAATAACGAAGAGTGAAATTGAATGAAAGCTTTACAGTCACAAGCAGCAGGCTACGAATCCGGCTTATCGAGCTATTACCCTTCGCGCAAGCGGCCGAAGATGAAAGGGAGAATCCCGCGGGATAACTCGAGTGTCGTATTTATTGTAATTTTACGCGTGCGAGAATTTAAAAAAAAAAAAAAAAAAAAAAAGCTCGAAAGCTTTGTTGCCCCGAAAATTCGTTTCTGTATTTTAGCCTCGAAGAAAAAAAAAAAGAAATGATCTTCTGAGAGAAAAAAAAAGTTGGAAAGGTCAGTATGCGTCGAAGAATTTGCAGAGATAATCTCATCGCCTTTGCTATTTTAGTTATATACATTACACTTGCCTTCGTCGTCCATTCTGCTCGGCGAAGATTTGTTGCTACGACCTGTTGAACTCTCGCGCGAGTTTCCCGCAGCTACTCCTTCTCTCTTTCCCTCCGACGCTGAACTCCAAAACCGTATTTTCCACGACGCAACGACGCGATGTTTGCTCACTCCGCTCCAAAGCCGATATTTACACGCGCATGTAAATCTCGCGGATGTCCGAATCGGTGTCCTCGGCGACTCGCTCAACGAAAATCGCTACTCGACCCCCTCGTATCTATTTTTTTCACCCCAAATTAATTCGTCGAAATTACACGGAAGCCCGAGGGCTTTTCCCTGTACACCCGGAATTCCCGACAATCAGTTTAACTCAGTCGCAGTTTACCACTCGCACTCCAATTCGCTCCAAACTCGCGGCTCAACTTTGCTCGTCGAAGTTTCGTGCCCAGATTTTCGCGAGTCAACGCTGGGAATTTCGGGTTCGTCTAAATGAACCTAATTTTCCGTGACTCGTCGACGAAATTGACTTTTCCATATTTTTAAAGCAGAACATGTTTCAGAAAACTAAAATTACATTAAAAAAAAATTACGCGATTCGGAGCAATTTTTCGTCGCGAGTATTAAAATCAGTCTCGTCGTTTATAATTCTGCACAGGTGTATTTTTTTTATTTTTTTATTAATTAATAGACGATAAAATTTGCACAGCTCGTCGGTCGTCGCGGCGTTCGGGAAGTCGTCGCGACAGTCGCGCGCGAGTGACTGAAACGCATTGGCAGGACACGAGTTTCGTGCGCCCGCTTTGCGCGGCCGCGGCGCCTGCTCAACTGGTGGCTCGACGCGTATCCGAGACGCGAGCATCTCACACGCCGGCCGACAGCTTTTCCCCGTGCAGCTGGTTATAACTGCTCGCGAAGCGTCGCGAGCTGCGCGTCGATTGACCAGAGAGCTTTTCGCATCGGGGGGTCGAAAAAAAAAAACGCGCGGCCTCGGTGCAATCGCGTTACTTTCATCGAATTCCGCGCGGTAATGAGTCGCTCACGGCCGACGCGAACGTGTTTCTCTCGTCGCAGTCGACGCTGTTTTCTCTCTATATTCAGTCGGCCTCTTCACACTCCCCGGGCTGCACGGCGCTCCGGTATACGGCAATTACGGATAGCGATTCACCGTCGGCCGTAATACGCGCTCTCTTCCTCGCGCCATCTGGGTTAATTAACTTATTAATTATTCGCGGCGGTACGAGCGCCGCGAGAGAGTTCGAGAGCATCGCGACTGTTGCGCTATTCCGTATTACATATTCGCGAACTCCCGCTCTATTGACACTCGGGCAATTACGCTGAGTGTGATTAACGTCGACGAGAGAGGGGGGGGAGGAGGTCGCACTCGAAAGGGCACGAGTCGCACTTGTGAATTTTCCATGCGACTCTCCGCGCGAAAGGTGACGTGAAAGCAACGGAGGAATGGGAATCTCACGAGTTTTATATCAGGATTTTTTTACCACGGTTCGAGAGGCAAACGCAACGCACCCGTTTGGGAGGAAAGAATTATTACGGCGCGGGATTCGGGAGGAACGTTTGCAAAAGTCGGCGTGACGTGTGAAAAAATTATTTTCGTAAACGGGGTTACAACAGTGGGGGTCGAGAAGTGCGAGAACGTTGCTCCTAATTTCTAACGATTGGGGGGTGGGATGCATTGTACAATTACAATCGAACGAGCGCGCTCGACGAGGCTCACGTGTCTGTTTGCCGATTTCGCGTTTCGGGGGGCATTTAAACGGCGGTCGCCGAACACCCGCTTGGTTATCAGGTACTTTCGATTCGACGATCGTCCACGGTAGATTCGGTTGTCGCTGCCGCCAACGACGACGCGTGAGTTCGATCGGTGGTCGTCGACGACGACGATTTCATTCGTATTTGCGAGATGACACGCGTGGCAGTGCGCTCGCGGAATTTTGACATCATAAGAACTCCATTTCTCGCTCGATGCCGACGAACTTCAGTTGTTCGGTGGGGCCGTATCTAAAATAATTCGGTCAAACCCGTTTAGCGATAGTCTTGTAATTTCGCTCGCAATCGCACGGCGAAGATATACGGAAAATGCTCACCTGTAGTCGAAGAATAATTCTTCGCCGGGCTGTATCGCTCTCTTGGCGAAAATTCCTATTCTGTGATCTCCGTTCACCATCATCACTTTCGCGTAGCAGTTCGGATTGATCGAGTGATTCGCGAATCGAATTTTGTTGCCCTTCCTCGTCGCATCGACGACGAAGTCGTTGTTGAGATTGAAGAGGAAGCTACACATGTACTTATCGTAGACTTTGCCGCGACGATCGGCCTCGTCCTGACTGATTATTTCGCCGCAGTACTCCGAAATGAATTCGTTTTTGCCGGCGGATTCCTTGAGGAAAATACCCCAGCCGGCGACATCCGATGGCGCCATGAGAAGGTGTTTGTCTGTAAAGATGAAAGTACATTCGATTGACCGAATTTCGTCGACTGCGCTTTGCCGAAAAGCACGAATTATCATCTGGAAAACGATGACTCACGGAGACCCCGTTGTACGCTGACGTTCTTGCAAGAAATCCGGGTTATGTGGAACTGATCAGCTCCGCAAGTCTGACAGAGATCAGGATCGCACTCTCGGACAGCCAAATAACACGGGCACTGCTTGGTATTGCACTGAGCCTTGCATCGACAGCCCGGGAAACGATTTTGGCACTCGCTGCTGCACTGACAAAACTTCTCGCAGAAATTTTGCGCCTGTATGCAGGGACACGAATTGTCGCACGGACGACCAGGATGATCGCAGGGCGCGAAATTGTGAACGTGATTGGCTCCTAAAAGACGTAAGAAAATAGTAGAAAAATTGTTATAATAACGACGTTGAAGTGCTGCCGATATTTACCGGAGTCTTTCTTGAGCTGTATTTTCCTGCAGTGCATCGACCACAAGCGATGCTTCTTCTTCTTCTTGCGCGGCGGCGTGAAGTCCTTCAGGCTCTCGATGGCCGGAATATCCGACGCCTCCTTCTGCGCAAACTGATAGACCTCCTGGCAAGTTTTCGTGAGCAATATTTGCGCGAGAGCGCAGGGATTGCCGGGAAAGGCTTTGTGCAGAGAGCGAAAGAGGCTCTGCTCGGATCCGGTCCACGAAAATTCGCTCTTGACTCGCTTCTCCAGCCCGAGAAGCATAAACGGTGTCTGATTCTCCGGTTGCGCCTGATCCTCGATTTCTTGCTCGTCTTTCGATTCTTTGTTCACGTTTTGTTTGAAGTCTGGAACATATTAGCGAAATGTAGCGTGAAGTCTGTTCGCCGATTTTTTCCGTTAATTCGAGACTTCATTTACCTTGGCAGCTTCCACCTTGACTGTATTTGTTGCTGTCGTTGCTGTCCTCGCTGCTAGCTTCATTTCCGGAATCCACGCTCGCCTGTTTTCGCACTTTCCGCGGTCCCCCGCGTTTTTCGTCGCCATCGTCGTCCTTTATGTCTGCCGCTTGGGCCGCGAGCTTCTCCTTCATCCCATCCTAAATAAAAGAGAAGTTTACTAACTAATTAAATAATTCAAAGGAATATCGGATGTAGCGCGGTTTTTCCAAAATTAAGAATATTATGTTATTAAAAAATTTCTCACCAAATGCATGTAACACTCTGATCCACAAGGTTCCGAGAAGGGTTTCAGATCCGGTCCTTTCCTTTTCGACAAATTCGGTCCCGGGTGACAGACTTGAAGACCTGAAAGACGATAGCGCAGCTCTGAGCAAAAGAATCCGCAAGTCGCCTAGTCTCGAGAATCGCGAGCCGACATTGATTAAACGCTACGACAATTGACTGATCGACAGAGCGATGAACGGTGAATGAAATATGATTTCAGATGAGCCCTTGTTGATGCCTCTGCGCTAGACAAAGAATGTTTTAGGAATTTCAAAGAAGTGAGATATTCGCGCTATCTCATTTTCGCTTTTCTCTTTCGCTTCGTGTTTTTTGTTTTCTTTCTATGCAATGTTTATCTTTACCTTGCGGCGAGGTCCCCCTGGCTGCTACGATAAGTCAGGAATCATAAATTGTTGTAATTAATAAACGTTCGACTTTGCAAACTCATGAATTTCGTTTTTTTTTGTGTGTGTTTTTTGTTCATATGAATGTAAATTCACCGTTACGTCGTATCTGATACGATATCGTCGTTACGAGGCTCGCGGGCAAAATTCCGCGACACGATTGGTCGATCCGCGTCGACGCAACGTGCACGAAAAATATATTTCTACGAACATCGGGACGACGAAGATCGGATACAACTCGAGTTTCGTGGACACTCGGTTATCTCGACAGAACTCACGATGAAGGAAACAGTCGTATTTGAAGCAGCGCCTGCAGAACAGCGTGTGGAACGAGTGCATCGTTTGCTCGCGCGGCACGCTTTTCGCGTTCACTCCGTCGATGTTTGGCGTGCATTCCGGCGGCAGAACGTTCGGGTCCGATCTTTCCGTTAGCTCGATGAACTTTTGCCGCAACTCCTCGGGCCTTCCTTTGTCCGGGAACATGCACGAAATAGCCTGAAAATTTGCCTCAGTGCAAAATATCTGCCTTCGCTTCTAATTAGAATGAAGATGTTATCAGCAGTCTCAACTTACGCTAAATATCTGCATCGACGGGAATTTGGCGGTATCTTTGTTGTCTTTCACACTGGCGCCTTTTTCCGTCTTGACTTCTGTCTTGACCGCATCAGTGTCTTTTTTGTCCTTCTCATCCTTCGGCGTATCCTTTTCCTTGGAAGTCTCCTTTCCCTTTTTCGGAGCTTCCTTCTCCTTGTCATCTTTCTCGTAGACCAGAAGAGCGTTCACAAGATCCACAAAAATAGAGTCATCCATGAAGCCAGACTCTCTGTCGCCGTGTACCTAAGAAACCAAAAGAAAGCTGTAGTTCTCCTCCGAATAGACTTCAAACCGTTGTCTAAAAATGTCGGTACCTTTCCGTCATAATTCTTTATCAACTCCTCAATGAAAGTGCCGTCTTCGTCCAGAATCTCATCACCCATGTAAGGAATGTTGTGCAGCACAGTTTCATCCTCCACCATGAAGTTCTGCTGAATGGGAGCCCAAGTGTACATAGTCGGAATTGGTGTGACCGCGTTTATGATCTTCACAGGGCACGACTGGACTTCCCCGTCTGAACTGGTGGCCTCTGCTTTCTTCATGCACGAAACGTGAGCTGGAGTTTCCTGCAGCGCCAGCCACATGGCTTTTCCGTCTGCCCAGCGTTTTTGCTCGCCGACCAAAAATTCTGTAAAAAAAAAATTGAACTAAAAAAATGGTATTACCCTCGATTACCCAAAAAACCCGCATGTGTCCAACTTCGTCGCGAAACTGGAGGGAATTTTGTTGTTTCCAATCATTTAAATGTCCGTCACCTGTCGGCCCGAAAAAATGCGCGCGAGTCGCCGTAATACGTCAAAGACGTCGCCGCTCGATTAGAATGTCGAAGCGATTGAAGCAAAACGCCAGTAGCTTACGAACATTGTTGCTTGTTTTTTCGCGCGCGATATTCGACGACTGTTTCTCAAATGAGCATCGCGACTGATGACAAGAATAGCAAAGCGCAATAACTGACCCGTCATAACCCTGCGATTCTGGTTCCAGGCGATTTTCACCTCGTCCGCGCGTTTGTATCGCTTCATCTGTCGCAGCCTCATGTACTCCGATTTAACGCGTTTCCGCCACTCGGCCGACACTTTAACCTTCGACATTTTGACGCTTTCGCACCGACGTTTTCGAGCGAAAAATCTATCTCACGGTCCACACAAAGAGACGTCGCGCGGCGACTCCGTCCGCGTTCGGAGCAAGAGTTCACGATGCGCGCTCCGCCATAACGCTCGAACATCTGCTTCAAATTGGCTCGGCAGCACCCGGACGGTGCTGCTGAAGTTTTTCCATGTATCCGACCATCGATGTTAGCCGGGAAACAAAAGACACAAGCCGCGGTCGCTCCATCCTCGTGTTTCTCACGCGGAGCTTTGCCGCCTTTTGGGAATTCCCACAAGTTTATGATAGGCGCAACGCCATAATTATTTATTTGTTTAATCACCAACAGGAAAACCCCTTTTGCAATATAACATTTAGCGTTTGATGCCGATTTGAATTTTTCCCGCCGTACGATTGACCACCCGGACCGCGCGAACCGCGCACGCGCAACCCGCGTGAAGTTAGCCGCAAACGAGACGCGCGAGTTTTCTCGATCTCTCGAAGCTCGTCTTTTCTCACGCGGAGCTTTTTGCCGCTCAGCGTTCACGACGTGATTCGCGGCCCGTCTTCCCGACCTTCCCGACTGCGGGCTGCACGGTACAGTGAGGTTGTGGTCGCGTGATATTATTATCAACGAAATCCGAATAACCGTCGAGCGTGTCGCGCGAAATTCTCACGCCCGTTCGCGCGTTCGCGAATCCGTCGATGCGATAAGCTTCGGCAGCACATTCCGCGACGTGCCGAACGAGCATGTCGGATATTCGCGACGAAAACTGCGCACATACGAGATTCCCGGCACCGCAAGTCGCATTGTTTTGAATCCGAATCGCCGGACGATCGGCCGCGATTCCAAACGTGCTCGCTCGGCCCGCGACGAAGAATTACGTCCGCGGACTCATGGAACTTTGGTCGCGACAATCGTAAACATGGACAGGAGGTTAAGCGGTGAGTATCTTTCGACGCTGATAACGAGACTCGCGGGCGGCGGGATCCCCCGTTTTCCGTGATCGGCCGATACTGCGGCTCCCCCGATTGTTGCAACAACCACTGCTAAATGTGTGCAAAATAGCGAAGTGCGCAGTGCAGCGCGCTGAGATGGTCGGAGCGCTTGACACCTGTGAAGTTGGCAGCAAAATGTTGAATCCTGTCAATTTGTATATATGAAATGTAAAAAAAAAAAAAAATTTAAGTAATTCGTGAAATTTTGTTAAAAAATATAAAACAGTTAAATTTGGGTATTTAAATATAATATTGTATAATATAGTACGGAAGAAAAAATCATTTTTATGTATTTTTTCAGACTCGAGCAGCAGCTCGTCGGAAGACGAACGGCCGAGTTTCGGCGGATCGGTGCACCATGGATTCAACATGGGAAATCCTCGAGTCGAGAACTCGCCGCCCTCCGACAACTCTCTCGAGAGTCCGAACAAGAAGCGGCGCTTGTCGGAGGATCCAGATTCTTCGTTCGAGCCGCCGGCGAAAATAATGTGCGTCTCTAACGCCGAGCGTATGATGCAGAAGATGGGTTACAAGAAAGGCTTGGGTCTGGGTAAGGACAACTTGGGTCGTCTGGAGCCGGTGGAGGCTTCGAAGCACTTGGGACGTCGCGGTCTGGGTCACTACAACGAGAAGCTCAAAGATGCGAATCTGCGATGGGACCCGACCGAGGAATTAGTCTCCGTGCGGGAGGAAATAACGTGGCTGACGAATACTCAGCAACCTGTGGAATCCAAAGATTTAGATCGCTGGATGGGCCTGGGACCCGCCAAAAAGACGATAGACGACGAGTGTACGTTCTGCGACCCGGACGTCGTGATGCAGGTCGTAAACTCGAAATCGGTATTCGACGATCTCGACAAGAACGAGATGAGACGAGCGAGAACGAGATCGAATCCGTACGAGACGATACGCGGGGCTTTCTTTCTCAATCGCGCGGCCGTCAAGATGGCCAACATGGATAAAGCCTGTGATTTCATGTTCACGAAGCCGAAGAACCTGGAGCCCGGCGAGCTGCTGTATTTCGCGGATGTGTGCGCGGGTCCCGGAGGTTTCAGCGAGTACGTGCTCTGGCGAAAGAGGTGGCACGCCAAGGGCTTCGGCTTCACGTTGAAGGAGTCCAACGACTTCAAGCTCGAGGACTTCTACATGGGAACACCCGAGAGCTTTCATCCTTACTACGGTCCGAACGGTGACGGCGACGTCTACAATCCGGAGAATCAGGAAGCTTTCAGGGACCTGATAATGCGACAAACGAAGGGCGAGGGCGTTCACTTCATGATGTCGGACGGAGGCTTTTCCGTCGAAGGACAGGAGAGCATCCAGGAGATACTCTCGAAACAACTGTACCTGTGTCAGTGCCTGGTTGCACTGATGATCGTCCGTAAGAAGGGCAATTTCGTGACTAAAGTATTCGACCTGTTTACGCCTTTCAGCGCGGGTCTCGTGTACCTGATGTATCGATGCTTCGAGTCCGTCTCGATTTTCAAGCCGAACACCTCGAGACCCGCGAATTCCGAGCGTTATCTTATATGCAAGGGAAAACACGAGAACGTGCAGGATGTCATTGCCTATCTCGCGCGCGCGAATCGCGTGATCCTAGAGAAGAAAGAGGGTCGCGACGTCGTGGAGCTCGTGCCTCACGATGTACTGGAAGAGGACCGGGAGTTCTTTCAGTATTTGAAGAATTCGAACAACAGCCTTGGCCGAAAGCAAGTCGTCGGTTTGCTGAAGATAGCGGCGTTCTGCGAGGACACGACCCTCTTCGAGCATCGGCAGGCCGAAATGCGGAAGGAGTGCCTCGAATATTGGGAGCTGCCCGATCAGACGCGAACGATACCCAGAAACGTGAAACCCGACGAGCGGCTCAAGACTATCATCAAGAGCTCCAGTCTGCGATTTCTCACTAGCAAAGCGACGGACTTGACGACGGGAAATCTCGACAGCACGATACTGAAGGAGCCGTACGATTGGTTCTGCATGCCCTGCGGAACTGGACAGACAACCGACGACAACGCGGCCACTTTTTACATGGGCATGGGACGCACCAAAACCTTTCGATACTCGAAAGGCTCCTGGGTTCGCGTTCACAATCTCGAATTGCCGCCCGACACCCTCGTCTACGCCGAAATGATCCCCGAGTTGAGGGGCGAGTTCAAGCGTCAACGAAAAAAGCTGTCGCTTCATATTCTCGATGCTTATATGCTCGGGACCGAAGACGTCAGTCAGAAATACTTGGGGGACAGGTAAAAACGATTTCTCATGATTCGCAGCGTGCATTCGAAAAATATTTAACTGTTTGAGGCGACTCTTCGAACTGGAACAAAAATGACTGTGATTATTTTTCAGGTACGAGTTGACGAAAATTTTTTGCGAGGCACTCTGGAAGCCCACCAACAGCGAATTTATTCGCGTTCGCGCCAAGGAATTACTCTTTCTGCCGAACAATTTGGCCGAAAAGCTGACCCTGAGGCCGTGCAGAATGAAGAACGGCGCACCCGCTATGGCTTACATGCCGCCGAGCAGCCTCACGAATTACGACAACGACGGAGACGAACCTTACTACTATATTCCCAATAGTCTTCTCTTTCTTAAAGGCACCGCGCAATACTGGTCTCGTCATCTCAGCCGCAACAGCGGTTACACTTATTACTTCAACTGCAAAAACAAAACGACTCTGTACGACAAAGACAAACCGGCCAAAGCCGACGCAGCGTTTCCCGAGTCCTATGAAAATCGCGTGATCTGGCACTGGCACGCCGACCCGGCGCTCACCATTGAGGCTATTTTCACAGTAATACAAAACACTCTGAGCGGTGGATCGAACAAAACGACACGTACCTCATTATCCCATTAACAGTCACTCGGAAGACAGCCATTGTTTGCTTATAATTATATCGAGACTTTGCTGATAACCTGATAGCTGTAAGTTTAATTAGCGACGTGCACCAACATAAAAATCAAATTTTTACTATAAATACCTGAAAGTAATAACTTAATGAGAAGCTATGTTGCGCGAACCGTTGAACGTTTGTCGCAGGCGACCTGATCGACTTGAAGCTCCGATGCTCGTTCGGGCAATGTTTTCGGCATTCACGGTCACAAAATCCATGTACATAAGACGGTATTTATGGCTACGAAGAATGCGAGATACGACGTTGAATATTCGCAATGAAGATATATTTTGATTATTTGTTCTGTTATAGTTTCATTGACGATTATGTTGGACGTTGTAAGCGCGATACGACTCGATTTTTTCCTATACTTTTTGTTTTCTAGGAACGAAGCAAAGCGTTATGACGTCATTAGAGTAAAAAAATTCACAAGATCGGTACAAAGTTTTAACTTTCAAGGGAACGCTATCGTTTCATTGCCCGCATGGAATTTAGGGTCTTTTTGTTTTGGCTTGTGGAGATAGCGAATCTCAGTTAAGTTTCCGTAGGATTATGTTGAGTAAAAATCTACGAGAGGAAATCGCCGTTGCTTCCTCGGGATATTTTCATCTGTATGTTTCAAACATTTTTTTTGCTTTCGTGGATTCGTTCGAAGATAATCTTGATTTTTTATTGTGTCAATCGTCAAAGCTAGCGGTAATGTCTGATTAAAATGAATTCGCAACTCAGCCACTTTAATAACGGGCCTAAAATTCTTCTGTAATCCGTCGATAGGTAAAATCGGCACTTGGGTGATAATCTTCGATACGAGAGAACTGATTGCGCGGAGCGACATCCGCATAATCGCTGAGATTCTTTCGCGGCGGATGAACTTGTTGTTTTTATCGTTTCTTCCCGTCCAACTGGCGGTGTTAGTTAATATATCGAGTACACGCTATATCGTACCGATGTTATATATATTTATATAACGAACAATCGGGAGGCCATGTTGTAGAGTGAGAACGTATATGAAAAAAATCGCAACAGAGCTTGTTTGTATTATACAGTTTATGATGACGGATTGTATCAAAGTAGAAATAAATACTTAAGTATCACGGACAAATTTCGAGCTCGTAGAGTTTGTTCTTGGTGAGAAGTATGAGATGCTTATTCGTGGCTACTGCGCCCATTATAGGTGACGATTCGGGTCCTAAATCCACAATGCGTTGCTTCGCTATTGGCGCCGTTTCCTCAGGTTTCTCGTAGATAAAAGCGTGCCTCGTGTGTTCCACAATCGCCACGTATGATCCGTCTGCGTTATTGCAATGAATAAATTGATTAAATTAACCGACTTATGATCAATTAGAAGCAGAGTATCGACAATATTTTTTTCTTTTGGATGGTCGGACTGTAACTTACTCGGTGGTGACACGCAAAACTTTTTATTAGTTTTGCTCGCCTCGACGTAACCGAAACCCGGAAACGTGTCGACGTGATTTATCTCCCACTCGTTGGATTCGTTCGCTTCGGGTTTCCAGACTATACCGTGATGATCGTGTCTCAGACACAACGCTTGACCGGATTTCAATTTGTGCGTGAAGAGAACATGATTGCTCGTGCCCAGCATTACGAGATGCGTTGATGAGTGGTCGTTCAGATCTATCCGCTGAAGAAAATTGTCGCGACCCTGCAAGTCGCACTCTTCCAACTGCTCGGCGTTGAATCCCACCACGGGTTGACCTCCGCCGTTGGCGCTTTCCGGCTCACTTGTGCACAAGTGGGAAAGTCTGGAATCCATTGAAAACATCCGATTAAACAATAGCGTTTTCAAAGTGAAGCGATTTTCGAGGACCAGCTCTGGCGTTTCGCACATCACCTGCTATGAATTTCCGCGGCCAAGGCGTCGTTGGGGAGGCATTCACCGCCCGTGTCGCCCTTTATCAATTCGTTCCACATGAGCCCGCTCTCGGATTTTCCCAATTCCAATTGTACAGTATCCTTTTCGCGTTTCCACGTCGTCAGATCTGGATCCAGTCGGTGCTGCGAATCTCCTTGTATCAAAACGGTGTCCTTGATCACGATCGATATCCCCGTAGCTGTGACGTTTATCTTCTCCCGAACCTCGTGATATTTCTCGGGAATCTTCACCCATACCGTCAGCGAGTCTTCGTCCTGCGACCAGTAGTACTTTGGGATTTTTATTTCATTGCTATCAGCCGGTGCTTCGCACGATTTTTCCTTTACGGGCTTCAGCGAGTCGTACACGAACGTCGCGGTGTCCTGACTTATCGCGTGCACGTAATCTCCGCTCGCCTCAATATAAACATACTCAATAGGACCCTTCACATTCAGAATTTGTTTTCTGTGCAATTTTAACTTGTCAGTGTCTGAGCTTTCTTCGAATTTCAGTTCGTACGACAACAGGATAAGCCTGGAACATTTTTTTCCACTGACTTCTGAGACGCAGCACATTGCGACAATTATAATAGATCTTTCTTCTACATAACGAGCATCCAAAATGACTCCAGGTTCGATGTCATCAACGATGAAAGATTTTTTCCCTTCTGCTGCATTTTCCACTAAAATCTCAAGTGTTTTTCCTCCGTTTGTAAGAACTGTGATTTTGGCAGATGCAAAAGCAATCGAAGGATTGTACGGAAAGTCTTTGGCCACGTCTGGGATAGAACTACTGTGGGCCAGTCTCAGATCCTTGTCCCTTGTGAATTGCCAGACGCATCTGCTCTCGTCGACGAACCAACATGACGAGTCGTAGGGATTTTTGAACAAGTGATTGTGAAAGGCAAACAATCGAGCTTCGAGCCACGAGTCCTGCGAGTTTCCCGGTTCCTGACGATACACATCTGAAATATGTTAAGTTTTTGTTAGTTTCCTCGAATTTCGCACGATTTTTAGGTTAATAATTGCGGTGAAAGTGAGGTTACCTTTAGACAAGGTTTTATCCACATTCACGGTCACCAGATCCGACGAGTACTGATATTTCTCGAAATTTTGATTTATCCGCCGCTTGTCCGGACGCAGCTCAATTATTTTCGTCATTGTTACTCGTCGCGATCGGCAACAAGTGGCCCGGCGATTTTTCGAAGACAACACAAACAAGCGAAACGTCACGGCCGTCACGGGCTACCACTGCGATACTGACAGAACGACTGATTCACTTTATATATACTAGGAACAATGACACACGTGCACGGAGATAAGTCAGCGCTGCAGCGCTTATTGCGACAAATCGTCAAATCTTCCTAAAAGATCGCAAATTTTTCCACACGTTTCCATGCGTATTTTTCATTAAAAAAAAAATAATAATAATTCGACTTCGTAAAGGTTGAAAATTCCCGCCGATTTCGAAAAGCACCGTTGTTTGCTCCAAAAATAGAGAATTCGATGATAAAATCGCACATGACTGACTCTATAACATATTGGTTTATTACAAACAGTCTGGGTTACATTATACAATAATATTATATGTACATCTATAATAATCCAGTATAATTTCTATCTATAAATATAAATATACATATATGTATTCATGTATATATATATTTATTATATGTATATCAATCGGTACGCGATGTTAAATATCAACATGAGAATGTAACGAATACTATTCGATCCTGCTTGGTGAGATCAAAAAGTTAATCATTTCCTGCTGCTGCTGCTGCTGCTGCTGCGCGACTGAATATCCGCCGTGACAATAGTCCTGGAGTATTGCACTCGAGACGGAATGCAGGGGATAAGACATACTGAGAAACAATTGGTTTTCGTTTGCGTCAATCGATCAACCCCTCAACAACGGTTCTCTCTCGTCTCCCGCATCGATTTGCGCGCTCGTTCGGAGCTCAACGGAGAACTCGCGTTATAATACGAAATATCAATATCATCGATGAATGTGTCGCGTTTACGAGTTACTTTAAAGCTTACGAATTACGAACATTGGCGTTGGCGTCACGAGAGCTTCATACCCTGCGTCATACGGCGAAATTACCGATTCGCAAGTGCGTTCGGTACTGTACAAAATATCATCTGTGGTAAGATATGAGCGTGGCCGCCCAGAGGAGACGCTGCCATATCCACTGAGGAACCCGGCAGGGCCCGAGACTGGCCATAGCGCCGACCAAGTGGCGCATCCAGTCCCAGACGCCCCAGGGCGGGTGACCGCCGTTGATGTAGAGCACGTAGGTGAAACCATCCTGGCACTGGCCGTCGATGAGGTAGTAGTAGGGAAGAAAGCTGTGAAGCCGGAAGTGACGTCTTTGGTAGAATAAAATGGCAGGTGCGTTGCTTGACAGTACGTGAAGAAACACGGCTTTGACGGTCGATCTCTCGGGCGCCGTCACGTGCGCCAGAAGCTGCTCCAGGAGAAGCGACGCGATGCCGTTTCGTCGGTACGATCGTCGCACGCCGAGACTGAGGATGTAGCCGACCAGGGAGTCCTTTCCCAGACTCGAGCACAGAATCCCCCGATCCTCCTTATTTAATTTTGCGTACGGCTTGATTTCCGCGACTATGAGACCGATGATAACGCCGCCGAAAACTGCGGCAAGGGCGTAGAATCGTGACGAGCTTGTTATGTCCTCGTACCAAGTGTAGGGGTAATCTGAAACAGAGAATATCAGTTAAGCGGCATTAAGATAACAGTTGCGTTTTGGGAACTTGTGACGATTTGATATATACCAAGGTCGATAAAAGAAAATATAATCCAATTTACGTTTTTTTAACTCAGAAATTCTCTACCTCAGAGTCCATCAGATTACAGTATTGTCGTATCGCATTGATAAACGACAACTTATTTGTTGCTTGAACAGTGACTCACAACATGACTCGTTGCAATCAATTCATTCATCAAGAAAGCTCTCATGCTCATAATCCAATGGGAAAAAAATGTACAAATCGATTTTTTAAATTTTGCTAGCGGAAAATTTCCGCTTTAGTGCTATAAAATTATTTTAAAAAACACGAAAAAAAATATTGCCAAAAATAAACCTAAGAGACACGATCCCTGAAAAAGGGTGCGAATAGCTACATTGTATCTTTTTACTCAATATTTTCAGAGTTTGCTTTCAGACCCAGACCAAAACAGTCAACTAATTTTACCCTCTTTCCCTGGCAGCAGTTCAACAAAACATCCCAGCTAAGACCCAAATCAGCATAATAAATTTTCGAACAACGAAAGGCTTATGTAAACAAACCCGCGTAGAGCGTCGCGATTACGTTTCACCTTCGTCGATAACGTCGACGAGCGAGAAGGATAGGCACGAAGGACGAATTTGCTCACCAATGGGAAACCAGTCTTGACAGAGCGCCCGTACCTCCTCGAGATCCTCCGGACAGAGAAATCGCAGCTGTACCTCGCCGAGGACGCACAGCGGGACCGTCACTTGACTGGCGTGACTGGCGCTCGCGTTCGTCGTCGTCGCGTAATGATGATTCCGGCCGTAATTGACATTGGAACAGGCGCGATCGGTGTCGTCGACGTTGCCAACGAGCTCGTACTTCTCGGCCTCCGGCAGGCTCAGGGCGTACCGGTTAAAGGAGACGGCCATAGCGCCACAATTCCGCGCGCATCTTACAAATCATTTGTACGCGGCACGTCGCCTTCGTTATTTGTTATCGTTGATTTTTCTTTTTTTCATCCACGTGAAACCTGTCACGTTACGCGCCGATCGTCCACTGCCGTAAACACATCACAGATCGCAGACATTTTGATTCTGATGCTTCGACAACGACGCACACTGATTCCCGCTCGCACGTACACACAGGTTATGAAATCGCGATGCGTTTCATTCACGTACGACGCGGTATACTGTAGAATCAGTGGGGATTGCGTTTGTATTTGTGCTGTGATTCGCTGAACGCCTGTGAGCCAATAGCGACCGACGGCCAATGAGCTGCTGACGTACCGTCAAGGCGCGGGGGGTGGGGGAGGGCGCTGCTCAAAAATTTGTCGACTCTGTCGAGCATGAAAATGTACCGACTGACCTAGCCATTCGGTCGGTACTACAGTGCTCTGCTCCTCTCCTCATCGCACCTCGCACCGCAAAAAACAGCTGTTCGAACGCGAATCGTATCAGACTTCAGTCGACTATGGCGGCGAACAGGAGTGTCACCGTGCTCGCGCCCAACGGGCGTCGTCAAAATGTCAAAGTCACCCCGAACACGACGATTCTGCAGGTAAATAAAACCACAATCTCGCCCGCGAATATATTTAACACACCGAAGGTTCGATCGCGTTTAACGATGATAACGCGCACGACGATCGAATCGATTATCAATCTACTTCGTCGCCGCACCCGTCGTGCATTCATTGACACACTAATGCAAACACGTTGCAGGTGTTGGAGGAAGTTTGTCGTAAACAAGGCTTCAATCCCCAGCGATACGATGTCAAGTTAGTAATTGTCGAAGCAGATTTCCAAGGGAACGGGGATTGGGTATGACGCAACTGCGATTCGCTACGGTGACACTTTTTTTTTTCTCTGCAGACATCTCAACCAAGTTCTGGACGCCAATGCCATTCTGCGCTTCACTGCGCTACCCAACAACGCCACTCTCGAGATGGTGCCTTGCGCCAAGGAGAGAGAGGTGTCGAATGTCACTATCGGGCTGCAATTGGAGAATGGCGAAAGACTGATGGGTGATTTCCTACCCGACACTTCGCTAACTAAGATTCTGGAGAGTTTGTGTCCTGATCAGGAGACTGAGAACGCTATATTGATCTACATGCACCAGGAGGTATTTTAACAAAGTTCCATATGTTCTTTGTTTTTCCTGAAACTTATCTCTAATGTGTTTTCGTGCAGGTTTACGGGAAGGAGACTCTGGAAGCCACGACATTGAAGACTCTCGGTCTCACGAGCGGGCGAGCGATGCTGAGGCTGATGCACCGAAATCCCGAGGAGCTGAAGTCGCAGGCGCACGTGTATCGGCCGGGAGCAGCGAAGCCGGCGCCTAAGGATAACAAACGACCGGGAAAGAATGACTCCGCCGCGAAGCGTGCCTCATCGACGGCGCAGAATTTCCTCAGTAAAGCCATGACCGACCCTCTCTCGTTGCTGAAGACCGAGAAATCTAAGTTCAAAAATGTCGGTCCAGGCCACGTGGTCGGGCGAAAGCCCGAGGAGGAGAAACCAGCGAATCCCGTGAGGCAGCCGACGCCCGAGAGCGAAGTGCCGACTCCGAAGAACGAGAAGATACCAAAAACGGAAAACGCTGGGACGCCGATGAGTAGTCAGAATATTTCGGTCGAGGAGAAGATCGAATTTGTGAGTTCCGAAGATGCGCCTTCGAATAACAAAAAAAGCAGAATTCTCACTTAAATGTTTTTTCAGTTGGGAGAGAGAAACGCCTTATTATTCAATCAAGCAGGGGCAAAAGCGTTGCCCCGCGAAGAGTTGCCGGACAACTTCTTCGATCTGACGGTGGAGGACGCTAAAGCGTTACTGCGCGATGCGAAAAAGCAGCGAGAGGAGCTCACCGAGGCGCCGCTGGCAACGAACGCTCAACGCGAGCTCGACAGCAACAAATCGACTCTCAACAAGCTGCACAAATATCGTCGCGCCGTCATTAGAATCCAATTTCCGAATCAGATGGTACTGCAGGGTTTATTCGGGCCGTTGGAGACTGTCAATGCTGTGAAAGACTTTGTCAAGGAATACCTCGCTAATCCTGACTGTGAATTCGTATTATGTGCGTTTCGGCATGACGATCTAACGTAATTTCGGAAATTTCGAATGGAAATGCAGGTGAATAATTTTTTTTATAGATACTACACCTCCGAGAAACGATTTAGCAGCTGAAAAACGTTTGGTGGACGCAAATCTCGTACCCTCAGCGATCATTTACTATTCCGGGCAGTCCGATCTGAAACCCGAGCTTAAGTCAAAACTCACGGATCCCAGAGCCGCCGGTGTTCAGGCAATCAAGTCCAGGTAAGTCGGGAACGCGTATGTCGTCCTTTAACAACCATTTAATGTGACGCCTTTGGCTATTGCAGAATCGCCATGACACGCGAAGGAACCCAAGATTCCAGCACCGACGATTCCCCGACGTTCACCGAGACTCTTGGCGCAGTAGCGATTCCGGAAAATCGAGCACATCCAGATCCCGTCCCGGGTCCCAGCAGAAGCGGGTCAATCACTCAAAACGATTCATCAATTCAAGCACCTAAGTGGTTCAAGCGATTTATGAAATAACCGCGAGCAGCGAGAAGAAGATGACACAAATTTCTGCTCGTCCCCGCATCCACACGACGTCATCGCGTTAACTGAAGAAACTGTTAACTTTGTATAACTTTTTTTAGTGCATTTTATTGCAGAAGTTGAAATAATTTTAGAGTGCGAGGCGCTACGGGCGTCGCAGGCTCCTTCGTTCATCGATTACCTTTTCGTTATCGTTTTTTTTTCTTCAGTTATTTACAAAAATTAACCAACATAACAAAATCATGTAAAAAACACAACCAAAAACAATAAAGTACAACGGGTCTTCTTTTGATTGGAGAGACAGAGACTTGTAACATGTAATATAGCACGCTTCCTTAAGGGTACGTTTCCGTCGAGTGAGTGAGCAAATGCAAGCTTTTTTGTTGTTGTTCCCTCAACGTGGCGCGCGCGGGTCACGTGAAGATTTCGTTAAGTGCGGAAGATCAACGGTTACTGGTAGGTAAGTACTATACGCATGAACGTTCCATACTTATGATATGATTCGTTTCCTTACTAAATGGCGATTTTGTATCCTTTCTTTTTTTTTGTTCGTGGAATGTTCACACAGCTTTTGTTTGAAGAAAATTCGCGGGTGTAAGTATTCCTTTGTTTTTAGCGTTACGCGTGTGCAACGAGAGGAGACTGATCGTCTTCGCGTTAGTATTAATCAACGCCGTTAGATATTGGCGCTATTAAGGCGTCGATATGAGTAAAAGCGGCGATTAGCGGACGGTATTAGCTTTGCAAATCAGGGGGAACGCAGTTAGTCGGCGATTGAAGCGGCAGGTGCATCAGTTTTCGGACGGGGCCGCCGATGATGCTGCTGACCGGGCCGGCCCCACCAGCTTCCTCCTCCGCGCTCTGCATGAGATTCGATTCCTCCGCGTTCACGTGATTGTTCTGCGGCGGCGTCTCGTCCTTTGCCATTTTCGCTTGCAGCTCCGAGCCGAGAAGACGCATGTATTTATCCATCTCGCCGCCTCTGTCGTCGTCGTCGCCGCCAAGCGAACCTTCCGAGCTGCCGTCGAATTCACCGTCGCCTCCCGGCACCACCAAGTCGAGAATATCGCGCAGAGTACTGTCGAACACGTCTGTGTCGAAGTCTATTCGTCCACCATCGTCCTGATCGTGCTTCGCGTCATCGCAAGATTGTTCCCTGAAGAACAAAAAAAAAAACATGTTTTACTGTTTGGTAATAGAATTACAAAAGTTAGAAAAACAAAGATTATTTCAAACACGAGAGCTTACCCAAGAAACTGAACTCCGTCGACATCGCTGGTTTGGTTCAAAAAAGCTTGAACTTTATCTCGCAGACTGACCGACTGATTAGGCTCGGATTTTTTGTCGCCAATGTTCCAGTGCTGTCCCAGCATAGCCTCGAGCTGCGCGGGGTCAACATTGAGCCAACTGTCGCTGTCCGGAGGGCTTAACGAGGCCTCGTCCTGAGCTGCAATGAAAATGTCCGTTACACTTGGTCCACTATAACCAGTCAAACGACTCGTGGTAAAAAAAATAAATAGACAAATTACCGTGCATCTCGAAATCATTGGTCTGAACGTTCTTCCACGCTTTGAGTATTCGCTCGGCTTCGCTCTCGTCGCTGTCCGTGGCGTATTTCGACACGTTGAGCTGCGATTCGAAGTATTCCTTAGCGACGGACAACAGTTTCTCGCGCTCTTGACTGCCCTCGAGCAGCCCTCTGAAGTAGCCGCTCAACTCGAGACGACGCAGAAACGTGGCCCAAGCCTGTTCGTTAACAAGCGGCTTTTCCTCCCCGTTCGCGTCGCAACCCTTGCGTCGGCGTTCCTCGTTCGCTCGGGCGACAAGCATCTCCAACCCGCACGCTATTTTTATGCCCAACAAGTGGGCATTGTATTTCGGACTGTTGGTAGGCGGAAAATTCCATCCGGTTCGCGGATCTCCCGTGTAACGACAATGCGTCGCCATCGCGTACAGACAGCGCGTCATTTTTACGTTCACCATCGTACGTTGCTCCGGTGGAAAGTATCTCATTGCCCTGCACACCTGGTAACAGTTACGGTATTATAAAGACAATGCATTTTTTTCAAACGACTGTGAAATCTGTGTCAACACTGAAAATTACAATATATCAACGCAAATCAATACCGACGATGTATAAAATAGTCAATATGAAAACTAAATGTTTTTTTATTCTTATTCATTCAAACTTTATATCGTGAATTGTATTACAATTAAAAATTACCTTTCTTTCCAACGGATCGGAATGCACAATACTCCTAATGGCAAAAGCGATTAGTCCTGGCTCTTGAGCAAGTATGGAAGCAGCTTTTTCAGGAAGAAAAGCTCTGGCCTTGTGCTTTCGCTTTTGTATCTCATCCGGATAGACGCTCAGACGCTTCTGCAGAGCACCTTGGACCTTCTCTGACATCACTGAGATGTGAGGCTTGTCGTGAACGCTCTTCAACAGGTCCTGCAGCGTTTTACCTCTGGTGACTCTGTCGTGAACCACGTGAATTTCGCCGTTGCGTATGAAGACACGATCTTGGCAGGCATCTGGATTGGCCCAGGTCGGCAGAAAGTCAGCTGCCTCGATGAGAAGAAATTCGCCATCGCTGTCCACCAGCCTGGCTATGAGACCCTCAAACTTCTCGGTTAACTTGAATATCAGGAATACGGTGAACCACTCGTCTCCTATGTCCTCGTCGAAACGCAGGGTCGAGTGTATGTGTGGCAGCATGGAGCGATCTGAAAACAATGGAAAAAATAAAAATAAATAATTGTTACGACTTCCATATCGATATAATATAACAATGTAAATGATGTAAATGATGATGATTTGATGTTTCAATATTGGTAAATAAATGATAAATATATGACCCACATTCGAATAGTCATAGTATAAAAAGAGGCCTTTTTTTGTGACATGCCAAATGAAGGAAAATAAACGTTTTACTCACCATCATTGATAGGTGAACCTTCCAAAACTTTGTCGAGCAACAGAGCCTGCTTGGTTCTCGGGCGAAACGCGAGCGCGTCTCTGTTCCACATATAGTCGTTCGTGTACTTGTCAATAACCTCCCGATACTTGACGATCTCATCGACGAGCGACGCTTCCGTCACCTGATCGGGATTCGCGGTGAAGCAAAATTTCGGATATAAAAAACACTCGAGGACGTCGTCCTCTCGCAACTTGCCGATTGTTGCCATTGTCGTTATCGGCGATACGTTTCGTGTTTCGTGCGTGTTCAACGGGCAATGCTCCGCACTCCCTCGTGTCCAGCGGTGTCACTAGCCTACCGCAACCGACGCCCTGTTACATCCCCCTCGCGTCAGCCGTACATTTTTTTTCACGAGACGAACTAACCTCGTCATTCGAATCTCCGAGCGCAGCTCGAAAAGAGAGGAATAAACATCGAGCGAGCGGTGGACGGACGGATTAGCGACGTGAGGTCGGTCATCTGACCGGTCAGATGAACAAGTAGCCGTAATGATGACCGCTGTCATTGATTTCCATTTGCGAGAGTTTTTCAATCGAAATTACATTTATTTTCTCTAAACTCAAAGTCTTACGAACCCTTCGCAGCATTTTTTTTCCCGGCTTTTGAGACAGGGGAAATTTTTCCTTCAGTTCTTTCGCCTGTTATCGGTCGGTAACCTTACCGACAAAAGAACAGCAGAGGTGTAAATAAATTCCTGCAGTCGATATATCAGCGATTCGAGTCGAGGCCAGTGACGCGTGAGGTCGTTGCCTGTTCCGCAAATGTAGAAACCGAAAAAAAAGATGGCGTCTGGCGCATAACCTCGATGGGCCGGTGTAACGAGGCGTTCGCCGAGCGCAAAACAGACGCCTCGTCGAGAGACTCGTTCGGTCGATCGCGAACGAAATCGTCGGACGAGTTGCCGAGCGATCGGAGCAATGCGAGTAATGTGACGTGAGAACGCGACGGGTTTTTCGTATCGGGCACAGTGAAGGACGCGACGATCGTGGGAAGAGCCAGGAAGAACGAAGCACTTGGTGAATTGATGCATCCTCTCTGCGTTCGACGGTCCCAAGGCGGATATTGCGAATAGCCGAGAAAAGCTCGGAAGATATCGTCGCGATAGCGAATGAAAAGAGATACCGAAAGAAAGAAAAAAAAATTCCGGACTCCTCACAACAACCTCTCTACTGAAATGCTTTCGACTTTTTTACACTATTCCCGCGCTATCCGTAAATTTTAACGTCAGCTCCACTGTTTTTCGCCCTCACCCCCTGCAATCACTGCGAACCGATGTACTTGTCGAGAGTCACGTTTTGGAATTTGAATGTATGAGGAAAAAATGGGCGACGGTAAAAAGGTAGGTGAAACATCCAGTGGAGAGGTTGTTAACGGGTTTTGGAGCTGTAGGGATCTCACCGACGTTGTCCCTCTACACACGCCCAGGGGGCTTTATTTAAAACCTATCGCAAAAATTAACGTGTCTGTCAATCTGCCGCAACTGAAGACACCAGGTAAAATGCTCAAGAAATGATCTTAAGGGTTTTTGGATGTTACTCGCTTCCTGTAAATTTTGTTACCATTGGCCGCGGCTATGTAAAGATTAGTTTGAGGAAAAAGAAATGAGAAACAAAGATATATAAGATTTCATAATGTTGACTCGATGTTTGATATTCTAGCAATTGATGTGTAAATGTGGTGTATGGATGTTATGAAAACTTATGGTGGATCATGTTGATTATGATAACATTTCTTCAACTTGGAAGATTTATTCATGCTGGCTCTAAAATTATAATACAAAGAGTTCACAAATTTCAGATGTCTTGATACTCTGGGAGTCATAAAGTTATTTGATTTGTGTAGAATATTCCTTACTGGAGTATATTTTTAATTCGATAATACATTTTTCATGATGTAAAAAAAATAGGGCAGCCGATGCATATCGATAAAAAAAAATGTCTTCATTTCCATTATGCATGTTATCTATAACCGCCACACCCGAGAAAGCAGTGAATTTACAGATCTCATAAGTCTGGGAGGAAATCAACTTTCTGGAAGATCTTTTTGTGTACCGGATCCGGGAGATGCGAAATCTTGGATATTTTGCCCTAGTGCTCTGCCTATTTTATAACACATCGATAATGTCGACAGTCGTAGCAGGTTTTACAGCACATTGCTACAATATAAACAGGAAAAACGATATCAACATGGGAAGTTATGGAGAAGATACGTACCCTGATCGTGCCGGACGAATTCGCGTCGCTGAAGGTAGCCAAGAGCACGCTAGAGTTCATCAGGCTCGAGGGAGACTTGAGCGACCGATGCAGACTCCAACGTGTGCTTGCGAGGCTCGAGTCGCAGCGCCTCAATCTCGCTGGCTTCCCGAACGTACTGAAAGTTCGCGTCGCAGAGGCAAAGGATGAATTTCCGAACAGACATTCCTGGGACTCATACTTCAGGGATGCCAAACACATGAACGAACTCAAGCCTGGCGAACGGCCGGATACAATACATATAACCGGGCTGCCTGTTAAGTGGTTCAGCGAGGACGGCGGCAGCACGCCCAGCGAGTCTGTTGTCACCAAAGTCTTCAAGAAATGGGGACCCCTCAGAAGGGTCGACGTACCCGCCGCCGATGTTTACAGACCGCGAATGCGATTGGGGAACAACATACAAAAGTTCAGTTTCGGCGATGGAATATTCTTCGAAGCTTACATTCAGTACATCGAGTACATGGATTTCGTCAAGGCCATGGATGCGCTGAGGGGCATGAAACTCCTGAAGAAGGAGTCCAAGAGCTGCCTCACAGCCATGATAAAGGTGCTGAAAATAATTAAATTTCAAAATCCACAATCAGACCCTCAAGAATATTGAATAATTTTTATCAATTTTGTTAGGTCGACTTTGACAAATCAAAACACATGAGCGACAGTACAGTCTCCCACCGAGAGTTCGAGAGGAAAAGGCTGATAGCTCAGGACAGTTTGGCGGCGGAGAAAATGCGGAGGAAGGAAGAGGTTGAGGCGCAGCGAAAGGAGGAGACAAAGTACGTAATCCCATCGTAACTCACTATCCCCCGGAGGGGCGGTTTACTGATTGCGTCTTCGTGTTTCAGAAAAAAAGAAGCCGCCGACATAGCTGCGAAGGAGCAGCGGAGAAAGCTGAGGGAGGAGAAACGGAAACGCAAAGCCTTGCGAGTCTTTCGCAAGCAGGAGGAGGACAAAGTGTCGATGAAAATCGCCAGGGAAGAACAGAAACTGATTAAGGCGCAGCGGCAATTGGAGAGCATTAGGTTACTGGACGAACTGTTCGACAGAATAAAGGTGAGACGAAGTTTCGCGCGATTGCATTTATTTAATATCTCCACGTTTCCCCCTAGAAATTGCGATCGGACGACATAATACAATTTACGACATTTTTTTTTACAGATCAAAGTGGAGAAGAAGGAAATAGTGATTGGCGACAAAGATACTGCTCCAAAACCCGGCGAAAAGAAACCGGATGGTCAAGAAACAATAAAACCCGGTGAAAAGGATGGCGATAAGAAGGGTGACAAGAAGAACAAAAAGCTGAAGAAGAAAAAAACCAAGAAAGACAAGAAGAAAAAGGTTCGGCCATGTCTTCTATTAATTCAATTAAAGAAAACCTTTCAACCTAAATCTTTCCGGTGCAGATATATCACGTGCAAATTCCCTTTCCTTTGCAGAAAAAACGTAAAAAAGGAAAAGCCTCGGGATCGGGAAGTTCGTCGGAGGATTCGGCTGCCGAGACTGGGAAGAAGAAGATGAAAAGTGTGTTAACTGTGAATAACGCGCAGCCTTCGTCTTCCGCAGGTAAATAAGCTAACGTGTTTTATCGCGAAATAAAATTGAATCCCCGTCATTAGTCTTTGTATCTCAATCTTCTCTTTCTCTCGCACATTTCAGGCTCCGCTCCGATTGATCAGAGCCTCAATTTCCCACCGATGTATCCGAGATTTCCTCAGGCCTGGTATTACGAGGCAGCGCTGCCGATGCTCTATCCAGCGATGGGGCGCGGAGGCCCGCGGGGCGGGCCGATGAATCGATTCCCGCGCGGCCGGGGCAGGGGCTTTTCCGCCCGTCGAGGAGGCGTTCCGCGATCGATGAGAAACTTCAACCCTCACATATACAACGAGCAGTACTACAAGTACTTCGCGAATCTCGCTGGACAGGAGTATCCGGATTACGAGAGCGACTACGACAGCCGACGTGGTTCGAAGTCGCGGTCGCGCAGCCGCGGAAGGTCAAAGCCGCGCTCGCGCAGCCGAGGAAGATCGAAATCGCGCTCGCGCACCAGAGGAAGATCGAAATCGCGCTCGCGAAGCAGGGGAAGGTCGAGATCGAGATCAAGGTCGGGGCGGCGATCGAGGCGGCGCAGAAGTAGCAGGAGCCGAAGCCGAAGCAAAAGCCGAAGCAGAAGTCGTTCGCGTTCCCGACGACGCGGCGACAGATCGAGCTCCCGGTCGCGAAGCCGATCGCGCACGAGATCGCGCGACCGACGTTCACGTTCGAAATCGCGAACACGATCGAAATCGAGATCGCGAAACGTCTCGAAGACGCGAAACAATCGACGCAAACGCAGCAGGTCGAAGGTCAAGGTGACGAGGGCGCGGTCGCGCTCGATCTCGACGAAACGACGGTCGCACAGCAGTTCGTGGTCGATGCCGAAATCGCCGCGACAGCGAAGTTGCTCCTGGTCCAAGACCGCGGACGAGAAGAAGGATGATTCGAGCGGGAAGATAGCTGCAGTCGCGGAAAAGAGCGACGCCGCGGTTGCGGCCAAAGAAGTCGCACCGTCCGCTCAAACTGAAGTCATAACCCCGGACTAGTGAACTGAGGAACAGGAACATAATTTCGACACGATAACTACGTGTCTATGTGCAAACACTTGCGGACACTTGGCGAAAAGTTGATCATGAATTTCACAAATTTTTTGGAATCGTTAATTTCCTTCGAATCTTTCCTTTATCATCGCCCACAATTTTTTGGCAATGCTTTTTTTTTTTTATAATCGGGGCGGTGAGTCAGCTGTATATAAAGCAACGTAATCTTTCAGCAGAACGATGCGTTCTGAAGTTTTTTCAATTGTCCGATGATGAGAGAATTACCGAATAAATGTCTTTAACTTTTAACGAGAATCGTCGTGGCTTCGTTATTTTCACGTCCGACCTACCTGATCCTCGATCCCGTCGATCCGCCGAGACGACGAACAGCGGCAAAATCTCGCGTAGCGATTACAGCGGATTTTGCGGAGAGACGCTGAAATGTGTGTGTGTGTGTTACACGGTAAAACAGGCGGTCGTATAAATTTCGAAAAATTTCAAACGTTTTATTCACGTACTCTCGTGGAAACTTTGGAACGTTCTACTTTTACATCGCCGGGATGAAATAATCGGTATTTCATTTGTCATCTTTACATGGTTTTTAATCTCGAGTGCGATGTAAGAAAAGTCTTAAAGCCAGAATTTCGAAACTCATTGGTCCCCTATTCGTTCATTCGCATATACTTTTTTTTTTCATCGGCGCGCTAATAGTTAGTGTTATTTTTCTTTTTCTTCTTTTTTTTCGGAAAAAAATGTCGACTAGGAAGCATTGAAGACGGTATATTGTTGTGTTTCGGAGCTCGATTCGAACAGCCGGCTCTCGGTTTCAATTCTATTGTTCTATAACACAATAGGAAGGCACAGCTCAGTTTGAAAATCATTCAATCGCACAATCGACGCACCGCCGGCTCGTCGTCTCGTCGTTATCGCTATGTATCTCTATCGGATATAGTAATGTCGCTGTATCTCCTGACGATCAGCTCGGTATTCACGCTCTGTTTTGTCTCGTCGACCACTCGAAAAATTCGCAATCAATTATAACCGCGTTACATTTCAGTTTCGAACATATCGGCCAATAAACTAGAATGGGAACCACGAAGTCGATTTCCGCATTAATAATACAACAATTGTTTTAGTCGACCTTACGGACTACAACCGACGACTGGACCGCGGGTAATCGGACCCTCTAGGCCTTAGAGATCTAATCGAAAACAAAAAAAATAACTAAAAAATAAATAAAGCGTGATACCGGTCAACAAACCGGCTTTCACGCCTCGAATGAACTAAATTTCCGACAATTTTTAAAACTAACTACGAAAACGCGTTTCAATATTTCTTTTATACAAGTATCTAGGTTTATTATAATTTTTTTTAAATATATTGCAGGAGGTTCAATGATAAGTGTATTTCTTCTCTTCAACTATTGAGGAAATCAGTATCAAGTATTAAATATTTTGTCGTTTATCGTGTTAATTTAACGTTTATTACATTGTATTTTTTTAAATATTTTTTATGCGTCACTTAAAACTACTTAACAATATATACAAACATAATATGTTTACATCAACACGTATTTACAGAATACTTCTTTGAGAAGGCGTAGACTAGAAGAGGTTATATAATTTATTAAATAACAGACTAGACTTAGTTTTTATTTTATTTCTTCTTTAGGTATCTCTCTCGCTTCTAGTGCTATGCTTCTTTATTTCTTCAGTTTAATTTATCGTGTTGCCTTTTTTTGTTGTTCTTATTTTTTTTTTTTAAGAGCTTACAAACATTAGGTATGACTTTTTAAGATCGCAACGGTTTATGATCTCCAGACGTTTTGTATAAATCTATATACTATGTATTTTATTTATTTATTTATATATATGTTCATTATATATATCCTGATTCGTGGGAGCATGTGAGAATTAAATCAAATCTTAATAATTATACACTAGACCGTGTGAGGCGTATTTGCGAATAGAGATACTGGGATTTTTTTTATTTTTTAATTTTATACATCATTGGGATTCGTTTTGGTTTTCGCCCGGCCGAACGCCCAAAAACGTGTCCGACTAGCGCGCAATTTTAATGTTATTCCTCATCGCGGGTTCGACACACTCTTCGCATGACTTTCGCTCGGCTCTCGTTATATCACTAAATCTCACGTACATCGCCGTAACATAGTCATATACTTCGCGTATACACTCGTTATACAAATGTTACCCCTTTAGGTTTCATTCTCTTTCTACACGTGACACAGTCGAACAATTAATTCGTTTCGTACGTTTTTTTTTTTCGGGATTTATCCGCCTTCATTATGTCTTTTTTTTATCGGCAATTATCATGACTCGTAGTAAATTTGTGCGAATATAAGTGCTTTATGTATAGTCGGATCTTATACACAAGGTGTGAATGTGATGTAATGTGTAGGCGTTCGCGTAGTCGTTCGGTGCGAATCACGATTAGACTCTGTTCGTTTCGATTCGTTTCCGCGTTGCCTTTACGAAAATTTCGTAAAGACAACGCGTCGAGAGGGAAAAAAAAAACATCAAAAGATCAGACTGATTGTGAGGTAAAAACGCGCCAATCGCTGCATCTGCACAGCGATTGCAGCGCATTCGCCTTCCCGCATCGCTGATGCTAATGATCGCTATTATATTCGCGTGTAAACGGGGAGACAATGCGAGACAAAAAGCGCGCTCTCGAAACGCCACTACTCGCGAACCTTGTGCGTCGTTCGCGAGAGATAAACAACCGAAATTGAAACCTTATACGCCGCTAGAAACACGTGAATAAGTTCATGTGAACGTAAAAATTGTGTGGGTGTGTGTGTGGGAACAATTTCGTTTTGCGTCCGCGATAGTTCTTTATGTTTCCCATTGTACCATCGGCGGGATGATATTTTTTTTAATGCAACGAGAGAGAAGCGGGATTTTTGTTATTATTATCCTGCCTGTCGGTTCCTCTGCGGCGCGTCCAACAATTTTGCGCTTTGCACCAGCCGCGAAGCGAATAGCCGAGGACGAGGCAAAAGTTCGCCGCCGGAAATGCGGCGGCAGCATCCTCGATTCCTCGGTCTTCGCGTCGCCGACTTTTGTCGGCCATCTTGAAAAAACAATCGCGAGTTGACAACAGCGTTTTGACCTTCGACGCGATCCCGTCAGTCGAAACGACCGCAGGGTGCGAGACGCAGTGTCGACCGTTGCATTCAGCTCTCGACCATTTTCGTATAGTCGTAACCCACACGCGAAAATCGTAGTTACGCGAGGATATCGCGAGTATCGCGACGTTGCCGCCATTGCACCCCCCCCCCCCCCCCCCTCCTCCATGCACCGTGCGCGCTTTGTCACGACACACACGCAAAATTATCCGCAGGCAGAGACACGAGAACCGCGCGGTAAGGTCATCGGATGTGCGGTGTTATGTATGTGTGTATATGTGTCTGTGTGTGCGGCAGTAACCAATGGAATTCGCAGCTGATCGATCGACGCCGGAACTCAGAGTGGACGCGTCAAAGGTGAAGTAACCGGGCGAATTATTATGTCAACGTGTTTTTATTTTCCACGCGTTCGCGACGTCGTTCGCGCCGACAGAGCGACCTCTACGGTTAGGGAGACAAATACTGCGGTTTGGGAGAGTGAAACAAATGGCGCGCGACTCGTGGCGGTTTGGATATCGCCAGGCGATATCGGCGATCGTTCGAAAACGACCGCGCGAATCGCCGCGGCTGTCGCGTTGTTATCTCGAGAAAAAAAGAGAGAAAGAAAGAAATCGAGACGGAGACGAGCTCAGCGCGTTCATCGACCGCCGCTGTGATTTAGGCTTCGACGAGCAGTGCAAAGGGCCGAAGATACTGTGGAATTCGTATGAGGCCGTTTGCCTCGCGTTATGCAGGCTCTCTGAGGGCTTCGTGATAAGACTGATAACGCAGCACGAAGGACGAATGCCACACACAGCGATTGTTACTATTTCCCGCGAGACGGCCCGACGAATTTACACGAACGGCGAGTCCAACAGTTCTGGTTCGGTATTCCCCCCCCCCCCCCCCTCCACTCGACTCTTGTGCAAATACGGTACTTATTATAATTGGTACGTTGCAGTTGTCGTTACAGACAGATCCGACGCCATTGAGACGGGACAAATACGCTGCACTCGCTCATACGTGCGTCGTGTGTAATGCCAGTCGCGTTAAAATGAAGTTGACGATGATTGAAAAATCGATTCGATAGCCATTGAAGTATTCGTTACGTAACTGGTCCCAGTACAATAAGCCTTCTCGAAATTCGATTGAGTGGGAACCTTCAGCCGTGCCGATGAATATATTTTCGTCCTGTCGATTGCGGGGAGCTTTTTTTTTTTTCATTTGTCGAAGAATTCGTCGAATGGTGACTGAAAATGGGAGGATTTTCTCGAATGAAAAGAAAGATCGGTTCGTACCGATTTTCCGTAATCTTAGATTCTCCGAACGATGAGAGACGTTTTTTTGTCTTTTTTTTTTTTTTTTTTAATCCTTCCCGGTCACGCGAAGTCATATTGACCCCAAATATAGTTATGTTTTTGTCAGACGGACAATTTGATAGAATTTCCAATGTAAGTTAGAAGTCGTAGCATCGATTTTGCGATTAACGATTTAACACGGGACGAGTGTCCGAAGTGTGTTTGTAGCCTTTTTATCAAACGGATTTTTTTTTTCGCATCGAACAGTATTGCGTTGTTCAGAAAAAAGATGCGATACTTACAAATCGATATTTATTGGCGTCGCGTTACGATAGAGTAGAATTCTTTTTCTTTTTCTTTTTTTTTCTTCGTCGAATGAAAGTCGATAAAGTTATTGACTACTTTCAAGATTCGTTGCGTGGGAATTGTGTTTACACTAAGATAAGTAGCAAGCGAGTAGCGTTTCTCGTTCGTCAAGACGTTAAAGTGTTGTTGTTGTTTTTGTTGTTTTTTTTTCATCCGTTCGTTAATTCGTATAATAAGATAGCTCGTTCGACTCTATATAATACTCATTATACAATTGGCACAACGACATGGCCCAAGATTTAACTTATATCGTAGTTTCAATGTTTTCTCTCGAATCTTTTTTCTTTTTTTTGCTCGTCTCGAACGCCTTCGCCGTGAATCCGCGACGTTGTCGCTGCTATTTTTTATTCGTTTTTTTCCTTCGATCTCCGCGCGTCGTCTCCATTTTTTCAACAGCTTTTTCGCACGTTACACACTTTCACCGTTCATACGACAGCGACCCGACATTAATCTAAGATGCATTTATCATTTTCACCGAAAGTATACACACAAAACAAGGGCTATTGACTAAAAAAAAAAAAAACTATTGACGACCAATTTTTACTTTCGCCCCCGAGCGAATTTTTGTGTGTATCCTTTCGATGTGTTGTCTGAGAAAAAGTCACTTTTTAAAAACTGCGTCCCTACGAGTTTCGCTGCTACACCTAAATCCGGTATATCAATTGGTAATTTCTTGGTCATTTTACGTAACAGTAGGACGCGGCGATAAACGCATGGATATTCTTTTTTTTTATTCTCCTCTTTCTTAAATATCGGTAAAGTTTTTTTTTCTTATTAAAGTGTTGAGGAGATAAAACTGTAAAACTCTATTAATTCTCTCTCTACCGGTAGTAATAATGATAATAATAATAAAAAAACAATAATAATTGTATTACCAATAATGATGAACGTCTTTGCAGTAAAGTTTAAGTTTCGTATAAACTGCGTTGAAATGCTATTCGCAAAAGGTTAATTTTCGTTTTTTTTTCTTCCAGGAGTCACATCATTCCTCTCGTTTTAAGTATTCGGTCTTAATCGGTGTCTTTTTCGTATAAATCATACGAGATATTCGTTAAGAGTCATCAGTATCACGATTTCCAAGTCGGAAATCGAAGTGTTTTATTATTATTATTTTTATTATTATTCTCTTTTTCAATTACTCGTTATTAGGAGGACGAAAAATTATCGAGATTAACGAGACGAGTATTTACTATTTTTTTTTTACGTTAATTAAGTAGGCTTAATTTGTTTATGTTTCTCCCCTATGTAAACTACAGTGTTCCGCGCCTCTTTTACGCCGTTTTATTCACGTCCAAGGATATCGAGATGATCGATCGAGTGGCAATGCAAAGGAGAGAGAGAGATAGATAGTTAGATTGAGAACTTGTCGTTGAATCGTCATCTTAAAATTGCTAATAGTACTCCGGACGAGTCGCACTGCGAAGTCCAATTGGAATTCAGTAGGCATTCGACGTTTTCTTAAAACGAAAAAAGAGTGGAACAGAGATCTCGACATCGTGATAAAAAATTCGATCGTTATTATATTTTTCCTATTACACCTTTGGACACACAACCCAAAGTGCAGTGCAGTTTATCTTCGTTGCATTCGATAGCATACGCGGAACTATGGATATCGTCTTTATTTTTATTTATTCTGTCTTTTTTATTCATAATTATTTACGCTTGAACTGAATCTTTTTCTTTTTCCCCTTTTTTATATTTCTCTTCCTTTTTCTTAATTTTTTCCCTTTTTTATTTTTTATTTTATTGGCGTGGTCTTTCTGGCACTATATATGCACTTTCAAGAATTCTATATAAAAATATCGTGTAGTCGTCGTGTCCAGTGCGCTGAGACTTGAGAAACAGAGACGGAGAGATAAAGAGAGAGAGAAAGTGAGAGAGAGAGAGACGGAAAGAGAGAAAGAGTGAGTGAAATCTTTTCTTTTTTTTTTTTTTTGCGGCGATTGTGTGTTTTTGGTCCCGTTTCGCGCGATGTCAGACACAGGCGAAACAATTATGTGTGTTTGTGTGTGTGTGTATCGCAAAAGAGTCACGGGCAAGACAGATAATTAGGTTCCAAATATTTCAGAAGATGATCCTACTTTTTTGCCATCCTTTTTCTTTCGTCCTTCGAACACTGAGACTACCACTCGGTTACCACGTTGGTGCAGAATTTTTGTCAGAAATTCTAAAAAGAGCAAAAAGTTTCGTGTACACGTTCTGAAAACTTTTCCTTTTTCTCTTTTTCCTTTTCTTAAATAATAAAATTCTAATCCTTAATCTACACGCTTGCTTTATCAGTTTTGATCAATAAAAAAGTATCTTTCAGTGGAAACGCAGCCCCTCCCCCCACCTGTGTACACGCGCGTATTGCGCATACACACTACGGTGATATCCTATAATAATAATAAGAATAATAATAATAATCTACGGACATTAAAGCGGATAAGATCACTTTGCGCTCTTTTCTCTCATCTCGAAAATCATCCTCTGTTCCCCATCGCTGTAAGGCTAATTTTTTTTATTTCGCGGATCGTGTTGTCAATTTTATTTTTCTTCTATTTAAGTGCCGGATGTAATTTGCCATGCGTGAACGCTGGACGAAATCGAATATAAAATTAAATAAAAAATTAAAGCCTTTTGTTTTTTCGAAAAAATTCTTCGCAGATTTAACGTCGTCGTCAATTATCGTCGACCTTCGGCAGACGATACAAATTGTTCTGTAATCCGCGCCCACGGTTTTTCGCACAAAACGAATGTGGCGAATTGCCAATAAGCGCAATTTCCGCGCATGACATGTGGAGCTGCCCATTAAATTGGAATCAAGCGAGAGCTCGGCTAATGGTTTTATCGGTATTACGGATTACTCGGATGATTAAATGTTTTTTAATTCTCGATCGGTCCTCGCGGCGCTCGCGACTCAGTCATTTGACGAAATTATCGCGCGGCTGCGATTGGAGCTTCGCGAGAAATTCAATTTCCGAAGTTTCGAACGATAACTCAATGTCGTTGAAATGCAGAAATTAAGTGATGTCTTTGCAGCGGTGAAAAGCAAAGTAAAAAAAAAAGAGGAATATCATATTTTCACTAAATATCGTTTAAATCGTGCTGCATTGCATCCAGCGCAACGTCACGAAAACTGGTGGGAAATTCGAAAATCGAGTTTTCGCTGTGAGTGAAACGGCGAATCTCGTGTCGAGAGGTTCCATGATCGGTGCGAGTTACGCGTATTAATCGTAAACGACACGTTGTGCGTCGTCATGGCGAAAATCGGGGGAAAAAAATGCTCGCCAACGTCTCCTTAAGGCCATCGTTTTTCTTAAGTCACTGCGTAAATTCATTTGCGGTTAATTATTACAAATGACTAATCCCATGACTATAAATCGTATGTGTTTGTACGGGTTGTGTACACGTGAGTCGAGCGATCGGATTAGTTATAATGGAGAACGATATTCAAAGAGGTTCGGAGAGCAGAGAGTAGAATGTTAGTTATATATAAGTATATAATTTACCAAACATTGTTGATTTTTATATCACGAGTCGCTTTCGTTTGGCGTCATGGAAACAAGATCTGACTTGGTATGTTTTTCATCTTTTTTGTTTCAGGTGTGTTGTGCGAACCGCGAGATTTAAATGAAGAACCCACCCCGGCGTGAAGAATTCGTAGAAAAATTGTTTACATCGAGATGACGTGTTATCTTCTCCACGTGGTTTCGTCGTCGTCGTCGACAACATCGTCGTTATCATCATCGTCATCATCTCCATCAGCATCGTCGCCATCGTCATGCTCAGCATCGTCGTCGTACGACGTCATCGTATCAACCCCGATAATTCGTCCAGTAGGAGGATCATCGGTGCAAGCTTAAAGCTCCCGTTTAACAGCTCGGCATGTCCGTGACAATTCACGAATCATCCGACAGTCAAAGAAAGACAAGAGAGATAAGATAGTAGGGGCATCGAATACAGTAGTATCTATATCATTACGAAATAGTTATCAGGCACGCAAGTTGGGCAAGGGCAGTCCGCAGCGAGTTGTTATTATTGTTTCTTTTATGTTTTTCTTTTCTTTTCATTATTCTCTTCATTGTTCATTGTCGCGACATAATCGACCCTTCTCGTTTTTTCAGGCTCTCCTGCATTGGAAGTTCCACTCCTCAATACACACGACGCGCCAAGTGGCGAGACCGAGAAGCCCCGAGAGCTTTTGATTCGTCGGATAAAGCGCGAAAGAACTGGTTGGCCACGGGAGAACCAATTTTGCCCGCCGAAGGATCCGTTGGTCATCGTCGCCCCGGAGAACGAAAGCGGGAGAGTCGCCAATTCGATGCGGTCCGACGAAACGAGAGAGAGAGAGACGACAAACGAGTAGCGTCGATAGTCTCGATAGCCCATATGATTTAGTACGAGTGCTGCGGCTGCAGAGACGTGACTCAGCTGTGCGCGGACGTGTCCGAACCCTGACTGTTACCCAGACCCCCCATGCCTGCCTGAGAAGTCAATCTGGTGGCGGATTGCGAGGACGTGGGTAACGTTGTTGAGTGTTGGATGATCCCGTGATGCTGCTGCTGTTGTTGCGGCTGCTGCTGTTGTTGCTGCTGCGGCTGTTGTCTACCTGTTTCAGGTACGAGATGAGGCGTTCTACTGGAGACCGGAGGCAGAACGGGACTGGCCGGCCAGGGATGCAGCGACATTGTGCTCGGCGCGTTGGGCACGCTACGCGAATGAGGCAGCAGAGGCGAATTGGAGAGGCTGGCGAGGGGATGATGCGCCGAGACGATGCTTCCTGAAATGCCAATGCCGAGGCTATTACCGACACCCCCAGCGACAATTCCGGCGCCGCCGATGCCACCGACGCCTCCGACCAATCCGCTGCCCCCGCCACCGAGGCCGCCGGGGGTCGCCAGAGCAACCGCCGTGTCGGGGTGCAAGAAATTACGTCTTTGCTCGAGACGCTCGGCGTGCTGAGCCAGGCACCTGGTTAAAGCTTCCGGCAGCATCTCCAGTTGCTCCTGCAACGACGTCAGCTTGTCCTCCAGGCTCACCAGGCGCTCCTCCAACGCGTCCTGCCGCGTACTCATGTCCGACACGATCTCGTACACGGTGTTTTGCGTCTATGTGGACATACAGGGTTATCGGGTGTTTAGTCGGTGGCGATCGTACGAAGTACATTCGTGAGGGCGGTCAAGGGACAAGCTATCTACGAAAAAAATGATCTTATCGGTGGAAGTAAACTACTGTATTTTCATGACAGATATTTTATGAATTATAACCGGAAAATCCGGTAAAAACGGTTCTGCGTGCACTATCTTGATTATTTTCTTATCGGACAGAGACATCAGTAGCTCGAAAATTTTACTCAAGTTTTAGTAAAAATCGGTGTTGAAGGGAGAGCATTTTTTTTTCTTTAATTCAATTTATTAAGACGTAGGATCGTAAGATAAAGAATTTATCGTTTGCACGAATAGACGATACCTGCTCGGAAACCTAAAATGTCTTAGCTTGAGCTCCGTGGCCAGGATGTTGTTTCGAGAAATTTATCGTCAAGTTTACCATACGCCCGGAGAACTTCGGATAAACGTTTTTTATCGAAAACATCTGTCATGATAATACAAGGGATAAGCCGCGGTGGTCATGCGTTATCTCCGGGGGTTTTCTGGACAAAACACTATTGCGCCCCCTTTTCGCCGTTTCCGCGATGTAACTTGTTAGCTTCGTTGCCGTAGGGCCGGGAGGGTTGTGCGTTTGGATTATATCTCAAACTACCAGCGAGTTGACGCACCGCAAAACGACCCGGCGGTCGGGGCGTTTGTCTCTGACTCACCTTTATGTCTTTGTTAACGCGAAACGCGGATGTGGGTCGCGAAGTAATTTTGCGGAAACGTATCCAGCCCGCAGCAGTCACTTTCGTTCCGCGTGCGGCGCGCGATATCTACGCGACGACGGCGACTCAGGCTAATGCCTACGTCTGCTTCCAGCCTTTCGCTGCCATTATTCCACCCATTTTTCTCTCTACTTTATGGATTCGGCTTAAGAAGCCTCGTCGTCGCGCGCGGACTTACATTCTGCTTACATTGACCGCGCCGGACAGCTGTATAATTTGCGACTCGTCGGACTCGCGGTATCCGAGTTCTTCCCGCTCATAAGTCACCGTATTTCATTTCTCTAACGCGATTAAAAACGTCGCCGGGCTCGACGCGTGTTCCGTGTTCTTCATTTTTGCAATACGTTTTACATATTTCGCGCACGCAGGGATGTAGATACGAAATATCGATTGAGGGCAGTACAAATCCATTATGTGCAATGGCTTTAAAAAATTATAATTATTAACGAAAATAAAAAAAATTATCAGGACGATCAATTCGGGGTTTTGTGTGTCCTGCGTTTTCGTTTCTTCGATGGATAACGTACCTTCGCCATGTCCGTTATCGTGTTAGCGTTGTCCATGAGCTTCCGTTGGTCCATTTTTACTTTTCTGAGCCTGCGCGGGACACACAAGAGCGATAAATCTTCGGTTAGATCGATGCGGAATTTCATTGGCTCGTTATAGGGGGAAGGGGAGGGAGGGTGACGGGGATAACTCGCTATAAAGTTCGTCGGGGCGTGACGAGAGCGTTGTATTTTCAGAGGCTCGGGGAAGCGTGAGCATTTCGCGGAGGGATCGGCGCACGAACTCAATCGACTCACGCGTAAATAGCCAGCAGGAATTTTCGTTGATGCGTCCGAACGCGACCCGGATTAACTCGCTTGACCAGCCTCGTGTGTTTGTATATCAACCATGTTTCCCGCAATACGTTGGCCGCTGCATTTTTCAACTGAAAACAGTCGAAATAATTGTCAATTACGTTTCGCCCAAGTGTCAATTTATGAGCAATATTTCTTTTTTGTATATTCAGCCGTTTCGTTCCGAGTCATAGTCTCTCGTTTTATCGGCTTTACGTTTTTTGTACATGCAACTTTGCAATAGATCGGTTTTGGGATTAAATCAGACTCGTTAGTTTCAATCAAAATCTTACCCTTTTTGTCAGCTGCGTGTCCATCATGAAGTTGTGAACGTGCTTCTCGGCTCGGGTCAACTCCAGCTTTCTGGAAACGACAGCCACGAGCAGAGCCGTGCAGCCTGCTCCCTAGAAATCATCGACTGATAAATAATTTTGTTTACTCAAGCTTTTATTAAATTTTACAGATTCTCGACCAATGTTCGTGCCTGGTTTTTATCGGCAAAAAGTGGCAAAAAGATGTTCACACGACGCTGCCGTCCGAATAACTACGTGCGATAATGCCAGCCTTCGATTCGGTGGCACGAATCGAATTTTCAAGTTCACGAGACTACGAGGTCGTTTACAATGGCTCTTCGACAATTGATGGCTGCGGCTGGGCGCTTAATGACTCGCAGTAAAAGTGTCTTTAAAACGCGACAGTGATCGTACCATCATTCCCGTGGAAACAGCGATGCCCCGTCCGCAGTACGTGTTCGGCACGATGTCGCCGAATCCGACGCTCAAAAATGTGATTGCGATGAGCCACATTGCGTTCAGCAGGTTTGCATGTTCTTCGTCATGAAACCTAGAAAAAGATAATATAATATAAATATAAATAATATAAAGTATAAAAAGGATAAATCGCAACTGAAAAACCCTTGTTCAGTTACTTTTGAAAAAAAAAAAAGGAAATTTGTCGTTTTGCTTGTCAGAAATCCTAGATCTGGCCGCCGGGCCGAAAACCGCCTAAATCGGGGTCACGAAATTTATTTTTTCAAAATATCGACTTTTAACCTATACCATCGTTCTCAAGTCGCATATTCTACCCCTGAAAACACTGGTTACAACCCTTTTTTAGTTGATTTTGAAAAAAAAAAATTTTTGGCCGAACAGTTTGTCAGAAATCGTAGATCTGGCCGCCGGGCCGAATACCGCCCAAATCGGGGTCATGAAATTTATTTTTTCAAAATATCGACTTTTAACCTATACCATCGTTCTCAAGTCGCATATTCTACCCCTGAAAACACCGGTTACAACCCTTTTTTAGTTAATTAAAAAAAAATAGGATATTTGATAGAACTATCAAAGTTATCAAGGACAAATGAACTTGGACTCGATCTGGGAGTTCCAGCCAATCACAGTTACTCATGAACTTTTTAAAAGAGGAATATATTAAAAGTCAATTCGCATTACAATATCCGGTGCTCGACAATGAAAGAATAAAATTTCAAATCGATGAGAAAAAAAGATTCAGCGAGGCGATTATGCCAGTGTCGGCGTCGTCGGGTGATTCATTAAGCGATCGATAGTACTACACGGCGTCGCACACGAGCTTCGCGGTATAAAATACAATTGTCGCGGTTAAACCAAGCTCATAATTTTTATGTTCTCAGAGTTCAATCGGGATTACGATGCAGAGGCGTGGATTCCGGGAAATCCGGAGCTGAGAGCGAGAGCGTGGGAGAGCCTCGTTCGGAGCCAAACGCCGTTTAGGTGAAATATCGATTTTGAATACTCCGATTCCACGCAGTGCGGGCCCTTTGCTCTTGCCCGCGCGCTCGCGGTCCACCGGGCCGACGTTGAACGACCGGAATCCCGACGCGACGGCCGTTCATTCAGAACAAGCTCAACACACACACACATGCGCGCCAAACAGCACCTGGAACAAGCTCACGCGGCGCTGCACTCGCGAACCCGGCTTGATTTTATTGGTAAAAGGTACGAGACTGTGAAATGAGGAGAGGTAATAGTAAAATGAAATGCATTTCCGATTCGTGTTCCGTTCTTCGGTGCATCGATTGCAACCCGGTGCTATCTTGTTTTGCAGAGTCGAATGGGCGAATAAGGAACGATACGGTCGATAAGGGTCCCCCCATTGGGACGTTTCTACGGTGGAGCTCGCATTGACCCGTGGGATAAAACGGATATCGTCGCAGGTAACTCTTGCTTTATTTTTCGGGTAAACATTCAGAACCGCAAAATTGATTCGATTCAGTGGGAAAGGATCAGCCAATTGGATGCGGGGATTTCGATACTCATAATTAATTATTGAATTAAATCAACGACAGACGATTGCTTCGAGATTGAAAATTATGGGATTGCCAAGGTGATAAGGAAAGTTCGGCTTACCTTTCGCACTGTCGCAACGTCCACGAGGCGATGATCCAGAGGGATACCATGAACACGAGAAGCACGGTGCCGGGGCAAATGGTCATCAGCGTTTTGAGGACGAATCTCGTGTTGAAGTTGATGCGATTCAAGGCCCCTATGCTCCGCGACGACGCGTCGGTGAATAGTTTCGAGTGCAACAGCATCACTCGGCAGATGAGGTAGAGTCGGAGAAACATGGGAAGCGACAGCGTGACGTCGTACGGAACCCATTGCGAGCCGATGTCGCCGCCCTTGTTTGCCAGTTTGGTCGTCCACAGGAAGTAGTATTCCCCTGGTATCGGATGCACCGCGCAGATCGCAAGCTCGATCGAGATCTGAGATATTCGTTGCCAGGTCATCGCTATCCGCCAGTCGTCCGCGCAGTTATCGATCATGAATAACTGTTGTTGGTTGGATGTTTTTTTTTCGTCATTTTTTAGCACCATAAAACAGAAAGAAGAAAGGATTTTCATGTTACGTCGGGTGAATATATATATCGAAGTAAACATAATATACGTACGTATGAAATATACAAAGAGAGGAACGTGAGTTACGAGGGAACTTTTTCGAATATGTGTACTTTCGCTTCGGTCGCGATACGTCGCCGCCCTCTCTAACCGAAAACTGCAAGAGAATATCTAGCGCCTGGCGAGAGTAAAATTTAGTGACGCTGATGGTCGTAAAATTCTTCGGAGCCTCCGAGCAAAGAGGGTTGACTTAATGCGCGCGATCCAATCTCCGCTGATCCGGCCGCAATGTCTATACGTTCTGCTATTCTTCTCCTCTCAGTCTTCTTCCCGACGCGGCGGCGAAGTTTTTCTCTATGTATCGATATATATAGATAGACCGATATGCATATGTACAGAAAATTACTTAAAAAGTTGTTTTGCTTGATATCCAACAGCTCCTGGAACGACGTCTAAATATTCGCGAATTAAATTCGAGCAGACATCTGCAACTGAATTTTATGGGGAAAGTTGGAACTGTCATTAATACTGCAATTTTATGTTTCAGGTGTGTACACGGAAACTGCGCGAGACGAGGAAGCGCTTGAGCATATGAGGCCCCGAGGAGAATTCAACAGGAATTCGAACTTCTGGGAAACTCTCCACCGATGCGAAGATCTTGACTCCTGCTTTTATAAATTTCGCGACGCTGAGGCAGAGAGCAGGAGCAGTCGCCGCCGGTACACAACGTGCAAAGTTTCGTGAACGATGACGTCAAGTTTGGCTCGGCAACACGCAGCCAATCAGCCGCCTAATCGCGTGTTCCATCCTGTCGCCTAAGAAGTCGCTATTTCTCACGTGAATACACGTTGCGAGAGACGGTATAGTTGAACGACCGGAGGGCGCTTTCCGCCCCGTCGTATTCGAGAAGCGACGTCGTCTTTCCTATTTCGCAAAGTCAAAGTTTCGCCTCGCCTCACGCTGGCAATTGCCGCGAAGCTTTCTTCGGCGAGACGGCGAAGGATTTCGAAAGCTGCGAAGCGTAATATTCACTCCGGACTGTGGATTCAGGCGAAGGCGGCGCGGAAATGCAACGAGGCAATTTCGCCGAGTCAGAATTTTGATTATCCGTAAGTTCAACCGAACTTTAACGTCTAGTCCCATAGATTTTTATAACGGTGGTCCGAGGAATGTTAATAAAAATCTTCGAGGATTACGGTGAGCACCCGGCTTTTTCCGGTGACCAATTAAATTGCCGACGAAAATTTAATTGGTCACGGGGAAAACTTGAAACGAGAGAGCGGTGTTGAACTGGCGGCGCTCCCGACTTTTCGTTAACTTCACTTTTTCCGCTACTTCGCGGGAAATTTAATTGAAAATTTTTCCGAGTATACGGAACTAACGCTCGGAGAGACGGTTACACCGCGGGAAAAGTACACTCGTAGGAAGTCTCGACGCGCTTTCACGGTGAATCTCGAGAATGGGGTTGCGTTAAAATCCCGCGGGGGTTTCTTATAAGCTTTATTCTCATAACGGATATCACGCTCGGCTGTGCGAACTCTCGGCTCTCCGAAGATTTCAATAAATTATCGTCTTATTTGACCTGTTCTTCGTTAAAATAACAAATGGCCACTTCGGATTATAATTATTCTCCCGGCGGGCAGAACTTCAGACCCTTTTTCCATCAAAGTCTCGCAAGTTCGCGGTGGCTTCGAGTTTTCATTTTTTTACCGACCAACTCCAGCTCGATGAAATCGTAAGAATGTCCTTCGACGACTAAAAGACGAATAGAACTACCCGCGAGTCTATATTGCATTTTTTTTCTCGCAAGATACGAGGTATTAAATTCGCGCCGCGTCTTTGCCAAAGGGACAATTCTCGTTCGACACAATGCCAAATAAGCCGTAGCAAGAATTATTCGACAGACTCTCTCTGTACGTCCCCGTCGAAGCCGTGTGTGCCCATTTATTCTCCGCGAGCTACGTGAGGCGAGAGTCCATGTAAGCCCGCGCCGGGGCTCTTTCCATTCTCCGGGTAATCCACGTCGATTAGCGAGCTCGCAACTCAGTGACCCGACTCTCTCTCTGGCCCTCCGAGTCTTAGGGTATTGTTCCCCGAAGGGAACAAAAATGCTGACACTCTCTTCTCCTGCGAAATAGCCGGAAATTACGCCGGCTCGCGTTTCTTCTCGCGGCACAAAGTGAATAGCAAATGTGTCCTCCTCTCCTACTTCAGTTAATATAAAACGAAGCCCAATCGAATTTTTCGTCAGTCAATAAGTTTGACTTTCGCATCGAATTTCCTCTTTGTAAAAAAAAGACTTAAAATGGTGCGTGAAATTCGGTAATAGATGTATAAAATTAACATCGTCTCGACGCTATTATTATTGTTATTTGCAACGAGAATAGCTCACATATATTCCGTGTTAATAAAAACGGAAACTCCTCACTTTCCGCTTTCGGGTCTCGTCATTGTTGCGAATTCCGCGATCGTGTAAAAAAATAGGGGGCTGAAGCGAGCTGTCGTTGCTCGTGCGCGTGTCTTTGTAAGCGAGGATATTAAAAAATTAATGTCCCGTATAAAACCCGGTCACACGTACTGCGCAAACACATCACGGCCGGTTGGTGTAGCGTCGAGCTACAACAGAAGTGGTAGCGGAGCATTCGAGTCAGACGGGGAAATATCCCCGGCCGAAAAACATTCCGACGTTGTGTGTCTCAGCGGAAGCCCGTGGAATATACGTACTTATACCCCTAAATTCATGCTAATAGCCTCGTAAAGACTCGGGCGGGACACCCCCGGGGTAGCTCTCGGTACTCGTTCTTCTCGTCCCGTCGCCCCGATACAAAGCCGCCGTGTTCCATATTCCGATACGCCGAGAGTAGAAAAGCAGCGTAGTAGTCGCATGCCGGAGCGTGAGAGCCAGGCGAAGGGAGGAGATAGAGAGAAAGAGGGGAAAAGAGGCAAAGTACAGCGGGGAGAAAGTGAGACAGGAAAGAGGGGCGAGTACACAGGGGGCACGAAAGTAGTCGCGTGATTTAGAGTCGTCCACGTGTTAGCATGCGCGCCGAACGGAGCCACACAATCCGAGACACACACCCACTCGGCACTCGGCACTACCAGCCGTTATGTTTAATCGTAAAAAAAAAAAAACGTCAAGTCCCGTGATTTTTCGATAACGAGGTAGAGACTTCAGGCTTGGAATGAGTTTAGCATTGTTTCCTGCTGGCAAGTTAGAGGGCACTCAAGCTCGACGTGGTGCCGAGCAATTTGTCGAAGAAAAGGGTTTTTTTTTTCATACGGGAAATATCGCCGGCGAATTATTAGGCACAGCGGGCGCAGGCCTTAAGGGTGGTAATCAAATTTTCATTTGCGACTAAATGGTCTCGACGGGAGCTTAAACCGTGTTGGAGGACTTATTTGCGCTTTCTTATCGCCGAGGCCCTTGTGTAGATTTATTTCGCTGATCACGATCTCGCGTTTTCTCGGGTAAAAACAATGTAGCGAAAAAAAATGGGTTAAACGTCGAGTAAACATTGTTTGATTGAGGCGATAAGAAACAATTATCGCGTATGGGAAATATTAGCGCTACGGATGTGCTCAGGATCATCGATTTTGGTTATGTTTTGGAGTATGCAAATTTAATGATCACGCCGTTGCGGTTTTTACAGGTCACCCTTCGTACGTGCGGGACGTTGATTGCGTGCAAGGAGAGACTGGCTGCTGGTTGGGTTAACGACAATATTGATTCGACGTCCACTCGAGGCTTCGATGCGCGCGGAGCGCGACGTTTCAATAACGAGTCACGACCGTCGTATGGATTCCTTCAGGACTCGACAAGTTCTTCAGCCTCAGGATAACACCGGTTTCGTGCGGTAACACAGAAGTGGCAGCAACAGCAGCAGCAGCAGCAGCAGCAGCAGGAGGAGGGCCTCGGTGGATGATGCACTTGGAGCGCGAGGCCAAACGACGCTCGGCGGCAACGTCATAACTTTGGCAACGGATGCGCGACGATGCAGTCGGCAGGCTCTGGGGGATACGCGAAAAATCGATGTGGCACACGTGGGCGAAAAGTATACCAGGAAAACGTGGGTACGAAGGACGACGCCACCCGCTATCCCACGGCAAACCGCTCTATAGATTTGTCGACTGTCGCCGTTGTCGTCGTCGTTGCCGTTGTCGAAGCGACCGAAATCGCCCAAGATATCAAGGGCAACGCTGATCGTCTTTCAGGGGAATCGGGGTCAGCCAGAAATACGAAATGCGATGCCTACAAAGGAAAACTGCGCGACAAATGTTATCGGCGGACAATTATGTTGCGATGAAAAAAAAAAAAAAAATTGTAGAAGTGAAAAGAGGCGAAGCAATTAAAGAGGTCGATTGCAATTTTTTTTATGTAACTATCAGAAGTTGGGCAAAAAATCTTATCGGGAAAAAAGTACGAACCCACACAGCAACGACGACCGCGGAAAACTGCGAAGGCGGAAAAATCAAACGGAGTAATATAAAAGTTCTCGAGACGTTATGGATCGTTTTGAGGGGAGCCTCGCGTCATATATATTTTCACGACTGCCTTCGTTCTAATTACACGAGGTGAATTATTACTATTCAGTCGAGGGTGTGCGAATCGACAAACTTTTCCCCGATAAATTGATCGATTTATCGTTTGACGTTCCGTTCCGCTCGTCGACGAGACCAGCGTCCTCGAGAGGAGTCTCGGCGGACGTATTAATCGGCCTCTCGAAGTTCGTTCGAGGGTTCTCACCTCGGAATGAGGGAAAAAATATATTTGAATAATTATTTTTACAAAGCTAATCGCGGGCTTTTTCGGAAATTGATGTTATTCGGCGGGTGTTCTTTTTCCGCGGGCAAAGAGGGGATGTAATTGGTAGGCGCGAGGCTTTTTTCATTCGAGCTTTAACCGAATGGCGAACGAAGGTTCGCACGTCCACGAACTTAAACTTTCTTTCCCTCGTTTCATTCATTCATCACCCTTTGTCCCTTTGACGGTCATCCAGGCGCGTCGTAAGCGCAGAGGCGCAGAAGTGTGCGGGGTCGTTTTTTTTTTCTCGTTTTCGTATGTGTGTGTGCGTCTCTCTATTTCTCGACGATAGTGCTACATCTGGAAAAGCTCGAAACGTGCCTGCGAGCTTTTTTATTTCTCCATACCACGCGGGTATCGTAACGCAGCAATAACCCCGCGCGGGACTATCAAAGGCGCACGGACATTCTGAAAAAGGTCGCTCAATAGAGCCCTCCCGGTCTATCGTCGGCCAACTGCGGTTGAAAAGTGTACGCAGAAGCCGGGGGAAATGAGGAAAAGCGTACACAGGAGCCGAGAGGAAGGACGCTCGAAAAAAAAGTCAGTACATCCTTTCCAACCCCCCTTATTTCTGGTATTCTTTTTATTCAACTGTCTCCCTTTCTCTTTCTGTCCCTCAGGCCCCTCAACCCGAAGTGAGCGCAAGAATAAGGCAGCAGACGTTGCGTAATAGCGGACACTGTTTTCCCCCGGAAAACTATAATAATAAAAGGACGGAGACTTCTTGCCGCCTGACCGCAAACAACAGAAAAAGGTACGTACGCCGCGCGGACATGCGTTTTATATGAAAGCGGAGATCAGGGGCTTGTTGGTTGCAATCGTATTTTTCAGCACTTTTTCTGATTGCAGAGACTGAGCTATTTTTTTTTTGCGTTCAAGAGGATGAGAGAAGAGAAAATCGGATTGATCGTTCGTGAGGTTATTGCGACAATAGAGAAAAATCCATGGGTATCGACGTTGCCATAAAAAAAGTACCATGAGTATCGAGATTGTGAAAAACAGATGTACGAAAGATGAGCGACAATCTGGAACAAGTTACAGTATCATCCGTAAGGCTTTCTGTGGGTACATGTATCTTATGTGCGATATTACGATATATTCACAGCGAGTAACACCACTAACCAGTTTTGCATATTGCAGGAAGACACGCGAAGGACCCGGAGCCAGTCGGAGGGTCAACTCATGGGGCGAAACTCGGGTTAACCCGACTGGGTTATAGAGGGAACCGCAAACTCAACCAGCCAACAATTAACGCGCACCAGTAGCCAGAATAACAGCATCAGGTCTCCGACGGCGAGCTCCGCGTTGCTGGGTGTAGATTCAGAGATCGCCTGAACACCCCGAATTTCCGATCCGACGATGCGGGTTCATTCACTGGATTTTGCAAGACCATGTGAGCCGCGTGCTGGGCGAAGCGGATCATTGTCTAATATAGCTCATTTGTCGTTGAGCTGTTCTCGTCGAAGTTTTCGCGCTGTCGACTGTCCCCAGTCTGCTCATTAAGCGACATCATTCTCGACGCTCGAGGAATTGCTAATCCAGCGGTGGAACAATCTGCGCTTAGTCTCTCCGTCCTTGGCTTAGCTGGAAAATTTGTCGAAGACTTCGTCGAGGCCCCGGCGAGAAAATAACACGAAGGATTGAGATAATTATATCGGAAGACAAGAGTGGCGGAAACTCGAAAACGCGCTTCGACGTTTCTTATCCACTTATCCGGGCAACAGGAGTTGCCTGTGCTGTCACGGAACGGCGACGCGAACTTTTTCGACGCCGGAGTTCCCGGCTAACACCCGCGCCGAGGACACAACTTTGCCCACACACGGCCCCCCGAACTACGACCGTGCGCCGCGCAAAAAAGGAGACAAACTTTCTCGCGGTCAGTTCGTTCTTCCGTAAAATGAACTCGGCGTGCGCGACACACGAGGAAACAATGTGATGAACTCCGTGGAATGGAGATCGGCAATCCAAGGGCGTTCAATCGAAAGATTCAATTGTATCCTGACCGGGCGGACAACTTTCGCCGACGCAACGATGCGGACGACGCAGTCTTGCGTGGAAAATTAGCGGAACTACGAAACGAGAAGCGAGACTGCAATAACTAACTTCAAATATAGCTCGACATTTCGAAAATTCGAGAAGAAAAAGGGAAATGATTATTTTTCTCTCTGTAAATGAATTCTAAGTACACCGATGTAATTGCTATTCAATATTCAGGGCTACCGAATGTCTGATTCAACGCCCATCTCTACTTCCACTTTGCCAAAACAATTCTCGACCATGAAAAAAAAATAATTCTCAACAATTTTCCGTCTCTCTCGCGGTGCGAGCCAAATAAGTCCGCCGAAAAAAATGCAAAGCTCACAGGAGTCTCGCTCCTCGGACAATACACTCCGAAATAAGCAATTCGCATTCTCTCATCCGGCCGGGGCTATGCATACAAGTGGTAATGAACCGCAGGGCTCAGCCGGCGGTAAAACAGATTCAAGTGGATATGGAAATTGAATGTCCGACAGGCGTCTGGCGGATCCGCAAACACACACACCTAGCGTGCGCGAGCACAGGTTTATTAAATGCCGCCCGCCCCGAGCGAGTTGGAAACTTCGGCGAGCGACCTCGAGGGCCGATGCAGTCATACGATAAAGCGGACGGTAAATCGTCGACGGTGAAATGCAAGGCGGAGAGACAGAGAACGATGGAACGAGAGAACGAGAAAGCAAGAGACAGAAGCTGAGAGAGGCGGAGGCAGCAGCGACGGCGGCGGGAGCGAAGATGCGCCAGCAAGAAGACGGTGCGACGTCTATTAAGCAGTGTCCGGAGGCATTTTGGCTGCCGACTTTAATGGAACGTATACACAACCTCGGAGAGAGAGATACAGCTCGGAATTATACGCGAGGAGGCCAGGGGCAACCCGTAACGGGCAGAGAGACAACGCGGCAACGTTTATATATCCGCCGATGGAGCTGCATCGGCCCTGCGGACAGTCGAGGGCCAGAAAACAGCCTCGCAAGCTTGTGTCGCCCCGGAAAACGAAGAGCCAGCGTTGGACGCGAAATGCAAGATGGGCAGGCCCGGGGAATCACCGCAAACGAGTCTTGGAGTCAGCGCGACCTGACGCGTTTCCGATTTCACGTTGCAGACTGCCACGTTGGAACAATTGCTGCCGAGCTAAGCTGCGGGGCAGGCAGGCTGTTACGGCAGGGACCGCGCGTGCAGAGTGCTGCAGACTCGCAAAGGGCGTCGTTGCACAGTACCCAGTCGTACGTACGCCGTGTATAAGAGACAAGCGGTGTGTACGAGGGCATAAATTTCCGTACTCCGGCCGGACCCGGATTCTTGGTTACGCGCGATTTACGACAACTGGAAGTGTACGTGCAGCAGCAGCAGCAGCGGCACGAGCTCCGCCTGCTCGGTGCGCTACGGACCGCTGCGGACCGCTGCGGACATATACTTCTCGCACACGACGCTACAGTCGAGCCGCCCGCTAAGTTTCGTCGTCGAAAATTAAGCACGAATTAAAAGCCCAACGATCAGAGTCAGAAAGCACGATGACTTTCGCACACGAACGCTACAGTCGAGCCGCCCGCTAAGTTTCGTCGTCTGCGAAAATTAAGCACGAATTAAAAGCCCAACGATCAGAGTCAGAAAGCACAATGATTCTCACACAACGCCGTTACAATCGAGCGGCGGGCTAACTTTTGTCGTTGACAATTAAGCGCGAAATAAAAGACCAGAGTCCGGAAGGAGCACGTCAACGAAGTATTCGCAGCGAAATTATTACGCGCAAAATGATTCGAGGCGACGAATTTCGCGTTCGAAATTACGTCGTGATAATTCACGTCACGTTTATCGGTTAATTGAATCCGCCCTCCCGAAGCGAAGTTCCAGGATTGAATGCGTTATTGAATTATTCGCGTGCGTCGACTGCAGCCTGGAATATATTCAGTGTTACACCGGCGGTTGTAACGGAGTCCTGAATTAGAGTGGCGAATCTTGCCGGGGACAAAACGGAGGAAATGCCAGGAAGGAGGATCGGGTGAGACGAGGCAGACGCATTGTTGGTCGGCTACAGTTGTGTTTGTCGTTGCGAGTCAGATGTACTGACTGCAGCGAATCGAGACTCAGTCAGCAGGTGGCACATTTCCGATAGAGGAGCCAACGTCGCGTCCGACCCGAGCGACTCGGGAGAAGGACACCGTTCCCTGACAGTCCCGGACCTGTCCGGGAAAATACACGCGGCGAACACTTGGCGAACGTATAAAATTCACAAAGTGCTCTCGATGTAACCGAGCACGTCGCGCGATACACATTGGCAGCCTCGACGGACCGGAGGGACGGAAAAAAAAAGAAGACGGGGATTTAATTGCTCTGCTTGACAATCCGACAATCCTGTTCGTTTCCCGACGAAAGACAAGAGAGACAACGAGGAGGAGAGGGGATTGGGATTCACCTGGACCGAGGGACGAGAAACCCGGAGGAAGATGGATGTGACAGTGGAACGCCGAATCAGCAGAGGAAACCGGACGAGGACCGACGACGAGGACAGCGAGTTGGCATATTTTCAGAGGGGAAATTTATCTAAAAAGATAAGTCGAGGTACACAGAACCAGTCGGGTCCTTGTGTACCGCAATTTAATCGAGATGGCGCTGTGTCGTCGTCAAAGCAAACTCAGCAAGCTCTCTGGGATTCCCCCACGTTTGGTACAAGTGCAGCGTCTGGCTTCTCTGGGATACAATTGGATATGGGCGCGATAGAGCCGAGCCATCGACGGACAGTTCAATTTCAATGGACGAAGAAATAAAGGAAGATGCACGCTGAGCAAAATAGCAAATTCTTTCGTGGCTACTCGAGCGGTTTGCCCGCACGGATGTAACACACATTCGTTCGAGACTCGCTTGAAGATATAAGACCGGGAAATAAAAGCGAAAAATGTAATCGCCCTCTGTCCGACGATCACGCGAGTTTCTCGCCGGAAGCCGAAGACATGGCAAACAAGCTGAAGTTCGAGAGAGCGATACCGTCGAGAGCAGGATGTAAAAGCGAGTGGAATACTGCGCATCTTCGCAAAAACTGCAGCGGCGAAGCCGAACAACGCGGATGATTCTCGATTCCGCGCACACAGAGTCGCCGAGGGAATAAACACCCCGTTGCTTTTCGCCGGGGACAGCGGCGATCGAGACCGAGAAAGATGAATGGGAGCAGATAAGTGCGAATGTACCGCGAAAAATTCCTGCGAAATGTATTGGAAGTTCGGAGCATCAACTCTGTCGGTTGGGGGGAGGGACCGGAATGACGAATGGAACTGCAATGCATCAAACAGTATTACATCCGGGTTATTGATTGAACCGAACAAATTGCAATGCGAAGCTTTGTGATTGGATTTATCAGCTGGAAAAATACCATTCGACTTCTATGACATTTCACCGGAGTGAACGATGACTCCATTTAACGCTGGTAAAATAAATTCATCGTGAAACAATATCTGAAACTAATCTATTTTTTTTATAGCAATTTCAATGCCTCTTTTTTTAGATTGGGTCGTCGTCGGTGAAATCACGAAAAACCGCGAGTTATGCGCCGATGGAACCCTCGAAATCTGAATCCCGAAGAGCTGCAGCTGTTACAATTCCAGTGAATTAGCGGTGCCGCGCCCCGAGGGACGTTCTCGCAGTTCACGTGACTCACCGCGCCCTCTGTTCAAACGAGCAGTTCGCTCGCAGTCGGTGAAATACCATAGAACGAAGGAGCAGCGCAGCGGCGAACACACGGCGCGCCCAACGGAGAGATAATCTCTATCGGTTGGTCTTGACTTCGCCGAGAGCAACGGAGCGGAGAGAGCTCTCGGATTTCGTTGGTCTTCGTGTAGGCCGACGGGAAGAGCGAGCGGCTGGCGGCAAAGAGACGAAGAGCTCTTGCTCTCTTGGAGAGAGCACGTGGAAGACGAGTGTGTGTGTGCATGGAACCGCGAACGAGCATCTAGCTTAGGTGAGATGAAGAGGAAGGCAAAGGTTGTCGAGCGTAGAAAAATCTCAGCTTGAACACTGCTCTGACCGGAAGGAAGCTGTGGAAAACCTTCGCCGTGAAGAAAGGTATCATCAACGTTTTTCGCCTCAAGATTTGATTTGGAGTAAAATAAATTCGTACGTCTGGAGATGTATTGTTGAGATGGTACAGCTCATAGAAATAGCTGCTTGGAATTATGTCCCTTGTGATAACAGTTAATGAACGTCAATCTATGTCCACAGAGTCCCAACTGCAAGTGCTAACCGTACACAACCCGGATACGAAGTAATTCAATGTTGCGCCATTGAATTCCGACTCCCCGGGCGTCAGAGAGCGCCGAAAAATGATTCCAACCCTGACCGCGAGTCACGAAGCAGTATCACTGTACAGGAGAAAGGTAATTTGAGGGTTTGGAGAGTCCCTTCGCCCAGGTGGGATTGAAGATCGGAGAGTTCTCCCAGCGGCGTGGCCGAAGGCTACCAGACACCGGTGGCAATGATGGCAGCATCATGGAGCTTGTAACACCGGAGGAATTCATAGGTAAACTAACAATGTAATAGCAGATACGGCTGCGACGGGCGCACGGAATATCCTGGCCTGTGCAGTCAGAGAGAGTCAGGCGAATCCTCGCGAGCCGTCCTTCCGTCCGTCGAGGTTTACCTTGAAGCTTAGAGGCGAGACCAAGTTTCGAGCTGGCTCTCGGGTCGCTCGGGGATATCGGAGGATACCGAAAGGGTCTCCACAACCATTTGCCGTTCCGCTTCTACGCCCAGCTGGACAGCCACGGCCGTGGAAAAAGGAAACGCCGGGGTTGGGTACGTCTGGTGCCTTTCTACTTTTACCGGGTTTGTTGGTCGATCGCCAAACCAGGGTAGGAGACGAGAGCCGCCTGTGAGTCATATAGCGCCAGTGGTCCTCGCTGACCTTTATCCGTCGGTCTGTTCGCGAGACGCGAGGTCGAATCGGAGGCTGACTGATGTAATGGTGCCGTAAAGAAGAGGAGGAGGAGAAGGAGGCGGAAGAAGAAGAAAAAGAAGAAGGAGAAGGAAAAGAAGGAAGGTGCCGAGACGAGGAAAGGAGACGTGCGTTAGTACTATGAGGATGGATAGGAAGGAGTGACACGAGGGGATATAGACAAATGAACAAGGGACATCGGAGGAGGGAGAGAAAGAGTGGCAGGAAGAAAGGGAAGACCTGTGATGAGGGAAAGGACCGAGTCATCACTTGAAATCCCTCCGGAGTCGCGCTCGACGCGGGCATGAGACACGGTACACAGTACTGTTGTTCCTTTTACACCCTTTTACCGATCCCTCGATTCCCTTTTCTTCCCTCCCCGGGGAAACAAAGACACTTCCCCGATCGAAGACCCACGTGTCGAATGCGACATAGATTCCGCTCTGTTCTTCCGCCTCCTCCTCCTCCTCCTCCTCGCACTTCCATTCGGTGATCGAGTCAAACTTGTTTCAGGCTTCAATGAGAGAACGGTTACAACCGAGGACTCGGATCTATTGGGACGCGCGACACCGCCCGAGCCGTCGAGGGGGAAAGGAAGAAAAAAGGGTCGATGGTTCCACGAAATGAGATTGTCGCGGCCGGCATTGTTTCCAAGTGGCTGTATCTTCGGAGATGGCTTCGATGATTCATTCCCCCCGTCGCCCACCTTCTTCGACGACGACGGTCCAACACAATTGACGAGACGACAAACGAAGTATTTGGCCCCGAGGAGTCCTGTTCCGGGCACGTGATCAGTGGGACATCGTCGCCAATGCGGAACCCGCGACTTGAGTGATATTGCGTAACTTCGTTACGCGATTGCTCGCTATTAATCGAACCTCGAGGCATTTGGGTTAAGTCTCGTCTCGTCTCTGCGGTTACTGCGGTGTCTCTTCCACTGGTTCACCGAACAAACGGCGTAATTTCGCGCAATGAAACACTGCGAGATTGGACCAACCACGAAGATCCGCAACGTCTTACAACTGCAGTTGATGCAGATGCTGCGGAATTGCGAGCAAACAATTGAACGCGCCGCGGAGGAAAAAGTCAGCGCGGAGTGAGCACAACGTATAAAGCTCGTGAGACGGCAAAATGAGATTCACAGACAGCCGCGTACCACAGCCACAACGTCGAAGTTGCTCACCGTAAAGAAAGTCACGGGGAGAGCCCCGAAAACTTTTCGTTTTTACAGCGAGACGTGTACAACGATCGCGGAGAGGAGAAACAGTCGACATGGCGACGGCGTCGAGCGTTCGCACTGTTATAAATTCGTCGGCTTTGCCAAATCTCGCACTTTTCGAGATGAGACTGAGAAGAAGGAGCAAGATGCGAGTCACGCCGAGCTTCTTCTGCACTTTCCCATCTCGTTTCTTATCTGTACATTCTTCACTCCCCTCCCCGGCCCAAAAGCCCCTGGTCTCGCGCCTTCTCGCGTTCCTCCCGCACGGTTGACGAAATAAAAAAAAGGAAGAATTTCGCGCAAGGACGGAAACTTCGTCAGCAGTGGATTTCAAGTTCCCTCGAGGGTTTTAAAGTGGAAGGGCGCGTCGAAGGAGGGAAGTGGAGGTAAAACGAAGAAGAAGAGGACGACAGACCGAGAGAGGCTTGACGCCGGCGTCGAGGGAAAACCAGAGAGCGAAAAGGGTGTGGGCGCGAGGGCGCGGGAAACCGGGAGAGTATAGTGGGTTACGTGTCTCGTGGGTTGGAGAAAAGAGAGCGAGAGAGAAAGAGAAAGGGCGAGCAGCGCAAAGAGGCCTTGCGGTCGTTTCCACTTTGCAGTAGGCGTCGATACGCCCGGCTCGTTCTTGCGGATTCGAGTGGCCAGGCCCGGTTTCCGTATTTCCGAAGTCCCGTGTGGTCAGCGATTTTTCTCTGTCTTTTTTTTTTCATCCACCCCCGGAAAAAACGCCGGTTCCCGTCGGGCCTGCGTTCGTACTACCCGCCGCATTTCGGAGCAACGCGTAAGAACGTAATCACTGCCAGTCACCGTCCGTACCCAACGACTGACCTCGTAAAGTCACCCCTCAGTCACCCCGAGTAGATACGGTGGAACGCGGACGACTCTGGTTTATACATATGTAGAGAAGTTGACGGTACCTCGTTCCACCGCCCTCCACGTGTGCAAACACGAGCAATTCCACATTGCCCTTTTCTCGCACTTCCACCCTCCCTGCTTCCCTCCCCCCCCCCCCCCCCCTGGATATACACACAACGCCCATACAGTCGCGCAATATATTTTTCGCAATAAAGCCACGTCTTGGGACGGGCGTTGGTGCTCGTAACCGCGGCAAAGTCCTCGGTTAATCGGCAGAGTGGGCGAGCTTCTGGCTCCTAAGCAGCACTCGTAAAAGACAGGATATACCGGTGATATCTGCGGTAGATGATTCTGCACCTGAGGAACGCTGAGAAGTATATCGCGTGTCGTAAAAGATTATACGCCTTAATTATGCATATTCTAATTCTGGTCGCGCGGACGATCTTCAGAGGACTGAGGAATGACGAGATAAAGGCGCAGACGGATGTTAACGTTTGCGAGGAATTATTTCATATTATTTCGTATTATGTTTCAGGGCACAAAAGCGACGAGCACCGAGATACGTAGAAAACGGATGTGGACGAGTTTGAATACAAACACGTTCCAGTATTTCGAATAATCACCGACGGGGTAAAATTACGTAGATGCGAGTAGCAAAAGGTATTAAGTATTTGCTCATTAGTACTAAATTTTAATATCGCCCCGCGCCATTAATAATAATTACCGTCGATGAGCAAACCCGTCGCGCCCCGATGTTAACCTTAATGGCGGGCTGTGACAAATGCTCGTCGTAAATTCCGTGTCAATGGTAATTTTTCATAATGAAAATATACGACTGTTCGCAGGTGCGAGATTCTCGGACAAAGACGGATTGCATAGTCGATATCGAGTCGCGCGCTTGACGGAGCTCTGGACGCGTTGGTGGCGGCCGACATCGAAGCCACCGGGAACTGGACCAACGTCTCCGTGGACGACGGAGTCATTTATTCGGACGCGGAGGCGAGAAGCGCGATTTCAGAGTGGCTACCTCTGCATACGCCGTGACGGATGGAGTTGGCGTTAGGAAAAAAAAAAAAGGCAAACTTGACTGCACACGAATACCCGAAGTACGTTCGATCATGCGGACGCGGTTCGGCTGCTCGCCCCGGAATTTCCGGTCGAGGATAAAGGGACCTTGGACTTCTTGGCCCACGCGGAACGTATGCAGCGTTCTTGCTGCCCCGTACCATATACATAAGGTGTATATGTATCTATGACCACGAGCAACCGAGGAGAGTAAGGTGAAAAATATCGGTTCATCCATTCGCCGAAAGAATTCTGCCCAGAACACGAAGAATGGAAACCAGGAGGCGAAGACGATGGAAAAAAAGGAACAAGGAGCGAGCCAACGGACTGACAACGTGAGATATTGCGGGACTGGCGGATTAGCAGAGGCCAAGGAACACACGCGTTTAACGTATTATGTATAGACACGTGAGCATATTACGCTGTCTATGTACACATATATCACGTATTTATAACTTGCTGACGCGGACCGTCAACGTGACTATCAAACTTTTTTTTCCTCTCGTTCTAGCTACTTTTTTTTTGTGCGAAGCTTTTTCCCTTCGTTGGAGAGGCAAGGGTGGCGGTGGGTCGACTAGCTTTTCGTCTCCTCGATGCTCCCTCTCGAGTCAACGAGTCAGTCCTTCGCTCGAGGAGGGCAGGAAGGTCCGCCGGAATCGCGAGAGCCACGTAGAGAAAGAGCGAGCAGCGTGTGTTCTCCCCTCCGGCGAACTCGTCTCGGGGATCGACGCTGGCGGTGGGTTTCGTGCGTCGTTTCGTGACGAAATAAAAACTCGCGTGCTGAACGTGTCGACGGGCGACAACGCGACGAGGGCTCCGATTAGGAAGGGCCGAGAGTCGGACGCGGCTTTTTATCCGTCGAGATAGAGATCGAGGAAAACGCGATGCAAGGAAAAAAAAACGAATGGGCGATGAAAATTAAAATATCTTCCGTTTTGCTGGGCATTTCTTTTTTTTCTAATGCAATTAAATGTCAGCTGGACAACGGGAGTGGAATATTATAATGAGTAATTGGTCATTCGCTGACCTACTGAAATTCTAAAAAGTACGGGGCTTCATTTTCTAGTCGGATTTCAACGATATTTTTGTTTCTTTTTTCAGGTCGGTCGGAGAAATAAAACAATTGAGGTGTAAAATATGGATAGCGTCGGGAAAAACTCGTGCGAGAGAAGCAGTAAGAGCGACTTTATCGCCGATAAAAAAGGGACATCCGCGGAACGGACGTCTTACCGCGTCGCAGGGGGTAAGAGAACCCTCGCAAGAACTTCAAATGCGCGAAGGTCACTGCTTGCATTAACCGAGGGTACACAAGCGCGGGACTATATGTACAGCGGTACACAAAAACTTGGCCGAGGTTCGCGTCTCGAGAGATAAACGTTATTCGCAGATAAAAACTATTCGAATAAGCGCGAACTGTACAGTGAGAAATAGGGGAAAAGCGGTGCACACACGTATGTATTTTTTTTTTCATATTTAAATTTCAATAATCCTTTCCGTTTAGAAGCAACGATAACAGCTATTTCCTTTCTCATCTTCGAGTAATATCCTCTGCCACGAAATATTCCACAGAATTTTTATAAGTCGGTGTCACTGTGACATAGAAAATATAGTCTCTACGTTTGTAGACTAAAATATGAACCAGTATAATGTATATATGAACGGGTCTAATTTATATCGACTATTCGTGGCTTTTTCAGAATCGAGATAATTATCCACATACCGAGCCACAAAGAAAGTGTTGGAATGGCGTATTAAAAAGCTATGAGCACTCTCTCCACATTGCAATATTCCCCTTTCTACCGCGACGAAAATTAACATTTTTCCCCACCCGGCTCTTCGCACGGAATACGAGATTCATCTTTCATTTTACATTTCATTTTTCGCATATTAGCCGACTGAAAAATTCTATCCTCCCGGGGGAGGCAACCGAGGACCTTCAGTAATATTTATTTTCCGTACGTATCAGCGTGGCAAAGCCGGCAAGTACCTTGTGAAGGGTAGCAGTGCATTAAGTTCGCAGTGCATTAGCCTTCGTACTCATCGGAGTGAAACGAAAAACGCGTATCCACTTTCATCCCTTCTGAGTACTCGGCGGTCTATCTCCGATTCCCCCGCGTGAGGAAACTGGATGACATTAAAATCCCGTCTGCTTTACAGGTGTCGGTGTCGTCGGTGTAACGCCGGTCGCTGCCTCGTCGAACGCTGCCGCGCACATTCGCACGTGGGAGGTATTCGACGTCGCCTGGGAGACGCACTGGGAGATGCCCGGAAACTCGAGAACATCGCTTTTCGGAGAGAGGATACCGTAACAGCTCCGAGGGACGCACCCGGCAACGTTGAGAGACGAACCGAGAGAGGCGGAGAGGCAGAGAGAAAGCGAGAGAAAGGGGCGAAGCTCCAGGGAGGATAAGACGGCTCGCCCCCTCGGGATATTTTACATGCGTGACAGTTTTCCACGTCCCAAGCCGCGACGCTACGATTATATATGTATGCGGTACACCTACTTACGTATATATTACGCCAGGCTAAAAAAGCAGGTGCGGGATTTCAGATTCAAAGCCGCGCCGCCGTCGCCGTCGCCGCCGCGTCGCGGTGTAACAGGGCGAGGAAAGATAACAGCCGCCCTTACGGGTGAAGGGCGCGCTAGCGAGGCGCGGAGAGAGGAGCGGAGCAGCTCGCCGTACGAGGAGCTCGTCGTGGTATAGATGCACTATTATTGCTCGCGGTGAGCTCTCCGGTTATGCTAAAAATGCGCATACCATAAATAGCGTAATGCGGTGCGGTGTATAGTGCAACGACGGCGCATGCTACACGCATTCCAGAGACGTGTACATGTATATATACAGAGGCGTATGCAACACTGCTCTTTTTCTTCGTTTTATTCGCGAGCCCTGCGAGTATTGCTACCAGACAAACCCGCGAGCGTCGGTAAAATATAAAATGCGGCGGAACCCCCGAATGCCCGGAACTCCCGCGTGAGTATCCGCGCTACGCCGGTTCATTGAATGCCAAGGGATGAACCCCGCGGCTTCGGGACTCGGGATTGAATATAGCGGGGATCATTAAAAATGCAAAGTATATCGCTCGAGCCGAAGGAATATGTAGATTTTCGAGTGCATATACGCGTGAAAGTCTGAAGTGTATTGCAGGCGCGAAATTAGAATAATGGCTCATGTAAGGGTGAATTTGTATGGCATTAACAGAGTCGCTTCCGCTATTTTTTATCTCTTTGCGTTAACCTTCGTTCAATCGAATATTTCACTAAGCGAAATCACTAAACCGTAATTGCTGCGCGAAAATGAAGGGTCGCCGAATCGAAACTTACGATCGACCGTGAATCAGCCGATAATTAATTTATCGCGCCGACGGTAATACCCATTCGACGGCATTCGGTGGATTCCTGTGGCTACTGCTGCCCGTGACCATTTCGACAGAATAAGACTTGCAAATTCGCGATAACCGGACCCCCACCGATGCCCGAGCAATGCCAACCGACATCATTACTTCGGTATGCGCTCTGGTTCTGTATTCGGCGCGGAGCTTCCCGCGGGCGTCCAGTGTATTCACCACATCAATGCAGCATCAACAGATGATAATAATCAGTGTGGGTCAGGCTGGTCTGGTGGAGTTCCCTCTCTCTCACTCTCTCTCGCTCCCTCAGCCTCTCTCGCAATGGCCAGAATGCTCTGCTACATTGTTGTAGTTGCACGTTCGAGGCCAAACGGGTTTTATAGATTATCTGGTAATCGCAGCGCGCGCGGCCCCTGTATCTGCCCCTCGGTGCATTACGTACGGTGGTGGCTTTTATGCGTGTAAAACCCGGGCAGGAGAAACGGGCGGCGCGCACGTTGTGTTAATGTCGTGCCAGAATCGCGTTTTTGAATTCGCCCGGAATATGAACGAACGGTACAACGCCCGAATTAAACTATAAATGACGAAGATAAGGAACCTAATAAAATTTGTACCCGACCGCTCTGCCGCCAAGCTTTTGCCTCCATCCTACCGAGGAGGAGCACTTTCCTGGCCTGAGTTATGCGAAATATCGCACTCACGTACGACCTCCCCCGCCTCGAGGTGCATACAATGCACGTCGGGACTACGAATAGACTTTGAGCAAGCAGAAGAAGCGAGCGTTTATGGGCATCCACACGGATTGCGGAGAAGCGCGGACCCCGCGCGCGGTACATCGAGAAATGGCTTGTACAGCGATTTTACATATGCATAAAGATGAAGCTTCATCGATTTTGGAATTCTCTCGGGAAATATTGCGCCATTTCTCTCGCGAGGATTGCGCGAACGGTCTCCCATCGCGTGCATACGAATTTTTGCGAGAAAATCCATTTATTCCTTAGCGTCGCGGGTTGTTTCTGGTGCGACGTAGGTTTTTACACATTCACATAAATCTGGGAAAAAAAGTAGTGAGGTTTTTTTTAACTGAAATATCTATTGAGTCATCCACTTTGCATCGCATTTGTGTCTTCTTCTTCTTATGCGTCGAATTCGTAAAAAATGCAGTATGTATGACTACTATGTAGTGCCAGGTCGTGACTAATGTGACACAGCTGCGACTACTCGATATTGTGGAGTCGTATACATTGTAACAAGTGACTCAAGCATAATTTTAAGCAGATAGACGGCAAATAGGCATCGCGAATAAATTGCCGACATTGTTTAACTGTAACTATTATGTACTCTACGCTAATCGCCTAAACGCGCTGTAAATATTCGTCTAATCGACTACGGCGTCTGTCTCTTGAGACGCTGTCAGACACTTTGATACAGAATTCTTGGGATTTTGTGCGATAGACTACGGCTCACTAAACGCGCATAGCAGCAATTCGGTATATACGTACTTCCCCAGACGTGGCAGTATGTACTAAACAGTGTTTAAGGAAGGCCCCCGTGTAGCTCTAGTTACTCGGTGGATGCGCACACAAACTCTACGCGGGTAGACAGCAAGCATAAAAGGAAGAAACATTTATTGGCGCGAGAGCCACGTAGCCGGCGGGGCCGAAGACTCACGAAGACGCTCGCGCTTTACGAGCTTGTCCTGTTTAATCGCGATGCTGAACGCGGCGTGGGTAATAAAAAAAAGGAGGGATTCGCATTTCGGGGGCGTGCAGGGAAAAGCGTACGCTGACCGTGACGTTACCACGCAGACATGGTAACGTCACGTTTTAATCCTCGTGTCGTAAACCGAGCTGCACGACGTTCGGAACGGTTTCAGGGCGTATCAACTTGCCGTCTAATCGAATCGACGAAGTCAATGACTTGCCCTGCGTAACCTCGCGTTCACTGTCTGAGATTCTTTGTCTGAATCAGTGTTGCCGATCGTTTGACGAAATTGTAAGGCGGAAACTATTTTGGTATTAATTAAATTAAGGAATACAATACACATATATTTCATACGTAACGTCAGCAACATCGAGCGATGATTGATTAGGATAAGTAGAGTGTTTGTGATATACGCACCTGAACTTCTAAGGCATGGTAAGCAAATATGAGGCCAAGCAGTATCACAGTAGACACAGAGATCAGGGTTTTCAGTGCAGTCGAGTAAAACGAGGCCTGAAACACGTAAATATAGAGAAAAAAATTACTTCACAGTGATCTACAAACTAATTACTGTTAGGCATTATAAATATACGTTCAAGGAATCGCAGATTTAATGTAGATAAATGTAGATAAATTGGGTTGAAGTCACAGAAGCATTTTATTACAGTGCAAGATGTATTACGCGGGCCAAAAAAATTCTCGCCGTCAGTCCAGAGCGTCTGGAATTTCAGGCAATTTTTTTTTCTTCACGTCTGGCGCGCGGTTAGTCCTTTCAGCAGTATTACATTATTATATGTAAGTTCATCGCGCACCGAGGTCGGGACAGGGAGGTCGACGTTCGTCGACCGAGCGAGGGGTGCATAAAGTATTAGGCGGCGTCGAAGCTTTCCCGGCAAATGCGAAAACCCGTGTCGTCGACAAAAAAAAAAGGTTGCGTCGGGACGTCGACGAAAAAAGCGCTATATCTTTCGTTTTTTTTTTTTTTTTTTTCAATCAATATTCCCCATTCGATGGCCCAGTTCTGTCTGCTGGGAAATGGACCGGTGATTTGAATTTTTATCAGAAGCATCCCGCGTGGAATTCTCGCGTTGCGCTCGACCGGCGGCGGCTGGGAAATTGCCCGGGATTATTAACCAGCTGCATAACAGCGACGCGAAATCAGTCGGCGGTGAAATTTTCATTATTTGCCTCGATGAGAATGGGTAATGAACGATAAAGTCGATAAACATCCCGCGCATTGTCGATACATCCCCGACTCGGATTTCCGATACCGTAAACTATGCAACGATTCATTAGTCTGGTTTGCCGGGAATCGTTAGCAGCCTGGCGAATACACAGGTGGCGAGTAACTGAGAAGTGTACGGCTCTTCGGGAACGCAAACAAAACGGTCCGGCCCTCTATGGTACCGGATCCGAGCAATGCTGGGGACGTGTAAGCGATTTTTTTTTTTTCAATTGATAACTCAAAATAATTTTTTTATTATTTGTTTAACTCGAGGAAAATTAAATGTAATAAAAAATGGTATTTAACACTGGTTCTCTGTCGGTTTTACAGCACAATGCAAACGCATCACGGTCAAGAGGACTCTTCTCGAGTTGCCAGGACGATTCAATCTGTCTCTGCGCATGTCAGATTCGACCAGCGGCAGCCGTCGACGCGTATAGAACTCGGCACGGAGTGCACGGAGCCACGCGGTCACGCCCTTTATAGAAATTGGTAATAAGAATCGCCTCGCAACGTTGACCCTGACCCGAAAAAAAATACATATATCGCGGGTAACCCACTGACAAACGTTATCCCCCGATTTTTCTCTCTGGAGAAAAAGATAAAATGATTGGCAGAATTGATTGAGAAAAATAATTGTTCAATTCCAGCGAACAGATTTGCGTAACGAGCGCGAAACCGTCGATCGAACTTTTCAATTTTGATTGAGAGACGATATCATTCATGTTGTTCGATTTATTCCTTACTATCGTAGTATAGTGCTGATTATTTTGGCCTATGGTAAAAATAGAGTTATCAATCAACTTGCAAATAATTGTTTTGATACAATTTAAGAATAACGAGAAATATATTTTTATTACAAGTTAAAAAAAAAATCACGAATTCATTACGACTACTGTTCTGATATCCAACAACCGAAAAAAGCTAATTATCGATTTTCGTTCTCGCGACGTTGTAATTTGCGACAAGAAGTAACGAAAAAGCAGAGAGATAAAATTTGATCGTTAATTTCCGCGCCGTAACGTCACGATTCGCTGAATTTTTATTTCCTCCAGAAGAAACCGTGGTGTATACATATTTTTCCCCCTGGATTCTCGTCCCTCGGTTTACGCAGGAGTCTTTTTACGAGGATCCGCGGGACAATTTGTAGTCATAAATTATCAGATGATTTATCGTTTATTTTTCATTGCAGATCGTGCAAGATTGTACAATGGTCGAGGAGCTCCATTCGTCGTCGAGCACGAATCTTGTCGTATCTGCAGTGGCAACCGGGCTCCGGGTGCACACGGCGTACAACGTATTAATGGTCGTTAAAATTAATTATCTCCATGCAGTTGCCGCCGGAGCGCGAGGGAGTCGTCCTCTCGAGCCTCTCGGCTCTCTCTCTCATCATCTCTGGAGCATCGAGCGCCACTCCGACTCTTTGTAAGTACCTTCGTCTATCACCCTCGTCTCGCGCGACGCCCGCCGGAAACCGTCGGAGCCTAGTATTAAGCATTCCGCTGGAAATTGATACCCTTGGACTTCCAATCGTTAATCCATCCCTCCCCGTTATCTCTCTCCCTCTCTGCTTTCGGTCTGGGTTTATCGCAGCTATAGCGCTGATAATCGAATCAAGGGCTCTCTCGATTACCGCTCGCAGTACAGTTATTTCGTCCGTACGTCACATCCCTTCGATACTCGTGGTTGACTATTGAATATGACGCTTTGTCGATAAATGCTCAAAACATCCGAGCACACGTGACTCAAGCGTCAAGCGTATATACCGAAAAAAGAGGAAAAAAAAAGATTGGAAAGGCCGTCTAATCGATTTTATAACCACTTGCATTCCTTTCACATTTTTTTCCTTTTCCGTCTGGAATTCTCTTTGAGTCCGGTTCAATTGGGATTCAATCCATCAGCGTTTTTCCCTCGTTTTTAATGGCTTTTATAACCGACTTTGCGGATCTCATGTTTTATCCTCCTTCCGGGCTTTCGTGCTTTATTTTTCTCGAAATTACATTGGAGCCCTCCCCCCCCCCCCCCCAGCTCTTTGGAGTCGACGCGAGCATCGTCGCCTGGACTGCAGACTGCGGACGTTGAACAGATGTTCTCGGCCGCTGGGCGAATACTCCACAGAATATTAATATACGGATATTAAAATGTGGAACCTTGCCATAATTTATGAAAACCAGGAACAATGACGCGGTTAGCCAGCGTAGGGCAGAACCTTGCGATTTTCGGCGAAAAAAAATTTCGATTTAACGAAGTTTAAAAACCCTATCCGATGGGAAATTTCCCGCTGATTCAAAATATGAACGGTTTTTGTCCGAAAAAAAAAAATTGTAGGAGAAAAACACGAAAAACGACTTTTCACTTTTTCCCAATTTTGGCACTTTACTAAAATCGGTGTAATTTTTCTTTGGATCAATATAATCGGGATTTTCTTTTTGCATTCGAAAGAAAACTCTTCAACGAAGAGAATGCCGCCAGGCGGAACGCGATATCTCGATTTTTCGATTTTTTTCAGATTTTTTAAATTCACCCTCAAAAATCGCAAATTTTTAGAAGGGGTACCCCTTGCGTTTTTTGCGAAAAAAAAAATTTTCGATTTAACGAAGTTTTAAAACCCTATCCGATGGCAAATTTTCCGCTGATTCCAAAAACGACGGGCGTTTGCCCGAAAAATCGAAAATTCGAGGAGAAAAACGCGAAAAACGATTTTTTTTTTCTGAAAAACTGCCAAATTTCGCGATATTAAACATCAAACTGCTGCCGGTTTCCCAACGACCAATCAGATGCTGAATAAATCGACAACAACTAACAAATAAATAAATAAGTTACTTAGCAAACACAAACATTCAACACAAACCAACCATGTCGATGTAACGAAAAATTCGTTAGCGGTTCTATACACGCGTCCAGCGTATACGATTGTTCTCGCCGAGTTTGCAACGTTGCTCGTTTCTGATTCACTTCGTACCCTCATTACAGACCTTTTCGAGTTCATAACAAACTTTACACAAGCCGATAGGCTCACAATGTTTGCAATTCCCTCGGCTAAACAAGTGTTGGTGGCTCTGTACGTACATTACGGGACAATTTTGAATTCTGTTGGTGCATCGGTGCGGCATGTTGATAGAGCACTAGAGAATATGGATTCTCGAATGTCGCGGTATGGTTGGAGTGGGCGCCTCGAATCGGGACAGCGCCGAAGGTAATTAAGCCCCGGGAAGAGGCTTCCCCGCCACTTCGGTCCCTATCACTGTTACTTCGCTCTTCCATTCTCCGAGCCCTCGAGTGGACCGTCTTTCGCTCAAAGTTGAATGATTAATCGAGTGACCCCGGGCGTAATAACCTATGGTCGACCATCATTTTCCGCATTACACTTGTATTAGCCCGGCAAACAGTGTGTCAAGTGGGAGGGGGGGATCTTGTTATAACGGGCCCTCGAGTGTTAATTATTTCCGCATTTATGGAACGCAGCGTCCCGCGGCAAATATCATCCTCGAATATTTATAGAATTCATACGCGACGGCGTTGAGCCTAAAATTAAAACACGTCGTTAATAACCGGAAGCCACAATCGAATGACTCGGTCGCGTGTGACCCGAGTTGTGGGCCGCGCTTTATTGCATTTTTAATCCTCGACAAGGTGTTATTGACGTTCTCGGACACAATAATTGACGTGGCTCATACATTTTTTTTTTTCGTTTGGTCCGTCGAAAATCCTAGACCCGGTCCTCGGGCCAGAAACTGCCCAAATCGGGGTCACGACATTTTTTATTTAAATTAATTAACAGAATTATAATCTGAAAATAATATTCGATGGTGAATTAATTCGTAAACCCTAAAAACATAAATTTATGGCTGTAGTGAATGAGATGTTGGCGCGCTGTCAAGTATCTGGTTGTGCGTGTTCCGGTAACGACTCATCTGGTCATTAATGAGTCGACCCGACCAACCATTTGTCCCTTCGCGAGGCTGAGGAGCATGGAAATGGTGGTACGTGTATATTATTGCGCGTTTACGCGGTGAGTTCTATTCGGTCTACCGCGTTGGCACTCACAGACGCATTAATATCGTATATACATGTATTATATATCGTAGATGTCCCGCACACGTGTTGATAGAAATTAATCAGTGAAGACGCGGAACCATGTACGCAGTTCTTTACCCGTACGTCGCTGTCGTTTATGTCTCGTGGATCTCGGACGGCTAAAACCATAAGCGTCCCGGATAGTTTCGGGTTAGTACTTTGACATTAGTTTCGCGAAACTTTCGGGCGCCCTAAAAGCCGTAAGGTGTGTTTAAAATTTCCCCTCGATATACACCAACTTCGCTACCCACGAGTTTCGGCTCCCCAAGCTCATCGCGTGTAAGTCCACGCCGGTTACTGAAGATTCTTGCCCCGAAGGAAGTCGCTCACCCATCGAGCCTCGTTCGCCTTTCCCCGAGATCACTTCATCGCAATTTAATTACTCAAGCCTGCGAGTTATTAAATGTGGAGACTCGGAAAAAAGTTACTTTAAATTCGGTAAAACTCTGCTCGTCCCCTGTGTTAATAAATCAGCTTCCAATTTCGGCAATGAAGTGAATTTTAATGGCTGTTGCCCAATTTTTTCGTCGGTTTTACCGGTGAAATTTTGTCGGTGAAAAAATAATACGTAAACTTCTGTAATTACTCTAAATTTCGTTGCAGGCGGATAATACGAGTCCCTGGGAAAAAAAAATTGGGGGCTTTGATGTTGCCGGGAGAGCCTTCAATCTATTTCACGGTCTCTTTATGAATGAAGTAAAGGGATTTGCGACAATGGAGACCATTGAAAAATTGAACAAAGCCAGCTGAAGAGAAAGAGGTGGGAGTTAGTTCCCCTACTGAGGAGGGTCGACCGACGAATAAGTGACAAGCGCACACCTCTAGTTCCATAGGTCCGCGATTATCTGGCTCCATTCACAATCGCCCTTTCTCGCTTTCGACGACAGCGCTCATCGAGTTCTCGCTCTCGCAGTAAATTCGCCTTCCCCTTTTTCTTCCATCGACCAATGTTCGCCGCGCCAAAGTGACAGCAAAAGCGAGATCGTTCGGGTTCTTCGATTGAATTTAAATGGCTGAATTAATTCCATAATGATCGTCATTTCCCCCGGTGCTTTGTACGTCGCTTAACCGACCCGAGGGAACTCCGCTGCCGCTGCGACTCGTCGCAAAGGACTTAATTGCTCTTCAGTGACAATTTACGAGAAACTCCTCGACGTGTAGCGACAACGACGACAACGAAGGGGCCACTTAAAACTCGCGAACTTTATTGTACACCTCGCACTCGCTGAGCATACAGCGTTTCACGACCAGCCGCGAGAAATATTCGTCTAATCTAATCCTGAAAAAGAAATAATAAAAAAAAATGAGAAAAATTCTAACAGCTCAACCGTAGGTAAAAAAAATCGCATTAATCACCGCGGAACGAGAAGAGGCGGTGAAAAAAGTTCGCGAAAAAATGTTGACCTTTGGCATCACTCCCCTCGGTGTTTTCTTAATGCACAGCTTCGAAGTTGGAAAATAGTTTCTGCTCCCGGAGCGCGAGTAAAAATACCGAAGATGAAACGTTCGCAGCTCGTTTTTCCTTTTTCCATTGGCCCCTCTTCGCTTGCTTTTTTTTTTCAAGCACACAGATCGATTCCCGGGTATATCTTGAACTTATATCAGAGGCCAGAAGCTTCTTACGGCACTCATTCCCCGTGGATGCGGAGAGCGCTCAACATTTTTTTCTCTGTGTTTCAGCTCGGCGAGGAAAAACGAAGAGGAATAAAAAAATCGGCGAAGGGAAACGAGATCTCAAAGGCAAAAGTTAGCAGGGAACTGAGGTGGTGAGGTATTACATCGGATGGGCCGTGGTGAGTCGTGGAGGGAAAATCCGAGGGAACGAGCCGAGATGTCGTCGAGGATGTCGAGGAAATATTTCGTCGAACAGAGAGGGTCTAAGCTCGCGTCTTCGAGCCGTTTTATAACTTCCCGGCGATCGCCTCCTCGACGAGGATTATAAATCCTTCATCGATGGATGCTGCTCGTGACAGGACGTATCCTATTGCCACTAGTAGCAAACGCTGGGCTGTCCTTCGTCTGCACACGGAGACCGACGCGAGAGTTAAACCCGTCTGGTCGCGGAGGCCCCCCCTTTGCACCCTTCAAAAATATTATATAGCTTCGTGTAAAACGTATTCCCCGTAAAAACGTATTTCTGAAGCGATGCGAGACATATTCACCGCGTTTATCCGTCTCCAACTCACATATGGGTTTCACATCGTATTAACCGGAAGTCCTCGCGCAAAATTCCCTCTTCACGGACGAGTGCTCCGCGAACCATGAAATATCGTTGAAAAGTTGGCAAGCCGCGACCCGGGATCTCGTCCTAAGTGGGTCCCCAAGGCTTCCTGCCGTTATCCGGAAACGTCTTGAATGTCGCACCCCATAGCCATCATATATCTCGCGTCGCGGGTCATCGAAACCGCGGAAAAATCCCCCAACGAAAAATCTGTCCACGGAAAAACGTATTTCATATTTATGAAACATACAGTTAAGCGTAAATAAATTGGATCGTAACGAGCGACAGATTTTTCGCGCCGGCCGATGCATAAATTAATTAAAAACGAACCGCTACACTTTTTCCTCTGCCAATCGGTGAATAAATGAATTATATTTGAAAAAAACCGGAGGCAAATTAATTTATCAAAGCGTCACGGAATTTCCACGAGGATATTTATTTTTGCATCGATTGATCTATCATATTTTTCCCCGCGGTAAAATAAATTTTGTATTTCGATATAAAAAAAAACTTGATATAATCGTGTCAGAAACACTTTAGACATTCGAGGGTCTGTCACTGACGCACCGATCTCTCCGATAGCCATGCCCGAATTTACTCCACCGTATCTCCCGTGCAATTTCGTATTCACGCTCGGCCTAACTCCTCGGGACAAGTCTCGACGCTCCGCGTAATAACTTTATTATATAACTCCCGGAAATTTTCGAAATTACGTAACCGGCTTCTCAAACGTGTCTTTCGCCTGGGGGGTGAGTCTCGACCAGAGAACCTCCGCCGTCATATTCACCGCATTTGTATCCGGTATTATATATTATAAACCCGCGACAGTTTCTGACAGTTTCCGACCGTTTCGAACCGCGCGCCTCCGCGGTTAGCGTTTTTTTCTTCCGTTTTATAATAAATACGTCTCTGGACCGGATGGGTTATTACGAAAGTTTCAATTGCACGGTTTGCGTGCGCCGGGGCTTCGGAGCCAGGGAAATCGATCACTCGCCGGGCCTCGGTGCAACGTATATACAGCGACTATCGGTACACGAGACTATTTCGAGCGGCGGAGAGACACAGAGAGTGGCTTCGATTAATTATTACGCGATCACATTTATTAAATTACCCGTACGTACTACGCCGGCCCGTAGGCATCTCTATTAAATTCGACTTGAGTGGGTGAGAGCACTCAGGTAGCACCCTCCCTCCTCGTCCTCCCCTCACCCTTACACACAAACACAGAGAGGTACACACACTGTACATTGGCAGTGCATCAAACATGTGGCGTTAGCGGCTTCTTGACCGCTTTAACAAGGGCCTCATGTACCTCGGGCCACACGAGGGCGCAGGGCGGGCACTTACGTGACATTGCTTCAACCCCCAACAGCCCTCCCAATGTCCATTATATAGGTATATAATACATCCACCGACGACTCCTCGTACACTCTCCTATTGTCACATTCCTCCCTATCTCCCACTTTCGCTAATGAATTGCTTCTTTCATTAATTTCCACAGTCGGACAATCGGGTTTACAATTAATTATCCAATTAAAAAAAAAGAAGAAGTAGAAAATCCGCTAACGCGGGACAAGGATCTAAATTAATGAATTGACGCAAGTGGATTTGGTAATAATTAAATATTGACTCTGGGTTTCAGGTGGGGTAATTTCGAAATGCTGTTGGAACTGGTGGCGTTTCATTTTTCCACGGCACCGGATTAAAGTTTGCATTTTGAGAATTAATTATTACTAATTGATTGTCAGTTGAAAGGTTTTGGAATTTATATTTACGACTACGAATCTGAGTATTGCAGTTTGGCTGATGTCAATAACGAACTTATTAACATACTTCCAGGTAAAAGTGGACGTCGAACTGCAAAGGAAATCGGTAACCCGAGAGGTGATTACGTCCTGGAGACGCCAGGATGCTTGCCGCTCCTTGGGTGATGCATGCGCCGCACATACGTTCACATTTTCCCGGTTGGTTCGCCGGTTGGTGGCTGCGGGGTGCAAAGTCAGCGGAGCGCGTAATTAGTGCGCGTCTTGCGATGTGTCCCTTTCGTTACACGTCTAACATCCACCTCGGACGCGGCAGCGAGTACATCGCAGCCCCCACGCTCGAGAGACGGGGGAAGGGAGGGGGGACTACCCACTTTCCCTCCCGAGACACCGAGGCTCTAATCCTCCGAAGGTTCGGATTTCCCAGCGAAAGCCGAGACCAGCCGAGCGACGATTCCTCGGCGTATCTTCGCTTTCCAATCGTCACCTCGCGGCATAATTAATCGACGCCTCGTTAACCGGAGGTCGTAACCGGAGTGCGTTCACCATGCCCGCTCACTTAAGTACCCGTTGGAATATCTCGCAAAAACCGCCCAAACGGAGTTACGAAATTTATTTTTTCAAAATATCGACTTTTAACCTATACCATCGTTCTCAAGTCGTATATTCTACCCCTGAAAACACCGGTTACAACCCTTTTTTAGTTGATTCTGAAAAAAAATTTTTTTGGCCGAACAGTTTGTCAGAAATCGTAGATCTGGCCGCCGGACCGAAAACCGCCTAAATCGGGGTCACGAAATTTATTTTTTCAAAATATCGACTTTTAACCTATACCATCGTTCTCAAGTCGCATATTCTACCCCTGAAAACACCGGTTACAACCCTTTTTTAGTTGGTTTTGAAAAAAAAAATTTTTTGGCCGAACAGTTTGTCAGAAATCGTAGATCTGGCCGCCGGACCGAAAACCGCCCAAATCGGGGTCACGAAATTAATTTTTTCAAAATATCTAATTTTAACCTATACCATCGTTCTCAAGTCGCATATTCTACCCCTGAAAACACCGGTTACAACCCTTTTTTAGTTGGTTTTGAAAAAAAAAAATTAGGTCGAACAGCAATTTATTTTTCAGGAAAATCAGGCGTGGATAACCATTGCGAATGAAATCACCCACCTTGGTGTAAACTCCGGCGCTGGATAACTCGTTCTCGATGACCATAACGATGATCCCGAACATTCCCATGACGAGCGCGTAGTCGCTGATGCGTTTGCGCTTCTCGAAGAGGGCCTTCCGTCGTCCGAGGCGATAGCCGACGTTGGGCTTGTGTTTGGACGCGGGTCCGATGCTGCCGGACGGACCCTTCATCGGACCGCCGCCGAGGCCGCGCTCGTCCATGTACCTCGGGTACTCCGAGTGCACGCCGACGAGGGCGATACCGGCGTCGTCACCGCCGGCGCCCCCGCCGCCGATAACGCCGCCGACCGCGCTTCCGCAGCCTCCGCCGGCGACACCCCCGGGGCCCCCCACTCCACCGGCCCCGCTGCTGCTCTTCATCGCCCCGGGAATCGAGAGAGTCGACACTGGCTTCCGCAGCTGCAACACGGACATTCCTGCACGTTACACAACGGGCTGTGAATTTTAACAACGATTATTAACAAAACTCACTCGTTCGTATACACGTTTTTTTGTAACTTTTTTTTTTCGTCCCAGTCTCGTCAGTCCTCAACGGGCGAGCAGTGGACTGATTCGTACATTATCTTTTTTTTTTGCTACGCATCTCACAGCCGCGCGGACAATCAAGTGGCAGCGTATGACTGGTTCCACGTGCGATGATTGCAATCAGAAATAGACAAAAGCCGGGTTTTACAGTAGCAAATATGAGAAGAATATCGCGCGAATTAGGAACGAATTTATCGGTGACAATGTCGACTCGATGGGAACGGCAGTTTTTTTTATTCGATTATGGATTTCGTTTATTTCTCATTGCACGTGCATCATAGAGCGCAAAATTTGCACTCGTCTGCACCGTTATATATGGTATGCAATGTTTTACGTATAAGTAATGCTGCTGTTGCGGCTGTTCTGTTGCATTCCAGTGATTAGTGCTAGGATTGCATTGCAGTATAACGTCAGTAGAACGTGGTGTTTGGTTTTACGTATGTACATATTGCGCATATCGACAAGCTGACATGCAAATCGGCGTGTTACGTGTGTTGCTCTATGTACCATAACTATGTTGACGGACTCTTGCGTGGCTGTGAAGTGGGTGAACGCGAGTCGTATCGTTCGAACTCGTGAGATTATTTCATACGTACGTCGATTTTTTTATGGGAATGGTCTTTTTACAGAGGGTCAATGGATGGTTTTTTTTTACAAATTTTATGATACATTTTTAACTATGGTGATGGTAAAAGTAAAACAAAGTGTCTCGAATCCAGACTGTGGAGAGACTCGATATGTACAATGATCGATGCGAAAACATTGAGGCTATGAGAAATGTGAAAAATAATTAGGAGCGATTATCAGCAAGCTATTCGAGATCAATGACAAGCATTTTCGTTTTTATTTTGCTTACTGAAATACCGTATCGATATACTCCCTTTGTGAAGTCTCCACCGTCGGCACAGCAACGATAAAATCAGATAAGAGTTCATAGAAAAAATCATCGTCGTGTAACTGTTGAGAATTTTTTTTTATGTGTAAAGAGCTGTCGTTCACAAAAAATAGTGACGAGTTTATATGTCGCTAGTTTCATTCATTGCGGTGTGGACGTTTACGTCGATCGACTGTACGTCTCAGACCCTGAAGAAGTTTTCGAACGATAAAAATTGCATAGCCATAGATCGTTGAAGACATTACTGTCTTTAACGCCCGCGTGGGATTATTCGGGATCAAGTGGCAGAATGTTAAATTAAATATTTGTTGTGTGAAATAGAGATCCGCGCCGGTCGTCGGCTATATGTATAATGAATGAGGTTCGTAGGAAGAGAGGGAAGAGAAAATGAGAGAAAGGGGTGAAAAGTTGCAGGAGCGTCAGGCCACTTTATTCCCAGATATTGTCACATTTCTCGTAAATCTTAAGGTCATTGCGGAGGCCAAAAGTCGCAGCGACGTCGCGCCTAAATAATTCAGGGGAAAAAGGTGCGGAATAAATTGCGCGGGGCGTCGGTTTATCAGGAGGATAATACGCGTCCATCGTTTCGTGGGTCTCGAGCAGTTCGTCCCCAGCCTCTTTTCCCACGCCCCCCCCCCCTCCCCCACCTCCACCCATTTTTCCTCGTCCCCGGCGCTTCTCTTGGGCGATGAAAAATTGATTTTCTCTTTGAATATGCACCCGAGGACCGATAGCTCTCGGCACAAAGGCGAAACTCGCACACCTGATGCTGCTGCTGCTGCTGCCGCCTCAGACCTCGCGGAATGAACAATGAAAGAGCGAAACCTTCTCGAGGTTGCGCGGAGAAGAAAGTGCGAGATAAAAAAAAACGTATCCGACGTCGAGAGCTCGAAAACCACATTGTTATCGAAGATATATATAGACTGGAATGATAACAGCATTGATAACACCACTGATCGTCTTAAATAAGGATTTTTACCGAAGTAGATTTTATTTATATTTTTGTTAACATTTTTTTAAATGTTTTTGTTAAGATTTAAGTCAAGATGGATGCATGGATTTTATTGTACACAGCAACGAATATTTGCTCAAAACTGATGTCACGTTAATCTTGATTGCAGGAAGAAAGCCGTGAAAAATCGGAAAACATCCGCACCTGCAGACGTCGAAAAAAAAGCGACAGCGAATACCGGTGGAAAAAACTGTCGCCGATGTTGACGAAAATTCCAATTGAGCCCCGGTGGAAAATGTTTACTCCCGTCGGATTTCGACAGTGGCTCTGACGATCGCTTCAGTTTTCATTCCATACGTTGTGCGAGGTGACTTTTGCGAAATTTACTTGCGGATCGAGCGTTCAATCGTCGGCATTCCTCGTTTTTCGATTTTCCAACGCGCGTAATATTTATGCCGTAATTTCGCGTCACGTTTCACCGAGCAAAATTTTAATCATTGCCCCCTAACTACCGTGACCCAACGTACACAAAATTATACTTTTCCGGAATTTTTCCTCTACCACAAAAATTCTAATTTCCCCCTAAATCGATCTATCAAAAATGAGAAAAAATATCTTCCCCAAATCGAACAATACGTCATTCGTAAACGCAATAATAAAAACGCGAAAGAACATAAAGAAAATAAAATAAACCACAGTCTCACCGTCCAACGGAAAATTAATCCCAAAGTACATCGATCGCCGGACGAGAAAGAAAATAAAAAATGTGGCGAGTGTCGAGGACTCGGGGAAAAGCTTACGGTCCGACCCTCCGATGCAATCGCCCCCCTACCACCCCCCCTCGCGCTCTCTCTTGACAATCGTAAATCCCCTTTCGCACTCGATTCCACCGGTCGCCAGCAGCGCGACGCGCTTCATTTCCCTCGAACCGTGTACAATCGAGAACGTTCGGTATTATACGCGGAGCTCGCGCGTGGCCGTTCGCTATATTTCATCGGTAGCTACCTGCACTTTCGTCACCGAGGAGAACCGCGCACGTTTTGTTCCAATAGTAATACACGTCCGTCAATCGATACAGCGCAGCCCCTCCCTCCCCCCATTTATACCCCGAGGGAGAAAGATATACAGCGTCCTTGAAAAAAAAGACAGGCAAAAAGCGGCAAATACACCGCAGAAAGAAAGGACAAGAAAAAAATGATCGTACTCTCCTCGTCGCGTTTCAATTACGCGCCGACTTGGCGCGAGTTAAAACCGGCGCGCTCTTTGGTTTGATGGAGTGCCGCATCGGCGCGACTGAGTCGCGCGGCGAATCGCGGTATAGATACGCCGATAGTAACGCCGGACGTGATCGCGGCCGATCTTGGAGGTTATGTATTTTATCCGTTTCCGGTTTGGGCTGCGCGGGAATCGACGCTGCTCGAGTGAGACGCAACGACCGATCGCATCGAGAGGGGTGATGGATGTTTCGCAATTACCCATTGTCTCGGGTTCGCTGCTGTAGCTGTGCGATATATATATATATATATCTATATATGAGTGTGTGTGTACGTATACATGATATAAAGCCTACATGGACATATGGTCTACGAGCGGGAAACAACTTTCCTGCCGCGCGGTGTTTCCAAGCGCCGATCGAGCGAATGCGGTGCCTATAGAGCTTCGTGTGTACATCTATATCCGCATATATATATACCCACACACACACATATACAATATATATTGGTTAGTAAACTGCCATGCGTATATATAGTACAACAAGTGGAATCATAAGGCTGTGATTGATATGTGAGACACGCGGTTACACATCGAACGAACCCGTGAGGTATAGACCTCCCCCTCCCCCCTCCTCCCGGACCTCCGTTTCCCGTGCTACTCAGCCGAGTCAGGAAATACTACCAGACACACACGTCGATGCACACAGAGCTCCGGGGGCCCGATTTACGAGGCATCGCTCGATCCCGACGAGGCTGCCTCGACGCTGTCGCGCGCGCGACTTCGACGCCGATGGCAGCGCAGGGCGTTTTTTTTTTTTTTTCGACGTGCTGAAACGGCCTGAATATTTATTTGCACCTCGTATCGATCAATTCGCGTCGACGGAGGCATCGCCGGGTTCGGTAGCGAGTTCGGCGGAGGTTCGCTTTCGTCGATCGCGCAATGATGACGAAATCAATAATTAGGAATGTACTGCTTATTGTCTTTTTTATTGCTTTTGCTTTGCAGGAACAAATCGTCAAATCGGTGGCCAGGAGGAATGAATTTCGATGCAATGCAAATTGTTTGACGAGCTGAAAATGTTCGCTCGGTCCTTCCGCGATGCCACAGGTATTTAAAACATTTTTCATCCGAAAGTTTTGCGAGGCTTTGACGCTCGAACGATGCGCGCCCGAAACTCTCCGTGCAGCTCTCGTGCGACTGTGGGCTATGTGTACGGCCAACCCCTAAATTCCTCCTCGGCGCATTTCCGCATCTCCGGTGCTCTCTCGCAGATGCGAGGCGAATTTATACACTCGACGCCGTTATTCTCGGTGTTTGCGACTATCGTTCGGACTATCTATTTCCGGGTTCGTCGCGAGCGCCTCGCAATCGAGAAGCAACTCCCACTCCTCACCTCGCCCGATAACCGGGAGATCGTTACGAGGAATGCCAAACTATTTGAGGCTCTCCGTGTGTGTGAGGGAATGGCGGGTATAAAGAGGAGAGAGAGAGAGAGAGATAAGTATAGGAATGCGGATATAGAAGACGAGGGTGCAGGTCAGACGCCGAAGGTCACGGATATCTCTTTCGATTATTTCTGGATAAAGTCGTATATCTATTGCGAATAAACATATCTATACGATATATGTAGGTACGTATATATATATGTACTGTTCCTGATACCACGTGTCGCATCGGACAAAACGAAAGATCCGAGTTCCACGAACCTGCATTACCATGCATATTAAATGCTTTTTCCAGGAGCAAGAATAAACGGGACCGACGACGGCGACGAGAACGGGAACGAAGGTCTACGATGCGAAGCAAAGTTCCTGCTTATTCTCGTCCCTCTCTCCAACTTCTGCGGACGAGGGTGCGCACCGCCGCTGTGGGGATATCCACGTGGAGGAGACGTATACACACACACCCGGCGGCTACAGGGTGTACAGAATGCATGCGCCGACGAAAAAAAAAAAAAAAAAACACCAGGTACTTGCGTATGAATGAGAGAAGGAATATGGTACTTTTGATTCCCCGGATCGCCGTTTGGAAATGATGAAAAATTACTTTTCAATGCGCGGCCAATTTTTTGAGAAACGAGCAAAAGAGCATTTATTTTTCAGTCCAATTCCATTTGCAGAAGTTGACCTAGCCTTGCCGGCTTCACTCGTCTTTTTTGTCTTCCGAAAAGATACCGAAGTTTCAGCGGTGTTGCAGTTTCATCGGTGAACAATCTGATTTTGTTCTTGAGCATTGAGACACTGGGTTTATCGTATATTGGGTTAATGGTAAGAAATACGCAGTACGAAATTAAATGTATAATTCCGCAAGAGACTTTTTCCTCAGCTTTGATCTGTAATACTTCTACAGCGAAGGAGCAGCAATCGGTCCTGAGTAGTGTCGGTCCGAGCTCTGAGCGTCGCCCGGAGCTTTAGTGGAAGCTGGTTTTATGCCGTCCTTTGAGCGCTAAGTCACGAAGGAGGATAAGTCGTCGGCGAACTGAAGTTTCGAAATTATTGCACATGCGACGGACTGCATCGTAATAAGAAGCTCATCTGGCGGACCGATCCGCCTGAACGAAAATCTTGGGCATCTTTTCGAGCGATTCGTCTGTGACGGTATTGCCTTCTGCTCGAGACTCACGAAAATTCTACATCCGATTGCCCGACGCGTCCTCGCTTCTCACCGCTCGAGAAAGTTTTATGGCTTATATGGCATCGCCGCGATAATACTCGCTCTTCTTTGGCGCACATGCGGCAAAACGGCTGCCTGCGCCGAAAAATATTCTGATAAGTCGCCGCCGAGGCGGAGAGGAATGAAAGCGAGTGGAAGGCGAGTCTGCCCCGTTGGTTTTCGCCATGGAGAGAACGCTCGGTGGAAAACGATCGAGTCGTAAAAAGGAGGCTAGAGCCAGCGCGCGCGGTATTGCCGGATGATGTAGTACCGCTGTGCGCCGGCTGACCGGAATATTATTCATATACCACGATAATGATAATAATGTATTTTAATATAAAAATGTATAATGCGTTCAGATTTCGTCGTAAAAATCGGACTAAAGCTGAACGTCGTAAAGCGCGCTCGTGTATAACCCTGACACCGGGAGTTAATGTAAATCCTCGAGGAGACGACGTTCTTTTATGGGAATCCTTTAGCGGGTATAATTGAAATTTGGAGCGTTACACGACGGTGGACTTGATATACGATTGATTTTATAGCGCGCGCGCAAAATTCTTATATCACCGACGTCGGAGTTATAGGCGCGTCGAGCGTATAAACATTTTCACCGGGTTCGAGATTATTATTTTCACGACGCATTACACGAGGCAAACTGTTATTTATAAACTGTTCAACGGCTTCGGGCGACTGCAGTAAAATTCGCAAAATGCTTCTGGGTTCGTCCGGTGCAACCGTCTGGCAATATTGCAAAATGATTTACCGTTGTCGCTCGTATATTCGGATGATACATTGATCACGGATATGCCGGACGTTCGTTAATAATTTAAACAACAGATACGCGGACAGCGTTGATTTAATTCGATTTAGTTGGTACGCGCGATATTGTTGGTTTTGGCGATTTTATTGAATGCAGATATCGGCGTAAACTGACGTGAGATAATGAATTATCGTTTAGCGAGAGTCGCGTACGAATTTCGCCCTCCACACGTCCAAGCACTTAGGAATGATTATAGCACATGTAGGACGCGTATAGGTGGTGATATTTCAGAGAGTCACTTGAACGTGTAAATATTGCGGGCTGACGAAATTGCGAGCAAAAAAAATGTGCAGACCTTTGCAGCATTTCAGCGGGAGTAGAGGCAGAGAACGTGTAGGGAATTTATTCGGACCGTGGGTTTCACATATAAACAGAAGTTAATTTCGCAGACAATGATGACATGGAAAATTTAAGGCTGCCACCACAGTGAATGTGGAAAACCACGAGGTCAGCGTGAGATGGCTGCAGCCAGAATAACAGTCGAGTATAGAGAATCTATGGAAGCTTTGCAATAGGTGGCGAAGGGTAGTTCACTCTCGGATCATAAAATAGGGGTCACAAAAATGCAAAGCTCACTGAAAGTAGCTCGGTCAGCTAGGAATCGAAGGGTGCGCACCCTGCTGTCGACCCCGAGGTCGGAGACATTCTGACTCTTCCTCCCTCTTACGTTTTCGTAATAAACAAGAATGTAATAAATTCCAAATTTTCTTTTGAGAAAATTGCATTTTTTTTTCGAGGTCTGCCTTCGACGGGTATGATGATGATAATAATAATGATAATATTCTGTGAAACCGAAGCTTCTGGAGTACAATTTTCTCAAAGGAAATTTCTTTACCGAGCGCAGCCTCGACCTACTATTAATAAATTCCGACTCGCATTCCTTGACAGCACTTCGGATGCCGAAATAATTAAATTAAAAGTGATACCATTTTTATAAAAAAATGTATGCGATTTCTTCTTAATAACACATTTTTCTGTATTACTTCGGGTATACTGAAAGATTTTAATTTTTCAATTTGCTGTTTCTTTTCAGGTATCTTTAAGCAGTTCGAGATAAAAAGGAGGAGCGAAGCAGGCACTGTCTTCAGAACAAAAAGATTAACATCATAAAATGCAAGGTTCCCGCGAATTGCGTAACCGTCAGCTTACGTTAGTCCAAAAATAATTTTGCAAGTGATAACCAGTTATAATTCAAAGCAGCTTAATCGTCGTTTTCCTTTTTCTCGTTCTACAGAGAGCGGAGCGAAAGAGACAGAGCGGACGCGGTCGTAAAAAAAATAATGGTCACCATACGAAGCGGAACCGCGTGGCAGCTTTTCCGAATGGAATTCCACCGACGATAATCCGGACGAAAATTCTGCTCCTGCCTCGGCAAAAAGTGCTCGGCGATAACAGAGAAAAAAAAGAAAAACGAAAAAAACGAATGGATTACGAGCCGCGGATAAGGGATTTTATGAAAGGTAATTTTGGCTGCGAAGATAAACCTTTGTATTCATTCGCCGGGCGAGCAAAGCTCACCGGTCGTTATTCGCCGGTAACTGTGGTCAGTGATGCGAATGACAGACGCGGAACAACGTGATTCCGCATCGATATTAGCGTTTTCACGGACAATGACGAGGATGTAAATGTTTTCAGACGACGCCGCAAGAGGAGACGGAGGAGACGGCTCATCGCCCGTTGGTTTCGTACATATCTGGTGCTCTTGGTCCTGAGCGACGATGCTGCGACCCGGTGACCTTTTCCAAAGGGAGGCTGAGGGGAAAAAGGTGAAGCGAGAGCAAACCGCGCGAGACGGAGGAGCAAAGAGGACGCGGTCGAAGCCGAGGAGCAGCCGAGGAGAAGCAGCCGCGGCGAAGGTGTACACAGGGGGCGGAGACGTGGGGTGAGCAACGAAACCGAGGGTGAGGAAGTAAGACGGGGGGAGGTCTCTGTGTTACTCGACGGAGAAGGAAGGTCGCGAAGCGGATAGAGGCTGAGCGAGAGATAAACAGAGACGGAGTGACGGACAAGGAGCGAGAGATAAGAGCGAGGGAGGAAGCGGTAGTCATGGAAACGTGTTCGACTGGCGGTGATGCTGCGCGCCTCTTCCTTAATCTAAACCCTCATTGACCGCGGGTCTAGCCTTCAACTTATCAGACGATATGCTATATAGTCGCGCGGCTTGAGGAGACTGGACGCGAAAGCGAGAGAGGAAGCGAGAGAGAGAGACGGAGATTGTGCACGCGCTCTCGAGGGTCAAATGTATTCTGACTCGGTGGCTTCTCGACGGGGCCTTAAATATATGCCGCCCGTAACACGATCGGTCTTATCGGGGAAATCAATAAGCCTCGGGAAATGAGAGATTGATAGCGAGACTGAAAAGGTGGTCGAACCGAAGCGACGAATTAGCCTGGGTCAACAACATGGAGATGACGGTGGGTTCGACGTTGGAAAAAAAAATAGAAAACGAAATATCGCCGCACGATCGATGAACTGTAAAACAAAAAAATCTACTGCGAGCAGTGGAAATGGGCGTGTACGTAGTATCGGCGAACACTCGGCCATACAGGAAGGTAATCCCCTGGATTGCAGCGGGAACGATCACGTGAAGCCTTGAAATTCAAACGTGACAGGAAATTCTCATGCCGATGGTACAGCGAATTTTTCACCTCTTCTTCTGCGTTGCTCCGCGCTCACGGATGAAATGTTTATCGCCCCCCTCCCCCGAACCTCGTTTGCTATTTACAGGGCTGCAGTCGAAAATGCTTTTCGCTTCATCGATACCCTCGATAACCGGTGATTGACAACGCAGCCCAGGGATTTGGAAAAATGTGGTGGAGCAAAAACGGAATGGGAATTTAGGAGATAGAAAAAAATGAAAATCGTCACGGACGTGCGGATAAATTTTCTTTATAAATTCGCGCTTTCGGAAGCGCCGAGTGACGAGAAATATTGGAATCGGCCCGATGTGTCATTTGCCTTCATGAATATTCTATCAGACACTTCCATTCGGTGGTTTACCAAGTTTTATCCACCCCAAGGCACCACATAAGGGCTTAAGAAACGGTTCCACGGTCGTCCAATGGGAAAGCCGAATAAAATGTTCATGGAAGGATTTCGCGATTCATATTCGACAGGGTTGGACCCAACGAGCTTGAAAATGTCTCGAATATCACGAGCCACCGAGCGTCGTGAGAAAACTTGTGGTAACAACAAGAAGAGCGCGTAAAATCATCATCGAGGGATCCTTTATGGAGCGTGTTGCGAAACTTTTTCGAGCTGGAAGCAAAAAAAAATCGCGGAGCGACGAAGAAGCGAGACGAAATTATTAATAAACGCACGCCGTGAGGACGCAGATATGAATGAAAAAAAAAAAAAAAAAGAATCCTGTGTACGGAAGCTGGTGGGAAGAAAAAGAGCAGAAGTGGTGCGATGGGACACTCAGAAATTTTTCGAATGGTTCCCGGATGAGCGGAGGAAAGCGAGAGAGAGAGAGGAGAAAAAACACGACAATCGAGCTTCGTCCTAGAAAGGATCCCCTTGGGCTGTTGAAAATCGTACTGGTATATCCCTTTCCTACCCCGTCGCGCGCGTGATCTTTTTTTTTCCTCTTACTTTTTCACCCGGAGTTTCGAATGAGAAAAAGATAGGGAGCGAAGCGCGGGGAATCAGCGACCGAGCGCCAGAGTAGCGGCTGATATGAGGGACAATGTGTGTGCTTGGACGAACGAATATCTAAAGGCTCCACGGGAGCTCGAGCGCTTTTACGCTGAACTCCGGCGAGAGCGAGTGGAAAACCAAGACCATCGCCGCCGTATGTTGCGACTGTGGCCCCTCCGTGAATTTCCAATGAAACATTCATGCAATAATTCGCACCCCTCCGATCGCCCTCCCACCTCCCCCCTCTACCCCCTCCCTACTTGCCGCTCCGGCACCGACGCAGATTGAAGTTTCTTCTTTGTTTTATTCGGATCGTAACGTCGAGCTTGTGTGCCTCTGTTCCCGGTGGCGAATACGTTTGAAACTTTCACAGCAGACAAAACACCCACTCGACAATACGAATGATCTTCCCGCGGTATCGTTAAACTCGATACTTGATACCCGCGCGCGTGTAAATTGTTTTTCCGAACTTTCGGCAAAAGCACGCGCATGTAATTCCTGCGCCAATTACCAAAGTTTACGCACGTAATAACCATTCACGGTCTGTTATTCGTTGTCGTTACTCTGTCTGAAGTATCTTCCGATTCGAGCTGCACAAATGTTTACATGTCCATAATTCTGACTGTAGATGTATCTATTTTTCGAACAAATTATCGTAAAATACAACGTCAACTCGGGTTACCGAAATTCGTTGATAAACGCTTTGAACAGAGGTGAAGATGATGTGAAAAATTATTTTTGTCGCTCAGCAAACGAAGCGATGAAATATCGCCGGGCTGTATTTAAAATGAAATGAAGTGCGAACGTGTGAAAAACTCAAAATAAAAAAAAATGTGCTTTCCGCGCGGATAAAGAGAATTTCGGAAAAATTGCTCTTTATGCTTCGCGGAGAGGTTTCGAGTTGCGCTAACGAGTTAAGTGGGAGATATAAGCTCGCAGCCTGTTAGAGATAAAATCGTCAATTCCATCTACAGAATTTGGCGAAGCTCGCGAGTTTAATTGTCGCCGTATTTTTTTTTTTTACTTTTTGCCTCGCGAGATTTTGAGTGGGTGTACGTGGAGGGCGCGTTTCTTTTAATTCCAGCACACGTTATGGCCTGATTACATTCCAGTACAGAGAATTTCACATTAGCTCGCAGAACTGCCGGAGGATATGAAAACGAAGAATACATAAACTTCACGTCTGGCGCTCTCGCGTCCGTTTTCCTCAGTTTCGGTCTCTGTGTGTTGGCGCGAACCACCCACTGCTATTTCTTTCGTCTCGGTAGTGGGGGTGCAATCGTTTTCAGCGTAACTTTCAGGGGGTTGTCGCGGATACGCGTAATATCCACGTTGCGTATGCAAACGTTATGATGATGTTTTACGAAGAAGAAGAAAAAAAGGCGAGATGTCTCAGGGAGGCAGAAACGTAAAAGAGCTGCCATACATAAAACATGATATTTTTCTGCTACTGCGTCAAATATGTTCTTTAATGAAGAACGAATATATCCAAGGGATGCACACACACACTGCATTGTGTGAACTACGTGTTGTGCAGTTGCTCGATCTCCCTGAGCTTTTACATTGTTACGACAAACTACCCGAGTCGCGAGAAGAGACGAATAACACGGGAATGCTCGGCGAGACATTTCCATTATCTTTGCGCGACACACAAGTTGTACCGGGGACGCGCCCTCCGCCCTCTTATTATATGGACTTCACTTCCGCTGTGTCAGGCAGTGAATGCGGGATGAAAATCACGCGTCATTGTTTGCACCGTCAGGAGGAATAAAAAAAATAAGACGTCTTTATTTACGTCTGTTATTGCTTGTAATTCGGACGAAGTATTTTTAAAAATGCGGATCGGTCCTTGGAAAAGGAGGTACTCAACGATTTCCTCCGTTTGTAGAATATTCCCGGTTATTTTTTTCTGTTCCTTCTATGATACTCGGGCGCTACTTTATTTCTTATTTTATTTTCAATATTTTTGTTCTCCTGTGTGTTTCAGAGAGCACGAGGAGAAAAGCACCGGACGCACTCGAGTGTGGAACCCGTCGTATACGGATGTAGAGTGCGAGCAATCATCGAGCTTTTTCCGATTTCTGTTCAGCACGTGTGCAAAGTCCGGATAACGTATAATGGGATGGCCGAAGGGACATATCCTAGATTTGCTCAGCTAGGTAAATACTCGGGTTGACCGGCACCAGCGGTGGAATAGCGGAGAGCTTATACTCGTCCATACACACGGACGCAGAGGATCCGCACAAGTCTTTCCAGGAAACGGCAGGTCGAGCGTGTTCGCCGCGGATTTCAAGGATTGTCAGATATCCTAGACCCGACGCCAAAAAAGGCCCATATGGAGGTTACGACATTTTTAATCAACTTTTAAAAAGATGGTTATTCAGTATCTGATTGGTCGTTGGGAAACCGGCAGCTGTTTGATGTTTAATATCGCGAAATTTGGCAGTTTGTCAGGAAAAAAATCGTTTTTCGCGGTTTTCTCCTCGAATTTTCGATTTTTCGGGCAAACACATGTCGTTTTTGGAATCAGCGGAAAATTTTCCATCGGATAGGGTTTTCAAACTTGGGGAAATCGAAAATTTTTTTTTCGACCAATTTTGCGAAAAATGGTAAGGGGTACCCCTTCTAAAAATGTGCGATTTTTGAGGGTCAACTTTAAAAATCTGCAAAAAATCGAAAAATCGAGGTATCGAGTTCCGCCTGGCGGCATTCTCTTCGTTGAAGAGTTTTCTTTCGAATGCAAAAAGAAAATCCCGATTATATTGATCCAAAGAAAAATTACGCCGATTTTAGTAAAGTGCCAAAATTGGGAAAAAGTGAAAAATCGTTTTTCGGGTTTTTCTCCTCAAATTTTTTATTTTTCGGGCAAAAACCGATCATATTTGGAATCAGCGGGAAATTTCCCATCGGATAGGGTTTTAAAACTTCGTTAAATCGAAATTTTTTTTTTTCGCCAAAAAACGGCAAGGTTCTTTCCTACACCGGCTAAACTCCGACCGCGCGCGTCTTTGTTCCTAGTAGAGGATGAAATAGTAATTGTCGAGAACATCGTCGACATAATTACATGTTTCAACGGCATAGTACTTATTAAAACACCGATTTATTTTTCAGTACCCGTGGACCGCCCGTCGCAAGATGAAACGTTGCGTCACGATCGTCCCAGCAGCAGCTTCCGCTTCCCACATACGCGAAGTCTGCGGCAACCCACGCTCGCACCTGTTCGTCGATTTACTTCCCGTTACCGCCGCGAGCTGCTACGCCCTTATCGCTTCTTTCGGTTCCGCACAATCGAGGAAGTTGTGCGGCGTGTGTCCCGTCGTTATCTCGAGCTCCACGTCGTCGTTGCCAGCTATAATACCTACGTGGCCGTTTGCTCGCGCTGTATCTTCGCCGAGGATTTGGGTCAACGCAAGTCGGCGGCGGGATATTGCGCGAACGTGAATATCGTCAACCGGTCGTACGGCGAGCGCGAGCACCGGGGACGCAATCATCCAGCGGCCGACGACGTCCTGTGGTTGTACAGCGGTGGTTCGTATCCTCGTCCCCAGTTACTTTTCTCTGTCTTCCCGCCGCATCTCGTGGATTCTACGCAGCTTATTCCCTGCTTTTCCTGACCTCTTTCACCGCCATCCACTATTTCCGTATTTTTCTCTCTCCGTTCCATCGCGCGTACTTCTTTTTTTTTTTTCCTCGCGGTAGAACAGACAGAAGCACTTCATTTCGTTTGTTATCGGGAGGACGGGAAATTTCGTCATTACGATTTGGCAATGGAATATCACGTACGCTCTTGACCCACATAGCGGATATCGATTCGTAAATGAAATCGCCGACACGTCGTGTCGTCTCCCTCTTCTCCGCTTCCACCAACTTTTACTCTCCTTCCTTCTTCGGGCTCCGCTGTACCTGCTCTCCCTCTCCCGTATATATGAAAGGTTGTGCAGAAGCGAAAAGCTGTCACGCTCGAGTGGTCTAGCATGTTCGGATATCGCATCACGGGTGCATCCTATATGCAGTATTCTCGCTTCCACGGGGTGCCACATTTTCGTTCGATAAAACTTTGATACTCGTAGGCCAAGACCCGTCGGGCAGCTCTGGGTATTTTCGCGCTGCGAAGTTCTCATTAACCCCTTCGATCGACGGGCTTTTGCACGTTGAAGAGATGGCAAATCTCGCCGACCGATCACTCTTACGCGACAAAGTTGAAAAATAGCACTTCAATAATGTTTACCGCCGAATGCATCTCTGAGAAAACTTGAATAGTGTCTCTCCACGTCCCCAAAGATGACTGAATAATAAACCACAAGACAATCCCCGTTCCTCTCGGCTCGTAAAGCGAAAGCAAGAAAATAAACGACGCCGAGCCATCCCGCGGGAAAAATATTTTCCTGACTATAAAGTGAATGCAATTTTGGAAAAATATTTTCATCCAAAACACTCGTTACACTTTGCCTCTTCTTCTTCCACCGCCAACGTTGTAAAAGTTTATTCATTTTTTGTCATGCCCCGCATCTTTCGCCCTCCAGGCTTATTCTGTCAGTAGATTCGATTACTTCCGGCGCAGCGGTATCGAAGGCAGATGACAAATGCGGGTCTGGCGCCGAAGTGCAATATGAACTGCCGAGAGAAAAATATGTAATCTGTGCGAGCGGCAAAAGTGCCGCAGCGTCGGGAGCCGCGCAACTCGGTAACGGCAGTGGAAGTTACTCCGTCGGGGAGTATAGAAAGAAAACGAGGGAGGAAGAAAAAGAAGCGAGAGGACGCGAGAGGAGCCGGAAAGCAGCTCGCACGTACCGAGGGAGCCGGACCGAAGCGCGGAAGGCAGAGAGAAGAGCTTTATCGTTGCTTCTAGCTCAACCCCGAGGACGAGGCAAGAGGGAAGCTTCGAATTTACCGTCGAGACGACGACGACGACGACGCCGACGACGACGACGAATAACACGACAATTCGCGAACATCGTGCAAGGCTCTTCCACTGCTGCAAGTCAGTCGTACCAGCCGCGCAGTCACAGAAACTCCGAACCCTTGCAGCCTCTGTATATGCTACTTTGCCCGAGCTTTGCCTTCTCTTCCATCGGCTCTCACCGAATGTGTACACTCTGGATCCAGACGGCAAATCCTAACGTCGACGTGAACGCGTTCGAGCGCGATGCATAGAATAACGAAAAAGGGTGAAGTGAAGAGAACGAAAAAAAAGGGAAAAGAGAAAAAGAGAAATAAGACGACGAAAAGCGAGGCGAGAAAGGGAGAGGGGGGAAAGAGAGAGAGACAGAGACGTGACATTTCCATAAGCTGCACCTAGGATCGAGTGACATCGCTACCCAACCGAGTTTACACAGTAAATAACTCGATTCGCGTGCCCCGAGTGAATGTCAATTGTCAACGACGCGAGTGTTTTCGAGCGCTCGCTGCGAGAACGAATCCATCGACTTTGTCAAAGTCATCAGCACACGAGACACTCGTTACCATAAATTAGCGCCGCTGCTGCTGTTGCTGCTGCTGCTGCTGAACGCTAAAACATTCAAATTACAGCGTAGTTCGTGCCGCGGGTAAATGCAAAATATATTGTGTCGAGTGAATGCTCACTCGTGTTGCCGCACGGCCAAACGCCAGTCGAGAGTCTTTGTCTGTTGGTCCATTTAATTGTGTATTTATCTGAGGCATTTGTCGGCCAGAACGTTATTCGATACATTTGTCAATGTTTTTTTTCGAGCGCCTCAAATTTATCATTAACGCATCTCCGAAACTCGAGCTCGCGATTAATTTTCATTTTGGCCCTGTGATTAATTTGTAACCGGCGCATTGTCAACTAACCGCGGTGAAACGTGGCGTTCCGCGTGGTGCGGTAAATAATCAACGCGCCGTTGGGTCGCAGCGATTTGATGTGGTCGGTGGGTTTATGCGAATCAAGCTGGGTACTGCGTTTTTTTTTAATCGTCATTATAATGCACCGAAATTGTATCCGCGAGGGTAAACAAAAAGTCGCAAATAACAAATGTGGGGAGGGAGGTAACGAGCCTTGCGTATTTACGTCGAGCAACGATCAGAGTGCTTCCCGGTGTGTAACATTTTGAGGTGTTTCGCCGCGGTTTCATAAAATTTATAAGCTCCCCCGGTTGTTCCGAACGATTTATCGTATTGACACGGATATTCAACTGATAATAATTGCTTGTTTCGCCGGTATTAATAAAGATAATTGCATTCGCTTATTGTTTAGCAAATACAAAGCGGCTTACCGTGTAGAAGCGATTCCACGGTACAACGATAAAATCCTCCGGCCGACAATGCCCGAGCGAATGAAAAACGATCCCCGGAGCTTTGGCGCTTCCAATAGAGCGAGATTACGATTGTTGAAATTCGAGAGCGCAGTCCGGTCGGCTCGTTGGCCAACGTTAAACTTATACGCGGACGAAATTCATCATTCCGTGTGACTCTTAAAAAATAGTTGTAAAATCAAATGAGCGTGAAAAAAACGGAGTCGTCGCTTTTACGACGTTTCGACGAAACGGCACGAAGGGCTTTTGCCACATCAAGTTAAACAATTTAAGGTTCCGCGCGTGGAAGTTGCTCGGTTTATATTCGCTCGCTTTTCACTCGGCCGTCGAGTGAAATGCGAAGAAAAAAAATACATGAAAAATTTTTATATGTCCGATGTGAAAAGTGGCGGCGCGGGCCGTTGGCCAAAGTTTAACGGGTCGAAAAACAAAAGTTGCGACGACACAGCATAAGAGATGACCCCCCCCACCCGTCATCCGGATATATTCATGGACTCTTTATACAGAACGCTAATCCACGGTTAATGCCTTTTATGTACTTTCAGGAACTTTGCAACGGCGAAAGAGTGTGGAGAGAGGGGAACGAGAGAATGAGACGAGACACAACGATGCCCGTGAAGCGTGGACGATGAAGGGGAATGCAAAGTAAGCATCGTCGGAATAATGTGTGAGTCTTATAATGCAAAACTACCTTACACAGTAAAAAACAGGCCAAGCCATTTAACAAACAGCCATTATTTTTTCAATTGTTGCAGGAAATCAAAGGATCCTCCGCGTTCTACTCAACGCAATCGTCTTACTAATGATATTATCGTTTTGTCATTACCTTATGAGCAACATCTAGGTCTATGGGGCTTTTTTCAGGTGAAATCGGCGGAATTAGGCGAACAGTTGCCATTTCGCGATATTATTATTATCAATTGTTCGTTCGACCGACAATAAATTTCACTACGTGAGACACTGTTGTTTAACCTTATCGGAATGCATTGTTCGGTGGCGCGACACGATTTTTTATCCATTTTTGTTAACCGTATGAATTATCGTCACGCTTTCGTTTTGGGTTTTATTTAATTCTTTTTTTTTCTGTGTTATTTAGATCTTCACTTGATGTGCGCCTGCGATGTACCGAGCATATGAAGTTGTTCGGTTCGGGGAGCAGCGTCACTGATAACGAAGTACGATTTGCGATGTACGTTCACCGCCAGCACTGTTGGCCGAATTTTTATATTCAACTGCGTATCTTTTGTTATCCCCCACGTTTCGCCGTTGTTTACGATCGGTGAAATTCACTATTTGTTAGCGAACTTTAGGAATCACAATTTTGCGGAATCTTTCTGGTTTTAAACGTAAATTTGTTTTATCATCGTGACTCACACCTAGTCGCACAAATCGTCGAATATCGTACCGATTACTTTGCACATTTACACAGTCGTCACGAGTGTCACGTCCAACCGACAATTGGACATCACTTTGCTATTATATTCGACGAGTCTCGCGGCTACTTATCGCGGTAGTACAGGAACTTTTGAGCGCAGCAGCATAACAAGTTTTGGAAACTAATTTTCCCACCGATATTACGACAATTTAATCCAGTTCACTTATGCATTATTAATTTTAACGCGCGTTTGCCCGCCAGCTTTCGCAAAATTTATAGAGCGTTCATTAAGATACACAAGGGTTGAGGTTGCCGTTATGGCTACTTTGCATATCAACCCTTTTCCGCTGTGCATTACAGAACGTGACACGAGTTTTGCAATATCCCACGTCGACTGCGTTCGAAGAATACTTTCATTCTCCTCGCCAATTGTATCCTCCGGTTCTGCCAAACGAGATAAAAAAAAAGATTCAATGACAATCAAACTCGTTTCGATTGTGACAATCGTCAATGCGTCGAGTTCGGCGGAATCAGAGATCTCCAATCGCAATGAAATTCGTGCGGCGCGTTGGAAGCGAACCTAAGTGACCAGCGTGCTCGTTTTCCCACCCTTTATGCTTTTCCACGTTTGTCCTTTATTTCGACGTTATCGATCCGTGTAATCCTCTTGATGGAATTCTAATATGGCCCTTTCGTCCTACTTTTCAATAACCCCGCCAGATTCGATGTTTGAGAATATATAGAGACACCCGAACGCGGCTCAATTCCGTTCTAAGATCCAGTGCGTTTCGAGCACCCTCCGCGATCCCACACACCCGATTTCGAATTCCGTGTTACCTTTATGAATACATTGACTCGGCGCGTGTATATCGACGAAGGAATATTTTCCATAGTCAAAAGTGGGTCAATGGAAACCGGGTATCACGCTCGGAATTCCGTTTGCCTTTGTGGAAATAACATTTTTCAAAGTGACATCGACGCTCTGTAGACTCGAGGAGCGAGACGACGAAGAGGGCGAGCTTTTCATCCCAATGAAAAAAAAAAAAAAATTAGAAAAAAATAGACATCGAGAAATTGAGGAAGATGGATTATTATCGACAACTAATCTTTCTCTTTTTTCCAGACCCTTCTGCATTTCCCGCTGGCTACGAAAGGAGGCGACTTGGAAGGTTCGAGCGACGACATCACAACAGCGATTCTCGCTAATTGATTTCCTTTATCGGAGGAATATTCTGCATCGATTGCCGAAGGGATCACCGATGACGTGGTGCAAGGTATTATATCTAACGTCCTATCGATCTTCGTTCCTCTCAGTGTTTTTTGCCTCCTAATGATAAGTCACATCTTGACTGTTAACCGTTTGCGAGAGGAGCCATAAGACCAAGGTCGAGTAATCGAATGAAGACCCTTACACCTTCCAACCACCCTCGTTAGTCCCGTCTTCCATCGACGTTGGCCTTGACAAAAAAAAACCCCTCGTCAGAATGTTGCCCTCCATTCAGCTGCACAACCGTTTGGCAAAATTCGCAATGCACACGTGCAGATAAATTCCAGAAGTCCGGATCAACATTGTCCTTGAGGCGTGTGTTTCCGCATATTTACACAAAATTATAAACTCAACGCCCGAGAATTAAATCCCCCGTCTCTCCCTTCGTCCCCTGGGTCCCACGACTTCGTGACAATACATTCCGCTCGGAGCAAACTCGCGGCTGTCCTCGCAGAAGAAGAGTCATAAAGATATCCCGCAATGCTGCCCGACGGTTTTCCTCATTTCGCCGTATTAATAATACACAGGGACGCGCGGGGGATGAAGAAAAAAAAGAAAGTTTCAACCGCGAGATTTCTTCCACTCGCCGGGGCGAAACTCGCCCCGCGGCGACGCGGCCGAGATGCGGACGATATAAACGCAATAATCTCGAGACTCAGAAGTGGAATTAGAATTTTTCCGATTAGCCTTTGCCGCCTGGGCCGCGCGTCGACGAAAATTCGGCGAAAATTCGCGGACGAGGGCGCGTAACGCGCGACGGGTAATTTGTCCGGGGTGTCTGCCACGCGCGAAAATTCTTCGTTCACCCCCCTCCCCCCCGAATGTCGCGGCCCGCGAGTCGAGGGAGGAAGACAAAATTATCTCGAAAATTTACGACCCAGGGGAATTCGCCTGACAAGGATCAGCATCAACCGCCGAAACCCTCCTTCACCCTTCCCCCAAGCACTTCCGCCATATGCGCGGTCTCTCCATATATACCGACACCCTAATAAACATTCCGCAGGCCCCGCAGTTCGGATACTTCAATAACGTGTAGTGTGTCGAGATTGACGTCGGGAATTCAACGTCCCTCCTCTTCACGCGCTCAACAATGTCAGGCCACTGCGATGATCAAGTTGCGCGACGTGCATTCCGGGTCCATGCAAAATGTGGCAGCCCGTTTTTGCCTAACGAGGCGATGGAATCCATCCTATTAAAGGTCTGTCTTATAATTAACTGAGTTAACAGTTTGTGGAACTAACGAATTTTTTTTACAAAAATTATTTACCTACTGACTAACTTGCCAAATGTTTCAGGTTCACCTTTAATCGGAGGAGCGCGAGATTCACGGGGGCGAAGTGGAAATGAGAAAAGAAAATCTACGCGCGAAGTCGTCGTCGAGTCTGGAGATTTATTTAACGATCGGGAGTAGCGAGCCGCTTGCTTCTCGTCGTGCAGTCGCCGCGGTAATTTCTGTTGTCGGGCTCGTCGCAGACAACGACTCGGCCGAGCTGGTCTCGACCAGACCATCCCCTCGCCACGCGAGCCCGATGTCCATGAATATAATTTAACCGGAGAGGCGCAATCGGATTTGCATGGAAATCGCGTCAAACGCTCTGGGCTCGTTGGTTCTTTTCTCTCTCGGGCGTTTCCGCCCAGTACCGCATGATGAATTCGTCTTTCTCCTGGCGGACGCGGCAGCTCGGGAAAAAGCCACCGAGCGCGCTGCGATTTTCCAAAGCTCCGGAGATGCGAGTTCGACCACGAAAAAAAAAAATAAAACGAGAGGCGAAAGGGATGAGAGAACGACGAGAGAGAAAAACGCGGCCTTTCGCGGTTTACGTAAATCCGACTGGACGGACCCGTCTGTTCGCATGATTCCGGCATAATCCGCTGAGCCGTCAACGACGAAACGAACATTGTTGCCTGTACACACACACAAACGGGTTGTACCTTGGCCCAGCAGCAGACCCAGGGGGGTTTTATATCCCCGGTTGCACTACCAACCGCGAGACAACAAAAAGTGGAAGCTTTTATGCGCGCCATTATCGAGGTCGTCAAGCGTGCACATCAATCCTGGTTTTTTTTTTCCCACCATTGCTGGCATCATTTCTCGGCGCGGTGAACAACGAAGGTTACGGCCGCGTTATTCTTGGCCAGTGCCGTTATTACCGGTGGTTTTGAAAACTCGCGCCTCGTTGTCCGCGGTTTTTAAGCCCCAGTTCGGCTGGACGTGTCATTGAAATAAGCAAACAAATCAGTGTCGCCCGAGAATACAAGCCGAACGGATGTGATTTTAATGAAAACGGAATCGAAGAACCTGAGGAGGCTCCTCGACGATGCGACGCGAATGGGGTACTCCTGTTTTCATGGCAAATATATATTTTAGCGTTCGAATATGCGCCTGATGCAGTAACATTTTGAGTGCGATTCGTGACTACAGTTACGAGCCCAATTCCCGCGGGATTTCTCGGATACACGGCCACGGGTAAGGCTCACGGCCAGTTGAAAGTCCCGCGCGAAGATAGCTGACGTAAAAGACGTGTAAAATATTTATCGTTCCAGACTTTGAGCCCTAATAAAGGCCCGAATGGATGCAATGTCTATTTCAACGCTGGGGGATGCTAAAAGGACTTTTGGTCTACGGGGGGCGATTCGGAGCCAGGAATACAGGACAAGAGACCATGAAGTTTGTAATCTTCCAGCGTCATAACTGGATACTTCAACGTTAAAACTAACCGAGCTTTGTGAGTGTTTCAGAGTCAAGAAAACAGAGGACAAGAGACCGCAGCTGTTGCAATTTTTAAAAAACCAAAGAAGTCTTGGAATTGTCATGAAAAATGTAAGACCTATACTCCAAAGCCCAACGAGAGCTCCCACGTTAGCCAAGCACCTTCGACAATGCTACCGGCACCGGAAAAAAAAAGTGCAAAACCATCCGCCCAGGGAACACGAGCACGCCGATCAGATTACAATCTCGTTATCCGCCGAAATCCTCGCCCGGTGCCCGGAGCGCTGATAAAAGGAAGCACTCCGAATACCCGACGAGCCGGTTTTCCGTTCGGCCAACCGGAAGCACACGGACCCACCGTTCCAGGTGTAAACCGCACGGCAGGGCCACCACGACCGTCGGATATCTCGGAATCAACACGAAGCTCCGGAGCCGCAAGATAGCCGGACGTCTCGCGTCGACTGACGCGTCTTCATCGCGATCAACGCGTCGTCCGCGGTCGAAATTGATTTCACTTCACGTGCAACTGTGCCGACAGCGATATCGGCGCGACGCGGGCAGCTGTTCGTCGTCATATCGGCCGCCGTGCGGGATAATTGATGGCGCGTTAAACGCGAGGTCATCGTCGCCATCCTCGTCGTCCTCGTCGTCCTCGTCGTCCTTGGCATCCGCGTTACCGTCGACCCGGCGACGCCGCCGCTGCTGCTGACCCTCGGTTTCGCTGCGTCCCAACCGCGTCCCAGCTGTCGGTGAATCGGTGTCTCGCTGCTGCTGCTGCTGTTGCTCCTCAACGTGCAGCTGATCGTTGCCGAACTCGTCGACGAGCAGCCCCGTGACTTGCCTGAACGACGTCCAACCTGCGCTGTCGGATTTCCACGACGACGTTGACGGTCCAGCAGCGGATCGAACTAGGTGGTGGCGGCCGCCGGAGCCGGCGGGATTCCCGCCCGGCGAGGTACGTTCCTCCGTTCGCACCTCGTTTCGCCGGCACATCTTTCGCGTCGGTTTTTACCCCCGATGGACGCGGCGGCCGATCGTGACGCGCGCGCGGCAGCCCCCTTTGATATCACATCACACGTATCGGAGTTCGCCCGCTGGTTTACCGCTGATAAGCCAGAAGGTAAAATAAAACGAAAAAACACTCACAGAAAATTGCGTGCGAAATATTCAAGACAAACCGCACTCTTCGCAGATATCGCAACTAAAAAAAATCTCTCTTATTTTCCTCCAGGTTTGCCTGTTCGAATGTGCCACTCGGAGGAGGAACAAAAATCGGCCAGGAACTGTCCCGTCGTCCGGTGTTCAACATCGGGGGTGGTTTTTTTTCGTCGCCCCTCTTATCCGAGTAAAAGCTTCATCGTTCTTGTCCTCCGATGTCTGCGCTTTTTTTTTTTTCGTCTCCGCCCGGAGCCGCTGAAAGCTGAGCGATGGACCGAGCTTCACGACACGCGAGCGCGGAGGCCCGACGAGACGCACTGAGGCAGCGGCGTCAGCGGCATCGCCACCCAGCGGAAACTTCTCCCTCGAGTCTTTTGGCGTCACGGAGAAAGAGAGAGACACAACGACGACGACGACGAGGGAGACGGCAGCACGGGACGAGAATTCCAAATGGTGCGGTATAATTTGTCCCGACGCTGTGTTGGGAATCCTGGGGACGCGCGGGAACTCGCAGGAGGCTCGGGCGTCGCGCGCGCGCGCTCAGCCCGTGTCTCTCCTCCCGGTTTCTTTCGGTCCGCACCACGTACACGCTGTCCACGGGGCCCGAGCGTCAGTCAACTAGTCTCTCGGTGTATTATATTCACCCTCCCGCCTCCCCACCCTCCCGGTAACGAATACCCGGAGGGTTGGCGCGCGCGTGTCCGCGACCCCCGACGCGCGATGCCGCGCGCGCTACGTGATCGGAAAGACGACGACGACGACGACGACAACACACCCCCGGATTCTCACTTTGCGTCGACGGCGCTGGAAACTTTTTTGTCCTTTTATCAACGACGATCACGACGACTTCACTCGTCGCGCACTGCACACTAAATATCATATATTTTCCAAACGTTAATTTCTTCAAAATTAAATCTCCAGCATATATTTTTTTTCTCTCTCTTTTTTAGATAGTTATCGCTGTCGCTGTGATCAGCGTTTTGTTTATATTCTGTCGATTCGTGCGTGTGTGTGTGTGTGTCGAATGGCAATTGCGTGGAGCGAGCGTACGACACAGCGAGAGAGAGCAATGAGAGAGCGAGAGAGAGAGAGATAGTGAGAGCCGTGGCGAGCGTCCGCAGGCTGCGACGCTCCCGACAGGACTGCGCCGCTGTCGCTTCTTCCTCCTTTCACCCTTCGCGAGACCGCCGCTCGACGGTGGTGGCAGCGGCGGCGGCACCGGATCCGAGGCGGGGGCGAGCGAACGAGCGAGACGGACGCGCGCGCGGATCGTGCGAGCGAGCGGAGGGAGCGCGACCGCCACCACCACCACTGCCGGCCGTCGCCGCCGCGGCTACCACCACCAGAGCGACGACGCGCGCGCGGGGGGCGCGCGCGAACCACCTCCGCACCCACCCCCGAGGGTTCAACCCTCCGCTCTGCCTCTGCTTCTGCCTCTGCTTCTGCCTCCTCTTCCTCTTCTTCCTCCTCTTCCTCTTCTCGTTCTTCCGCTCCACCCTCCTGTTTCTCGGATGCTTTTCCTCTACCGCTTCTCCGCCGACGCTCCGTCCTCCCTCAACCGTTTTACTTACCCCTTGGCTAGCCTCGACAAAATCCATCCCATGGTTCGTCTCTCTTCCTCTCTCTCTCTGGTTCTCTATTGCTCTCTATTTCTCTCACACTCACGCGTTCACTCACTAACTCTCTGTCTTTCTCTCTGTTTTAGGTCTCTCCCTCTGACAATGTGTACCACCGTTGGAAGCTGCACGACTACCACAAGCAGCAGCAGCAGAGGCGCCACAACCACGACGCATCCCCATAGCCCGCAATCACGCCCCGGACTCTCGACGAAACGAGAACGACGAGCAGCGTCCCGTACCTTCTATCACTGCTTTGGTCTGGGCGATACTGCGACTCGCACAGAGGTGCGGAAAAGGTGCGCGCCATGTAACCCCCGTGAGCAACGCGGTTGAGACACCGAAGTAGAAAATTGTCCTCGGGCGGCCGCCGCGAGCACCCACCAGGGGGTGGGTTAAATGATCCGGTTCCGACGTCTCGTTGCATTATAGGTCACGAGGCGCGCGGAGTACGAGTTTGTTTCTCGAATGACACTCGGATTTCTCGTTTAGCCGTAGCGCCTGGGACTTCTCCCGGGGGGAGGTCTCGATCATTATTGTCTCGCTTCGACCGAACGAAAGTCGCGTCCCCGGGATAATTGGTGTGTAACTTCGTTCGGATTACCGCGTCTGTTTTTATCTTGCTTTTTTTTTCTTCCTCTTTCGCAATTAAGGGCGGATAATTAATTTGCGGGGACTCGTTGAAGGGCTCTTTTCGTACCGCGTCTGCCCTTCGGCTGCCCTTCTTCGTCAGTAACGCGGGAAAGTAAATTTTCTCCCGGCAACGCTGGATTAACTTTTGCCATTCACGCGTCTGGTAATTATTTTCTGAAATGCGACGACTCGTTTCAGGTTATTTTTTGCAGTTTTTTATAAGACGAGACGAATGTGGGTTACTTGACACAGTATCATTTGCGCTAATTAATCATTTTGATTTGGGTAAATTAGCGGGGCGGTGTCGATTTCTTTCTCTTGAGCTTTAAAAGCTGAGTAGGTATAGTTCGTAAAAAGGGATAATTGCCGGGTGAAAATGTTGGGCTTTTGTCGGCATTTTCGAGCTAGGCTGGTGGTGAAGTTTCGTCAAAGGGCTGGCGAAATTTATACCGCATCGCATGCCACGAGTCACCGCGCTATAGCCACACAATTACGAAATCCTTGCAGCTTCGATAAAGCCCATGGAGCTCCATGAATCTCGTACCATTATTCAGAAGGTCAATGAATTTTTTTATTTTTCCAATCGTGTTAAAAAAATGTTCGGCCCCTTTCGCAAAATAATTGTTGGGTCGACGACGAATTACAGCGAATCCTTCGTTACACAAATTCGTACGCGATATTTTTCCGAATTAGAGGTCACAAACTCTGTCACAAGCGTCCGGGAAACTCCATCGGTCACTGGCAACCGCACATCCAGGGGGACCATAAGTTTCTTCCTCGGGAAGTACGGCAATTAATATTCCGTCTATTACATTAAACGCAGGAGGACGACGTCGCCTCCAATGAACAGAATCTAACTTTTAGATGAGTCTGTAAAATTCGTCGAACTACAGTCCCCCAGTACAGTCGCCAGTCCGTAATTACAGTCTCTGCAAATTCCATGTAAACTTCCGAAGACTAATTTTTCCCTCTTCCTCAAAGAACCATTCGTCACTTCTAGAATTGCGTTTTGTGTGCATTATCAAAATTCCATATTTACTCAGTGTCCGTTCGCGGCCAACGAGGTAATAAAAATCTGGCAGTAACTTTCGACGCCTCGAGGCAGATCTTTTTAATCTTACACGGTTACGAAAAGCGAGCTCTGCAGTCGGCTGCGAAGATGTGAAGTGATCATTGGCCGACGGCCGTGTACGTTGCATTTTTGCCTCGAGCACGTTTGCCGTCTATAAAACCTGCTGGAATTACAGATAGGTCGTGGTGCCCAACTCCCCCAACTCCCATCCCCCCAGCGGCTTGATTGTTCTTTTGGATGCAGTTCAATTTTCCTCGTACTTCAATCGAACGCGAAATTCTCGTTGGGGAATTACGCGCGAACCAATCACGAGCCCCGAAGTCGCTCTAGCTCGCTGGTTATCGCGCTCTGGCGCCCGCGTTGCCAGCCCGTCGAATTATATATGTTGCGTCTATGTATTCGCACATATATTACACATAACGAGCCGTGTGTAGCGTATGTAGCTCGGATTGTGCGAGTACATAGATTGTGCGGAGGCAACGCTGACTCGATGGCCTCCAAGTGGTCGATTCCCCCTAGTACAAGATAATCCTCTTATCGAAATAACTTATCGTCGAGTTATATATAATATTTTTTTTCTTTCTTCAGGACAAACGGCATTTTCCTTGGCGTCAAGCTCCGTCGTTTGGGCCGTGCGTTGAGGCATCACAGCGTCCACCAATAGGATCGACTGCGACCGGTGAAACGTGCGACTGGATTTGCGCCCATTCCACTACGTGTTCCACCTAATTTGGCGTCCCGTGTGGTTCGACTGACCCCCCGTCGACACTCGCCGCACTCCACGTCGGCCTGTCCGCGTTAGACGGATCGGTTCACGCGTAATCGGTACGAATCGATCGGTTCACCGACGACACGTGGCGAGCTACTCGAGTACGTGGAATTTTTCCGCTTTGGCCTCTGCGATTTGTCAGTGGTAAATCGGGTGCGGTCAGACATGGAGAAAATACATAAAAATCGGTCCGGACATCCGTGGAAATCGACGGTAAAATTCGCGGAAGGTATCGAATGACGAAAATCCTGGATATCCGTGTCAGCCGCGGTAAATTTCGGTATCTTCCTCGTCGTCTGATCCCACAGGGCCGCGACTACTCGGTCCCGCAGTAGAGCGAGCGACGCTCGAGTCAGACGCGCGGCAGGTGTCGCGCCTCGAACCACCGGTATCCGTGTCGAACCTTCATTTTATTGCGAGTGACATCTGGTTCGCTTCTGGTCTCTCTTCCGGAAAGTATATATCCGCGTTATCTCTCGGTTGAGCGGCGCGCGTGCGGCCATAACCACGGAGCAGTTACGGACGAACAAATCGCGGTGGTGTGGCCACGGTACAATCGGACGGTGAACGACGAGTCGCGCGGGAAATTCATTCCGCGTCGCGAAGCGCGATACAGGCGGAGAATCTCGAAGCGAGCCAATTTCGCGTATAATTCCGTCTGACCAACCTGTGGCCGTGACTACTGGGACCGGTGTCGGGAAGATTCTTGTCTCTGTGATAAATCGCGAATATCGCGTCGTTATCGTCGGGAGTTAACGCGTCTCGGAAATTACCGGATCGGCGGTGAGAGAGTCGGACACCGAGGTAGGAGGTGGAGGACGATAACCGTGCGCCTTACGCGAGTCAGACAAATCGCTGCTCAGCGGTAACGGTACCCGCGAGAGATCGGGCGAAGGCCAAGAGGTGGAACGGAGCTACGTGTGTGGACTCTGTACGTACCTACGACTGGGCGAAATTTATTAGACCGAAGGAACACACCCAACACACATATTTCGACCACGCACACCCAACGGATTCACGGCGCGCAAATTGAGGCAGTCGAAGCGTCTGCATGACTCGCAGCTCTCGCGAGTAGCGCAGCCGTTAATGGACGGCCACCGTCTGACCGAACGCCGGGCTCGACCACTGAACCGACTCACCCGGGCTGCATTACCGGCCGACAAATCACCGAGTCCGCTACTGGGAATTGCATCTGCCGCGCTTTTTTTTCACGCTGCAACGGATTTCCCCGACGCGCCTTTCCGTGAATTTAAATCAGAGCCAACCCTTTGGCCGGAAACGCCGTGTAACGGGCGAAAAGTATTTTCCGCTGCTTCGCCTACTGATGGACGCGAATTTACATCGATCGTTGCGTCCGCGAAATATCGTTCGTCCGAAACAGAATCTGGCGCGTATAATCGGAAGGCGAAACAAAAATCCTGAGTATTTTCATGGCGAGAGTGTATTTAACGCGACTGAGAAAGATTAATCTAACCGCTAAATGAATGATACTGAAATTGTTAATTTTGTCTGCCGGGCGAATTCGACAGTGAATTGAGAATAAATTGCATTGGCTGTCGAAGCTCAATCGCGTCGAAAACGCGAATGTGTTCGCACTCCTCCGCCAAATCGCGGGAATTCTCCGGAATTTAATGTGCAGTCAGAACCGATGATAACCAACAATGTTCGAGCGTGACGCGCCGCCTACGCGTTAACACACTTAATTGGCTGTCGAGCAATTAAAGGGGGGGGGGGGGGGGGGAAGCGGGGCGCGGTCGCCTCTATTGACTGTTCTTTCTCGTCGAGCGTCAAATCGCGACAATATTGCGACGCGCGTGATATAATCGAGAGGGATTATGACAATGAGTCGCGGTGGGAAACGTGCACTTCGAGCTCGAGTGCTTCTCGAGCGCCGAACGATCGTCTATCCGTTCGCTCGCGTCGAGAAACGTTCGCTCGCTCGACGCGTCGAGAAACGCTCAATCGCACGTTCCACGTGGCGCACCGAATTACCGGAGATGCACTCGACCGTCCACAATCAAATTAGTCGTAGTCGGTAAAATAAAAAAAAAAATACAAACGACGTCGTTGCGCCGGATGTGCATTTTCCTCGGAATTTTCCCGGGTCCCTTTCATTGGGCATTCGCGAAGAATCTGCATTAAAACGTGTGCGTGCAAGGGCCAACCGACTCTCGTCGACGATTAGCCCGATGCAATTTGCCTCGGTAGTGCTGAAAGTTTACAGATATCGCTTGTAGTACACGGACCTCCACTCGGGCTAATTAGAATAAAAGAGGGGTGCGAACGTTGCCCGAAGCTGTTTCGAAAGTCGACGGAAGTTCGCAGTGAAAATGCGAATGTTGAGGCCGAGATGTTTCGAGTCGTTGCGAAAATTAAATGCATATTTTGAAGTTAAATGAATATTTTGTGACCCACAAAAAAAATCGAATTACGAACCAAACGTCGTTCAACCCGCAAATTCCGCAAAATTCTTCACCGTGAAATTAGCGCCTGAATTCGAAAAGCCGCACAGTCGCCGAGAGAACGCGTCGCGCAATCGGGGCACGACTCTCGCGTTTCTCAACTCGATAAAATCGCCGCGCCGATATACGATTCTCGACTGCCACCTGCGCGCTCGTGTCGAATAATCGAAGGGTTCTCAAGACAGATTTCGAGCCGGAAAATTTATGTCTTCTCCTCCAGGCGCGAAATCGAAGGTATTTCCAGAAGACTGCGAAGTCGTTTTCGCGGTATTTCCATTCGCGGTATTTTCACGCGCTATATTTTGCGATGTCGTCAAAAATACAAAAAAAAAATGAATTGTCGCAAAAGATTCACAATTGAAAATTCTGGTTACAGATTGCTCGGACGCCGTGAACCGGAATCAACGTGGGATCTGAGAATATGACCGGAGAATATGTGCGGGCCGCACGGACCGAGGAGACGGAGTGACAAATCGGCGAATAAAAAGCAAAAGTGGCAGAAGCTCGCGTCGAGGGAGAGAAGGAGATTCATACGAGTCGCGTGAGTAAGAGCCGCCGCCGGTGCTGCAGGTGCAGCTCGCAGCTTGTTGCAGTAGACCCGAAGACTCGCCCGGTCGTCGTGGTCCGTCGCTCTTGCGTTCTGCGCCCCCTTCCCGCCCCCTGACGATTAATGTGCTTTCGCGAAAGCCCTTGCAAAGATTACGCCCAAGCGGCCACTTGCTCGTAGGTACAGCTCGACGACCGCAGCGCCACGCAGACGGACACACGGAGGAATATAAATGGAAAGGGGGAGGGGCGGCGAGAGAAGGGAGGAGAGGACTGCGCGTGTTAAGGGTGGCAGCGGGCGCGAGTACGTACAATACGTACCAGCTCAGCCGCGATTGAGTCGTCCGATTAGCGGCGCTTTTTCTCCTCCGCGCGTTTTAATTGAATCAGCGCACGACCGAGCGACTTTTCGTTCGCGCGCGAATTTTTTGCCGCGCCGACGGATAGTACGAATGCCTGCCGCAAGCGCTGACACTGACACCTCCGCTCGGACTACGTTACAGGGTATATTAGATATATCGGGTGTTCCTGTCTCGCTCTCCGTTGTGTCTCTCTCTCTCGCTCTGTCGAACGTATGTAGCTATGAAATTAAGCTCGGCAATGCCCATTATCGTTGGAGCTCGTTTGCACGTCCACCGACCGTTTACACGCCAACGAGCTGTGCTATCCCCTCTCCCCTCTCTCCCCCCTGCTCTCCCTGAAACACCGGCTCTCATTTTGTGTTCCGCCACCGCGACTTCAACCTACCAACCCTCAAAGCCCACCCCCTGTCTCTCATCGGCTCGCGCGTGCAGCTTTTACAAAGTGATTCTTCGGCTTCTGCATGTGATGTAATAATATCATTATCGATTAACGGCTCTCGGAATTAATTAGCGCTCGTGTCGTGTCGTAACACCGGTTACAGTCTCGTTTTGAAGCTTTCAGTCGGTATCTATGAAATCGGTGGAGACGACGGAGTCCGGACAAAAGTTTTCGATGAGGCGAAAAAATTGTAAAGACGTCAGTTAGGCAATTTAGGTCTTTAAGGTGTACCACGATTTCTCATTGGTCCACATTTCCTACTACTGTATTATTTTCGAAGTCCGAACAAAAGTTTTCGATGAGACGAAAAAATGATACAGACGTCAGTTAGGCAATTTAGGTTTTTAAGGTGTACCACAATTTCTCATTGGTCCACATTTCCCACTTCTGTATTATGTATAGACATGGCACCCACGAAATGATATACAAGTGCATAGCCGGTGCAGCAGCTTTGGCGTCGCTATTCACAAAACATATCGAGCCATCGACGTGCGCACCGCGTCGGAAGGATGATGTATAAGCAATTCGTCCGGGGTATAGGAAAAACGGAGTCGAGCCGGCGTGGCGGAAGGAACGCGAGCCTGGAGACTCCGTCGCGAACTGGCACGAAGTTACGTGACCCGTTGGACCCGATACACGCTCCCCGTTTCCCTTTGCAGCGCTGGAAACGCGACTCGAGACACTCGCCTCCCGACCTTCGCACTTATTCTGTCGTCTGCAGTGGCGAAAATCGGGGCGTTAATATTTTTTTGGGTGGCGTTCGGCTCTGGCGGAAATAGTAAATTCCGACGGAGCGATTGAAGAGGCTCGTCGATAAGTCGAGGTCCCTGAGGGTCACTGCAATCTCTCGTTGGACTTTGAGCTGGATTCGAAGGGTTGGTCGGAGAGGAGGCGGGGGGAAGTTTGGCGGACGGTAATCCGAAAGTTCGTTATTACGACTCGGTTAATTCTGTTTGTTTGGTCGGTTATTACGTCTGGGGCTGAGACGCGAGGGTCGGCCAGGTCGTTGCGGTACATCAGCTCGCCGAGATATTTCATTAACAGCACGTTGTGAGCTTTTTCGTCGGCGATACGTCGACAAATAGCGGGGCGGTCTGGTTAATCACTGTAGTCTAGACAATGGAGCGTGGCATTGCGGATACAGTAAATTGGCTCGGAGTAATAAAAGTTTCATTAGGAAAACTTAGGTCGAATTGCACAGTTGGAAATTATAGAAGTCGGCTGAATGATGTATAACTGCTGAGACAAAGAGAACGTGGTTAAATATAAATTGTACGTTATCCATGCAAATCTTTTTTTTCACCGAAAAATTTTCTGAAGAGACTTAAAAAAAGATATACATAAGAAATGGGCATTTTTTTTCGCTGTTTCCCATAATCCAACCATTCGTTACAACTTCAGAAACTCCACTCAACGGGCGGATGAGATGTAAGAGCGATCTCAGGGACACTTTTGCGCGGTGCCGCAGCCTCGGAAATGGTCAAACTTTGAATATTACCGTTTACGGTCTCGGTCGGCGCGACCGCCAGGACGTAAAAAAAGCAGAAAACTCCTGATGTTCATCACGTGCTTTCACCGTCGGTGGGTGAAATGTCTGTCGACCCTGTTTTACCGACTCCTGCCGCTTTGGTCTCCTGCGATCTCGATAAAATCAGGTTCTTGCACCTGATTGGATACAAACTTTTTTGATAGTCTCGACACGGTTAAACCTTGCGGCTACCAACTCTATTGGACCAATGAAACTCGAGGCAAAACAATATAGCCAAAGACCACATTTGATATATATTAATTTCTCGGTTATACCGTTCTGAGATTTTAGGGGGACCAAAAGTGGTGGGCAAGAGCTGAAATCACGCGCGAGATCAACAGCAAAGTTTCCTCTGTATCGGCGTTAACTCACTCCCCTCCCACGATCCCCCTAATCCCGCCATCCGTTATAGGTTTGGAAACTCGGCTTAAGCCAGCCAATTCTCACGTTTATATCAACCTTATACATATATATGCAATGTATATGCGCTTACATATACATTGTGTGTAGGTATAGCATAAGTGACTGGTTTGCTTTCCCACTCGGTGAGGAAGGTGGAGGTGGAAGGGGGCGGCAAGGTGGAATATCTAGCGCGAACTTTGATATTCCGATCTCGCGGTATTCTCAAGCTCAGCAGCAGCGATTGATACCCAAGCGAGTGTCCCGAGAACAAGCTGACGTGACTAGACCGACCAAGTCTACACGTCGAACCGCCTCACCCATATCTTCAAATTCATCGGTATCTTCGAGTACACGAATCCCGGCGATCCACACGTTCCAGGTCATCTTTCCGTGGCGAATTTTCGAGGAACGGCGCTGAATTTAAAAAACGCGGATGACCCAAAAATAAAAAATAAAATAAATGAGATTTTCCGATTTCATGTTTTTCCGCCTTATTTCAACATGTTATTTTTTATTTAAAATCCTCATTAAAAATGAAAAGAGGATTCCAAAAACTCATTAGCCAGGGCCACACGAGACAGCAAAAATCTCTAAAATATACATTTTTCTAAAAGTTACGTTTACTCGAATTTTGCCGCCTTTTTGTGACATTGGTCCGGCTCCTCTTTGCGAAATTGAATGCTGGGAGCCAGCAGCCAAAAAGTAGCCCGGGTCGTGTCCTCCACCGTATATAATATTCTCGGGTGCGGTGTTCATGTGTGGCGCGGAGTAATAGCTGAACCACAGCGAGCGAGATGGATGGGGCGAAGGTGTCCTCGCTCTCGTTGGACGGAAGGTCGCGATTTCTCATCGCGCGCGCATCGACTACTTACCGGCTGGGGGGTAGTTCGATTCTCGTTAAATTCCACCCTCGTTGCTCGGTGGGTCGCGACCCCGCGGTGCACACAGATATCTCGTCGCTCGGAGATATGACGACGTCGCCGCTGTAACGCGGCGTTACAGCTCGAAAGTCCTTGAGCCAGAACCGCGCAAATTGCCCGGAAAATTTCGGACTTTGGGCAAAATCCGTTCGGCTCCGGGGGGAACAATAAACAGGGACGTGCAAAGTTATTAAAGCCGCGAAACGTCGAACTAGTTTTCGTTCTCTCCTCACAAAGTAAAAAAAAAGTGACCTTATAATACAAAATTATTATTATTATTGTTACACAGAAAAAGGGTCCTTAATTATTTGACAACTTCAGCAGAATTGCATAAAAGTTCCAATTATTCTTGAAAAATAAATTCGGCCGAAGTTCACTCGGATAAATCCTCGTAAATCGAAATGAAGATTTAATCGAAATATCGTCCATATAAATACGAATATCGCGACGTTCCCGCGACTCGGAACTACCCCCATATGGAAATAAAGATGTCCGGGTGCGATAGGGTCGTGAATACGAGAAACCGCGGAAACACGTGAATCATCGACATCGAGCCGCACGCGAGCCGAGGACTCGCGCAGCGCGATTGATATGATTAACGGTGACAGGGGCGTCGGGGCCGCCGGAGATTTCAACCCCCGCGGGCGCTGCTGCTGCTGCTGCTGCTGCCGGGGGCCAGAAGACGAGTCATTTTTCCTTATCCCGGCGCGTCATCCCCTTTTGCTGCGAGCCGATCGATGCCTTTATTGGGAACAACAGACGAGACAGAGTGAGAGGGAAAAGCGCGTCGCCCTCGCGACGCTCGTAGTGGCGAAAGGGCGCCCGACGCCGACGACGACGACGACGCGAGATGCCGACGACGAGGCGTCGCGAGAGTTGACTGGACGGCGATGGGCAGGAGGATTGAGTGCTTCGGGATTGAGGGAGACTGAGGCCCCGAGTGAGACACCTCAGACTCGTGGCGGCTCTCTTTGTTGCTATAGTGGCCAGTGGGTTAAGATGTGGACGGTGGATGCTTCTCATCCGAGCGGATGAGAAGCCTTCTCAATGCCCGCAGCCTCCTCGACACCCTCTGAATGGTGACTAGGCCGAAAAAGGGCCAAAGCCGTCGCGACATGTGACAGCAGCGCCGGCAGATTGGGGAGACGTCGTGAGGAGGCTCTTATATCGGGTTTTTTTTTACCCTTGCGACCCCACGAGTACCGGAAACTGTGATTGGAACGCGACCAACACAGAGTTCTTTTATAGTCACCGCAAACGATGGAGCATTTTTTTTTAGAATGGAATTTAATTGGAGTTTATTCTGTAATTTTTTAACCTAAGGATGATTATTTTTTTATTTAGGAATTTTGTTAGCAATGTCGTATTACCGAGAAGTGGTAATGGCTGTTTTTGTGGGCACTGGAATGTCCTGACAAACACAGGGTGGACTCGTTGGGGGCGAAAAACTGTCCTTAAGCAGCATCGTGAAGACCCGAAAGGTCCTTACTACTTTTTTTAACGGAATTCTTGAGCGTCGATGCGCAGGACGTGCGATCGAGAGCCGAGTAATGGGTCTACCACCACTCGAGAAGTAAGTGCATTCCGATTTCCCAATCGAGTGAAATAAATTACCTTATGTTTCTATATCTAACAAGTTTTCACTCTTGTGAATTATTAAATTGTCTCTGGATTCTATGATCAATTAATGAATTATTTGATGTTTCAGTTTATCGTGCGTTATTCAGTGCCCGACACCCTCACCACAGTGTCGGATTGTTTAATTGATCGATTGACATTTACAAAGAAGAAAAAAAAAGAAACGTAAACTGGGTGCGAAAATTCACGAAACTGTCTGGTGTAAATACATCGTTGAAACTGGTTGAGATTCGAGCGGCCAGTCGTGTCCAGCCCCGAGTGGAGACTCGAGACACGCTCGAGGTTGCCCTCAGGGGGAGGGAGCGTTGGCATGTTTTTATCGAGACCTTCGAGGCATCGCCGTCGTGTATTATTCGTCGTTTCGTCGATCGATCCTCGACACTCGACCGGCGGCGCTCGCGCGTTGCTCGAGACTACTCACGAGCGCTCGATGATTCCGCCGGTTTAGCGGCGATTCGTCGGGCGCATCGGCAATTCCATCAATTAAATCGTCGAATCGACTCCGCGACCGGTTAATAACGCATCGAGCGGACCAGGTGCGCCGGATACGTTTAATCGTAACGACTAATCGCGACGACATTATTGACATCTCGTTTGCATAATTTTTTTATCGGTGCAAACGAGAGGTCGATAATTTTGTATCTGATTTTTTTAAATCTGAAATTAAACAATAAATCATTGCAGTGAAATTTCGTAATCGTTTCGAAGTGTCACTCGTGTACGACTCGAGATGTGTCGACGGCGTCGATGAGACAAACGACACGAAACACGACGTGAAACACGTGCAAACGAGAGGACGGACGCGAAAATTACAGTGCTGGACCATTGGCTCTGTGTCGGCGCGGCGGTGGAATTGCAACGATGGTCAGTACATTGGTACACAGGTTCTACAGTGACAAACTATATACGAACATGGCGGTGGCCTATGGGGGGGAGGGGGGTGACGACAATTTCGCCGCGAAACGAGCTCGACTATCGTGTCATTCAAAATCTGCGGCCTACACAATTTTCGACTCGTTCGCCAACATTCTCCTCGAGTCTCCGGCGTCCGGGGTGAAATAAAACGGAGTGTCGCGCATTTTCCGGCCAATTACGCATATATAGCACAGTCTGGCTTTCTATCTTTGTTGTCTCTTCCCCTCTCTCTCACTCTCGCTCTGTTTCCACGTCCGTCCGTCTGTCTGTCTGTGTGCTGTCCGTGTGAGCATCGGAAATGAAACAGAATGTCAGAGCGAGTTGCGAGCTCCGTCGTGGCTGCTCCCTCCACAGTCGCCGCTGCCCCTGGTTATTTAGAACCCGGTACGTTATACATAAGTTAGCGCGAGGCTTCCTCGTGTGCCAATCGATTATCATCCGTTCTCGAGGTCACTTAGCCGGTGCACTTGAGCTGGAAGGGGAGGAGAGTCGAGGGGGAGGGGGGGCTTTAAGACTCGAAAGTCTCGATAGTCCGGGGAGCGCGGGGAGAGAAAGAAATAAGGGACACTTACCGGAAACGAAACGTTTTTCGTTTTCTCGATTCTCGATCCGTACGTTATCGGTCGCTTCGCCCTCTCTTCGCGATATTTACTGATATAGGTCTCACTTATCAGACGCCCCGAGTGTTGCTTTGACTGTGAAAAAAGAAAGAAAGAAAAAAAAAAGAGAGAAATCGAAACGGAAATAAAGAGGTACTGAAATTTAAATGGAATCCGAATTTAAATGGAAAATCAGGAGTTCGAATTTTTACGTAAATTAAATTTTGTCTGTGTAAGATAAAATTTCTAAAAATCTGAAGAAAAATTAAGATAGCAGAGGAAAATTGTTGGCTGAGCGAACGCCGACTGTAACCACTTAGCCGCTTGTGTCGTGCTTATTTCGGGTTCAGAGAGTAGCAACCATTGAGATACAAAGCACAAGATCCGGAGGAAGAGAAGAAACCCTTTGCCGATGTAACGCGCGTAACGGAGAATGCGAATAAACGCCCCCTCTCGCTGGGTCCCGTCGCTTCGGGATGATACCGAGCGTTCCGCAATGATAGAAGCGATAAAAGCGAACGAGAGAGAAGCGGAGAACCAGAGACGTCTGAGCGCGCGGCCGAAGGGAGAGCAAAGCGCCCAGCCTCGCTTGCCTTTCTCCTTTACGCCGAATCGATGATCAGCCCGCGTGATTGTATCTCTGTTTAGACGAGACACACAAGGGAATATCCGGAGCACGGGCGGGCGATAACCGCGGGGCCAGCCGCCGATGCAACCGGCAACCGAGCGGATAACAGACGCGAAACGTATTTGCACGGCATACCAAAACTTTTCTCACGGTCGACTGTGCTCGAAGAAAGCGAAGGACAGACAGGACGTTTGGACAAATATCGTAGCGTCGGATTGTGACTGTGGCCGCTGAAAATGAGAAAATTCGCGCCTCGAACAATGTGTCGACAAACGGGCGCCAAAGTCTTTCGGTGTGTTTTTTCGTTCTCGCGTTACACTTGTAACATTTTGTAACTTGTAACGCGTGTCGACGTTGGGCGAACGAAATCCAGAGCGAGAAATTTTTCGACGCGAAAACGGCACTTTTCGGCTCACTTGAAATACGAATTTGTGCAGTGAAATGTTTCGGAAACGAAAAGTGTCGTTTCAGAAAATTTGTCTCTTCTTTTTTTCTAAGTTAAAGTGAAGTCGTCACATTCTGGAAGATATAAATTTAATTTCAACAATTAAATCTCATCGATTCAGGCCTAATTCGAGCAATTCGTTTTCTCATCAAGCCCGGAGAAACTTTTGTCCAGGCGGAGTAAGTAAAGTTCGTTGGCGAACGAGTCGAGCGATTTCTACTTGCAAATTTCTAATAGCACGAATTTAGCTACGCTGTACACTAAGTCCAAGGTTCGACACTATTATGCAGGCTCTTAGACATATCGGTGAGTGGGGGGTGAGTGGTGGGTGATGCGGTCGTCGTGATTCTCTCCGACTTCGGTGACAGACGGTGTGTGTGAAAAAAAAAACGACTACACGGTGACAAAAACGATACACAAAATATTGCAAATCAAACTATCCCTTTGAACATGGTTCTCGTGAGTCTTTTCTTGTCACACATACATCACATCCGATTTCGGGCGACAAGAAGTGAGCGTGAGCATTTACGGGTGTAAAAAAAAAACGAACTACACGGTGACAAAAACGATACACAAAATATTGCAAATCGGACTAATCCTTCGACATGTTTCTCGTGATTCTTTCCAGGTCACACATACATCACATCCGGACTTCGGTGACAGGCTGGGTGAGCGTGAATTTTTACGGGGGGTGACGTTAAAAAAAAAACGACTACACGGTGATATAAACGATAACACAACTGTGGTTTGTGTATGTGTGTTTTTCCCCACCGTCTTGACGTAGGTGACGGTCTCGGCGGTGGCTTCGGTGAGGGCGCGTCGCAGTCTGGAGCGTCGAACCTGCGACAGCGTGCGTGGACAGAGAACGACGCCCTGGGCCCCGGAGCCGGAACCCGAGCCCGAGGCTGACCCGGAGTTTGCGATCGGAGGCGGCGGCGTCGTGGCCGTGGTCGTCGGCGACGATTTGCACCACCAGGGAAACTGAGTGCGTATATATTTTTTAACCCCGGATTAATTCGCCAGCGACAACAGAGTAAATTAGGAGACACTTTTTTTTTTGCTACACATTAGTAAAATTGTTAGATGCAACACAGTATTTTGTACATGGAAACACAAGGAGAACGATCGGAGATTTGGGTGTCGCTATTCTACTTTAGGAAAATCATGATAATTGTAATAATAATATTTATTATTATTGTTATTATAGTAATGATTAGTTAATATAAGTAATTACTATTATTATGGAGCGAGGGAGAACCGGGTGTACACTATGTGGGTTATTGATGGTGTAGACTTGATTCAAACGAGGGATGAGGGGGAGGGGGGGCGATTGGTAGGTGGTAGGTTCACTCGACTACCGCTACTTTGATCTAATTCTACGCCGGTGTAGCCGCCGCGCTCTCCAGCTCGGAGCTATTTCCTTTGGCCACGGTTTCCGGCTTCTGCGGGACATCCAATTGGCATTAATTATCGGGCTATCCCCGCCGCGCGCGTCCCTTAGTTCAACACGCCGATGGGAAATTCACGGCTCTGAGATTCCGCGACCGTGCAATTTACGCGCGAAAATGGTGAGACGGTTTCTCGAGGACGGCGTCATTTTTTTTTTCTGTCGATCGGTGAAAATAAAAAAACCCTGGATAAACGCTTCTTCACACTCAACGAACACAGAATGAAAACGACAAATACTCGAGTATACCGCAAAAACATTTATTACAAAACACACACACACACGATTCACGGAACAAAAGTTCCAAACAATGGCGAAATCCCCGCGAGGCAATTGACGAAAAGTGGGAAGGAAGAAAAACGAAAATACGGAAAATACGATATTGCAATCTGAATCGAGCGCAATCAGAGCGTAAAAGTTAGTGTAACACTCGAACGACCGAAAAGATTCAATTCGCCCATTGACCATTGCGCACCTACCAAGCACAATGACCAATTATTGCGTAGCAATGTACTTCGAAATTGGCTCTCTGCAGTCATTCAAATATTAAAAAAGAAAAAACAAAAAATAATGGAATACAACTCATAGAATTTACACTGACATCGAATATATCATGAAAATAAAATAAAATACATGACAGCTATGGAATCCGTCGTGGCGGCCTCCGCAGAGTGTAAGACTCAACCTTTAAGGGGTTGAGCATTGCCATCGTCGAACCGGCCGATCTCACGGGGTGTCTTACGTCGCGGTGGAACCGCAGTCATGATTGTAGCTCGTTTTGGCGCCTAGCCAAAAGCTGACAGGAAGACTTTTCCGTCCTATCTCGCGAGTGGTGCAGCGTTTCGCCGTCACCGCGAAGAGCGAGCCAGTAGCCTCCCCCGGTGAATCCGTGTATGTATTTGTATGTGTTTGTGTGTATGTGTGTGTGTATGTGTGAGCCCGCGCGACCGTCGTCGTTCTCAACCCTGGCGCACTAATGACCAGCCCCTCTGCGAGCCATCCGCGCGCGCCCCGTCCTTCCGTTTCCAGGCCCCGGGTTCCCACATTCATCGAGGAAAAGATAACCGAACTAACAACCACCGCGGGGGCTTCCATTTTTATGCCCGGGCCGCTATATTAATAGACCGTAGTAGCGCATTTGCTGGGGTATAGTTGGCGTGGCTTAGTGGCAGTAGTAACGGCACATCGCTGTACTACAAAAGGCACCCCCAAAGCGACAACGCAAGTTGGGCAGATGCAGGTTGCGAAATATCCTCCGACGGCTCAATTTTTCCGTACCTTTCAGTCTGAAGAAAAAATATTTCGTTCGTATAATTTTTTTTATAAAACTAGGCTAATCACACGCGCTGGCGCGCGTGCCCGAGATACTTTTGCACTGCTGCGCTCTTATAAAGCTTTAAAAGGGTAAATCGCAACTAAAAAACCCTTGTTCAGTTACTTTTGAAGAAAAAAAAAAAAAAATTTGTCGATTGGCTTGTCAGAAATCGTAGATCTGGCCGCCGGACCGAAAACCGCCCAAATCGGGGTCACGAAATTTATTTTTTCAAAATATCGACTTTTGCCCTATACCATCGTTCTCAAGTCGCATATTCTACCCCTGAAAACACTGGTTACAACCCTTTTTTAATTGATTTTGAAAAAAAAAATTTTTGGCCGAACAGTTTGTCAGAAATCGTAGATCTGGCCGCCGGGCCGAAAACCGCTCAAATCGGGGTCACGAAATTTATTTTTTCAAAATATCGACTTTAAATGATTTCGTAAAGTTTTCGAAAAGCACCGCTTGCCCGAAAAAATAGAAAACTCGATGAGAAAAACGCGATTTGTCGAACCTCTCGAAACTCGTTTCATTGCATTCGTTGTCTCGACGTTCGCAGGACGCGCGGCCGGTTCGATGCACCTTTTCTTCTCGCCGTCTCGGCGCGTACCAGCTTCGCTCGCCGCTCGCGAAGATATACACCGCGTAATAAAGCTGTCGAGTGACGAAAGTGCCGGGATAAATCATCGAGTCATCTTCGCTCGCTTCGCCGTCCACCCTCGACTCTCCGCGGCCCGTCACGCGCGACGACATAAATATCAACGCCCCGAGCGACGTTCCCGGCGCCCGGGCGCGAAGTGTCCGAGGAGCTTTTTTGATTTACACCCCGAATAAAATAAACAAAGGACCACTTTTTGCCGCGCGTGAGAATATTTTTAATTTTCGAGAAAGAAATTCGTATAGTCTGAATATTAAAAAACGAATTTCTTGTTATTTAACAAAAATCTTGTATTTTTATTCGCGCGTCAGTATGTTCAAAAGATGGTATCAATCTTTTCAAAGTTTTCCGTTGGTATTTTTCAGGGCATCCGGAGGAGTCAGTCATTCTCGGTGTTTCGTCTCAAAATACAGGAAACCTCCATTTCTCCTCCGAGCGCTTCAGTCACGGCCGGAGTGGTTTTTCGGATAGGACAGCGAGCAGTTCCTGTGTTATCCCATGTATATATGTATATATACGATATATATGTATATATATGTGAGGAGCAATGCGAAGCGCCTCGGGCTGCAATAGTGCGAATCCGACGAGGGGACCGAGAGGGGTTGAGCCGCGCAGACGTTCCCCGCACATCGTCGGCTCGTCCTTCTTTGCCCACCGAAAACCCCGAATGCCACCGATATAAGAATACACCCCAAAAACGTGGCTGCTTTATTGCTTCGTCTTATATAAACCACGCGTCTTATTTTTTCCTGTTATTCACAACGGCTAAAAAAAAATTCCCGATATTAATTATTCCACGAGTCTCATAGACACGACAATTGGATTCGACTTTTCGTCGCGTCGCGATTAATTAACCCCACCATAATTTACGAAAACGCGTCAACGCGTTAACCAAAGCAGCCCGAGATGATATATCGCACTCGAAAATTATCCGTCGCCTCTCGAGTCGAGGAATTCACGAATTTCTTGCTACGAAAACTCTGGCTCTAATCCCGAAGCAAATTATTCATGCAACTTCCCTACCAAAGAAACCCAACATTTTTTCCATCTATTTTACAAGCACGAATTTTGAATCGCGCAAAAATTTGACAACCCATTTTATTTATGTGTTCAATTAACATAAAACGCGGATTTCTCGGATGCGCCCGCGAGATTATGGAATCCATCCGAACCGCGAGTCACCCTCTCGGTTCGCCCCCTTCGCCTTCCCCCCTCTCCCACGTAGGCCGGATTTCCGCGGCAAATTGCTCGTAATACCGTCGAACCCTCGGCAGTGGATCGCGCGCGGCGCCTGATCGAAATTCGAGGCAACGTCGCGGAGGGTTGACAGTGCAACCGAGAACCAACTACCCCCAGAGCTTCGAGTGGCGCTCTCTATCGCAATACTCGGAAGCCGACGATACACCAGCGCTCGGTGCGGCAACGTTGCGACCTCTCGCCCGGAAAAAAGCAACCCCCAACGAGTCGAGAGGGAGGCGAAGCGGTTTCCGCGGTTGCCGGTGATGCGCCACACATTTTAAGTCAGGGGTGGTTTTGCCGACAGCCGCGAGGTCGGTAAGGCATCGACCTACCCTCGACCGAAAACGCAGGTTTCTTCTCCACCGAGGGAAGACACAAAATAAAAAAAATCATCCCCGATTTACCGCCTGATTTTTTTCGCACCCTTCGCCGCCTGGAAAAATCCGCGAAAACCTAGAGCACATTTTCCGCGGATTGACGCGCGACGGATTTTCTTGCCCCTCCTCTCCCGGTGTAACGCAACGTGCCAGCGTGAATTCGATTACGCGGTGCCGTGCGCACAGTCCTGGAGCAACCCCCTCGGTACCTTCAGGGGGTTGCCTGTCTACATAGATATATTAATACGGCGGCGTGTGTGAATTATGGAAGCCCTCGGGGGCCGATGCCGGCTTATAGTTTCCCCCGTATTAGCCTCTCGGCAGGACATCGCGTATGGGCGACCGTAAAACGGGCGGCTTGCGTGTCTGTGTGGGTAAATGTATGTATGGTATATGCATATATGTGTACGGACGATGAGTTGGCTTGACATAACGAAGAGCGACAGCGCATTCAATGCAAAATCCCGTTGGTCGACACCCCCGCCCCCGACTCCACCCCCCACCCCTCGCTACCCTCCTTCATGGCTATCTATTACCATCCGCTCGCGCGAAAAGTGATACTCTATAAATCAAATTAAAAATCGCATCCAGCCGAGGTATAATCTGATGAATGTGGAATCTGCCCTCCGAGCTCCCGGAGCCTTTTTAATCCGTCGTCGGCGCGGGAAGCGTTTGATTATTGCAGCGGAAGGGACGCATTTTCCTTGCTCTGGTCCCATTAGTCTGAGTTTTGTCGGATATGAATTGTCGGATGATAGGAAAGAAATATCTTTGTGAGAGAGAATATTTTCAATTTCGAATTAGTGAGCTTTTTTTTTAATTTCTGTTGGCAGTGGCGGAAGGTGACCAGTGCGCGCCAATTCGAGGCCATCCACGAGACCGCGGCGCACAACTCTGTACGAGTAATCGACGATCGTAACATGCAATTTCCAGCACCAATCAACGGAATAATCGCGATGACACACACACACGCACACACATACGTTGCGAAATACCAGACACGCGTTTCGCAAGATAACGACGAGGGTTCGTGAGTAAAGTGAAAAAAATGTATAACGTAAAATTTGTAATAGTGCATCGATTTTTTTTTGTCCGTTCGTACGACGCTAATATAATTCGTAATGACGCTCGGATTGTGGTGAGAATTTGGAGTATTTTAAGTTTTTTTTGTAATTTTAAGTATTTTAATATTTTCGAGTGAAATTCTCGACGATTGTATAATAATAATATATTCGATTACTTTCCGCAAATGTACCGTAAAACGCGCGGTGATAATACAGCGTGTTTCGACATTACCGAGCTAGCAAGCGAGGTCCGGAAAATGTGCATTCGAACACGGTAGGAAACTTAATTTCGTTAAGTGAGCCACTAAGCCGAGAGTCGCGAGGATTCCCGGTGGTTTCCTTCATCGCAGTTTCCGCCAGTTAGCGAAGAATTCTCATTTTAAATCCATTCGACGCGACCCGCAGTTGCGGGGGAAAGCGAAGCAAGGGTAGAGTTGGGGAAAAAAAATTAAGCTATTTCTCTGGCTCGAGTGGATCTTGCGGCAAATGTGATTATCCTATCTGCGGTTTCGTTCGCTCCTAATGTACTTCTTTTTCGCTTAAACGTTCATTTGTCTCTTTTGAATATTAGATGGACCTTAATGTTCCTTGGTCGCCTTCGTGCTGTAAACTCACACTTGTCAGAATAAATTTCATCGCACTCGTATCCCAATAAACTATTATTTCACGAGTGCGAAAAATGCGACTTCTCGCACTTCATGCACCGAGTGGAAAAAAATATTTTTTTCATAATTACTGGTCTCAATTTAATTGGTACCTTTATCCGCATAATTGGTATATTATTTTACCTTTTTGATTGCCGTGTGCATCGTTATAATTTTTTAATGAGATTAAAAACTAAAAAAGCACAAATTTTCTCGCCTTCCTCTTAATAACGAAGTTGTCGTCTTCCTTCCTGATTGACGGACAAAAAATCCGGAAGCACCTGAACTGCGTCGCCCTTTGTAAAATAGCATTAAAAGCCCGGTCTTTTGAAGCTGCCCCTTTTGTACAAGTGATTCGATTACAACAGCATCCGTTAGTATCTTTCCGCAGACAACATCGTGGTCCGGGTCTCTCGTGCCGGTGCGAAGCCTGCCGCAGCTTTTCACGAACCGGGAGTCCCCAACGCGGCCAGTTTGTTTTCCCAACCCTTTCAAACGGCTTTTATTCGTGAATGTACAGAGTGTGTCGGGCTTAGGGCCGCGCCACGCCTCTGGCGCTGCTTTTCATGAATAACACGTGGGTTCTTGAAATTTCCTTCACTTTCAAGTGCGAAATACCACGTTGCTTTTTTTTAAGTATTCATTATCATCCAACTGTCGACGAAAAAAGTATTTTCAAGGTATTCGCTTCTCACCTGACGCAAAAGTGTTGGAAGGTCGAGCAGACAAATTGGCGGAAAAATACATTTTTAATATACTTAAACGATAATGCATAAAATTTACCGCGCGAAATCGTCCAAACCCGCTTTGCGCTGCTCGCTGGCTGGTGCAAATATTTATTCCATCAACACATTTCCAGCTTCGCATACCTCGGAGGAATTAAGTTTGCCCGTCCAATGTATTTGCGTTATTTTAATTGCACGCTCAATTTATTCTAGAAATTAAATTAAAACACGGCCTTCAAATATGTTCAGTTTTAACGCTTGAATTAAAGCTCAATTGGATCGAATTATGCGCACAACAAAAAAAACAAAAAAACAAATCGAATATTTCGAAACCAAAATATTTTTCGGCCTCAACACCATTTTCTTGTACTCTTCCTATAATCCTGTAAATTCATGCTCGCGTGTTATCCCTTTATGAGAAAAGCCGGTGGTGCGTTCGCGTCAGTGTAAAGAGAAAAAAAAAGGCTTATTCCATAGAAAAAACACCGTAAAGCTCGAAAAAATACACACACACCACACCACACACTGTACATATGTTAAATAAATCAGTTCCAGCACTCAGTGTGAGATATTATGCAAATTCGAATCCTCTCGGGTTTCTCATCGCATTGAAAGTATCGCAAATAGCAGACATCAAGATTCAAATCCGCAGCAACGTCCATCGCTTTTGGCGATAGCTACTCGACGTGTATACAGTGCTCGTTGGCGTTCGAAACTTCGGAAGCTTCGGTTTTGCTCCCAGATCGGAAAAGCCAGTGGGTTGTATATTTCATCGCAGATGCGCGGCGCCAAAGTCACTGAATAGAATATACAAAAGAGGAAACGGATATGGACGGGGGAGTTTTGGGGGCGGCTGGCGAGGATCGGAGCGGGTGTACGATTGATCGTGTGTGTGTCATGTATCTGCGAACTTGAATAGAGAGGGGGGAATAAAAAAAAATAACGTTTTACCTGTCGAAACTGCCGAATGCCGCCGTTGATTCGAAGAGAATCCGCGGCGATGCCGGCTATCCCGTCGCCTGGTTCGCGAAGCTGCCGCAATGAGGCAGCACTGGGCGCCGCGCCCGAGTGCAGAGGGCAGCAGCATCCCGAGCAGCAGCACGCCGACGCCTCGGGCTGTGAACTCTGCCGAATGATCCGCGCGCTCGGCGACGTTGTGACGAGGACGGGCGGCGGCGGTGCTTGACACGGACAGCAGTGGTGGCCGCCGCTCTTAACGCTTTCCCTTTTGTGATGGAAAACAAAAAGAAACAGAGAGAAAGAGCGAGAGAATGATACACAAAAAACATGGCATGTACAGGGTCCTCTTCCGAGGCGTTGGATTTACTGGAATGTTGTTGTGTAAAATATGTGTCTGTGTAATAGGGTCGATTCTTTGTCCTTGGCCATAATTACAGCCCTTTGTTCCATCGCAGCGGAAAGAAATTTGACATAGTCATTAGTCAACCCTTCGTCCTAACGCAATTGCCACGAGAAAATCTGGTGGGATCCTCGTTTTTTTCCTTATTCCAATGTGATCCTTTACTTTACCTCTTATCACCGCGTCGCTTGAAATTCCATTCGTGCATGGCTGCTCTCGGTGGCTCGCGCGAGTTTTCTACGTGACCCAACTTTAAAGCGCATGATTTCTACGGACTCGGCGGGACTCGTGAGTGACGCGATTGTTCCGGGTAATGAAACACGCGCGATCGGCCGCGTCGATCTCTCTCGAGGCTCTCTCGTCCGGACGTCGAGGGTACTTCGACCGACACTTTTGCGACGAGTCCGTGTGCTATCCGGGTCGTTGGTCTCAATACGGAAGAATTTAACTAATAGAACTGGGTTCGCACCGAATCTTTCTGCTTATTTCTGCGTTGCGAGTTCCTTGCTTTGGAATGTAACAAACTTTCAGCTTCTTTCGATCAGCTAAGTGCCCAGAATTTGCGTACGACTTTTTCTCTCGCTTTCGCTACACCGAATCCGACATTCTCGGAAATGAGACGGCGTCTGGATTCAACGTGCAGATGTAAAACGAGAGTGCGCGGCTTTCTTTTGAACCACTCGGGGGAGCAGAATTGATTTCCCGACGGGGATCCGTCTGTGCCCACTTCTGCCCGATGCCGGGGGACGTTGAAGCCTCTCCGCATCGGCCTCTGTTCCTACGCACCGCCACTTCGGCACTTCCCGCGGGCGTCGTTGCCCAGCCCGCGTCGTAAACGAATTCAGATCGCACACGTGCGAAGTGGTACGCACCAGAGGACTGCCGGATAAAAAGTATCTGCCTCGCCGATGAGCCACAGGCACTGAACACCCTTCCTACGCACTTTGTTCTTGAGCAAAAAACCGAATAAAGTAGGAACCTCAATGGATGGAGCCTTGAGCGCTGCGGTATGTTTAATTATGATCCAACCGATGATATTTCTGTCTGAAGAAGCATCCCACCTGCTTTTGAAAACATTTTAACGAGAAATCCAAGTATATTCGGCAACCTCTCTATTTTTAGGTAGTCACGTTCCGGCTCAAGAGGGTGGATTAAAAAAAGAAGATGCACGGGAACTTCCGAAGTTATATTGCACTTGAAAATTCTTTTTCTCCTTCTTATACACTTTCCGGAACAAGTGGGCGGATGCAACGGACGGATAGGTCGCGCGGTAGCAGCCGGGAGGGTCGCGTCAGAGAGGCTGAAGGCTGAAGTGAGTGTCGCAGGTAAACCCTCGAGGCATCCCCGACGGTGTCCCAATTTCCTACACCCGGGGAACAGGCGATCCGACTGCTATGTAGTCGGGGGGTGCTAATGGCACTGCCCGGGGATGCGGGATATTTGGCTAACGTCGGTAAACCGGCATAACGGGCGACGTAAGACGGATCTCGTGTATTATCAAGTTCGGTGAGACACTCGTTGACATGCGAAGCGCCTGGCTGTGATACACAGTATCGCGGCGCACTATCGGTCGCTCGAGAAGCTGCAGGAACGGTTTCCGCCCGCCTGATCCGCGTCACCCGACGACGAAACACAATCACGGGGATGCCTGAATTGCAAACATGAAATCACCGCGTCGACGTTGAGCCAACTTGGTCCGGGGGTATAACCGAGTAGTAACTCGACGCGGCTGGCGTGAAGCCAGTAGCTGTGGATCGCGATTTCGACACCCGAATGAATTTACACTAACGAACGGAACTATCGTGAAATGCATTTCCCTCCGTTTGACGGACATCCGATCTGGGAATTTTATTAAAAGATTTTATCGTTGACCGTTAGCAAGTTGCGACGAAAAAAACCGTGATGTACGTTTGGGAAGACGGATGACCAGGAGGGTGGAACGATACGGGTCGTGAAATTCCGATGAAGCCATCGAAAAGTCGCGTCGAGGTTCAGGGGTCGTTAACTCTCAACTTTAGGCTTCTCGGTGACGATGTCCAGCGGACAAAAGTGGTTGGAAAGTTACGTCCACCAGGAAACTAGGCCCGCAGCCAACGTGGACCATTCGCCGGTCGGTAAGCCGCGAAATCTCGAGGAGATAACTTGATTCCAATCCGGGTGTCGTCGTAAACAGGCCAGACAACAAATCCCCCCCGCAATCTCGACACTCGAACTTGCCACCGTGAACTCATAAATGCGAACCCTCCTTCTCACTCTATACCACGCGGACCAAGGTCACTCGTATATCCCCGCGATTTCCCGCTTCCTGCCGCAAGTTTTCTCATAAGGAAAAGAGCGAGTCCCGAACTCGTGATCCAAGTCATTCGATTTATTTGCCGTCAGTCGAGCGGTTTCAGATTCCTTCAGGGACATTCAGGGCTCTACCGAGAAGACGTTCGAAAGTTTCCAACAAGAGAAGCACTCAGACCACCAGGAAATATCTTACCACCAGTAAACTGTGGCCATTCCACATGATCTTGAATCGAGTTTGAAGAACCCTGAGAAGAAATAAATAAATCATCAAACACCTCCAAGAAACGCATCTTCCAAACCATCTAAAACCTACATAACCAGAAGTCCTCCATTCATAAAATTCCTGAAGGAGACCTCATTCTCTAATTAAATCCCTCCCTCCTCCCAAGAGGAACTACAAACGACGAGTTACTTCCCCATCTGGATGTCTCCTATCTCCTGTTTCAGCAACTCCCAAGGGTGCCAAAGAGAGAATTCCTAAACCAGATCCCAAACCGTTCGGTTTACAGTCACCGTCAGTGTACAGTACGTTCATCCAACCCTCCCAGGAGTGTCAAGGGCCACGTGGCCCTCCAACTCCGTGTGTACAGGTGCGTGTGAACGTGTGTAGGTGTGAGTGTAGTGATATCCCAGTGCTGTCGTGAATCCGAAGAGGGTTTACCTTGATATGCTGCGAGCCAAGTGAAGTGCCGAGGATGGTGCCAGGGATTCCCGTCGGTCGCAGCGGCATCGGTTGTACTGGTGCGCCGCGCCGGCGGTGGACAGTTGCCGGGTGGTGGCGCGCGGAGGTCCGTAGACCGATCCGGCGACCGTCGCCGAGGTCGGTCCGAGCGAATGCTGTTGCGCCAGGACCTGTTGAGGCTCGCCGTTCGCGTCGAGTCGGCAGTGCAGCTCGATGTCCGGCACCGAACGCGCCGACGTGTCCTCGTTGGTGCCGCTCTCCTCGGAACCGCCGAGGCCCGATACCGACAGCTGGGGCGACGCGACGAGAAAGGTCGCGCGATCCTGCCGCGTCAACACGGGTTTGCCCTGCGAGGCCGCGACCGCCGCGGCCACCACCACCGGCGGCGGTGGTCCGCGGCTCAGCAGCGCCGCCGTTTCCTCGCTGCTGCCGTACTCGCCGTTTCCGCCGTCCTGCGAGCCGGCGTTTCCGTTCGAGTTCATCATCTCGGCTGCTGCTGCTGCTGTTGCCTTCTTCGCGGCCTCCGCGGTCGACGAGCTCGGCTTGCGCGCTAATTCAGGTCCCGTCACGTGGCCATCTCCTACAATGAAGACACACGAGACACGTGACATTAGACTTGGAAGGCCTTCATTGCGTATGGTCATCAATAGGTCTTCATGCATACGGTTTGTTACGGTTTTTCATCCTGGTATCGTTTTCGGTTAGTTGATAACACGATTCATGCTTCGTAGTCCAGTTGGTGTGTAGATTCGCTAGAGGTAACATTCATGCTGTACATTTCATGCTTTGTCACTAGCAAGCGGACAGGTCTTAGATCTAACACGCAAAGTCAAACACTTGGATTAGTTACATGCATCTGGTAGCCTGTGTATTATTGATGTTCGCGTTGGCGTCTGGGAGATTCAGATCGGACGTGAGTCCACTCAGTGTATTGAGCATTTGATGTGTTTCTCATGTCCGTTCTATCATACTTTACTTTGAAGTGGCTTCAACGCTAAAACGCCTCTCGCCGAATGTTATCGATGTAGGTTTACGGTCGCTCGACTTTCCGGGTGAGTTATACACGTCGATCGATAAAACGAAGCCAACTTTCGAGATCAAGGACCACGCTTGTGTATGGATATTCGTATGAATTCCAGGTACCATTGATGGCGTCGTTTCAACGCGGAGCTTAATGGAAAATATTCAATGGCCCGCGGCCTAAAGTGTATACCGTTTCAAACGACGAACACATAAACCGCATTTGTGCCGGATACGCGGGGAGCTCGAGCGCTTATCATATCGACGTCGACGTCGGCAACCGGACGCCACGAGTTAACGTCGTGCGACGACCAACTTTGACCCCGACGTCGCATAGCCCCGAAAACGCACGTTGGACGTCTCGTACCGACCGCCTCCGCTGGCCGAAGTGGAATGGACGGTCACGGCACGAGCTATGACCGGAAAGTTCGTTGCTCTCCTCCACTTCCGCATCCAGGGACAACTACGGTTATGTACAACTACAGGTTGTACTAAAATCCATAAATCCAAAAGTTGCATACAGACGTCTCTGATTTTAGCGTGGGATGAAGTTTAAAACTTTGTTTTTTCAGCTTCCAACGCTGAACACGACTCCACCCGACGGACCAGCAGATTTCCGGACTGGAGGGAACGGACGATGCTACTCGGAAAGTTCGTCGCTCCTCTGACTTCTACAAAACGTACAGGACGTACCAAATCCGACGAATGCAAAAGTCGCATCACACATTTCCAGAAAACCAGATAATGTCGAAGGAAATGTTGTTTTGGGTGAAACCTGTACTAAGCATCGCGTCGCACCGTCCAGCTCTCAGTTCAGCGACAGCACCGCCAACAGCGGCGGCAAAGTGGCATTCGAGCAAAGTGACAGCCTCTACGTGTGGCCAACACATTTCACGGGAGTCGCGAAGAAAGTAAAGACGGCTCTCGTCGCGTATCCGACGCGACGGAGATAAACGCTCGGGTAGTGAAAAACGGCGAAGACGCGCGTGCATAAAGCGGGCGATGAAAAAGAATGAAGAGATGGAAAAAGGAAAGTAATAAAAAAAAGGAAAATAAAAGAAAGCAGACCGAAGCCGAGAAGAAGGTGAGATCTAGCGCTCGTGGGTGTCATTCGACGTTCTCTCTCTCGACAAATGCATATATTGCGTATGCAAATTCTCGTTAGCTCGACAAACACGAAGCGCGTTCGGGCGTCTCTCGAGCGCGATAAAATTAGATTTGCATGTTGCGCCGCCGAGAAGCCGGCCGGGCGGAACGAGCCGCCCGGGGGTGGGAAGGGGGGAGGGGAGGGTGAGGTAAAGCGCGGGTGAACGCCAGAGTAGGAAGCTCGCGCTACGAGGGGAGGCGAAAAATCCGGCGCAGGTGACACGCGACCTCGGTGACACAGTGGCAACCCCTGTACCACTGTGTCACCCGAAAAGTCCCGCTCCGCGCATTGTTCTTCATTTTTCATTCGAATTTACCGGCGCAGCGCTCGCTCCCGATGCTGCGCACGTCCAGCGCCCTTTGTGGTTTGAGCCAATTGACCCCGGGCGCCCTTCGACTTCGAATTCTCGAAGCGTCTGAGCGAGCTGTGAATAATTCTTCATTCAAATTTTCGGGCAAAGTGCTACGAGTCGAGAAGGTTCCGACGTTTATGCATTTTCCAGCTCGCGAAATGCACAGGGAATAAGTATAAGAAGCGAAAAAGCTGGGCGTGAGACGACCGAGAAGGAACGAGATTGTACAGCCAAGACGGAAAAGTGCGACGGACGATTGTAAATCGAGTTCAGTGAAATTCAAGCGGAGCTACTTGGAGTTTGACTCGCGAAGAAATAAATAAATTTTACGGACACTTCGGAGGGTGGAAAACTAGCTCAGCTCTGCCCGGGCTGATGCGGTTGCCTTGATACTTGGGGTAGGAACGAGGGGAATTGGGTGAGGGGCGAGCGAAGGGAGATGGAAGTAAGGGACAATATTGATATTCTGGTTTCTGCGGAATTCAAGACTGGAGGTACAACCGAGCCTCGAGCCTCGGTCGAGAAATGCACCGTCTGTGTGCATTGCCCACGACGTTGTGTATAGGATACTCGCGAGATAAGACGACGGCTGTCGCGCACTTGGGAATTCAGCGCCGACGAAATAAAGCGGCTTCAGCGGCAGTCAAAGCGCCGCTGTTTTCCTGTGACTCCTGAAACGTCTCAGCGTCGCGATACAGAGATATATTTGTCACCCTGGGGACGATTTTGCGAAGGAGACAAAATCACAGGGACGCAATGTCCCTATCGAGCCTATTTTATTTATGGCGATGCATTTTTTGTCAATTGGTGTCTTCGCTAGATACATTTTTTTTTTCATAAAAACATTACTCTAAACATAAAAAATTATTTCTGATACGTTACACAATTATTTTTGGTTTTCCAGGTGTAAAGCGAAATGGAACAAACAACGAGAATCATAAGAAGAAATCCAAGCCACGTCATTGGGAATTCCCTGCATCTCATCGACTAACAGCTCAGAGTCCGTTCCAACGAGGTGACGACGCATCGACTACGACGTGAAAATGAAACGTGTTCTCTCTCATCGAGCGAGAGAAAGTGTGCGCTTAACGACTCGGGGTGCATGAATAAGCTAAAGAGGCTCAGAGAAGGGGAGAGAGACCGAGTCAGAGGGACAGATAGAGGGAATCTAAAAGCCCATCCAACGAGGCGCGAGCACGCTCGGGAAATGTTGAGCCACCTACCAGCGGCGACAGAAGCCGCACGTTGGTCGCGTTACGCGCTACATACGAGCGATTGTCATATCGATTGGGCGAAACGAACGATTGGGTCGTGAGAAACCGAGGATAATGCACTATTCGTATATACATATCTATATATGGACAGGATACGGTAAGCAGAAAGGTTGCGTCATGTAACGGCGCAACCGACGCGGCAACCGCACGGTTGGTCGTTAGTCGGTAGCCGACCAACGCGTCCAGCACCGACCGCAATACAACCCGAGTGCTTTTCGACGTTTACACGGAAACGAACTGCGCCGAAGCTCGAAGCTCGACGCGCGACGAAATTGGCCGATGCAGCAGCCGATACCCCCGACCTTTCCCTTCGTCGCACGCGACGAAGGGAAACGCGCCGATATCGCGGCGCCGCAGGCGTGTTGAAAGTTATGCACCCAGATATATCCGCGGGGTTCGCCGTGATTGGCCAATTATCCGCACAGAGATTTTCATCTCTGTCTCCGCGTCAACGCGCATAACTGTCTCGAAGTGCTAATAAATTGCCGCGCGGCGCCCTTTGACCCCAGCATCACGGGGAGGGGGTGGGGGTTATCGCTGATGGTTAAAGCGCGAAATCTCCGCGACGGAGAATTCACCAAGCGAGAACTCTCCTCCGGCTAAAGTTCACCGGCAAAGTTCAAAAGTCAAAGGTACCAGTCGACATGATGATGATGCAAAGTTGGTCGTCGAGTTGCACTTCGGTTGCGCGACGCGGCAGCTTTTGCGCCACTGAGACATGAATGGGGTTCATCGTTATTTTATCGACAGATGCGGAAAAAAAAAGATTAAAGAAATGACGGTAAAAAAAGATAAAAAAAAATGCGAGGAGCAAAAATTGGGTGAAAAATGCGACGCGCGACGATGAGAAATGACTTCAGTTGCTGCGTTCATTTCTCTCCGCTCACACGACGGATGCGTAGATCGCCGTTCGTTTTACGGTCGCCGCGGCGCGAAATGCTGCGCATGAAAACTCATGGGAATCGCTCGGCGCGACTACGACGACGACGACGACGCGACCTCATAACTACGAGTGTCGACTTCCGTATATCCGATGATAAAGAAAAAAAACTTAAGAGCGATTTAAGCGGCGAATGTGCGCGGGAGCGTTTTCCGCGCGCGTTGTAAGTCACCCGTTTCGAGAGTCGCCGTAGCCGGATAAGAGAGAACGGGGAGATAGAGAGTAAGAGCGGAACGAGCGAAAGGGACGAAAGAAAAACGATACAGTTGCACCGCGGTGGCTTAAAGCGCGATGCGTTTTATCACCGCGGCCTTCCGGACAATGTTCCTACGTCGTTCTTCTTCCTTCCCAGCATCCGGATAGCTCCCTGCTTCTCCTCCGTTTACGCCGTATCGCATATATACGCGTTACCCTCCTTCGCCTCTCTTCTTTCCTCTCGCCGCGATACCTGGTATAGTATTTACCGCGGGATTTAGTCGGACACTGCGGTTAAATGCACTTTACGAGCTTACGAGTGGCGCGCACGAGGCGCCGATAAAACATCGCGACGGCTCACTCGGCCTCGAGAGGCCCGGAGACGGCAGAAATGCAGGAACTCAACGTTTTGTAAGTAGGTACCGAACAGCAGCGCAACGGCAGCCTTGGCGGAGTGGTTCAACTTTCCATTTTCAACCCGCCAAGTTACTCTCGTTCGTTGGCGCGGCTTCCGCATAGGCATTTTCATACAGCACGACGAGAAACCCAAAAGCTGGCCAAATCGAGGTAACTACTTTTTTTTTTTTTAATATCAACTTTTTATCAACATCCCTCAAAACATTGGTTTCAACCCCTTTTAAATTGATTTTGAGAAACATTTTTTTTTTTTTCAGCAGGCTGTACTACGAGAGACTCCACTGTAGGCACATTTTCCCTCTAATCCAGGCTCCGGCATTACGCGAAGCACAGGACGGAACGTATACCAGCGGGGCCACTTGATTCCCCGACCAATCCGGAGCCTTCGTTCGCTTGCTCACTTCATCGACGCAGCCGGATCAGGCGGGATATGACAGTTGACTCGAGCGGTCCCTTCGGGCGGACTGATTCGTTCATCAAGGCAACTATACGCGGCTCGGGTGAAGCTTATAACCCGACGGTCATTTTGATGCTATATGCACCGCGCGGCGCAGGGTCCGCCGGATTAAGCCACGGAGAGAGTTATGACAGAACCTACTGGATCTCACTGCATCCGGAAGCCCCGCTATGTCTCCCGATATATCTTCGAGCTTACCTTTCGCGAATATACACGGAGAACCGCACCCACATACACTGACATCCGACCACACATACACGAGACACTGCTGAACCAGTTGCATCGGTGCATATTGCACACGGGCGCGGAAGTAGAGGCATAGAGAGCGATAAAGGGTGCAGACGGAGGAACAAGCTTACACGCGGTTTAACTCGGCTCGAGTGGGCCGCGCGGACACGCTGAACCGATTACTTTGGCCGGCGGCCTCTGGCCATTGCGTTGCGTTGTACACAACGCAATTTCCCAGTGCTACTCGCGGTACAGTGGAAACCCTTGCGAATGAATTGCAACGTCCAACCGCAGTTTCAACAGTCTATGACTGCTGGCATAATTACTGCTAGCAGCATAAATATAGTAATAATAACAATATTTATAACAGTAATAATAATAATAATATTAATATTGGAATAATCGAATAATCGATAGACAATTATTGTAATCAATTGTCCGTAATTTTCTATGTTCAGGCGATATTGCATTAATATTCCCATAGTTTAGGGGCATTCAAGTCCTTTGAGGTGTGACAGTCGAGTTATCGGAAATTCTCCTGTACCGCCGCGGGTGCTCGATGTGCTCACGCACATGCGCAGGGTCGTAATGCCTTATCGCGTATGTGTCTGTGGTTGTGCGAAAGGGTTCGGAATCGCGTGGCACTCGAACGCTTCGGCGCATCGATGCATCGTTAGGGCGTTAAATTCCCGCGGTTAATGGATAATAAACGGGAGGACGAGTGGCGCGATTTGTCAGTGGGGAACGCGTTGTAATGGCACCGGTAGTGGCAGTGGTAGTAGTGGCTCGTAGTTTATCGCGGTGCTCAGACCGATATCCTAATTCTATTAGCTCTCGCGCAGTCCCAATCGTGTGCGCTCTGCAAATTGACTGCGCGCACCATTGCCGCTTGTATATTTGACGCTTTCCAGCGTTACCGATAGGTAAAATCAACTGAAATATCGAAATATCGTAGTGATCGTCGCGAGGTGAGGGACCGCGATGGTTTGTCTCGTCGATTGTTACGGGGGGGGGGGGGGGGGGGGGGGGGCGATGAGGTGAAAGGGCGGACACGCCGCTGGCTATCGCGGCGCCCGGTGATCCGTTCGACGGACTGAGCCTCGATGGGAAATATTTATTAGATATTTATATACGTATTTCCCATCGAAGCCGTGGTGGATGTCAAGAGCGGCGAACGAACGTGCGTCTGACTACTACGCTGTTTTCCACTGGATAACAGTGATCGAGATAGCGAAAGAATTTTGAGGCTCCGTGACTTTCTTTTTTTATTTTTATTTTTATTTTTTTCTTTGCGAGAGAGAAAATCAGCAGCAGGGAAATTCGCCTTCGTTACTTCGCGACGAGACAGCAAACGAGAATTGTGCAGACGTCTCTGCGCTTCGTTTGACGGTATTTTTATGATTCCACCGGAACGCCCCCGGAGTCTTTAAAAGCCAAACAGCTTTGATTGCACCTCCGGCGCAACGTTCGACGAACACTCGGACGACCGAACAGCGCGTGCCAACGCAAACGTTGCACGTGTTGAGATGGATAGCGGGGTAGAATGTTCTTGGAACGTATTTACATGTGGATGTATATAAACTGCGCCTGGGCCGCGCAGCGGACGAATTGCCGCGCGAAGCTGCGCTTTCACGGGTCTGATAAATAAACGCCGGGTGCCTCTTTCACTCATCCGGCGTCTGCTCCGAACTCTTCTCCAAAATGCTGCACTTCGTTTTTCCCGCGCCCCAACATCGTCGTTGTCGTCGTCGACCTTACGGCAGTTTCGCTGTGAGCGCAAATAAAATATACGAGCTCCACGGTTCGGATCGAATGAGAGGAGTCGAGAGTAACGACGTTTCTACGTTTTTACCGGCGACTCGTCGAGGGCGCCGAAATCGCTCCACGTTTCATGGAACTGCGGGGAAAAATCGCAACAGCCTCGCAGTTTCGCGCGGCCGAGGCGTACGTCCAGTCGTTTGAAAATCCAGTTTCGAATTTTTCTGGAAATAGAGTTAAAAACAACGCGTTTCCGCCCTCGTTAAATAGTTACTATATTTTTATTTCAAACGCAACCGTAAAATGTTCTTCAAACCCACCGAGGATTGGATTCCACGTTGCGAAACATATTTCGATAAAAAAAACAAACTGAGAGTGACTAAAATTTTCTTGAACAATTTTTCCTTCGAACAACTCGGAGTTATTCGCTGAAGAAATGAGGAAAAAGTGTAAGAAAAACCTTTCGCCACGTTTTGACACATTTTGCAACGGGGATGAATCTCCGTCGCTGGCGAATCGTTCACTTAGCGGCCGAGCTGTTACGGCGAGACATTGCCTCGCTCGGCGATGCGCTCCGGAGTCTCTCGCTGCCAATTGGCTTAATTAACAAATTAGCTAATGCCAGCGCGCGAGTGGCGCGCGCCGAACGAGGGAGGAAACGCGCGAGGTCCGCTAATTTGCGGCTGCGGAGGGACGCGCGGCCGCCACTTCGTTTTACAACGTGGCGCACCCAGCGCTTTCGTGGTTCATGGACGTGGGATATATCTGTATATAATAGATTAGCATTGTACAGGATACAGTGGCGCATATATAGTATACATATGTGTGTGTATTTTACATATATAGGGCCATGCGCCACTGTATCCTGTACAAAGCTAATCTATATATATATATATACAGTTGGGGTTAACGGGCGGGTTCCCTTTGCAGCGGTGTATATATGTCACGTATATAGAAAACTCGATGGTTACGAATGTCCTCTGACTCCACCGACCGCCCCGACCGAACGGAAACGTCGCGTTAACTCGATTATGATCGAGTCGTTTATCAACTCCACGTGTATCACGACGCCTGCCGCTGCAACACCAACCCGAGAGTATAAACCCAGTGCGCGAATATTCTCGGAAGCGAATGAATAAATTACGGCGTGTCCCGCGCGGTCGACGATGCGGTCCGAAACCTTGCGATCGTTTTGCGCGTGTGACATTTATCGCTTGGCCGAAGATTCTCCTTACGATATTTTTTGTGACTAAGTTCGTCTTGCGAATTTTTATTTTTTTACGCTGACAAACATTTGAGTAAACGACCAATCAACGGGGTCACCTATATCCGAGTTTTTTTTTCGAACCGTCGCGGGATAAGCCAATCAAAATAAGCGCGAGATTCGCGAGAAAAACCGAGCGCGTTGCAATAACGTCGAAATCTGCGGGTACCTCGGAAAACCCGAGTCTCGAGGTCCGAGGAGAGCCGAAAGGCTCATCATTCACCGTCACGAGCTCGTTAAACGTCTCGCGCGCCGCTAACAGACGCGACCCCGGGATTAGCGTCGATATCCCGTGCAAACGCGGACCCGGCCCGGACCAGAGAAGATGGGAAACGCAAAAAAGGCAGGAAGAGGAATTCAATATTAAGGCGACCCGCGGCGACCGGAGGATTGGAGGTGGCGTTGAATTTATGGCGCTGCGCTGTAGGTGGAGTCGAGGAGGCCTCGTTTTTTTTCCCGCCTCTTATTCCTCCTTCCTCCTCTTATTCCTTTCCTGCACCCGCTGAGTCCGGCCGGAGCCCTCGCTTTATACCTGCGCCTCTTCCTCTTTTCCTTATTTATTTATCCGGGCGTCGCATCTCACTCCTTCATTATTTATTGCTTCTCGCGACACAGAAACAAACTCACACACACAGTGTCAGTTTCTATGTGTATAAAATCCTGGACGAGCTTTTCCCAGCTGACACGAATTACTCGGGAGTAATTTCTCTTGCACGGCGCTACGGCCTTTCCTCGTTTGGACAAATGCATTTGGTTCCTCCAATTTCAGGGGTTGCAGACACAAGAAAGTCCAGCGTTATGTGTGTTCACGTGGTCCACCACACGTCTCGCCAGGAACGGTAAAACCGGACGTGTGTAGCGCTCTCCACGGTCACTGGAATGAATTGCCCGAGAGTAATTTCGCTTGTAGTACTTGCGGCCCCTCCCCCATCCCGACAAATGCATCATATGCAGATTACGCGTCTAAAAACGAGGAACTCACCGTATTTCAGGAGCCGGCCGTCTACTCGGCATATGGCAATAACTAATTCGGTCGTGCGACGACCATTACGACTCCTCCCACCCCTGGTGAAACTTCCATATGCCTTTCTGGCTCATAAACTTCAATGTGCATCGGGGGAAACCAAGATTAATGGTGCTCAATAGCAGCTACAATGGAAATCAGGGTGGAAGCTGAAGCTAGAAACTCACGTCATTGTGATTCCCGTTTTGGGGGATCGGGTCGGATCCTGTGACGATGATGGAAGAGGAATCAATCGTCGATCCAGGTTTCCTGTGTTTTTGGATCTATCTGCATCGATGGGACAGAGATGCAAAGCTGCAACCGCATCGCAGATGGGGACAGAGGAGGGTAAGAGACTCCTATCACTGTGATGATCTTCATGAACTGACGACACGTACTGTCGAGGCCAATTTATCTGGGGAATAATTCGGCACGTGGAAGTGGAAAAAGGAAGCGGACCACGCAAAAGGGGATAGGAGGAGCGGCGATCAACGAAATTGGAGGCAGTAAACCTTGGAGGGGATGCGACTGTGAAGATGACGCTGCATTATCGCCCTTGATAAGCCGCAACCCACTTCGATCCTCACCCTGCTTTTTTTCTTCCTAATTCGCCGAGTCGAGTCAAGTGGAGCAGAGTTTCACGGTAAACGTCCGGACCATTCAGGATGTCGCGGGGCAAATCGCTAATGCTCGCTGATCTATCTTTTCCACGCCACTTATGGTCCATTTCGTTCCATCGTCACCCGGAAAACATCCGAGTCGAAGAGACGAAAAAGCTGCTAAATGTCCGCGTGTGTCCTTGAACACGACACGCCGGACCTGTGACTGATTTTCCAATCGCGGATACAGATCACCGATCTCGGTCTTTCAATTATCGTTCGTTGTACGCTCGCAGCTGAAACCTCTTGATCGATTTCAAAAGGACAAGAGCGTGACGCGGAATCCATAGAACGGAGCGGAGTACATTGATTGGTCGAATTAACCTCCTCGACGCGGCGGAATTGCCTTTAAGCCTACGGCACATTGACGCCCCGATGGTGCCAATGACGCCTGGGGGCGATAATGCTCCATTGATTTCGGATTGATATCATTGATTGCGCCGACAATGCGTTATCGAGGGTGCGCGACGCGTACATTCACGCTGGAAAGTTCGATTCGATTCGATTGACAATGTCAGTGCAAAGCAAAAGCAAAAAAAGCAAATTAAAAGAAATAAAGAATCTAATTGAATTCATTGACAAGATCATTTCTTGCACTCATCACTTCAAAAGTTTATGTCACGAGTGGCAACATTTTTACAAGGTCCAAAGAAAAAGCTTCCGTATATAGTAATTTTCTATTTTCCACGTGAAAAGCTTCCCCCCACCTCCTCCTAAATTCAGTGCATGGTAATTAGTCACTGGAAGAATCGTCGCGCGCTTTTGTTTTGGCTCTGAAAAAGGCCAGACGTCCGTTGTCGCTCGACAGAATATCGCAGGCTCTGCAGCTAAATACGAAGAATATATTCGCGCACGTCGCTGTAGCTCGGGACACACATACGGTTTTCGCAAGGCTGCTAATGCTTTTTTAGAGCACTCCCCAGTGCTTCCCTTCTGGCTATGTCGACCCACTTTTCGCCCTCCCGGCATAATCATGAATTCAGCCCCGGACCTGTTGTCTTTTCGCGCGGCTCGTGCGATAAAGTGCGTGCTTGTTGGTTTCCAGTTGGTCGGTGAGCTGGGACGTGCGCAACGTTTGGATTCGGGTCGTCGCCATTGGCGATCAAACGGCAAAACGGATAAGCGAGGAAAAATCTGCCATTCGTTTCGAATTACCGAAAGCCGGTCCGACATATATCGCGTTTCGCGATTACGAGAGTGAATGCGTTCCCGGTTGCACCAGGCGTTGGTGGAACGATGGAGACCCCCGGTGTACACGTGACCGAATCAAGCGTGAACTCGAACTGTTTGCAGGAGTGGAAATTTGCAACGTAAATTGGCGTTCGATCTGTCAATACGAGCGTGACTGGGTGTATTTATTCGCTGTTTGTTTGTTGCTTTCGGGACTCTTTTTGTTTCCTCGTGACATTGTGCCCGGCGCGTAAATACGTCGTATCGACGTCGATCGCATGTGTAGATAAAGTCCACATTTGTCGAGGCTAATTTTGGCATCCGTCGTACAGACGAGATTCGAGTACAGTGACGAAGTGGCGGATAAAAAGTTGGAGTCTCGATTTTTTTTTTTTTTTTTTTTTTTTTTTTTTACATAAGATAAGCTAACAGATATTCGCGAATGATAAGCATTCAATCTCGAAGACCAAAGTCTTCGACCCTCGTTGGCAGAAGCCTCACATGTGTTTGGAATCCTGAAAACGAATCCTAAAAAATGGCTTTGATGCCTATGGAAGGCGACGAAATTTCGTAAATTATTTTAAACAATTTTTCTCGAAGCGCCGGATAAAATAATTGAATTAAACTCAAGGGTCTGGTCTTTCCCTCGTGTCAATCATCTCATCACTATCCAACTGCGTCTCGCTGCCTAAATAATCCCAGGCCTCAATTATTCAGACCCTCAGGAGGCTGCGGTCTCGTTTAGTATGTAAGAAAACCTTGAATTTCAAGCGGCAAACTTGCCCCGTTGCCAAACACGTCGCGCAACGTCCTCGCAGTGAACTCGGCGAAATGGAAATTGCCTGATGCATATATAATCCACCTCTAATGATCGTCCCGGAGAATTATCAGTTTAGGAGTGAAATTAACAGCGTGGGACCAGGTGAAACGTCGTGTCATGCACGACGAAAAACAGGCAACGCTTATCGATCAACCCCGGCAGACAGTAATTAGCGTCGGTGCTGTACACAGAAGAACAGCCCGGTTTTTGGCTTAGGACAAAAGATCCGTGTAGCGTGCCGAGAGTAATTGAGTGTAATCCGGACGGGAGTCTGCGAGATGCGCCTTGCCGCTCCACCTTTTGACGCATCTTGCACAGGACAATGAACCGAAACAAGGGGGGCCGTCTGCGAATTCGAAATAACGAGATTGCTGCGGCAAAAGCGCGGGCGGGTGATGCAGCGAGCGTTAGTGGCGAATGGATAAAGAGGAGAGGAAAGATGGAGAGAATAATGGAAGGAAGGAGAGAAAGAGGGAAAATCGACTTTGGAACAGGGCGAATGGACGCGTAAATGCTGCATGCAACGTCGAAGGGGAAGCAGCGAGGAAGAAGCGTTAAGGTGTGCGGAAGCGTCGGCCAAACTCGACGTAATCTGCATCTACATATTCATGATACCGAGGCCTCGCTCGTTAATATGCTTATTTTCGTGAGAGGGAGAGTGTGAGTGAGAGACCCCCGACGTTCGGTCGGAATACGCTCGTATCGTAATATGGAAGACAGATACAACGTACTCGCCTGACCTGTCCATCGAATTTAACGATCGCTCTTTATTTTTCAGCCGTGGAAAAAAACACGATGAGCTGTAAAGGAAAACCGCATTGCGGTCGTAACAAGTCGTGAATTGCGAACGTTCACACGCCACCCACGGATGTCAGAGGTCGCGCGTTGAGCGGCTGATTGCACTGGACGACGATAATGACGATGACGATCGTGATCGAATTACGGAGCATTGAGTGAACGCCGAAATAGTACTTTACGATACTAGTGCGATAAAACTTTTCCTGACGAGTGTGAGTTTTTAGTACGACCCGAAGATGAGAGCAGCATTCACACGAGTTCCAAATTTTATGGCACGAGTGCGTAAAGTGCAATTTCTCGCACGCGAAGCATTGAGTGACATAGTACTTTTCACACCAGTGCGAAAAAGCGGACATTTCGGTTTTTCTGACTGAATTGATCCAAGGGCGAATTGGAAGGGAATTCCAATACAACAATGAACATCTCGACGGACGGACGGACGGACATCGGACGGTTCGTGGAAATCAGTGTCCGGCGTATCATCCCCATGAGACGAGGGTCTATCGATTCGCTAAAGAGAGCGAGGAATTTGGCGACGGTGCCGAACGGGAAGGTTGTGAGCGAGAGACGGAGAAAGAACAGGGAGGACCAGACGGTGTTCCAGAAATGTCAGCGTTCACGAGACAGCTTTATCGCTCCGGGACACGAAGTGTAGCTCCCTGCGTCCCTCAAATCCTCCGCCAGAGCGTTAGGTATATCTCGACGAGCTGCGAGACTCGAACTGCCTACCGGTGACGCATAACCACGTGAAACGTTGCCCCGTCTCGTCACACGACAGAATAGCCCGACGTCACGCTCTTTTGGCCTATCAAAACGGACTCACCGTCTTCTGTGTCAAGGAGATCTGCTGTGTGGAAGCTTCAGGGATATTTAAAGGAGCTTCGGGGGTATTTAAAGGCACTTCGGTGATACGTCTAATTGTCAGCTGTTTCAGCACCGAAAGGTTTAGGGATCTTTAAAGGAGTTTAAAGCAACAATATTAACAAGCCCTTCAGGAATAGGCTGAAGGATCAGTTGTTTAAAAATTATAATAGTCATTTACTTCCAGAAAAAAAAAACAGTAAATCAATTAGCCTCTCGCCACCCTCAACACTGCGCTTTTGCTTATTTCCCGCAGAGATTACACGAAGAACGAGGCAAAGCCTGAACGTCACACGGTTATTACCCCCCGCAGAATATCTGAATGGCGAGAGAGGATCGATAAACCAATTGGCAGAAGTGAATTCGCAAAAGCGTGGGGGAATTATTTTGAATTGATAAAATTCCGAGTGTCGTGGGCGCCGAGAGGGCGAATAATTTTAATAATGCCCCGGCACCGGTATTTTTGCTCGAACGTAGTCGTCGTTGTCGTCGGTGGTATTTCTCCCCGTTCGTTAGCGCGAGAAGTCACTGAGCTCGACGTTTTATTTAGTCCCATTTTATTCCTTCTGTTTCGTCCGTGAATTTTTTTTTGTCGGGAAGCAGCGAGTTTGCAAATGAATTCCGAGTGGCGGCTGATAGCGCGAGTTTCGATTCAGCTAGCGCGCGGAAAATGCGACTCAGCCGCAGCAGCCGCCAGCGCATGTTTTCGCGTCATATTCCGTGTACTCGACGTACGACATTACGACGTATATACAAAGTGCAGGCTCGATGCGCGAGGCGGCGTTATCGTCGCATGTGCAACGACTGTGCACGTGGTCTTTGACGTTTTCTCGTATCGCGCCGCCATCGCTCGACCACCGAGACACTTTCTAATTGTTTATATATAATACGTGCACGACACGTCCACATTGGATGAATATACGCTGTATATATGCGCGCCGCGTGCCACGACGGAATTTCCATCTTATCGAGCGCGTTTTTGCACAAAGCGCGTCCTCCGAAATCCCTGGAATTTTAATCAAACCTCGAATGGCATGTACGCTTTAACATAACCTCACTTTAACAAGGTATATATAAGTCTTTTGATTTTTTTTTTTTTTACATTTCCAGCACTAAAAATATACCGAATTTTATTTTTAACGGTGGATAACGAAAAGTTCACATCTTGCTCCGCAAGTTTAATATAGCTCGGAAAGGTCGTTCGAAAGTCGTGACACAAGAATTTTGCGCGCACTGCGACGAAGATCAAGTTTTGATTCACGATTTTGACGATTTGGGTTTCAACCGAGCGTTCATTTCGGCCGGTCGCGACGGTGTCGCCGCCTGGCGAACAAATATTTCAAGGTTGCCGCGTGTAACGTCACGCGTCAACCCGAGGATCATCAATCTTTCACTCCCTGTGCACGGGTTCACCCGGGCTTTTCGTTTTTTTTTTTTCCCGCCCGTTCGAAGAGCTAATTCGGTCCGAAATAATTCACGTCGCTGGAACCGTCTGCGCGCAGTGACACTTGACCTGCCTCGCCCGAACCCGAGGGGCCGTATCCTCGGCGGCCTTATCGCGGTTCTCGACGCACTTCCCCTCGAGGACCAGTGGAAATGCCAATTTTATTTAATAAAATATTAAATATTACATTTGATAATATTTTATTAAAATAAAATATGAAATAAATGTCACCAATATAATTGACAGTTTTTTATTACACGCATTTAATTTTTTATTATTTTTTAAAATTAATATAAGTTGTATTTTAATTTTTTCTCTAGGTTCAAACGGCTGTAGTTTTCACCTCAGAGGAAGGAAGTGTCTACGGAGGGTCTGGAGTGCGGCGGATATCGGCGTGGAACGTTATCGCGTAATGACGTTACAATTCCCCGCAGAGCCCTTCAGGGCGACCGCACCGACGGTCCGCGCGCTTCGTTGAGCTTCGATCGCCGCGCGGCAAAGAGGGAACGCAAAGGGCGACCCCGTCTCACGGTGTAACGAAACTTCGAGCAACTGTAATCCAACGTAACGGCCAGGTTCGTGTCCTTGTGGTCTATACAGATGGCGCGGAAGTCTAACGAGCTTTCCTTTAATAATTGATCCCGCGATAATCGCTTCTGTGTCAATAATTGTTTATTGTTGTTTACTCCTCAGGTTCGAACCGCGTTGTGTTCCGAGAAATGTTGTGAGCAACGCGGGTGGTCGATTTTATTTATTTATTTACGCGCCTCGTGTCCAAAAATAGGCTCACAACATTAGCTTTGCCATTTTGCCGGCGGAGCAGATTTTTCGAGCCGCATTTTGTGACACAGACAGATTGGGAGATACGAGTCGAGAATTTCTCCGATAGTCCGACCCTTTTCGCCGTTGTCCTGTACCGGAGAATACACAGGTTGCTTCCCCGCTAATACTATTATTAGCCGGGAGCGCTACTCGCGGCCTCCGGTTACTCTCGCGAGGAAGGAAATTGTACTCCCGTTTCGTCTGGCGCCCACGTGTTAATTGCTCGCGCCCGCCAAGCGAGAATATCACGAGATACGAGAGTGGCGCTGAGACGAAAATAGAATGATAACGATAAAGCGCGAGAAAAATGGAGGTGAAACAATTTTTTTTTATTTTTTTTCGATTTATAACGAAATTAATGACGAGTTATTGGAATGAATTTTTTTAACATTTCCAATTATTAAAAAATATAAGGGTCGAGATTATAATTACATTTATTAATTCATATTATTATGGTAGTAATCGTGACGAAAATCACCCATAGGCTGGATCCAGATGCCCGGAGGGTTCATCGACGACAAGACGCAATAATACAGAGGTTACGCGGGGCCAATTTATGGTTATCAATTTTCCATTCCGCCCTTGAGGTAAAGCAGAGTCGGTCCGTCGAAGCATAACTGAGCTGTGTACGAACCTGTGTACACGTTACGCGCCGAGTACACACGGCATATGCCAGGTACAGTAAACGTAAGTGCCCGTGTGCATACACACACACGCGTTCGTAGCCGCGGAGCATAAAGACACCGCTCAGCGATGGCCAAACATAACGAACCTGGCTGGCCAATATACCAACCCGGCTCCGTGTGTATAACCGCCGCACGGGGGGAAATCAATTTTTTCCCCGTGCAGCGGTAACGGCGACCGAGCGGCACTTGAAGCATTGCAAGAATAACGCGAGCAGCAGCAGCAGCAGGAGAGCCGAGTGATTTGTGGCAATTGAGGGTTGCGCTCCTCCCGATTCTCGTTGCGTTATTGCTTCCATGTTGAAGAATGCTTCGTTATCGCACGACAAGTTTATGCGAATTCGTGGCTGATCCGCTCTTCACCAGGAACACAAATTTCGTCTCTGCATATTTATTGGCAAATATAATGCATTTTTGTACACAAAAATGTTTTTCTTTAAAATAAATAGTGTAATAATAAATACTTATTCAATTTAGGTTATTCGAATTATTTGATCAAATTCATTCGGCTCTGCATCGCCCAGAGCATCGCAAAAACAATATATTTTTCAAGCCTACTTTCCTTTATCAGTATCACGATTATATTCCCCGTATCTTTGGGGGCACGCAGCATGTGGCGTCGCTTTCGTTGCGGTCGAGAGTCGAGGCAACGCGATTCCTTATTTATCTCACTTTTACCGGAGAGCTATTACCTCGCTATTTTTACAACGTCGCGGACACGGCTGCATTCTAATTTTACGACAACGAGGATGACTCAAGCGTTATACTTTCTAAATGGTTGGCCCGACACTGACGGGGGTGCTGCTGTGGCTATACAGACCGCAGGCTAAATATTCTCGTTTGCGCGCGCTGCATGATTTTTTTTTCTTCTTCTTTCGTTCCGCCTCGCCTCTCCTCGCTCGCCGTTTCCGTACTAACATTTGTATGTACGAACAACGGTCATGTGAAGCAAATGCACATTCTAAATGGCACGCGCGTTCTGGGGATGCGCAATTGCGATAGCCGCACGGCGTTCCGCGTATATTGCAAGTAATACCCAGTCTTCTCCGCCATCTTTCCGGACTATTAGTGTTCCGCTTCTCTTACGCATTAAAACCGGTCTCCCTCCTCTTCTATCCATTCGCAGCCCAATACATTATCCGACGCATGAGCAGCTTTTATGCAGATTTCCATGAACCATTGTCACATTGACTAAAATATAGTTGAAATACAATCATTAAATAGCAAAGAATTTTTCTATCAGTAGCGAATTGATAAAAAAAAACAGAAAATACATGAATTGAAATTTAAGAACACAGCTACTTTAAAAATATAATGAATGGACTTCACATAGACACTAAGACTTAATGTTCCATTACCCTCGCGGTTTATATCAGTGTGAATATTACTTTCGGCTGATAGTCCGCATTTTTGTTTTTCAATTTCATTCCATAGAGTATACACAGGGAACAAACTTTTTCCATTATGTCTCTACGGTTTCCAACCCAACTCGCGCGAGCGAGCGGCGAGCGAATACCCACCACGAAATTTGTTCACGCTATCGCCACGAACCTGCCTATGAATTCGTAAATTTCTCGTTAACGTGCGGCCCGTACACCTCTTTTTTTATTTTCCCCCCTCGCACTCGCTCGATCGTGAATTTATTATCGCAAGAAAAGCTCTGAAGCCGTTGACGGACTCGTTACGGGCCATTTCCCTCTTAAAGCAAATATTGAAGTATTTTTTGGCCGACGAATGGCCACTTCGTTTCAGTTTGTTTTTCGATCACCTTCACGGACTACATAAAAAAAAACTTAAATGTAATTAACAAAAAATTCATAAAATATAAACACGACTTTGTATTAAAAAAAAAAGAATGCCCTGTCTGGCAATGACATTTTTAATTAAAAGAGGAATTAATAGGTTGGGCAAAAGTGGTCAGAAAGGTTAGAGGGTCAAAAGCCCACACGTGAACTTTTCGCCAATTACATTAAAAACTCATTTAAGCGCTCATTTGGGTCCCGTGAAATTTCATCGAGACTTTTCCGATCGCAGCTGCACGTTCAGTAAAGTCGGGCAGGTTTATCGCTGAAGATCACATTTTTTAGCACCCACGTTCCGCCAATGGAAGGGCAATGCTGAGATCTGTCTCCGCTCCACTCGTTCGCGCCCTCCAAGTGCTCCTACTAAAATAGACCGTCCTGAAGACGGGGGGAGGGGGGGAGGGGGGCACGATTAATTAATCGCTGGGCTGTGAAAACAGTCATGGCTGACGAGGAGCTCGCGCGTGATCCGGCAATGCCTTGGCGAAGAATTCCCCTATTTCCTATCCATTAGACTAATTGGAAACGTCTACATACCAACCCCGAAGCCATAACAGACCCAACGCTGAAAAGTCTACGGGGACGGAAGTCTTGCAAACTGACGTGCTTGGCGATAATTTTGTCGTTGCAACTTGCCGGGGTCGCAACTTTAGTGTCATCGCGGTAGTCACGGCCAAATTAATTAATTTCCCTTATTAGCTAATGCAATTTCCAAGCTGAAGTGCATATTTAAAGTAACACTCAAAAGGTTGCCCTAAAAAGTTTTATTTCCCGTTGGAACATAATTATGTCATCAAACAACGGTGGAAACAATAAATAAATACGTTTCATTATTGTGAGCTAATGAACACTTCTACGTTTTTGCTAGAATTATAAATACCTTAATTGCAGCAATTATTATTTTGTCACAAATAAATAAAAAAGTAGACGACTATTATGCGTATCGATTGAACTGTTTGATTACTCCCGATACTTCGGAAAACAGCAGTAGACCAGGGCACCCAGTATGCATTACGCTGCACGAGGACGGATTCTTATCACTCGAAACGTTGCGTTTCATTGCCCATCGCGAAACTTCCAATTACCGACAAAGCGATGACGTTAACTGGCTTCACGTGAGTCGCGCTGGGTAACGTCCCAGTTTGCCGTGGCTCGAGTACGACAAAACGGTCGGGAGAATGCGGCAGCTCGTGCGGCGTGCAACAATAATAACTCAACGCAACACCAGGGATCTCATTACCGCGGCAAACTCAAGTGAGTAATTTTACGTTCCTTTTTTCGTCCCACCCCGCTTTTACATATAATATCGCCGCATGTTTGGAATATGACCGCGGCAAAGTGATGAAAGTAGTCATATACGCGGCTGCAGAACGAGCGCCACTAACGTGTATTAACGTCGCGCGCGCGCAATTTTTCCTTCCCGGTAAAGCACGAGAGCCTCTCACTGTATAACTACACCCCACATCATAACCCTATAATTTCATTACAATATGCGCAGGAGTCTCGCGGGTATTTGCCGCGCGGTCGCGTAAAATCGTCTGAAAATTACACGAGAATTCGACGGTGCTCAATTTCCGGGCAAAGGGAAAACGTCGACGGATACGCGACAACAAGTAGGACGACAAGAAGCCGATAATGCAACGCGGAAGGCCAATCGATGAAAGTAATCGTCTGCGATAGACTTTGTAACGTATATCTAACTTCCAACACGTAATATGTATACATGTATACTTTGTCACGTCTACAGGGTGATACTGAACAGGTACTTTCATCGCGTTTTATTTTCCTGGCATCGAGGTGATTAATCTTCTCGTTGATGTATGAATAATTGATTGTTAGTTTCAAAGTCTTGCGAATAAAAGTAGATGTCAGTTTTATTTGGAGACTCTTTGGTGAAGAGCTTGAGGCTTGTTTTGAACCGTCCTGTACAGTATATATGTATACAGCTTCGAAACGAAGGAGACGACCTTTGACGACGAAGCACTTGGTCGGTGGAATAATTATTCTCAGTCTAACTATGAATGCCTTCGGATATCCCAGCAGGTACTCAAAACATGAGATATATCTATGTATGCATCTTGTATATCTAACATTGTAATAATGACGAGAGGCAGGACGGCAGTAATTACAGGGAGAAACGATGCAAACCAGGCTTTCGTCGCAGTGAAAGCAACGACACAGTCGTCGCGGTGTGTGTACTCAGTGTACGGTACTCCCGCCAAAGGTAAATACGTGTAATTCGAAATGCGACCCCCGACGACCGAGCGGGTCGACTTAAGTCTCGCTGAAACTACTATGAATTCACCGAGACGTTGAACTCGACGATGCGGATTTATTCCTATAACGAATAGCAAATTGCGCTCCTGTCTTTTTCTGAGAAGAGTATTAAAACGAAGATTGTCCGGAAATTCTACCCGTGCATGAATAGTCCAACCGCGTATTTATTCAGCAGGATAGAAATTAAGAGATATCGGATATACGCGCTGAAATCCGTTCTGTGTGAGTACAAAACGCAATAGACGTTCGCGCAACGATAAAATCGAGGAAATAGCCGCGCCAGTTAATCCAGTAGCTCGCCAGTGGCTTTTCCTCTGTGCTCTGCAATCAATGGCCGCTTCTTTTTGCTATACACTCAAACGTGGGCTTTGATCTATGCCGCTGATTTACCCCGTATGCTGACCGTTTGACGACTAGATTTTGCAGGTTCGCCGTGAAGCTATGACCTCTGTGGAGCAGTTATGGGGTCTTCCATACGTATTCGACCTGCATTTGACTCTTGACCTTTCGGATTCCGTGTTCAAATCCAAAGCGAATTGGCATGGAAAACCCCATGTGTTGCGCGTGAACGGACTAACGAATTTGTTGCCGTTGATGTTTGCTAATACCACAAAAGTGGCAATGTGTGCTGTTGACATTTTTAAGCCTAAACAACTGATTAGTCTCTCGGAGCATTCATAGTTCCGAGCCTTCGGAACACAATGTTAGTGGTCGAAAGCTCCGGCCAAGTTCGCGTCAAGAAACCAACGTCTGCGAAGTTTCACCGTCTAAATTTCTGGCTCGTCGTCAGTGGATTAGAAGGCTGGACTAGTTTGAGGGGCTTTGAGTTTGCCGTCGCAGTCAAAGGAACGTCAAACCACGAGACAAGTCACTTGTTACCCGCTCGGCTGGTTATACTCCTTGCGTGTTGGCCATTGATTTCACCGTACCTTCGGCTCCCTGGGATCTGTCGCTATTTCGATCGCAAACCAGGTTGTTAGCGATAATAGTAGGTCAGCAAATTTCATAGGTCCTATCGCTGTGCCGGCGAAACAGTCGACCGAAGCGTCGAATCAATCGGGGGACTCGTCAGTGGGAATTGCGTGAATGTGCCGAGGCAACAATCCGTATCGCTCATTAGCCTAATGCTTGGCAGAATCGTGGCTCGACATCATCGCTCATCGCGTTACAACTGTCGCAAAACACCTTTCACGTGATTCACGCAAATGGACATTTTGTACTACGGACTCGTTGGATACGCGTTGTAATGCGTCATATGTGTAATATTTCACACTAATATCCAAACTGTACACTGGAATTGGAAAACATGGCACTTCCCGTCTGATACAATAATCAATAGTTCATCGATCACCAACTTTTTGCTGACTGGGATCATCAAAGAGTTCAATTATTCCTTGCAGACCAATTTACGAAGAATCGTAAATGATACTATAAATTGAAAAGTTAATAACTGGTTCTCAACGTTTCGAATGATTCCAAATGCCAATAAAACTTCACACGTCGAAAACGATTTATTTACTCCTACGTCGCTCAAACGAACCGTGACAGGAAATTTTCATTCCCGTCAATTGACCCGGTCCTCGAATCCACAGAGCCGACAAAGTGTCAAGTGGGGGTGGGTTTGCCGTCCCGCGTCAAAGAGTCGCTGCAGTGAGTTCGGGCTGACAGAGTAATTCACGGCGAGATAGACAGAAGGAATTATCACGACTCCGAGCAGGATTAGTAGACCTGGAACAAAAAGAGTAGAAAGAAAGAAAGAAGGGGAGGAAAAAAAAAGTCCGAGAGACCTGGTGCACAATTTCCGGCCCCGGGGGAGGATATGCAGCCTGCTTGCGCGGCAATGAGGGAATCCCGACCGGATGCTCTTAACCCGTGCTCATACTCATTAGTCCATGCTGCCTGCTTTATTCACACAACCCTGAGCCCTGAGCTCGGCTCCGGCTCGCTACGTATAATGCACAACCCAGGGCAGAAGTGGCCACGCGGGCTCTTCAGTACATCCCACTTCAGAATTGGTTAGCCGTGTATACATGTAGCTGTCAACACGAGTTTCGAGACCCTAAAGGGACCGTAGTACCGACGCTGCGTGTACACGTGCGCACTCGAAAATTCAGCTCTGCATAGACTCTGTTAACGCGAACACTGTTTCTATTCTCACTGAAGGTGAAACACGGACGGGTGACGAAAAGGGGCAGAAGAACTGTATCTTCCGGACACTCCGGGCGCTCTGTGTGTTTGACACGGGCGAGAACAAACATTAAAAAAAAAAGGAGAGAATACACCCGACAACTTGACACACGCTGTGCCAACACTAATGCAGATGCAGTGGAGTGCTGCGTCCACTCGACCTTGTCCTTCATTCCCTCGGATGTGGCCAGGCTGGAAAAAGTGGCGCTCTAATCGGACGAGCAGAGGGAACAATAATTTTTATTAAAAATTACCAACGTGTTTGGGGAAAAAACATGTCGGTCAGATTTCAATTGATCCAAATACCGAAAAGACACCTACAGAATGAATGTCGACTTGCGCGAAGTTCCACTGTACGTTTGTTTTACCGAAGAACCTGGACACAAAAGTTTCACCCGGCAAAAGCCGTCCCACCGTCGTCAAAGGGCCGAGCCCTGCGCTTTCACGGTTTTTCCATACAGCAGAAGAGTGGACGAGGCATAATTAAAAATTCGTCACAAAAAAGTAATGCCAAAGGTTGCATTTGGAGAAAACAGCTTCTTCATCTTGAAAACGGCTTTGAAGATGAGGGAGTGAACGAAACTGACAAAAGTCGACACTGTTTCGCAGTGGACAGTAGTCGCATTCATGTTCGGCTGTGTCACACAGAAAGGAAGTTTCTATCGAGAACGCCAGACGCTGAAGTAAACTCGATCGGAGGAGACCGACTTTATGGTCCCGATTGTAATAAAAGGAAAAAGCGCCTGTAAAATGTGCTTCGGCCGAGCGTTATCGATGCTCCGGAATTGCGCCACGCTCGAACTCGCCCATTTCGCGGGTACGTGCAGGTAGGTTGGGACACACACTGCGTGTTTGATGGCGGCATCTTTACCCGGTGCTTTATTCCGGCACCTCCGGGGAGCCGTTTCGCCCGCGTTCCACGGATGTCTCGCGCGTCCCTTTGACATTTCTCACTCTCGCGCGTGTGACTGTGTATGTGAGTGTATTTGTGTGTAGGCGCGACCAGCGCGGTGCGCAATTTTGATGATGCAGGATTTCACGAGAGGTTCCGCATGACGAAATTGTAGTGGAACCCGGCTCGGTGTTTTCATTATACGAGAAACTGAATTGGTCGCTGGTTTCGCGGGACGCCGTCAAAGGTCACGCCGCGCGTAACGAGACTGTTTTGCGCGGCGGTGGATTTAATAAAGTCGTCGGGTGCGAATCGACGAGATCGACCCGGCCAACCGGTAAATTGAGCCGGGGACAAAAACAGCGACGCGTTGATGATCCTCGTGTCTTATTCGATGTCTTCGCATGAAAGATTCTGTTTTTCTAACTTTGCGTCGAGAAAATTGAGACACATTTTCGCGAAATACGTTCTGGCAAGATTTCTCGTAGCTTCCGACGAGTTTGAATCTATTTTTTTTTCTTTTTGTGTGTCGTGTTCGAAGTAGCGAGAGAAAGTTTCGAGCTGAAGGTGACTGAAACGAAAGAGCAACTGGTTAACTTCGTTGCGGTCTGTGTATCCGATGGAAAAACTTCCGCGGAGTCGCGCGCGATGTTGTCGGATCTTGAGAAATGACGAGACTCCGAGTGTACGTATAGGTTTGGTTTGGTGAGAAATCTTTCGCGACTGAGCAACGGCGTTTGCCAGACATCGCAACCGCCTCGTATTGCTGTCAGTGCCAGAATATCTGACAGCGACGGCGCAGAGTGTTTTGACGTTTGGTGCAAAGTGGAATTCCGCGCGGTGACGGCGGATGAGCAAATCGATGAGCAAGAAGTGACGAGTAAAGTCGAGTCGCCGCACTGATCTGGATATAACTTGCGGTAGTCATCCTCGGTAGCTACAAACGTCTGAGGAAAATAGATCAGTATGACTGAAACTCATAACGTGCCATCTGTTTGACGGTCGAATAATAAAACGCTGTTTTTTTTTCATACCCTGACGAATACGATTTTGAATAGATTTTGAGCAGTAACAGGAATCAAGGATTGCTCAGCTTTTTTGTAATTCTTCGCTTACTATTTTAAAACCACGCCAGCCTTAATTAATTTAGTCGTCTTTTCCCTCACAAAGTCAAAGACGTTTAAAAGTTTTGTGAAATTACACGGAAACCTGCAACTTGTGGCAGTCGCTGAATTTTCAATTTTCAGCCGAGAATATTTTCTCTATACCGCAAGTTTGCCGCGCGTGGAGCTTTTGATATATTCACATTGTAAGTCCAAACCCACCCATCCACTCCCACTTCCATTAATGAGAAACGCGTTACCCAGATCTGGTTTTGCGGGCACCTCGAGTCCCTCGAGAGTAATAACGACAACGACGACGGAAGCCTCGAAGCGCGAGGTTCACGGAATCTTTTCTCTCCGCGAGAAAATAAATGTCACGCTGAAGAATCGGTTGTACAACGTCAACCCGCCCAGTTTCAAAGTAACCCATAAAAATGTGAAATTGTGTAACACAGCAGTGAAATAATTAAAACTCGGTTATTCCGAGTTTAAACCTGAATTGCCGCGGGGAAATCGGATTTATCCTCAAAAGCCGCTGAAACGAGAGCGGCGCAATTGTGCAAACATTTGTTTGCGGTCCATTGATTAATGTATGTAATGCAAACTTTCACTCAAAAACAAAGCCGAGTGTTCATTTTTTTTGTTCGTTTTTCTTTTTCTTATTTTTAATACAACGCCGCGTGTTACCCGTTAAATTTCTCGACGTTAGAGGGTCAAAAAGCGAGAGACCGACGGATTGCCGCAATCGCCCAAGTATTTTTCTTCATGTGTTGACCGAGTAATAGATCATCGGATCGGCGGGGAATAACGGAGGCTCCGCGAGGTTTAAAAATAAATTCCGACACTGTTGGCCCCGCGCCAAAGAGTCCATTTCCCAGGAGGATATATTAATAACCCCCGTAACGACCATAACTTATCGATAAATCTCGATGATTCCGACGATTTTGATTCACTATTTTCCGTGCACATTCCTACGATTTTTGCGTTTCATTCATTCGCCACCGCGCGACCTTGACGATACTTCGAGCGCAAATTCGATCATTCGAGGTCACCGAACACATCTCGGCGTCAACCTCGTCCGATTCATTAAAGCAATTTATGATTTGGCCGCGGTTACCGCAAGTTTTCGAAATAAATCATTAATTCACCTCGACGGCGGAACGAGCGGAGTTTTCAGACTCCGGAGGTGAAAATCTGGAGAGGAAAATCTTCTGGACAATTGCTTCCGCCACGTAGATCGAGGGAAAGTGCGATAGGGTTGTCAGTGGTCGATGAGGTATTTTTCGAGAAATAGGAAAAATCGAGAGATATAGCCCTGATAGTCTACGGTGTATTCAGTGGCTCCGGTGAGGCGCGAGCCAAGTGACGTACACTCAGATGACACTTGACCGAGTTTTGCTTATCATTCACATAGGTGCGGAGGGTGGGGATGGCCAGTGGCGACGATTCACGGAATCCAGCGGAGAATTTCAAGAATTGGAACTCGCTCGCTTGGAAACCTTTATCAAAAGGCCCTGGCGACTCGCGCAGTGTCCTCGCGAGTAGCTCTTCGTCAATTGCGCCATATCGAACCTGTTACAACTGACGTTGGAGATGCCTCGAGAGGCTCTGCTCTCGGCTCCGTCTGATAATTGGCAATCGACATTGCCTACCGTACAATGTCCCATACATTGTGCGTTACGAGATGCAACCCGTTCAATTGTAACAATGGGAACGACATTCGTGTACCATAATTGTAATATCATTCGTTTCTTCTCGAGACTGAAATTTCTCCAATTGATGTCTACAAATGCATATTAACTGATAAAAAATGCAAATGCAATTTTATTCTGGATAATATTACTGTGGATCAGAAATTTGATGTATCGACGAAAATGATCATTCGATGACAGACATAACAAGTTGTTCAAAGGACGAAAAATTTGAGCGCAAAGTGATTAACGTCATTCAGATTTTTACACTACGTCATTACGTGTGAGTGTGGAAAAAAAAAATCTCGATTGCATCTCTCAGAAGTTTCGCCGAGATCCCATCGAGACGTCGGCTTTATCCTGGCTCCGCAGGTAAGTGCGAAAAAGCTCATTACCTGTCGCCGCTATAAATAGGCGTAGGAGCGCGCGGGGGTTTGTTGCAACCCTCTCGGCCACCACGCCGGACCCCGTCGAGCGCCACAGTCGAACCGGCAGAGCGCGCGGGCGCGCGAGCTACTTCGTTAATCGACCTGTCCCTCCCGTCTATCGGGATTCGATGCACGATGCAGCCGTCCGCGTTATAACTATAACATTGTGATGAATGCGAGTCCGTATTTTTTTTTTTTTTTTTTTTTCTCCACGATGCATCAACGAGTAGAAACTTCTCGTTGGATTTAAGCTGGAGGCGAAAATCCATGCGGACATGTCGAGCTTCGAGCTGCGAATCGAACAGGTATTCACACTCAGAAAAATCGCTGTAGGTTTCTCGAATCTCTGCCTTCGAAGGGAGACAGGGACCGATTTTACAGTTACATTTTAATGGAGACTGGTAATTGCAGAAAATAGTCACGTGAACTGAGTCGTTGAAAAAAATGTATATACGTTACTTTGCAGACCCTCGATTTTTCTCTCGGTCTATGAATATTTTTAATTATAAATAAAAAAGTTACTTCACGCTGAGGTTTTATAGAAATTCAAGTAAAATCCATTCATATTGAAAAAAGTAATGTAACAAGCTCTGATTTTTTTTTTCGCCTTGTAAATTTCCAAAGCTTTATGCATGAATAGATAAATATTGTCCCGGATTACCTGCGCCGCTGGATTTTTCATTCTTTCCATCCTCAATATAACCGCCGAGGCGCGAGGCGCCTGAACAAGTGGGAAGAATGAGAAAGCGATAAAAAAATGAACGGACGGGAGATGTTTAATCAAAAGAAGGCGCGGGAGTATCGTCGAAGGTGCGCGAGTGGCCAAGAAAAAAAAGAGCTGTTCTTCCGTTCGACGCGAGTCGGCTTCATGCAAACTTTTAAATGGTTTTCTCAATCAGGATTCCGCGCCGGTCGAGCCGCCTGCTATGTATCGCTCGAAACTTGACTCTCGCCTCGTACGCGGAATAATATATCGTTATGCATATTCGCGAACTCTCGACGTTTATACTCGACTCGTTTCGATGTAAATTTATTCCCTCTCTCGCGCCTCGCAGCTTTTTCATCGCTCTCGGAAAAGGCGCCGCTCCAACTTCCTCTCAAACATGAATCCACCTGTACATCTTCATCATCTTCAACCATCTTCGCCGCCGAGTTTGCGCCGAGTCGCCCGAACAATCGGATTACGCGAGACTCGCGAGTGCGTGGCTCGCACTTTCCAACTAATAATGAAGCTGGAGATGCGGAATTTCTGTTCTCCGGAGTCGGATCTGCGCCGCTCCCGGCGACTTGTTTTCAGCATCAGCTACGTCGGGAAACTCGCGGGTTTACCGCAAATTTAATTTTCGTGTACATACTGACGCGTTTCTCCGGTTTTTCCGCTGATGTCAACATTCCGCTAAGCTCAAACGACGTCGGAGACGAAACAACGAGAATTTCGCACGCGCAATTCGGACGGTTCGTAAATCATCGCTACGAGTCGACTCCATTGCCACTGAGCCACTGGAGACGACGTAGAAATTACAGCCCACCAACTTTATATTCCGCGCCATATATCACGTGGCTCATAGATATAGATATCGATTATATACACGATGTGGAACGTATCATTAAAATAGCGCGGAACGAATGTAACCGAACCCTGTCGTGCGGATTATTCGCGAAACTCGAAAAACTCGAACTCGAATGTTTTATCGCATGTTTTTTGTTATCCTGGTCTTATATTTTTTTCCAAATGATCGACGCACTTGTGGGTTTTATTATTTTTTTCTCGGGGCTTCGGCCGTCCGTCGGATCCAACGCACGTCGAGTTCTGGCGCTTCGCCACGTTTTGCGCTTTCCCTGAACACGACTCGACACCGCCGTGTTTGTTTTCATCGCGTCGCGAACTCGAACACGTTTGCTGTCCGGACCAGAATCGATATATTTTATGGATTGTTGAACTCGCGCAAAGATTGCGGTGTAATTTGTGAAACGGTCTGTACATAAAGCGAGTCCAGTGACGAGAAACGACGACGTTCATATTGTCGTCGGGTGGGGGAGTCGATTCGAAACCGTTGCCCAGCTGTTCGAGTTTTCGCCGATAAATCGCCGGCCGATTCGCGGGATTCGGGACAAACGAGAGGAGTTTGCCCCAAACTTCCGGCGACTCCGGCGATTCGAACGTCGTTTCGCTTGATTAAGCGCCTCGCGCCTCTTTCATCTCTCGATGACTGATTCGAAGCTTCGCAGCCTTGGAAATCGGCAACGAAAAGTCGACGATGAAAAATCGACCAAAAAGGCTTTTTATTCTCGGATGTTTACAGCCTCGGATCGGAGCCGAACGTTTTGGGCTGAAACTCCGCCACGTGATTACGATTTATGTGTGTTTTTTTTTTAATCGTTGCATCACACTATTTTCGAGCGTTTCTTGGCTCGGGACTGGCGCGAACCGATTCGTATACACCACGCGCGGCAGTCACGTATTTTCCCGGCCGCATTATTCCCGGCATTTCCCGCGCCGTGCTTCGCGGTAAATAATGTTTCCGTCTCGTTGACGCATTCGTGTCAGAATTTCCATAATAATCGTAATCGGTCTTGACCCACGAACGACGCGTACGTCACTTTTGAAACGAAGACAAAAAAATAAAAAATCGTCACTCCCACTCGTCCTTCCCATCACTCGGAGTGATACGTCTCGAAAAACCCGAAAGGCTCTAGTCACATTTTTCCCCGCTGATAAAATATGCACCCGAAAGCTTCCGTAGGCTCGTGGGTCGAATAATGCATGCGACCCTCGTGTGTGTCCGCATTTTTTCCTTTTTTTACCCTCGCGCCCTTTTGTTTAGGAAAAAAAAAAAAATAAGTGTATCAGCCACGGGGATGGTAAGCGAGAACCCTGAGAAACACATTTTTCTCCCGTCACTCGAGTTTCGCGCCGACTTTTTCCGGGGTTCCGTGGCGCTCACGTTCTTGACCTACAATGTGACCCCCAGGTGGGGAGGAGGGGGGCAGAGGGTGGTGGAAGGGGAAAGGACCGGCTGATCGAAGTGTCCATTACGAGACCGACGAGGGCTTCGCGTCTGACCGACACTCGTTCCACCGGGCGCTATCCACTTTTGTCGGGCCGTCTGCCCGCTTCCTCGCTGTATCCGCTCTCCGCTCCACTCGTTCGCCGTGTCGACAATGCCCCCCTCCCCCTCCCCCTCACCCTGCGCTCGCGGCTTCTCCGGTGGCGCCTTCGTTTGTTCGCCCCGTCCGTTCCCATCGCACTTTTCATTGAGGAGTATTTGCCCTCAGCGAGCGAGGTGCCTGAGCACCCCACGGATTTTCTTTCCCCCCTACGAAGAACTCGACCGCAGAAGAAAAAAAAAGAAAAATCTCATCGGACAATGTAAACGATCGGAATTATTCGAACTTTGCAATCAACCGTTTTGCGGCTCTGCGAATCGTTCTTTTTGCGCGAAGCCAATTAGTCGAAATAAATTCGGAATATTTTAACCCTTTTTTATGCCGTCTGCTGGTGATTTAAGAAAATTAGTATTTTTTAACCGCGTTCGAAGGACATCTTGACCATCGAAATGCGGCTTTACCGACCTCGACCGAGTTCGCAAAAATGCGCGCACAATAATGTCCGCAATTCCGTGTTAATTTTGCTGAAAGGAAAGCTTATCCGCACAAATAGGTGATTAAGTGTAATTTCGCGACATAAATTGACGATAATATTGCGACTTGAGTGCGTCGACAAATCTTTTGGATCTAAAAAAAAAATGCTTGGGCTCATTTGAATTTTCCACCGTCAATTGTGTGGAAGTTGTGGAACTGCTGCGAGTCTCGATCGCAGGTCTCGTACGTGCAAAGGTCACCGGAGTGCATTACTTTTTTTTTTCCTGCCGCGAAAGTGAACACCGGACGGCCCGGCTCGGTGTGTCCGGTTCTTGGCTGCCGCCGGCGGACGATAAAAATCGCGCGCTAAATTACCGACCCGGCGAGCATCGCTAAGAATTACCGTACGGTAGTTCTTCGCGAGGTTCATTAGCTTCGACGACGAGTCGCGTGCGCGGTCTTTGCCTCCGTCGGACTGCGAGGCCAAAGAACGCTCCGACGACGCAGATCGGCGTCGTAAATTTTCGAGCCACGTACTGTGTACTCGACGCAAATGCGGTGCAATAACGCACATTGGTCGTTGGAAGGTTTCGTTCGTCTCTGTGTCGCTGTCGTGTCACCTCGATATTCTCATGGTACGTAAAATACACATATGCAATGGACTGAGGAAGATCGATGTACGGGTCGTTCGTACCACCGAATAAGTTACTTTGTTACAGAAACGAGATGATAGTAAATTATGTTGAACTTAAAGGTGAACGTATAGTGTAAAAAAAAATAGAAAAAAAATTATTAAAAAAAGTCTAACACACTTTTTTTTGTAACAAATGTACCAAAAGTCACCCTTTTCGTCCCTCTGACGCGTGGCGAAAGTAGCTTTTTTCGATTCGCCACTAAAAATCCTGCGAATTTAATTTCTCGTCAGAGGACCTCAAAAGACCGAAACTTCTCCGTGATTCGCTTCCACTGTCCCCGCCGCAACGGTAAAAGCAAACGCTATGCGAGCCTCGTCGTCGGCCTCGTATTGTCGACTATTAACAATGGTCGATCTCGACAGTCGATCGAAAGTCGCGCGGTCGGCACCGGCCGAGCAAACGTCCTGGCAATGAGAGTACAGGATGAAAATACGGCTCCTCCGTTTCTCGCAGAGTGAGAGAGAGAGAGAGGGACAGAGTGAGCTCGATTTTCTTTCAATCATCGTCACCCCCGGAAGAACGATCGATGAAAGAGCTTCGGAACAAAGCGTCGGAACGGCCGGAGGCGCGCACACGGCTCACGTGTGTATTATGGATGAACGGTGGAAGGGGAGGGGGGATACGTTCATATAGGTTCACGGAATTCTCGCGTGCACACCGCGAGGCATCGCTTCCCTCCTGGGTCTTAGTATGTATAGACGTGCACCTATATATACATATACACATACACACAGCAAATATATATTGCACAGGCTCCGCTTCGAATTCGACGCGGAACAGACTCGGAAAGACCCAGCGGGGCGGGCAGGCCAACTCATTAAACATGCTCATCCGCGCGAGACGCGCGGCCTTATTAGCGCGCGAACATTCGATATTCCCCGTGCGGATGCTCGTCGGCAACTGCGAAGTGCCGAGCGCGCGCGCACGTTGCAAGGGATAATGAAGAGGCAACGGGAAAAGGGGAAAAAAAGAAGGAGGTAGGGAGGACACGACTTCCATCCCTCGAAGGGTCATCGAGGCGCTCGGGATCGTCGCGGCTTGCGCGTCCTTCGAGGAGAGTTCGCCGAGCGGAGAAGCGAATCGAGTGGCCCGAAGCTCGGCCAACCGGAAAACGAAAATGGGGTGCGTGAAATTCTCGGAAACCGTCGCCTCGGGCTTGTTCGCCCATTGTGAGAGCTGAGGGGGTGACGTTTATTGGCTTGTCAACATTTTTGCTTTCTTGCAGAGGAAACTTTGTTTTTCTGAGTAGCCACTCTGAAATGTTTACAGATGTTATGGAATTTTTTATATTTCTGAAAAGTTGCGTGATTTCGCTGATTTTTTTAATACAAATTAATAAGGAAGCATTGGTTCCTGATTAATTTGTATTTTTATTTTCATTAATTTCTGCAGAGTTCTACTTAGAAACTTTTTATTTTATTTTGGCGTTGATATCGATGGCACTTCGCGCCAAGCACTTTCTCGAGGTTATTGTGCAGGTAAAACATGTCGGAGACGTTGAGCTCATCATTCCTCAGGGACCGGTGACAGTCGACGTACGTTTTTTTTCCTGCGACGAGCGCGAACGAACACGTTGAACGCGCGGAGGGAAATTTACGGTCTTTTCGGGTGCGCGGATGTTTATCTCGAGTATAAGAAAAATGTCTTTATGATTGCGATAACAATAAATAAGATAGCGGACCAGTAAATTATGCGAGTGTGACACTCGTAAATTTTTCCAAGTGTACCTACCGAAGTCGACCTAAGTCGGTCAGGTAAACGATAATTGAAAAAAAAAAAAAAAAAAACAAAAAAAATTTGTTCCTAATTTTCCGCAGAGTGATTCTCCGGAACTCGTCAGTTCGGACGTCTAAATGACATCACGCACTCGGCGTCACGTCTTGTGTCACGAATCACGGAAATTACGGTGAGAAAAGGGCGATGCTCACGCGTCGCAAAAAGCCGGAAGTAGAATTTGTTCGTTATCGCGTTCCCTCTATCTGACGGCTAATGGAATTTTCGTAACGTCTCCCCGCGCGTTATTTACAGGCGGAATCTCGCGTGACGGGTGTCCGACGTGTCGCCGCGGCCGAGTGCAGCGACAGTGGAACCGCCGCAGTCCGACAGCGCGACGACCGTCGCCACTGCGACCGCCGCACACTGCAGTCGCCACCAGTGCCACGACTGCCACGTGCGACAAGCGCGACGCATCGTGTGTGTGTGTATGTGCATTTTCAAAAGCCGGTGCGTGTGTCGCTGCATTTTTCTTCCGGTGCATCTCGCACGAACAAACGATCGCTCGGCTGTCTGGAACTAACGCTCATGCAAACCTCTTCTACGCAAATGAAATTGCACTTCGTGAAAACAAGAAAAAAAAATCATCTCTTTCCCAAACTACAACATTTGTGACATTTGTGATATTAAGTCCGCAAAAAAAAATCGGTAAAAAGAAATCGCCGACGAACCAGCGAAAAAGCACGTGCAACCCGACACTCCACTCGAGGAAACTCTCGAGTTCGAAGGGGATCGACTCACCGCTCAGCGACTGCGATTTCCCCTCGCGTCATCCATGACTCCACTTCGCGCCGGACGTCGGCGAAAATTATCCTCGTGGCTCGCGGCAGTTCGGCACATCGGTCACGCGCGCGTCGCACGGATCGTCGCCGCGCCGAAAACTTCCTCCGCGCGCTTGTCAATCTTCATCCAAACGAGCGCGAGGAACCCGAACCAATCACCAATTTAACTTTCCTTCCAACTTTTAATTTCTTTATTTATCCTCGACACACAGACAAAAAACCACGAGAAATGAAAAAAAACTGTCGCGCACTCACACACAGAGAAAAATAGAAAGAGAGAGAGAGAGAGGGGAAAGATAGAGAAAGAGAAAGAGACGGAGACACTGGACCTGGCCGTATGCCGGCGTCGTGTCGGTTCGCACGCTCCGTATCCTCGAGGTTTTTCCGAGGGACGAGCAGAGCGCGTCGGGAACGGCGGCGCGTTCGCGATTCACAACCCGCGCCCGCACGACACACTGAGGGTAGCGGCGCTAGGCAGAAGCGAGAAACGTGGTTGCCCCCGCGACGCAATCGCACCGCTTCGGCGGCGCTCGAGCACCTTCGGCGCGCGCTCTCTCGGCGCCCCGCGCTCGCGAAGGTGTGTTGCACCGCGCGGCGCGCCGTCTCCGTATAGCTGTAGCTATGTACATGCTGCGCGCGCCTATGTATATATATATATCCTGTGTGTAGTATACGCGCGATAACGCCGCCTCTCGCACGCCGCGCCACTCGGCCCGGCGTCCGCCTCTGCAATCGTGGTAGCCACTCACACTCACGCTCACGCTCACGCTACACTCGCACGCATACTCACGTTCACCCTCACAGTCACAGTCACACTCACACTCGCACTGACACTCACACTCACATTCGCCGTACACGCTCACTTACACTCACGCTCACGCGCGCAGTCACACTCACGCTCACACTCACATTCACATTCACATTCACACTCACACTCACACTCGCCGTCACACGCACACTTACACTCACGCTCACGTGCGCAGTCACACTCACACTCACACTCGCACTGACACTCACACTCACACTCGCCGTCACACGCACACCTACACTCACGCTCACGCGCGCAGTCACACTCACACTCACGCTCACACTCACACTACACTCACGCTCACACTCACGCTCACACTCACGCTCACACTCACGCTCACACTCACACTCACACTCACGCTCATCGCGCCACGCTCACCCTCGCGCCGTGCCCGCGCTCACCCTCACCAGCGCTCTCGTTCCTCCAACAGCCGCACTACCGCTCCGGCCGGCGCTAAACCAGCGCCTCTACACTTTTGCTCCCACTGCTGCTCTGTGTATCCATCGCGCATCCTTACATACAGACCTTACGGACATCCCACATTGTATACAGACTTCTATACATATAGTGTACGTATATATATAAACATATACATTAGTACAGGGAAAGCAGATATATTTGTGTAAGGGAGACGACGAAGCAGGCGGCGACCGCGCCGTCGCCGCGTCGTCGTCATGACGACGGAAACTCAAAAATATACGCGCGCGTCGCTCGGCGTCGTCGTCGTCGCTCGTGGCGCGACGCTTGTGCTCCGCGCGGAATAGATTATCGCGAGCGCGTCGCACTTTAAAGCTTTAAAGCCTTCGGCCTGTGTGTAACGTACGTACGGGGGCGAGACACGCGCGCCGGGTACGCGATACGACAACGACGACGACGACGAAGTTGTCGTACCTCTTCCCTCGTCCTTCTCTCTCACTCTCGCTCTCTCTATACTTGGCCGCCGCACGTCGCATCCGTCGCATCGCGCGACGTGGATGCGACGCGCCTCTCGGCCATGGCTGATGCCACCGAGACCCGAGACGAGACGAGATCGTACGTTGCCCTTATGGCTTTTATACGCCGCGATTAACGTACACCCGACGCGAGACTTTGTTCACGCGACACTGGCAACGCTCACGCTGTGCTTTACTCTGCTTAGTTTATGCTCAGCATCGACTATTCTGTTGTTATGGGAATCAGACAAATTTTCGCGATTTACAGTGACGTTTTTTTTTTATTTATTTATCGTGACATTTATAGTGCACTTGGCGTTTGATTTTCTGCCGGCGGCGATGGTGTTTGTCCGATGACGTTTTGAGGCAGCGCGCGGCAACGCCCGAATTGCATGGGATAAAAATAGAGCCCGGACTCACGGGGAGAGAGGGAGTTGGGAAGACGTTTGCAAAAATAAATCACGAAAGATTCGCTCCATTCTTCCGCGTGTTCTTTGGGCTCGAGTTTTGCGCTCGAGCTGCTTTACAGTTTGTATCTCGTGTGCGCGCACGTCCAACGACGGACGGGGCGCGAGATACGAGGGCATTGAATATTCAGCACGGACGGCCGCGCTGTGTGTATCGGGCCGGGGGAGACGCGAGGGAAAAACGCGAAACATATTTATTCGACACGGGAAAATGCAGTCGCGGCCAGCGGGAGAATTTTGCGATGTTTGTACGCGTGTCGATGAATTTCCCAAATTTTGGCATTTTGTGCCGTGATAAATAAAAGCGTCATTTTCGTTTGTCCCAGCTATCTGCTTTGTATCCGGGAACTCGATGCTCTATCGAATAATGGCTTTTGCTGCTGTACTCGACAAGCAATTTGAAGTAATGAAAAAAAGAAAAAAAAAAACAGATTGTATTTCACTGACTGTTAAAAAAGTGGAGTCAATATTTCTCCAGACGTGGAATTTGTAAATGCTCGCTGCGAAAAAACAAACAGCGCTGGAATTGCCAAAAAAATCACTCGGCAAAATAACTAATTTTCGGTGGAAGCGGACGGAAGGAAAAAGACGACGAGGTATAGCGGCAGTGGAAACGGTGTGGTTGATGCACCGGCGAAGCCCCGACCAAGCTGTTTCTGCACTCTCTAGTTTACCGGCAACCGACTGTCAAAGGGTCGATGAACCCGGGTGGCGCACACACCCCCTTCGTTTCGCTCGCCCTCCCCCCCATTCCCACCCCCCTCCCCACCCCACCGGGAGACCTGCCGTCTCTCCGCCTCTGCTCTCAGCCACCCACTCGTTCGACCCCGGCTCCTTCAGCCCTTGCGCCACTGTTTCAACGGATTCCGCAGTTCAATACTTAGCGCGGGCACTCGGCGGCCGCTTCGGTCGATTCCAAAACAAGCGGAGACTTGAAATATACGCAAATGCATTTAAACCGCAGCGGCAAGTCCCGTCGGTTGTCTGCCGGCCGCGCGGCAACCGGAGTCGTGACCCCGGAGCGACTCCGCGCGATTCCACCTTCTCGAAATTCGCGCGCTATATATACCGGTTCCGCGGTTTTCGCGAAATTTCGCTGAACCGACTAGCCGGTAAAATATTCATCGTATTGAATAACTCGGCGAATCGCTGCCACTCGGCTGGCTCGGGTGCAGCCGTTCGGGTAGCGCCGAAGAGAATCGATCGGGCGCCGGAGAAAATCGTCGCGTATCCCTCATTTAACCAGGGAAAATTCAATTTTCACGTTGCGCGTGAAAATTCAATTTTTCGCGATTTTATGCAATTGCCTTTTTCGTTGTTTTTTTATTTTTAGAATAATTCGATGTATATGAGATGGAAAGCGTGACAAATGTGATAAGGGTGAACTGTGCTGCCGGTTGAAAAAACGAGGCTTGGAATTGTAGATTCTGCGTGCACGGTACTTGCCACTCTAGTTAAATAACGATGCAGTAAAATTCTAAGCATAGGGCGGCAAAAGGGTCAAAGAACGCGTTGTCCCTGGTCCCGAGATGCGAAATGACTATTTTTTTTTGTTTATAGTTCCTGGCACTTTGTCAAAGAGAGAATGGCCGTTACAATGTCACGTATACTTGTCCGGGTTATTTGTGGCTGGGAATAGAAGGGAGGGCGGGGGGGGGGGGGGGGGCTCATATCGCTCGCGTGCGCACTCATACACGTGACGTACTGTGCTTTATATATCCGGCTCGTTCCACCAGAAATCAAAGAACCTCAACGGACTGAGGTGACGGGGGAAGAGACCACCCTCCGCGTTTTTCGCTGCGGATTCCGCTCTTTTAACGGATTATTCATGGCACACCGTGCGAAAGACACGACTACCGCCACTCGTTTTTTTTACCTCCCTGCAAATAAGCGCGAATCTATATTTGCGAGCCCGAGCGCACGCGGCAAATATTTTCCATCGCGGTACACACGTTGGAGTCTCGTAAAACTCCGCGATCGCAGTTAAACGGGGCAACGAGCTTACTCACCGGTGGCGCGTAATGATGTCGCATTGGAGAATATTAATTCGTGAGGTTAAACTTACATTGAATCACCGTGGATTTTTGCGTCGTGAAAATAACAGAAGCGCGAGCGACGCGAGCGCGTTGTTGCTAGTGTCAGAAATTGTAGACCTGGCTGCCGGGTCGAAAACCGCCCAAATCGGGGTCACGAAATTTATTTTTTCAAAATATCAACTTTTTACCTATACCATCGTTCTCAAGTCGCATATTCTACCCCTGAAAACACTGGTTACAACACTTTTTTAGTTGATTTTGAAAAAAAAAATTTTTTGGCCGAACAGTTTGTCAGAAATCGTAGATCTGGCCGCCGGGCCGAAAACCGCCCAAATCGGGGTCACGAAATTTATTTTTTCAAAATATCGACTTTTAACCTATACCATCGTTCTCAAGTCGCATATTCTACCCCTGAAAACACTGGTTACAACCCTTTTTTAGTTGATTTTGAAAAAAAAAATTTTTGGCCGAACAGTCTGTCAGAAATCGTAGATCTGGCCGCCGGGCCGAAAACCGCCCAAATCGGGGTCACGAAATTTATTTTTTCAAAATATCGACTTTTAACCTTTACCATCGTTCTCAAGTCGCATATTCTACCCCTGAAAACACTGGTTACAACCCTTTTTTAGTTGATTTTGAAAAAAAAAATTTTTGGCCGAACAGTTTGTCAGAAATCGTAGATCTGGCCGCCGGGCCGAAAACCGCCCAAATCGGGGTCACGAAATTTATTTTTTTTAAATATCGACTTTTAACCTATACCATCGTTCTCAAGTCGCATGTTCTACCCCTGAAAACACTGGTTACAACCCTTTTTTAGTTGATTGCTTTTAGTGAGCCATGCGACGGGAAAATAACAGAAGCGCGAGCGAAGCGAGCGCGTTGATTCTAGTATCTAATAGAATATATAAAGGAATTTAATTTCAATGCTAAACGACGCCCGTAAAACGACTCCGACAGCGCGGGGTACGAAAAAAAGGAATAATAGAACAAAACGCGATAATCTTAATTGAATTCGAAGTCAAAGGAAAATCCAGCGTTCGGGCGGGCTGATAATGAAGCCGAGCGCCGCGGGTCCGTTTCGCGGTCTCAACGGTCGTAACTCCGAGCGAGAAGAAGCACGTCCGAAATCAATTGACCCGGGGGGCGAGGCCCGCGTGAAAGGAACGAGATAAGAGTCGTTTCGTTTCGAGTCCGTCGGGCGAGAGAGGCTCGAGTGGCGGCGAACCACGAGGCGAGCGGTGAAAACGAGTGCAATGACGGCGGCTTTGTGGAAGCCCGTTCGAACACACCCGGATAGTTTAATCTAAGTTCCATTCTCGAGCCATCCGGACGAGGACGAGTTTAGAAAACGTCGACGAGCACTTCGAGCGAAAAAAGATCGAGATTGCCCGATGAAGAGTTTTAAAACTCGCGCCATTCTCGCAGCCCGACTATGATTCCGGCCAATGAAACGGACAAAGAACCCGGATAAACGACCTGAGTATCCTAAACGGGACGACATGGATGGTTTAGTAGTAGCGGCTAAGTCGAATGATTGCATCTATGTTTTTTTCAGATAAAATCGTCGGATGAAAGAATTTGTACATGAAAAGGATTGGATTAATTGGTTGGACTAATCAACTTGTTGGCTATCACCACCAAATTATCTGAAAAATCCTTCTCCATCCCCAAGGCTGAAAACGTCCAGGATGCTGATGGCAATTGATGTTCCTAAATCCAGCATCCAAATGCTAATCAAACAGACTGGAATTTTCAGCACCTCTGATGACTGTTACAGAGGCTGCGCCTCCAATTCCGGTGGAAGGATAACGCGTCGAAAATAATCCAATCGAGCAATCAATGATTGGCCGGTGAAGGGTAACGGCCTCCGGGGCTGGATTTCGTTTCTCCGAGTTCGCTGCCCTCGGTCGCCGTCGCGCCGTGGAATTATTTCCTGCATCCCGGCCGTCAACCGAATCCTTTTATGAGTAATCCACTTGGATTGCTTAATTTCATTCGGCGTCGCTCTCTCTCCGAGTGCTTCGAGGAAATGGAGGATCTCGGCGGGGTGGAGAATTCGACGTATCGATCAGCCGGATTGCGGCGGATGGAACATTCAACCCGGAGTCTCGACTGCAGCTGCCCCCCAAGATGGAACAAGCGGACGCTGAGGTTCTTACGGACTTCCGAGTGTACATTAACGTTATTACGAAGTATAACGCGAACCGAGCAAGCAGCTTCACCTCTTTTACCCGAAGACATATCTCGAAGTTATGGGTGGTCGTCGACTAGGGGATGTTCGGGGGAAAGGGAGTGCAACTGAAGCGCTACCCCATTAGTTTGCTCGAAAGTTATGCCCGCGCCTCGCTGCGAGCGCACCGAGAGGATCCCCGAGAAACCCTGAGAGGCGAAACCACTTCGCGGTGGAGACCATCAATTTTGCAGTTAGTCTATGAAAATTCTCTCGGTCTTGTGTAGCGTTCGCCGAACGAGACGATAAAGGTGCGCGTGTAATTGAAATGTTCGAGGGCCACTGCGAACCGATAAAAAGGGATTCCCCCGTCGCTTCCGTTTCTCGCGCAATCTTTTCCAGATGCCTTGACCGAACCTCCTGGAAATTTATGTCCAAGTCTGCAGGAGAATTTTTGCGTTTTATCACTTTTCAAGCTCTTGCGTAATGGTCTCCATTTTATATGGTGGAATATGATCCGCCAGGATTCCCACCGTCTGGACTTGAGTGCGGAGGAAGAGAAAAGAGGATCCCGAAAATATGTTATCTTCCGCGAAACCGGATGTAAAGCGACGGCGGAAAAGCCCTGAAAATCGGGAAATCTGCTTGGAAATCGTGCGGAATTCTTTCGCGTGTGTGGGGACCTCGCGGAAAAAGCTGCCCGCATCGAGATCCGACCCGCGGGGAATTTGAATAAGAATTGAAAATACCCCGGATGCAAATTTAACGCAAGTGAATCCGCGCCGCCGGGTCCGATGGGCGCTGCGCGCACTGAAATAGGGTCATTCGGGTGTCTCATGTAAGAAGGAGAGAAAGGACGAAAATGTCCAATACGGTGCAATCTCCGGGATCTCGTGAAAAAAAAGTATCCAGTGCCAAAATCTCCTCGTTAATCCTGTTCCAACACCTGGTTAACCCAGTAATCCTGTTCTTCGACTCTTCCAACATTCAACTAGCCCCAGAGACCCGCACACGAGGCCGACGAAGCTCTTCACACCGAAGAGAAGCGGCGCAGGTCTTTTCGTTTTTTATGGTAACGCGAATTCATTATAAGGCAAACCAAGTGCGGTGTTGGACAAGGAGGATTAATAGTCCGTTTTATGTATGCCAGACCCGCGTCTCCGGCGATCGTCCGGAACGAGGACACGGCCGACCCTCCTAGGGTCGACTAGCGACGTAGACCGTCGCGTGTCCTGCAGCTTAAAACACGACGAGGCGCCCCGAGCTTGTCGTCCGCAGGTCCCTTCGTGTCGTCTCCTCAGAATTTGGTCTCTCTCTCTCGCTCTGCCTATCACTTTCTATCCCCCCTTCTCTCTCTGTCTCGCTCAACGTCGGCGCACCATCCACCGTCCGCGTGGCCCGAATCAAAAGCTTTTCAGCTCCTCGGCTCGTCGCACACAATACATCGTCGGGTTGGCCGTACGACCCACCTCGAGCGCCTTTGTTTTCAGTCGCCTCAGCGCAGTCCGTATATATTATTACACGTCAACGATGCCCAAGGGTTTCCGCACATGGACTGCAGGGTTGTAACTTTGATGGGACGCATCGGGATCAGCGCGACCGCGACTGCCAATTGGACCTGGCAACAACCACACTCATTACCATCATAATTAAATTAAACAATAATGTGGAATGCATTCTCCAATGTTTCAAAAAAGTTTGCCGCAGTTTGTTTCGCGCCAGTTCGGGCGTCGCCGCAAAACCGGACACGCGTGCTGTTTTCCGTCGCGCGGCAAACTTCCTCGCCAGGCGCGGATCGGAAAATTCCTGCGCGGTGTGTGACACAGTGGAAGCTACATAACACGCACGTTGCCGACCGAAAGTGTCAGAACCACAGGACACTTTTTGTTTCGGCGAAAAATTCGGTGGTTGGTTCGGTGACCCGCACACCCACCCCAAGCGGCGAGAATTTTCGAGAATTTCCAGTCGATGTCACCCCCCTCTCCCCTTGGTCCCTCCCACGCAAAGCCACCGCGAGTGTCGCTCGTCGGTTCGCCGCTGCGCGACGTTAACACGCGTTTCATGGAGGACGAGACCGAGTTCGGGGTGGATAACGATACACACCAGGATACTAAGGGGGTGGGGACGGGGAGAGAGCGCCTCCCCCCCCCCCCTTGGTTAGGGGGGTCGGATGCAGTTGGGAAAAAAATCACGGTGCCCCGGATTCCGGACTGGCACTGTCGCGGCAAACCGTAATTGGAATCGTGCCAGGCCATCCACCTCGCTCGCTTACTACAACGGCCCCCCTCTCCCCTCTCCTCCGTTAGGGGGAGAGGGCGAGGGGGGCATTCACTACATTATGCTATACGTACTTTAGCGTACAGCGAATCGTACGGCAGCTACCGGTTACTACGGCGCGGTGCGGCACGGAAACGCTCGTGTACGAGCCACCGAGTAAGCTGCGGCTTGCATGCGAGGGTTCATGAGCTTCGAATTCTCTGAAATCGTACGTACCCTCCACCCTTTACCTCCTCCCCCTCCGGCTCCCTCCTCCCCCGCTCCTCGGTCGGTGCTGCACACGCGATCGCGGCCGACTCTGTGTGCAACTAACGCGAATGACTCGTGGGGAGGGATGAGGCGATCGGCCTCCCGATTCACTTTGGTAGGCGAGTCACGTACAGTTGGAACCGAGTCACGGGGTCAAATCGTAGTGCATCTCGAGTGGCTCCGTTGCTTATCAGCCTGGACACCCGAGAAATATTCTCGGTACCGAGAATATGCACATATATTTTTTTAAATCATTTCATGTGTTTTTTTTTTAGAGAGAGGTTAAGGATCCTGTGTTGGTACTTTCGTTGTCAGAGGAAACGCGTTCGATCCCCGTCGAAATGTACTCTGGCCTAATGCTTTTCGATATCCAGGCGTTCGCGTCCCGTGCAGCAGCTTTCCAATTTCCGATCGGTCGCAGCGCGAGAACTTCGAACTTCGGGCGCCCCTACAATACGCTCGACCTTGTCGTCGTGTACCACGAAGGGGAGGGGGGGGGGGGGGGGGAGGTTGCGTCGAACTCTCGGAGTAAAACTTTGAGGAAATACAAAGTCAAGTTTTGGCGCAACGCACCCCGGGGCTTCCGTTAATCAGACTCGTCTGTGTACTCCGACTTTTTCCACTTCGTATTCCTTCTTGTCTCGGGATTTTTTTTTTTCTACTCGTTCTGCCAACGTTTCCGTCGATTATTTCAATCTCCGGGGGTCGAGTGTATTTTTCTCCCGATCGAATGCGAATACCCGCAAATGCCGGTCGCTGCATTGTTGCTCTGGTATTTTTTTTTTTTTTTTTTTTTTCGAGATGTGCAATTTCGCGTGTTCGTGCTTTGCTTATTTTTCGCATCGGCGAGATACCACCGCCTGTTATACAGTCGTGCGGTGAAACGAACAGTGCGCACCCGGAGTTAGATTATCATAGCCTCCTCAGGTGTAAAACGTTGGGTTATTGATTTCTCGGTTGGGTCACGTTACCGCCCCTGCCCGCGCTCGCGACTCCGCGCTGCACGACCTGCAAACCTGCTGCTGCTGCTGCTGCTACTGCTACTGCTGCTGCTGCTGCTGCTGCTGCTGCGGCTCCCACTGGCTGTATGTCTGTATTTTCCACATCCCAACCCAACCACCAACATCCACCCACACCGACGCACCAGCGCCCGACGATATCTCCCCCGCGATTGAAACTGAACAGCCACCTCGCTCGTCATGTTGAATGAACGGCGAGCCTATACACCACCTAAATCCATTGATGGGACTTTCAATGTGAGAATCTTTTCATCGAGTAAAAATCATAAATCAGCGTTGAGAGTACTTTGACGAGTTCGTTTGTCGTTGATTCCGTTACTTTTTTGCATAGCTGCATTTTTTTATAGCCAATACGACAGACCTGATTACTTTGCAGGCCTTTTGTCCATAAGGGATTTGATCACATGCAATGATGACAAAGACTTCAATGGAAATTGCATTCCGTGCGGTGGAATCCGCACGGATCTTTGCAGTTAGGGATTAAATCCTCGAGGGTTTTAATCGGCAAAGTTGCCTCGGCGGAAATTCGATTATAAAAGTCGCCGGAAGAGAGTTTATATACGATAGACTCGCGGGGTGGGCGGGGATTATGAGCTATTTGAATTTTATATCGAGCCCGTTAAGTTGATATCGTCTGCGAGTAATGAAAGCATCGCTGGTTTCTGAAATATACAGAGTTATAAGAAGTGCGGGACACAGGCGAAGCAATTTCGTTCTTGATGTGCAACGTTTTACGGCGATGCTTAAAAAACAAGAATAAGTTAATCGCGATACGTAGAACTTTGCTTGGGTCTGATGAACTTCATTCTCTTTGACGGAGAATTGGAAACATTGAACCAACTTTGATAGTTTGAGGCTAATTCCCAATAGGATTCATCCAAATCGAACATCCATCGGCAATTGTCCGGTGATTGACGTGTCAATGACTTTTTTCTATCTACCACAGTGGTTGATCACTGGGATCTCGACACAAGGTTCGGATAAATGCTGCAGCGGACGGGATTGCGATTGAGTATTGGATATCGTACCATGTATCGCGTGGGTCAGGAAATCCTTTTCCATCCCGCACGAGGAAAACCACCGAAACGCTCGAGCGCCTATCGACTGTGGGATACAAAAGTTGCCCGAGCACTCTGCAATATTTCGTTTTCTCCGAGGAAAAGCCAAGTCCACGGGGGATTTGCTCTGAGAAACTCTTTCAGGCCTTATTACCGAAGTCGAGCCGACAAAAAAGCTCCTTTCACTGATAACGATAAAACATTAAGTGTGATTGTGGGTAAATCATAAGTTCGACTCACGTCGCTTTATTACGAAACCTTCGCTCGCTAATAAACTAAACTTTTAAAAGTAGTCATTAGTTGATTAAGCGAAAATTGCATTAGGTCTGACATTCACGTTTTTTTAAATATTTTTTCCCTCGTTATGCGTTTGCAGTGTGTTTCGTTATCAGCTGACGCTTCATTAATTATAATTCCTTAATGATAATTACGCCCCGAGCAGGCGCTTCACCAGGTATCCAGGGAACGCGTATATCGCGCAGCCAGCCAGCATAACGAACATGAACGTCGAGCAGCAACAAATTATTCGCCATCGGTAGTAACGGCAGACAACGAAGCAACAGGCCTTCCAGGGATTACGGAACCAGGAGAAAGACGTATCGGGTCGTCTGGAAGCGAAGAAAAATACGATTGAGTACAGTGATTCAATTTCAATGCTATCATTTTTGCTACACCTGCGACTTGACCCAGTGTTCATATGTGACGCATCGTATGGTTCTCTGATAATAGATACGCGTCGTAGACACTTCGGCCATATATAGATTGACCCGCTGGTCGATTGTCTTTCATCGAGATACAACCGTAATGAACCACCGAGCCATCGGGGCCGGCGATATAATGAATTACATTCTCCCCTCTGTCCGCGATAAAAAGAAAATCCCCCATGTACGGGTTGTGGCAATTTTGCGTCGGTGTTGCCGGGTAAAATTGTGTTGCAAAAAAAAATTGCGATATCTCGACGAAGCGTCCTTTAATGTTTCATGTAATTTCTTAGCCGTGGTCGAAGAAATCCTGGTACAATCGTGTTCTAAAATTTATGAGCAATGAGAGCGTCGTACGGGATTCCGGACAGGCACGCGGCAATGGTCGAGGTACTGTATGGGCAATGGGAAAAATAACAAGGTCTGCGGATCTGCGGAGCCCTGGAAATTGGGTCCCATCTTAAATGTATATAGATGATGAGCCTGTTTCTTCTGCTGGTATCCAGGTTATCAGAGAGTCATGTTTGGAAATTGTACAGTTGCGAGACAACTTGCAACTGACATTACAATTGTTGTGCTTTTTTATATATGATTTTACGGGCGTCTCTAGCTCATATCAGCACCTGAACTACCTGTAAACACTCACCATCCCCATAACCCAATACATTTATTCGATTCGAGATGGAACAAAGCAATTTGGCGGCAGACGGTAAGACGCTAAAAATCGTGTACACTTTTGATCGTCAAATCGCGAGCCGTCTCAGGGTAATGGGCGACATTTCCCGGGAGGAGAACAACCGGAAGCGAGAAGAAAGGTCTCGTCGCCAGGTGTAACGTCAGGTTCCGACGTTGAACGTCGAGCTTTTAAAGGAGAGTCACGCGCGAGTCTCGCTTCGGGGAACATTTTCACGTCCTCTCGCTCGCACTCACATTCCGCGTCACCCTTCCGCCGCGTCACGGTTCACACAAGTTTGCAGCGGGGTTGCGTGTTGCCTGTATAGACGAAACCCCAAACACGCCGAAGTAATAATACGGACTAAGTTGGAAGACAGACGTAACCGGAAAATGAAAGCCACCCTTAGGGCTAAAATCTAAACGCTACGAAACAGACGGAGACCACGCACGTAACGAGATCCGACGGGGCGAAATGTCAAGCTCGAGCATATGAGTTTTGGTGGCCACCTCGTGAAAGGCAGGGGGAAGGGTGAGGGGGAACATTGAATCGGGGTTGATTTTTCACTGAGGAATTTACAGCGCTAACGACTGCGGCAAACACGCGCTTCCGACGAGGGAAAAACGGTTCGGGCACGCGACTCCACCGCACGCTTTACATATAATTATTACTCTAGGATATGGCGCGGTTGTATTAAAACGTCGTTCCTCGCGTTATCGCGATGTGACGTTGTCTGTCTTGACCGTGGTACAAGCCCGTGGCTTCTGCAAAATTCATTCCCCACCGTCGATATTGACGTCCCTCGTTCGAACTGAGTGTTCTGTTTTTTTTTTCTAGTCTTCGTTTTTACTGTTTGTGAACGTCGCAAAAAATTGTCCTGCGTCCAGCTGATCGATCGGTGGACGGTGAGGTTTGTGTAACGTGCATTGATACTCATCGTTTTTTAAGTGTAATGTTGAAGCTGGGAAAAGGTTGATAGGATACAGTGGAGCCCCGAGTTTATTTAATCGACACGATTTAATCGACCTGACGATACGATTTTTTGGGATGAAAATTGATGACGTCAGTCATATGTGATAGTGACGCGGGGATCTGTCGTCTTTTGTGAATTAAATTTTCGGGAAGACTTACTTGGGTGGCGGAAGAGGCTCCGGAGGATCCCGTCCACGGCCGACCGGGTGTTCGTTCGCCTGTACAGCCGGCACGACGATCATTTCCATTTCCACTTTGCCCTGGAAAACGTCACCGGTTGTATACATGTACAGCGATAAAAGCACGAAGGTGGTTGGCTCCGAGGAAGGCCAAGCACATTCCGCGTTACGTCCAATATCCCCGGAGCTCGTGAATTTTTTACCCTGAGCGCATATTCTCGCAGGCTTGTTCGACGCAAAGAGTCGAGGTTTAGCGAACGATCTGCAGGGACCGCTACCAGTTTGAAGGTCAAAGAAAATAACACCAAGTTCAGCGACAACTACTCGGAAACACCACCATTTCCATGTTCCTAACGCTTTGCCAAAACCTGTTTCTGTTGACGACGATAATTCTGCAAATGGGTTGCAAACGGAATAAGCCTGGCGACCATTTTGCTCTTTGGCTCTCGGCGTCTCCGAGCTTTCCGGACTCCCCGGGGGCTTTGGATGACTCTTCGAAACGCAGTCCAAATCGGCGCTTATTCATCGGTGGTTATCGCGATCCCAGCCGGATAGTCCAATTCGTTGGCCTAATTCTCGTGAACGGTTTCGCCCGCCCCACTTGAGACTCGGTAACATCGTTTATCCAGCCGGCTGTCCGGCTGGCGAACCTCCCCAAAAGTATTCCGATATCGGGGCGTAGGCCAACGAGGGGCGCGCGTGAACGATCGATCTCCGGCGCTTGGACAGTGTGTTTCATGCGGCGGCAAGAAGGGCGATTGGCAAGATAGTCAAAAGGAGACGGAGCTTATCGCCCATTTGCTTCGTGTACCACGGGCTTAGAATGGCTTAGGAATCGAACCGTCCGGTTTCGCATGTATTTACGATTCTATCGGACCTTCCGTTCCGTTCATCCGCGATGAAGGGACAGCATTGATTCTCGATTACAGGCGATCATTGCCATCTTGATACGTATCACTTGTATTATGATGGGTCGTCCAGCCAGGTTCGACCTTTCCGCCTGGTTGTTCACCGTTTCTTGCACCCTGTTTTTGCTTCGCCACCCGTTGAGCCCGTATAAGGTCGTCCAAGTGTCAGCGGTGCTGGTCGATGCTGCCGATTTTCCCGGAAAGAAGACCAACACCGGATCGTAAACTCCGCCAGGATCTTCGGCGAGCCTCGTGAAGAATCAGCCGAACGAGGAGTCATGAGCGTCCGGTGCAGCTGATACAGTGTCTGGCAGTCGAAGAGACGTCGAACCCCTGGGAAACGGTTCGATCCTATTTCTTAAAGTCCGATGTGCCTCAACGCAACGTTTGCCAAGGGCTGCCGACGACTGGGTTCGACGCCAGCGACTGTCGCCCATGTCGGGAGGTGCTCGATTTCCACTCGCTTGAGTAAGCCCGGCACAGCCCGTATTTGTCGTTGTCGCCGGTAAGGGCGACGTGAGCTTGGTGCAAGCTCACTTGCACAACGAGGCGTCGCAAGCCGCCTCGACTAATCTCGTTCGATTTCCTGGAATATCGTGGCGAGTCTCGCGCACTAACTCTGCAGGGGGCGCCGCAGTAGCGCCTCGTTCGTCGTCGACGTTCACCGAGGGTGGAAGACTGCTGCATTGTGTATAACGATCATGTGTGTTGGCGATACCGGGGGTCGAGCGCGACAGAGGCCGAAGGACGAAGTTGATATAGGCCCAACGTAATTAACGCTACCGTGGGATTACATTACGTAACGAAGGGAGAGCTACCCTATGGCGCGACCTGCCTAACGCGATCCGATGCGTGAGGCCTCCTTCTAACTGAGTTGGCTGCACGAACAAGTAGAGACTGATGGGATAGTCCGTTGGCGTCGCAGCGCGCCTACACACACAGTCCCGTTGACAATAAGGGCGGCTATTTTGCTTGGTCAAATAAAGTGAACTTTCCTGTTACAGGCTCACTTACGGTCACTCGTGTTAGCGGGAAAACTACCGATTTCCAGGTCTTTTGTACTGAGGCAAGAACGGAAATGGACTCTAAGACTGATCACACAGCTGCATCAGTACTTTTCATTGTGTTCCAATGGTTTGTTATTGAAAAATCTATAATAGCCCTAGCCGACTGATTGGACCCTTTTTCCTTTGTTCGAGTTTTTTTTCACTACTATTTCTATGGCCTGTCTGCGACTCCTCTCATTATATCCAAAGTACGCTTCAATCAATAGAACGAAACGTTACCCATAAAATTGTAATTCAACCCGTTCGATTTTAATTGGTTCCGTTAAACTGTCATTGAGTCGGAGACGTTTGTATCGATTCCATGAAAAATGTACCGGCATCAATGTTTAACTCGGCCTTATGTACAGTCTGCAGTTATTCGGAATGGACATTAACCTACAATTTCGCTAGCCAGAGGATTCTGCCCTCGTTCGAAGGTTACGTGTACCTACACTCGCAGTCTCAAGGGACAAACCCGGTTAGCCACGAAATTGAAGCTTCCACGATAGTCGCTGTACGTGTATATTGGATTCGCCGCAATGACCATCGACTCCCATTTACCTCGCCATTGGTTCAATGTATCTGTGTGTGCACACGCGACATACAAACTTGCCACGGTGTTCGCGCATTATGCGTCTTATAACCGGTATACGATAGCGATCACGAGCGAACCGCAGAAATGCTCGACCATCGACGACCCGTCCAGTTAATGTCGTAGTGCATGTGCGGCAATTCGAGTCTCGTATTGTCACGTTGTGATTGCTTACAGTTCCGTTCGGGCAGTCTTGAACGTGGGAATCTGCCGCAATTGCGATGCAAATACACATCAACGAAATGTGTGCGAAGTTATCTCTGCGCATATTTGGAACCGAACTTTAGGACCATACTGACGAGCATATGGACATATCATTGGTGTTTCTGTTGCATGAATTTGGAGTTACGTGAAAACCTATTTCGATTGAATTATCCTTCAGTTGCTGTATGCATTTCATATGAAACAAATCGTGTTAGCCGTATTTACTCCTAAAGGCTTAAATACCCCAGTGGCAAAAATATCTTATTGGATGGAAAATACTGCAGTCAAAACAAAATGATGCCTCACCGCCTGGACGTATTTTCCCGCGTCGTTGCTGCACGCGAAAGGCCACCACGCTCGCGTGCGCATCACTTTAAATAGATTAACCGTCGGCGACTTCGGGTGCACGACCTTAAGAGTGCAATTTTTGGCGTTGGCGCTTCCCTTTGGCATTCTCGCGAGGTCCATGGTTAATGAGCCTGTAAAACAGATGATCAAAGACGCGGACGTTAGATTCAACCACGCGCACGGTTTAATTAAGCGAACGTCGTCGTCTTCGTCGTCGTCGTCGTCGTCGTCCGCTCGTGACGCAGGGTCGGCCTGGGCTTGGAATTTCAAATGCGAAAATGACTCTTTACGCTTCAAAGTCTCCGGCCGTGTATCTTCAGCGTCTCAGGTTCGCACGCAAAGAGCACATCCCATTTTCGCCTTCATTACATTTACGGACTGCGAACGGTGCAATTACGTCGGTGAAAAAATGCAACGATTCGGACCAGGATGTTATCTGTCTCAAGTGGAATTCACAAATGGAATTGCGTCGATGCGAAATCGTGATAATAAGCGGCGCAATTACAGGAGCTGCAAGGATGAGATGGTGGCCTGGGTTGATCCTAATTTAGGATCCTAGAGTCGTAACTGCCGAGCATCTGTCTTACGGGCTGACGAAGGATAAGACAACCATCGTCAATGGCAGGTAACGCCGGGGAGTTTCCTTGGGAACATTGCGAAGGCCTCCGAAGAGGGAAACAACGCTTTGTCAGCGCGTGGAAATCACACCCCGCGCGCCGGGTCCCGCCGGCATCAGAGCGATGATAAGAAAATAATAGAAGTGAAAAGCAAGAGATGCGGAAGATGCGAGAAAGACGGAAGACCGAGTGAGATACAGCAACAGCCGTGCGGGTAGAAAAAAAAATCCAGTCAGTGGGAAATTCCCACCAGCCGAGGGGCTTATCATCTTTGTTTCATTTCCCGCGTTCCATCAGCGTCGGGCTCACCAAACCCCGAGCCACCATCCAACGCAAGACACGTTTGCGTTTCTGCAGGAACGCAAAAACAAAATACGAAGAAACAAGCAAAAGTACGAAAACCCAGGATTTGGCCCTCACCTAAAAAATCGTCCGGTGAAAAATGATCGCTGTCCCACACTTGGAGGTTCAGCCTGCACGGCAGTTTCTGCTCAGTCGCGTCCTTCGCGAGGACCGAAACTTTCTTGCGCACGATCATCAGATGCTCGCCCCTCGAGTAAGTAACGCGAAAGACGAATCGCCAATTGAAGTTGCCCTCACCGTTCAGCGAATTATAGTGAACGTCTGTCTTCTGATGATCCTCGTAGAGTATCCACCTGTTTTCGAAATAGCTCTGCGTCTCACTCGGAAAATTCGCGAAAATAATTTCATCTCACAGTCAAATTGACTCTCGAATTTCTCGTTCGACTCCTGAAATTCCTCAAAGTCGATCAAGCGATCAAGCCCCTCCCCCCCTTTCGTCGATGAATAATTCAACCCGACCGTATAACGAGCTTTTCCACGTCGCAGTGCGGATAACTCTGTCGGGAAATCGACGTTACCCGACGCGAATTGCGACGGGCAAAATTGCGATAATAATATTTTCGCGAATCATCCCATTTTTCCATCCTCGGCTGCGCGTCGTCGCCGAGGGACGACGAGCGCAACGCAACGCAAAATTCGATTACCCTTTGATGTAGATGTCGGAACACTTCTCGCCGGTGATAAATTGATTGTCAACCAGCGGAACGTCCTCGACGTTCCACACAGTGACGCGAAGTTCGTAGTCTTCGGGGACCTGGGGAGTGACGTCTATCGGAAGTTTCGGCGGCAGGTCATCTATGTTGAACATGTCGACCCATAGCTCCAATTTGCCCTGAAACAACACGTACATATTGATGGCACCCGGCTATTAGGTCGTATCGTGCATAAGAAGCGGCTTGTGCGCCCTTTTCTACTCGGACCCTCCCCCTCCCCACAGTGACGTACTAAGTCACGTAGGGCGCTACATGTGGGATGCGTGTTTGGCCTCCGATGAAACGAGGGTAAATCGATAAGAGTGTACACACGACTGGTCTATATAATAATTCCTCGGTACGATAGTTGGGTCGACTGGTTTATACATTTTAGGGGGAAAAAAGGCCATCATGGTTGGGTATTCGTGTGACATAACCTGTTCGAGTCCGGGCCTCCTGGCGTTGAAAAGAGGTCGACGCTCGACGTGCTCGGGCACAAGGCTCGCGCCGCAAATGGGAAACTCTTGCCATTGATGGAGCACATTCAGCGCCATGCACTCTTCCCGCTCTGCAAAGTAATCCAATTAATTCCACTTCATAGCGAATCCTGAAACTGTTCGTGCGGCACATCAAGACAACAACGAAAGTACATGATCGATAGCTATACAATTATCGATTTTTCTTGTCGTTTTGTGAAAGTAGTTTCGATAAATTGGATTGCAATATTTTGAAACTGCACGAACCTTCTTCGTCGAGGTAGTCAGTAACCGCGTTAAATGGAAATTTTTGGTTGGCAATTTTTACGCAGTTTTCGCGGTACTCGGCTGCTGGTAAATTATTTTTTTTGCAGAGATAGTCCAGTATCTGCGTTGGCTTTTCGCGATCGCGCCAGGCATTGTAGCCGGTGGTGTTGTACGTTTTAGCCAAGCCACAGTGAGCTCTGTGCGTGCTGTAATAACGATTCTCGATGTCTATCTTCGTTTCGCCGATCAGATCGTCGCTGCTCGTGGCGTCGTAGTCCCACACCTGGATCGTTAGCATGTAGTCGTTCGGGAACTGAGCTTCTATCTCGAACAATCTGAACACGTTGAATTTCCATATTTTGTTGCTTCACAAATGACATGAATTTGAATTTTAATCTTGCAATTTTGTAAGCAAATTGCAAATTTCCGACTCACTTTCCGAACACCGGGTTAAGCTGATTCGGTATGTAGTTCTTCTTGTCGTTGATATCGTTCCGTCCGAGCTTGACGCGCAGGTACGGATCGGATTTTCCACTGAGTGGGTCGCACGGATGCAAGTTCATCGCTGCAACGAGAAACAATTGCGTTGATAACGTCGAAGATTCCATTTACCGGAATTTCGTTGGCATAAGTGACCGGCTTAATTGTTGAGCCGTGGGTTTGGCAGACTTCCGTTTCGCGGTAATCTGGGGGATTCATTGGCTTTAACCCATTGCACTTAGGACAGGCGTCACTCTCGCGTCAGACTCGCGTCGTAACGTCAATCGCGACGCAGGGTCAAATGGAGTCAATCGATATTGCAGTGCAAATAAAAAAATTGACGCACGACGCGCAAACATTTTACCCTTTATCACGTAGAGTCGCACGAACACCTTGAGCGGCTCCTGCGACGGATAATCGTCGCACAATCCGTCGGCCACGTCTCTGCCACTTTTGGTCTTGCATCGCTGGTTACCGGGATGGGGCCAACGGTAAATGGCTATGTGACCCTGGCAAAAATGACACATTTCATTCGACATTCGTGTTTTTATACGAACAAAAAATACGTTGCAAAAAATACGACGCCGTCGATCAGTCGTTCCACTCGAAGAGCATAAATTCAAGCGGTCGCGAATGAAAAAAACGCGAAAATTGATAATAGTTGCAGTTTACGGTCCACCATTAACAAGGCCTATTGCCTATTACGGCGTTGAGTGTCGGATGGCGGAATTTTATGCTCCAGATTTAACGCGCGATTTATCGGCCGAGTCTAATATTTTGTTGGCACGTGTCCAAGTGACGGTGTATAAAGGGGTTCATTGAGTGATTAATGATATGCGGCAAAAACGTGGAATTAGCGGCAATAAAGAGGCAGTTAATTTTATAGTCATATTTATAGCTACTAAAATCTCGTCTCTTTTTACTATATTTTTTTATCGGAGCAAGCGTAAACGTATGATCTTAAAATTATATTTGGAGAAAGGGTAACCTTGAACTTTCCCGAAAAATTCTTTTCGTCGTCACTCGGATCACCAGTCCTCTTGCCCTTCCACAGTTCGAAGGTCGACAAACGATCCCGGAAACCCTCGAATTCCGGTTGCATCTCTAGTTCCATGAGATAAATCTGTTTCAATTAGATAAAACTACATTTTTTGTGTAACATTTCTTTCACCCCCCTCCAAGTTACCTTGAATGTGGCTATCGGTTTCTGTCGAGGCAACAGGACCTTCACTATTCCGAGCTCGCGGTTTCTCTCCGCCTGCGAAATATTTTTCGAGTTTAACGAAAAAATCTTATTTCCCGAAGAGCGCGTGTAACGGGAAACTTCGCGACGTAGAATATTATAAGGAAGACTCCACTTCGGCTTCTAAAAGTTTACCGAGTTGAGATTAGTTTTTGCATTCAAAGTCAGGGCAACGTCGTGTAAACTCCGTTAACGTGTATCGCACGTCCATTTTCCGCCCCATCTTTCCTGACTATATCAACGTGACCGCAGTCGTTGAGATAATAGGCAGGGTGGATATATTATTATTATTCATAGCAAACCTCGACAGATGCAAAATATTTGCTCCACCAGTCGTGACTCTCGTCCTCGTCGTTTCCGTAAGTCGTTTCCTTGGGTTTCCTGAAGAGCCCGACGCTCCGGACGAATCTCTTCAGGGTACCAAGAATCTTCATCGCTCTCGAATAAAAATCAGCGTTCTCCAGTCTTTTGTAACTCATCAACCCTTTGCTTTCCTCCGTGTCGGCGTCGTAGTCAATTGGAACTGGCACTGAAATAGTACCAAATGACAAACCATAAGCGGAATACCTGTGAGTTCAAAATTGAGCAAAAAGTAACTAAGGTCTCACGGACTACAGCGGGATCTTGTTTTTTGCACAGGAACTTGCAACCCTCGCCATAAATCCGAGACTCGTACTCCTCCTCGGTTATCAGTCTCGTAAGGAACACGTAAGCCGTTGGGACGATGCTGACGCCAGCATACTTGAAGCAGCCGAAACCCCGGGAGTCGTAGGCCTTGATGACGATCGACGGGAAGTAAATGTCGAGCTCCGGCATGTCCTTTAAAAAAACAATCAAGACGTTCGCATTCTTCTTCAACCTCATCAAAGTTTTTCGTCTTTCAAACATTTTTCTCTCTGCTGACTCACCAGATCGACGATGACGTGGGTTTCGCCGAAATTCGAAAACTTCCTGGCGTTCTCCATGACCTCGGACTTGACGTGAACCCCGGCGCACTCGACAACGACTCGCGGCTTGTGGACGGGAATGCAGTTGATCCTCCTCATGTCCCTGACGCCCCAGAAGACGAGCTCCATGCGGTGACTCGTCATCGCGGGTCTGATGTCGTCGGGCAGGTTGTAGATTTTGCTGTCCGCCGAAGGATTCACCGGCAGATCGACCAGATCGTTTTCCTCCGTCTGCGGGAATGACGAGACGAATCGTGCGAAATCGTGCCAAATCGCATTCCGCGCCTGTCGCCCAAGCGGCTGCTTCGCGAGAGGCGCCAACGGATTCACGAAGTGCAAAGATCTTTGATGTCAACTTCGTTCGACGAGAGACACATTGAATTCTTCCAATTTAGCGCGAATCGTCGAGTTGTTTTACGAGCCAAATCTCGAATGTCACGAATGTTGAAGTGAGCTTATACGATGCAAATGGGACTTTGACGTTGTTATTACAGCCACGTAAACGTGCAATGTGGTTGGCCTCTGGTAACCGGACGTCCCGATGGTTTTGGCCTGTTGCGGTCCTATTCAAAAGCTCGAAAGCTTAAACCTACCTCTATAAGCTCGAAAGCCGCTAGGACGCTGCCGCTGTAATCCTTCTGCGACTTGAATTTATGCCACTCGAGTCTCGGCGGAAATTCAGGCGGCGAGTAAGTCTCCGCGGCGAGTTTTACTACCGGAGTAGCGATGCATCGTCCGCAGAATTCTTTTGTGTCCTGCGCGGTCGGTTGGGTGAGTCGTTGGGGTCCCGGCGAGGAGAGGAACGATAAGTCTCTCGAACGATACACTCGGCAGCGATTTAAGGCCATTTTATGCGACACACGCGCAATCTCATTATTCTGGCGCGTTTATTCACGATAAAGTCGGAAGGGTATTCCCCGTTGCTTTGGCCACTCACACACGTGTCCGAGTCGAAAGCTTCGATCACGACCTTCGGCGGCAGCGCTTTTATGTCCTCACGAGCTCCGTGCAATTCCGTCGGTGGAAATATGAGCGTTTGGTCCCAGAACGGATCGAGACTCTGTTTGACGACCTGCGAATGGTAAAACGCGAACGATGGAATCAATCAGTCAGTCTTGTAAAATTTGTATTTTGACTTCTTTTGATTTTACTCCAATGGCAGAAACATTGGAGTGGAAAAAATTGGCTTATCATGAGAATTTTTTTGCAAAATGTCGACATCTGTCTTGGTCTCTTTGATGGAGATTTCTAGAGTGATGGGACACGTCTCATATTTCGTGGAAAAAATTTGCGCGCAGAGCGGTTGAAGCCCTAAACGATATTACCATACGACTCCTATCGACCTTGAAAAAAACGCGACGCGTCGTCGCCTCCTCGCCGAAGATTCTCACTGTCTGGTCTGATCTGTTACTATTCGTGGCGGGTGTGAATTTCATCGTAATCCGCTTACCTTGGTCGTCGCGGTGTAGCCGTGAAATATAACCCTGACGAAGGAATCCATCAACCCCGAAGAGTCCATCCCGGGATCGAAACGTCCTTGGAAAATGTGGGCTCGCAATTGAAATTTCTGTAAATCGCAAGTTTCGTCGAATCAATCATTTCTTCGCTTTTTCGTCACTCGCGAATATGAGTAGATAAATTCGATTCGATTCGTATTTATCATAATCGAAGCGACAACCGACGATCAAATATTTGACGGAACCGTCCGCTTCGCAGCTGCGCTATTTACCGATGTCTCGGTGTATTTGAAGAAGCGCGGAAACGCGTCGACCTCGGCGCCGTGATCGACCTCGTAACCCGCGGGGATGTCGCTCCAGCAGGCGGCCGCGAATTTCGCGTTGCCCAGCCACACAAATATCTCGAGCTTGCAAGCGCAGTAACCCCGCTCATCATCGTCGTCGCCATCGTTGTGCGTCGCGTCGTCGATATTTTTCAGGAACAAATTCATCCTCTCGCCACACTTGGAGCCACGTGACGTCTCCTCCTCCGAGTAGATGACTCGTCCTGCCGGGAGTCGGGCGTAAGCCACGCGCTTCGAGCCGGCGATCATCCAGACAAAAACGTCCGGGAAATCATGCTGCGGCTGTCAATACTCGGTATTCACTCGATACCCGTAAAGGTTAATGCATACAACATTGTAATTATGATAGTTTATATTTTCTCACGTCGTCGCAGATTTCACGGATTTTGTGAAGATACTTGTAACCGTGGATCATCGCGATCCTGAGGTAATGATTGTTGGGCAGACGACCGTTCACCTTGATCATCCGGAGAACGGACTCGATTATCGCGCGGCAGACGTTCACCCGATGCCGGTCGAGCTTCGTCGTGCCGCCCTCTTCGTCGTACCTTCCGGTGTCCAGTATGTGCAGGTAATGAGTGCAGTGACGCTTGAGTGTGGCGATCGTCGCGTTGTATGTCTCGTAAGCCGTGGGACTCTCCACGGCGACGAAGGCCTCCAATTTTCCGAGTTCCGTTTCCTGTCCGTCCGTTTTGAAGAGGTTGACGAGAAAAATGTTTGCAAAAATAATTGCAAAAGTATGATAACACTATTAACAATGACAATGAAAAATAAAAAATTCTACGAGAAAATAGGGAAAGTCGATTTTTTTCACGTTTTTTTTTCTTACAAATTTGTAATAAAAAAAATTAGAGAATTAAAAAATATTGAATAAATGCGGAACTGGTGAAAGTGAATTCTCGGTCCGACCCGAAAACAAAGTCACAGTCGCCGCTCGTCTTCCGCGATAATTTTAACGACCGCGAACTCCGCGCGCCGCATTCCGAGAATTCATTCCGCCCGTTTCGCCGAGTCGTTAAACCCGAAACGTTAACCCGGTCGCTGTACTCGCCGCGCGCGCGGCGAGATTTACAACCTCGACCCTCTTTTAATATACCCGCGCCGCACCGCGGAGCTCTATCTGAGGAACTGTCGGCAACTAATTTCGCCGCGGAATCAAATGTAGTGCCCCGAACGTGCGGCTCGCGTATAATGCTCGCGATTGACGTTTAGCGTTCGCGATGCGGGGAACGCGCCCGCTCGCTGCGCGATCCGATTGATGGGAACGCGGAGGCGAAGGCCTCGTGATTTCGCGAGGGAGGCAAATAGACAGACCCTGGGTTTGGGGGTGGATCGAGAGGGGGGAGGGGGTGAGAGATGAGAAGCGGAGGAAACAGTCGATTGCGAGGCTAAGCCGGGTGCTCACTTCGCTCATCAAGAAGCACTCTGCGCGAGATAATAAGGTAAAGCTCGCTCGGTGCTCGCTCGTTCGTATTACCCCCTCCCCCCTCCACAATATTAGGGTCAGCCGCCTGTTCGGCTCACCGCAATATCGATGCCGGATCAGCAGTCGCGTTCTCTGAAACGTTAAAAATTAGGAAGAGAGACAGGTGATCGACCTGTCTCTCTTTCTCTCTTTGCCTCTTTCGATGCGATTCTTCAGGACACGAAGAGGTCGCACTCATTAATTATGCGATTAGCCGCTTAAATCTTTGAACGAGAAGACACGTCCCCTGAATTCTATGACCTCGCGGGATCTCCTAAAGCCGTTTTTCCGTCTTTTCCGTCTCCGTGACTCGGAGACAGATTTTTTTTTTTTTTCTATTCACAGAGCCCCGAGACAGAGCGCAATCGGCGCGTGAAATTCGTCTCTCGTCGCGGGCGTTAAAATTTTCACGAGCCCGAACGCGGGGAGTAATGAAAAAATATATTCGAGGCCGCACGAGAAACGCGAAACTTTGGGCTTTTGTCCGTCCGTCTTCTTTCAGTTTTTTTTTTGTTCGCCGTCGTTTGCACTCTCGGCACGCGGAGAGAGAAACGAGCCGACGGGAAAACGGACGTTCACAGTTCTCGGAGCTCGCGAGCTTTACTCGCAGCTGAGGGCAAACGTCTCGCGGACCTTCGGACGCGACCTCGGAAGGCGAGACTCCGAGTGCTCCAGCTGCTAGTAGCCTATGTAACGACGAACGCCGGTTCGGTAGAACGTGCGGAGAGAGAAGAGCTCACCAAAAAATTAGCTATGAAGCGAAGGCTGTTGGCATTGAAGACTCGCCACTCGAGATTGGGCCACCACGATTTGACGTACATACAGGGTTTAGTAGACCCGAGTGGAATGTAGTTGTATTTTCCGTCCAGGCTGCTGGTTAATGTGGGCAGAGTCTGACTCTCGAATTCGGAATTTTTTTCAGGCAATTCTTTCTCTGCAACAAATTTTTATTCAATTCAATTATCAAAAATTATTAAACCCTTTCTTGTTGATTAAAAAAAAAATGTGGTCGTTTTGTTTGCCAGATATCCTAGATCTGGTCGCCGGACCAAAAACCGTCCAAATCGGGGTCACGAAATTTATTTTTTCAAAATATCGACTTTCATTATTGTTCTTGTTGTTATTATGCAATGGACGTATTTCCGACTAAATTGAAGTTTAACTATCTCTCTGTATGATAAACACGCTTAATCGGATCGAGACACCGACGACCCGCAGCTAAGGTCGCGTCCGTCGGAAGTGGAAAATTTAAGCCATCTTGCGTTGCACCCGTCACTCCCGCGGGAGTCCATCCGCGGGTGCATCGCGCGTGGGCTGCACTGCTTATCGGCGGAAATTTCACCGGCCGAGGCCGTCCGTCCGGCATAAAGCCCGGCGAACTCGCTCGCGGGCTCCGAGGCTTTCACACATTCGCGTAAACTTCAATTCGTCCGCGCGCATCTCGCAGAAGGAAATAATACGTGTCAGTGCATCTCACCAAAAGTTCCAAGTCCGCGCACCTGGCGCACAATGATTCTCCGCCCGTTCTCTCTGCTCTACGAATGCGACTGCGGCGCGCGCAGCCATACACACGACAATAGGGAAAACTCAATTAAGGAACCGGGACTCGAGATGCGGGGAAAATTGAATTTTACAGGAAAATTTTCGTTTAAAAGTGTTTCGTTTTGTTGCAGTGATGCATCATCTTGCATTTTGATTGCACTTCTGCACAAACCACAAATACTGAAATTACAGTAATTTCTGCTTTATATATAGAATATGTCTGCATATATTTATTTCGAGCCCTCTCCTTCTGCTGAATGACAGAAAATAAAAGGCCGGGAAAATCAACCGAATCCGGTGAACACGACCCGTCGATAATTGTTTCGTCAATGCAACGAAATCATCGATTTCGTTGCCAATTGGCACTGCGCACCGACGCCCGTTAAAAAAAAAATACATTCTCGCATTTGGCTAAAAATGTATCTCGCGGATTTTCGGCGTTCGCCGGATTCGGTCGAACGAATCCAATCGCCCTTCGCGGCGTGGGTCAACGACCACGAGAGGGGGGAGGGGGGGGGGGGGGGGAGACGGACTCACCGACGGGATCGTCGCTGTTCTCGACGCAACGACTGCGCGGGTACAATCGATTTCCGCTGTTTCCCAGACTGATCTCGAAGCTGATGGATTTACTGGCGAATCGGGCGCGATCGATCATGCAGGCGTCGTAAACGATTCCCACCAGAATGTACTCGTCGGTCGACCACAGGCTTTTCTGGTGTAGACAAAAAAAAAGAGAGAAATGATTTTTCCATTTTCGCGCGAGCGAAGAATCCGGGAGAAAAATTCGCAAACGTCGGCGCGTTGATTTATCGGGAGTGCGAAAGGAAAATGGAAAATTCCCACGCGGCTCGGCGGTGATTAATATGTACCGAGAGACGATTAGCCGTTTCGCACGTTTCGCGAGTAGCAACACGCGGCGGTGTCTATGCATAATGGCACCTTCGGTTCGCGTTGTTATTACTTACCTCGATGATGGGCGCCGCGGGTTCCGTCTCGACTCCCGCGCCCGGCGACCCCGATGGATCATCAATTTCCGTCCTCAGAGAGAGAAGCACTCTGCCTCGATAAATAGGTCGCGCGGCCGGGCAGCAGCTTCCGGCGCAACGACAGCCGCAGCACTTTTCGCCGGTGCTCCGTCCGTACAGGTGAATGAAGGATGGACCGTAGGTCGGAAGGAATCCTGCGCTTGCGAAAAATCGTGGCCCGATACAAATTGCCAACAGGTGCGAAATGAAACGGATCGGGGAGAACGCGAAAAGCGTCGTGAAAAATTGCGACGAAATGATATCGTAAATTTCTACTGTCGAAAAAATAAATAAAATAAATTCATGCGTAAAAAATATTTACCGTATTCACCGGAGTTCGAGATTTTCGTCAAGTTCAAGGTGTGACTAGCCAACATGGATTTCCCACGTGAACCGGAACAGCAGAAGGCCCCGTGAATCCGGGACTTCACGGCGATTCTGACGCGCGGCGACATCGGCGGAAACATCTCCGTGAATATTATTCTCTCGTTGAAGAACGCGTCGGACGTGGAGTTCGGGCTCGAGCACGTGGCTGCCTGGTTTCATGAAAGTTCACGCTGAGAAAAAAAATTGCTCAATGCAACAAAATGTGCGGTTGCGGGCGGCGAAATAAATATTTTGCAAATTAGACAAAATATTTAATTGATCGAACCAACTGGTGATAGGATTTTTTAAAATCTCGATTAGCATTGCCGAATATTTTGTCCAATCTGCAAAATATTTATTTCGCCGCCCGCAATCGCACGTTTTGTTCGATTGAGCCATTTTTTTTGTCTCAATGCAACAAACGATTCGAAATTCAATGTCATTGAATTCTTCGAGCTGCGATTGAGTCACAAAAAATTTGCCGTTTCATCGTGACGTACGACGAGGGCAACAGCAGCCGACCAACGAAGAGTACAACGTTTCATGGTGACGTACGACGTGGACAACAACAGCTGAAACGATTGAGCAACCGACGAGTACAACGATTCATCGTGACGTACGACGTGGACAATAACAGCTGACACGTGCCGCACAACACAAGGCGAAAGCTGCAGTGGTCGGCGTTGACAGACTTCTCGGGTCTTTAGCGAGACTAAAGTTGAGCTAACCCCACGCGGAGTTTAGCGTTTAGTAGACAAATGCGAGACCCCGTCGCCGCGGCCATACGAAGCGTAACAATATGTGTTCACCGCATTTAGAAGTGATCGATTCCCCCAACGAGCTACTCTAGCGTTCGGCTCTCCGAGATATCGACCGTGTATTACTCGTCGAGTGTGACGCTCGGGGGTGGAACGGGGTATTTCTTTTTTATACACACCGCACCAGTGGCCAATGGAGTATCGATCATTAAAGGTAATTACTCGGTCGTTCGATATTTATAGAGAGGAAAGAGACACCGGGCGAAAAAGCGAGAAGGAGGAAAGGAAAAGAAAAAAAAAAACGAAGGACGAGTGACAGTGGACAGGGCTATTTTTGGGATAACCTGCAGGGGCTATTTTCGGGTCTCTCGTGGCTCTCGGGTACGACGGCTGTCTCTCGCCGGTATCGCCGAGTGAAAACTTTCAAATCGCCGGGTCGAACCGACGAAGCGCCACGCGAATATAGGAAGCTCGTCGATTGGACGTGAAGTCAAGACGAGAGGTGCACTCGCGCCGGGTGTAATAATGGAAGTGTCGGTAGACAAAAGGCCATCGAGGTCGTAGACATTCCCTCGGACATTCGAAAATAGACCGAATCGATTCGGGCGAAGGGAGAAGAAATTTACCTTCGTACTGGTGAGAAGAAATTTACCTTCGTACTGGTGAGAAGAAATTTACCTTCATACCAGCGAACGATATCTCGACGAAGGGATTTACGGCTCGTAGGTCGCTCGTGCAGGAAGACTTCTCGGCGGTTGGCAAACCGTCGGCGCGATAAACCGTGAAAGCGTATCGGGCTCGCTGCCGCGTCGAGACACCGTCGTCCACGGTGGGAAGCAGTAAATTTCTGAAAGCACCGATCGGCCCTTTGAGATAAGCGGGAAACATCGGCGAGAAGTTTGAAGATAAAGGCGGACGTATGAATAATTGAAACTACGTGTAGCGCTATTTTTACGCGGGAATTGATTCGAATGAGATTGGACGGGAATCGCTGCGTTTCCCAGTTATTTTAGATGGCAAATGATCCACGGATATTGATCGGAATAACATAAAAATTAAATATAAATTTATAGTGCCCTTCGACCCACCCTTCGATGTCCTCGTCGCCGTCCGACTCTGGATGAGCCTTCAACATTTCACCCTTCGCCGTCACCGTCACGTTGCACTTGACGTATCCCTTCGGACCCGCCGACTGGTCCTTCGGATTCGTCAGCAGCGCCCATTTGTGGTAATACTCGTGATCTGAAATTTGAATGCATCATTTCGAAAGCATTTCGATGAGTACGAATTCTCGATAAGCGACACTCGGCGGGATAACGTGGAACGAATATTTCTCCCACACAAAAATAAGATACTAGGATCAAGCGTGGAGAAGGAGGATTTCTACGTGATCGATACAATAATTTGATCACGAAATCTGCCTTACCGACGATCAGTAGTTACCAGCCGCCGGTAACTTGCCGTAAATGAGTACAGTGGGCTTTGAATGAGCTGCCCCAGGTCTCTATGAACCGGTTCAAGTAGTTCAGCTTTTCGCCGCTAGATTCAGCTGTCACCGCAATTTATCGTTCCACAAACCCCTTATCAGGGGTTGAACGTCAACAAAACGAATGAACAAACTTACTCGGCTGGTCCCACACGGTTCCGACCTCGAAGAACATTCCACCGTAAAACTTGTGTTGCCTCAGTCGATTGCGCATATAAGCCGATATTGTGATTCTCGTGTTGAGCAATTCGTCGAAGTGACACGTAAAATTAAAGACGAAGTACTGTAATAGCATAGATTCACGCATTATTATTAGACGATCGTGATTATCGTAAGCTGAAAAGACACGAAGGTTACCTCATTGTAGTACGGACAGTCGGTCCGTTCGCGGACGCTCGTTTTTTTCTTGTGATTACCGACTTTCACCACTATCATCGGATTCCCATTCTGAGCGAGATGCTTGGCCTCGATTATCGTGACGCTGACCTGATAGGAACCGTACTTTGACGGATATTTTCCGCCTCGATAGACCATCTCGTGTCCTCACTCGAGACTGAATGACAACTGTCAAGATCACAAATCTGTGACGGTCAATTGTTTTCGGTCAAGTTTCCATGATACGAGACCTACGAGACTATTTTTCGGAAATTAATTTTTGAGGGAAAGAATTATAAATCGAATTATAAAAGAATTATAAAAAATAGACCAACTTCAAATTTTCATTAAAATTTGAATTTTTATGGCGCACTTACCTTATTAAGAAAAGACATTAATTATTATTGCAAAAATATATTCGTCCCTCGTTATTGCCAACCGCGATCAGCTCGTCGAATTTCAGGTGTCCTCGCCGCCCCCTCCCCTCTCGCTTATCGGAAGACCGCGGTCTCTGTTCGCCGAGAGCCAAAAAAAGCTGTTAATATATTGATCGACGGTATCGAGGCCCGAGCGGGGTTCGTGCTCTCTCCGGGCAAAAGAAACGTATCCTGTGTGTCGCAGCGTCCAGCAGTCGAAGTGGAAGCAAAAGCGGGAGGACCAACCGGCAGCAACGGCAGCTACGGGAGAAGACGAGGATCGCGCCGGGCGTTGGATTTATTTCGCCAATTTGTTGGGACAGCCGCAGGTGCGAGCTCGATTCCCGGCTCGCTCGGGTACCGCAGGAGGCGCGACTCGACTTGTGCGGATCGATTTCGGTGGTATGTCTAAATTGGTCCTCTCTTTCTCCATCTCTCTCAGTCCGTTTCTGTCTCTCTCGGCCTCTCTGGGCCTCTCTCGGAGGCTGCGCAACCCTCGAGCCGACCAAGAGACGAGTCCGCCGCCGCATCTAGATCCGCGAAAAGGAGGCCGAGAATTCGCCGCGAAGACAAGAGAAATTCGCTGAAATCCGCGGTCGAACCGATCGACGACGAACTATTTTAATAAGGCAGACGCGTTTCCCAATTTCGCATCGGGAATCCTATCCTTCGTCCGACTTTTGCCCTTCTCCTCCCCCCCCGCCTGATAAATCTGCCTTCACCGTCCAGTTGAGTTATAAGCCACGATCGGCTCCCGCAGCCCAATCGACGTGGCGATTCACTCTCGGCCGTAAAAGGCGATGCAAATTGTACCAAGCAAATTGCGCCTGTACATCCCGAGAGCGCCGGGCGATTCGTAAAACGGTAACGTAAACACACACAGGACGTTTGACCCGAGGCGAATAAAAAAACGTTCGTGAGGAGGAGCGCGAGCGGTGTAATCACTTTCGATTAGCGCGCGTGTCAATAACGCGTTATCTTAATCGGCGCGAAACAATTATCACGTTGGCTTCGGCGCGAGCCAATTAGTGAAATATGATACGTTCGGCGCGCGTTTCGCGCTCGTTTCGCTGCCCCCACGACGCGTATCGAGTTTCGCGCTGGACCCGAACGTGCTGGGTTACATTTTTTTTTTTTTTTTTTTTTTTTTCGTGTCCGACGCGCGTATGACGTTCGAGTGTGCGACACTCGTTTCGTGGTTTTTGGGCATTGAGACTGGAGGCGCCAGGTTTTGGCGAACGTAAATTCTTAACCAGCTCCAGATTGCGTCGAATCATTGGGGTTTGGTGTAGTTCGTCAGGACCCTTATCAGGGCCCAGCTTGGGCCGAATGTAACGCTACAGATTTTCTACTACAGTAGAAATTCCTGAAAACCCGATACTCGACGGCAAACACGACTCAAATCAGGAATGACGCGCGAGTTCTGACTTCTGGAATATTAGATTCAATTTTAGTTCGATTATTCAACGACTAAATAATATCCTTCCCCTTTGCATCTGTTAATATTTTCTCGGATATTATCGAGGTCCGCGATAAACGGAGCTGCGTAAGCGTGACGACTTCTTCGCTTGTTTCGGCGTTGCTGATGTTTTTCCCCGCCCCACATCGAGTCATAATATTTTACCTGGCAGCCCGGAAGGACGCACACGACATATATCGCCGCACACCTTAGACACCGAATAGATTCGCGCCCTCGCGCGTTTGTAGTCCCAGCCGGTGTTGTGCCTGTCCCGCGAGAACGACGAAGGGGCTGTTCCGGCTGACAGACACAAGTGCGAGCTTCTCATGTCAATCGCGCGGCGACGACAAATGTACACAATGGAAAATCGAGCGAGCTGCGCGCCAAGCGAGCGAGGTAACCAACGAAAAAAAACGCCGAGTCATTGCAACACGTTGACGGACACTACCATTCTCATCTACTACATCGAAAATCCAACATCGAACAGTCATTTTTATTACAAACGTCGATTCGCCGGATCGTAAGTTCGAGTGAACCTAAATTACAACGAATAAGAGCGAATATTCGCGACTCACAAAAATCTCACTGGCGAAAAAAAAGGATGTTAAAAAACGGCCTCGTAAAACTCTTTTCCCGCTGAAATATCCTTCCCAGGTTGATGCCCCCGCGAATGCTAATTCCCCGCGTCCACAAGTTCCCAACAATTCTATGCCACAATTTAATCTACATAATACACACACGTTATAATTATCGTGCAGCAAATTTGCATGAGTGTAACGCGCGCTGCGGCTGTTGCTACACTGGGAACTGCGGTACTTGCCGACACAGAACTGTAGAAGCCCGCCGCTTCGTTCTCTCTTTCTCGTTCGGCTTGTAATTCTTATCGGCGACTCTCCGTACATATCCGACCGACGACGACGATCGAAATAATGTTTTTTCGTTGATTCACAAGTGTTAACCCGTTTTTTCGTCGCTCTCTTTCGCTCTGCCTGTCTCTCTCTCTCTCTCCCTCTCTTTCTCCTGAAGGGTGGGGCAATGACACAAAATGCTGGGATATATACGTATATATACGTCGAAGTATATCGTCCGTGTCTTTGAGGTCTTTGCGGCAAAAGGAGAAGCCGGGAGAGGCTGAAAGAGAAGCCAGGAGGAGGAGGAGAAGGACGATGATGAGGAAAAGGAGGAGGAGAAGAAAGACGCTGCCGAAAGAGATCCGCTATCACTCGTTCTATCATCCGCCGAGTATGCGATATTCCGGCCAAGTCGCGACGCTCGCCCCTCCTCCGTCCGAGAGCTGTACATATGACGCACGGGAGTCGACTCGAGTCTCCGGGCGGCGAGACCGAAGAGGAGTTCGCGAGACCGGCAGCCGGAATGTCGTCGCGGTCGCGCATAGCGATATAAGGTCGGTGGTAGCCGCGCGCGGTTCGCTTCGAATGCACCGGCGGTTTGAAATAAATCGGCGCATTAAAGAATTTACGAAGTAGTAGCGTATTATACCGCGCGCGTCGCGTGGAGCTCGCGGCGACTTCTCAGCGACTGCGGCGGCAGCAGCGCTGCGCGAATCCTCGCGGCATAAGTTACGCCGCCGTCGCGCCGAGCTCCTCGCGACTGTTTCTGGCCTGGAGCTCCGAGTCGCCTCGCGCTCCTCCTGCCAAGCTGCCGGCAAGTGGATTGATAGTCCCGTCGGGCGAACATCGCGCTCAACTTGTGCCGTATACCCAATAACGTTCGCAGCGACCACGCCGATGGTTTATTTCCACAAAGCTCGCGAGTTCTTTCGACCCGCGAGTAACAGACGACACTCACTTTTCTCTATGTCTTCTGCTGTCCTGGCATATCGAGCGCCATGAGATTTCAGATATTATGGGCGATTTTTTATGTTTGAGGGGGGGTTTTTTATCTCGGGAAATATGACGAGAATCCGGAATCGCTGACATTTGTCAGCTTTTAGCTAACAGCAATACTTCGGGATTCGTAGTGCCAATTGGGATTCTTGGTGGACATTGAGGAACGACGTTGGGATTCTGTGGGAATGGCGTAAAAATATCTGGACCACGAAAATGTAGTAACAAGGCTTTATATTTTTATGCAGCGTGTGAGATCTTAGGGTGGGAATTTTTTTTTTTTTTTCGTTGCTGTTTTCCGGGGAAATAATGATGTCACATTTTTATCGACTATTAATTCAGCACGGAAAAAAGGTGATAAAATTGGCGGTGCGAGATTTTTCCCTAAATGTGGTAAAGGAAGTTAGGATGTTTATGAGAAAAAAATGTGGTTCACACTTTTTTGTGCTTCAACTTTGCCCTCGCGAGTCGATGGTAAAGGGCTACCGGGTTTTTCGGTCATTTGGGATTTTTGGGGAAGGCATGGAAAGAAATATCTCGGGGACAGACGTCATTAATACCGTGTCAACGCGGCGGGCACCCCACGCGCCTCGCACTCTATGGGGGTTCCTATGGGGGCTCAGAGAGGGGGACGGGTGGACGGGGGACACCAGCCGCACGCCGCAGAGCCACTGTATGCGCGACCGAATGCGAGCGGAATGGCCGAGGGTGCGCGAACCCGAAACTATTATAAGCACGCGGTTCTCGTTTGGTCACGTGTCCTTACAAGTGGTAAATTGCCATCATTTGGCGTATGGCGAAAAAACGAGAGGCTGCCTCGACTCCGCGAGACGAGACACCGCGAAGAAATCCGTGGCCTGTAATCCCTGTAGAGCCAGGAAGTCGTGGGGAACTAAAAAAAAAGTTCGCAAAAATCGGCCCTTTGTTTTTTTTCTAAAATTTAACAATGCGGAAAGATATAGTCTCCCAGAAATCGTAGATCTGCCCACCGGGCCGAAATCCGCCCAAATCGGGGTCACGAAATTTATTTTTTCAAAATATCGACTTTTAACCTATACCATCGTTCTCAAGTCGCATATTCTACCCCTGAAAACACCGGTTACAACCCTTTTTTAGTTGATTTTGAAAAAAAAAAAATTTTGGCCGAACAGTTTGTCAAAAATCGTAGATCTGGCCGCCGGGCCGAAAACCGCCCAAATCGGGGTCACGAAATTTATTTTTTCATAATATCGACTTTTAACCTATACCATCGTTCTCAAGTCGCATATTCTACCCCTGAAAACACTAGTTACAACCCTTTTTTAGTTGATTTTGAAAAAAAAAACAATTTTACAGACCTGTCAAAGTTGTGAAGGATAAATGAACGTGGACTCGGTCTGAGAGTCCCAGCCAATCACAGCTCGAATAGTATGCTAACAATGCTTTCCGTTACTCATGAACTTTCTAAAAGAGGGATAAAATTACAAAGAAAAATTTCATATGTAAAAAACAAAATACAACAAAATATATTGCACTGAATTGAAAGAACTGCACGAATCGATTCCCGAGTCATGAGGTAGAAATGATTTTTTCGTTCCCACGTGATCCGATGAAACGAAACCTATATTCACAAACCCTGCGAGGGTCTGCGATCCGTGCGCGTATATCGCGGGTGGTGCCATTGTTTCGTTGCATAATACACGTCATGGAATCGCAGCGTGGCAGCGTACATCGCGACAAGTGTGCGAAACGCGGGCGCGAGGGCCGAGCGAAACGGCGCGACGAGTGCGCAAAACACACAAACAACGGATTGCAATAATGGACGAGCGTAAGGAGTGCGTGTTGTACAAATACGATATCGGCTTGAGGGCGGTCGGGGGTTGGGCGGGGTGGGAAGGCCGAGGGGGCGAGAAGGGAAAAGGTGCGGGAGGGGGGGGGGGGGCGCACACCGACGGCCACGTGACCCGTTGAATGGAGCTCCGAATATAACGAACACCCCCGACGGCGCGAGCCCCGGGGCGCGCGCCCTCACCCCCCCCCCCTCCCTCCCCCCCCTTCACCCCCGGACGGTTAGCAGGGTTAACTTACAAGCCCACCGCACTAATACGACGCGGAACACACGTTTTTTTTGCCTCGTCTCTTCATCGCACTCGTCGTTTTCATTCTCTCGGCCCTATCACATTTCACCTATGATCGACCCCAATTTCCTCGGTGATATGTTTTCCTCGTGCGTAAATCGTATATCTTGTACAGGATTCGTAGCAGTAGGTTTGGGGCTTCAATGTCTTCGTTTAATATTACTGCGGTTTAATATTACTTGGACAAATCAGCAACACTGCAATTTTCTTCGAAGCGAAAAATCCATCCTCGATCACCCCGCAATAAAAAGGACTTATTTCAGTTACTACTGCAATCAAGATGACCCGCGAGCCTTGCGCAATCCACCGAAATGTCATCGGTCCTCCAGCCTTTCCCATCGAGTCCTTCGGCGTTCACTCGTCATATTTCTCCCACCCGTCGGATCGTCCGCACGTGCGTAAAACCGACTTCGTGTGACGTCGCCTCGCACTCAACTCGCGCTCATCCGCGAACACGGCAAGACAAAGCCACAAAACGAGAGACAAAGAGGACGGAGAACAAAAAAAAAGGGTGGACGATCGGAAACGCACGGGTTTCGCGACTCGACGCCCGGAGAATCTTACATCGTGGTGCACGCCTCCCACCACGCTGAAATCGTGGGAGGAATCTCGCGTGGGAACCCGCTGACTCGATCCGAACGGTGATGGTAGCAGCAGCGCTGGTGGGTTCGTCTTCGGGCCGCACCACGCGCTTGTTCCACTTGGTCGCGGTTTCGACGCTTCTTGCTGGTTCTTCGTCGGAAATATCCGGGACTCGACTCTGCCGCGTCTCGATGTGTCCTCAGCCCAGAAATCGAATCAACGGAAGAGTCACAAAAGGCAGAAGCGAAATTAAGAGCTACGCACGTGACTTCTGTGTTCCTGGACAACGAAAATGTGAGAGGGACGGAGAGATACAATTAATTCAAGCCCTGGGATAAAATCCCCAAAGAGCATTATGCAACTAGACAGAAATGTTTGTATAACAATGCGGTAAGGCCAATTGAATATTATTATTAAAAAAAATATATAGGTAAGCGTATCTCAAATAAAAAAATCAGGCCGTAAAAAAACCAGGTTCGTCTAAGCTTCGTATCGAGGAGTCGCAAGATTGAGAATCAGAAGTTGCGCGACTTTTGACTGACCCTGGACAACGAGCGTCGACTCATACATGACTCACAGTGTCCGCGCTGCCGCTTTCCGAGCAGCAGTAGCTTTGTGCTCGTCGCCGTGGAAATCTCGCCGGGTCGAGTGGCCGTCCGATCGTCCGCCGGTTCACCAGGTTCGCCGCGAGGCGCATTATACTGGCGCACTTCACAAAGATGATTTTATATACCACGCAGTTGGTTTCACCGTACAGTGAAAAGCTTCGGTGTGACGGGCGCCACGCACGACCCACGCCCGTCGGGATCCTTCGGCCATTTGAAGTATCGCGGTGGCGCTCTTCTAGGTTATAATGGGGCGTAATCGCATTATCCCCTGGAGAGTCGCGTGACTCTCACGGAGTGGCTCGTGCTCCGGGCCGACGCGACGTCGTATATACAACGCAGCAGCCCACAATGGACACACGCGAAGGTACCGCTCTTCAATTGATTTCGAGCATACGTATCGGCGTCGCGCTTAAGTAGGGTCGTTGCCTCGTTGGACACTTGAGTCTCGAGTTGGCGAGTCTGAGTGGCGAAGTCACCGAGATGGTGGTAATAAAGAGGATGGTGACTTTGTGGTGTGATGACTTTGTCATCAGAGTCGCCGATTTTTATAAACATTTATTTACTCGCCTATATGTTGGGGTTGTAATAGGGTCGATGTTCACATGCTGGAGTGGCTCATAATACAGTGGCTGGATAATACAGTAGAGGCGATGCAGCAATTCCGCTGTAGATGGTAGACGAAGGCCCGTGCGATTGATTATCACGTGTCTGTGTATCGCGTAAGTAGGGTCATTGTGTTGGAACACTCGAGACTGGTTAAAGGTCTCTGAGCATTGAGCTCTGAGTAATTGAAACAGTGGGTAACAAGAACGAGTGGCAACATTGTAATCAAAGTTACTTTTCCCGCTGCCAAAGTGGCAGTAGAAAAAAAATTCTGTACAATTTTTTTTCCTGAAAACGTGACATTCACTTTTTACGCCAGATGTGGATGACGGAGTCTGCGACATTGTCGATATAATTCGAATTAATTCGACAAACATACCGATCGGCGCGTGCGGCATCGTCGACGCGTTGCTGTTTTGTGCCGTGAAAATGCACGGAATCCGATTGGATAATTCTCGCCGTGTATTTATAGCGGACACGCAGATAGGGCGCGTTCTAAGTGGCCCCCAAGTTGTACACGCGGCGGACATTACCGGGATTACGTCTCACTGCGCGACGGCCGCGACGGCGGCGGCGGCGAGTCGATCGTACAGCGAAGATCAATGTTAATCACCGTTGCCGGTGAATTCCAATCAATTACACCGAGCGATAATTGATTGGCCTCCGCTGCCGACTGCTGCCCCGTGTCGTCTACATAGCGAGAGACTGTGTAACAGGTACAGAGCGACGGCGACGCGTTGCTCACAGTAGCCGAAGCCACCAATGTTCGCTTATGATCGGCTCTTAATACATGTCTTGAACAGCTTGCGAGGCTCTCGGTGCTCTTTGTACGTTCGATGCGCTCGGTACAGCCGGTGTAATGAATTGTCTCTCTATCTCTGGTCTTTCGCGCATCGTAAATTAATACATCGTTACCAATCATTATGTCCGTCTCCTTCTCTCTCTTTTCCCAACCCAACCCATTTTTTCTCGGTGCGTTCGATCTCGTTCTCTCCCTCGCATCTCGCTCGCTTCATTTATGCAAATCTGGCGCATGCGCTTCGAGCGAGGCCGCCGATTGGACGGATCTACGATCGGATGGATCTGAGCCGCGCGAGGCGATCGATCTTCGCGTCGCAACAATAAATGACGGTTATAGCACTTAATTTGTATTGTCATCCATCAACCGCGCCTCCGATCGAACGCGCGACAAAATCCAGTCTCCCGGCGATCGGCAAAGAGCGACCGGCGTCTCGATTTGCTGAATTATCGGCTCGTCGAAGCGCGACATTTCGATTTCTCGCGTCAATTGAGCCACATGAGAATAAATATATTTCACCTGCCGCCAGGCGAGCGCGGCGATCGATTGTTGGCCGATCGATAGATTATCAACGCGCGACAGGTCTGATCATTTGCTCTCTGCGATCATTTGCCTGCTTATTACTCGATCGCCTTTCACGTGTCACTTTCGAGACTCGTTGCACCCGGACCTGAATGCGAATGTAATCTCGGTACTCGCGCTCGGATCAATTTCCGTGAAAACTTTGTAGAAATAATGAACCTCTCGAAAAATAATGTTCGAAAGTGTCGCTCACGCTTTGCACTCGGCGCTTGTCGATCCTCAGACGTGATATATATTTGTATACACGTGTGCGGTTCGCGTATACAGTTTGCGAGTGACGCTATATGGGGTATCCCCCGTTATACCCGACGTTGGCCCCTCGATGTCTGCCTAACAAGTCGACCCCGTGGCCCCTCGAGGGTGGTCGTCCCCGGGAGGTCTCCCGATCACGCGTCCCCCGGGCGTATCGGCTACTCGGACACGCCCGCGGTCCGTCATCCCATCATCCGGGCTCGCGCTGCTCTCTTTCTCTCTCTCTCTCTCTTTCTCTCCTTCGACCTGGACACGACACCACGAAGGAAGCACGAGCGGATCGAGCGCTGTGCGAGAACTGACGAGGAAGAGAGAACGTGGAGCTCTGTCTTGTCGATATCTTTCCCCTGCCGATCACTGTGGGCTGCCAATTACCGAACGAATCTGCGACACCGCAGCAAGCACGAGCTGATCGAGGAAGAGAGAACGTGGAGTCGGTCCAAAATATAATTCAGTGATTGGCCATTCCGTCTCCGTCTCGTCGGTATCTTTTACCTGCCGATCACTGTGTGCTGCCAATTATTTTGGGTACATCGTTTGGGTTAACGCGTTCCTCCTTCGACCTGGACGCGCTACCAAAGCGAGAAGCGATGATGAAGTGAGAGGCGAGGAATCAGTTGAAAATATATTCAGTGATTGGCCTGCGTCTGTCTCTGTCTCGTCGATATCTTTTCCCTGCCGATCACTGGGGCCTGCCAATTGTTGGCCAAGTCCAATGAAACCTTCTCGCACTCGCTCGTCGCGCGCGGTCGCTGCTCACACGCCGAGCATGAGAGTCGAGGAGTCGAGCTCGCTTCGAGGTTCGCTCCTCCGCCGTACGAGAGATAGGATAATGCTCCGCTATTCAGACGATGTTTACTCCGTAATACCTTCAACCACCCATGAAGTACATCCGCAACAAGCAGTGGGACAGAGAGAATGAAACGAGAGAGACGAGGACGGAGAGAGCGAGACGCAGCAGCGCAACGAGGGTTGTAGCTTGTCTTCCTCGTGTAGCACGTGTTGCGCGAGCATTTTTCAGTTTCTCCGTCTATCTGGCTTGTAGGCACGCGCGATCGTTGATAATGAACGTTGTAAATCAATCAATCGCGTCGCCCGGTGAAGCTCTCGTCCCGAGACACCGGTCTTTCCTCCTGCTGCTTCATTTTAGAATAGATTCCCTTGCACGTGCCCCTTGGGAACGAGCTTTGCGGGCCCTGATTGGGGGAAGTGTAGGTTACGCAAACCTTGACCTTCCAGCGTTCATCGAGTCACGTGATTATTTTTTAGATAATTTTTTTTTCACGCTGTCAAATTTATTGTCGATGGGAAGTATTGGCTGAATATCAATTTTGTGGGATTTTCATGTTAACCTCAAAAAAGTTGAAGAAAATGGGTTACAAGATTTTTTTAATCATAGTCCTGTCTGAAAAAAAAGGAAAGAGTGAGAGGGAAAGTGGAGGAAGGATCGCGAGAATGACCTGTGAGACGAGGGACGCGAACGAGGGACGCAGCTCCGACGGAATGAGAAGAAAATGAGAGTATTCGTCGGCTTCGTTAATTAGCGAACGAGAAATAGAGGGAGCAGGAGCGAAGCGGTTGAGGTGAAGGAACGAAGGATGTATATATATATACAGAGGCTGGCGACCTCACCGAGAGCCAAGATTCCTCGTTAGCGGTACCGTTGTATCTTTATCCACGTCGAGGCGAGCGCGTAAGAGGTCCGCTACTAATCCCAATTCGACTTGTTACCGTAACAGGTGTCGATTGCCGCCTCCTCCGTTGGCACAGTTATTTTCACCTCCGATTCGCATAGGCGTCTTCCTGCCACACGCGCGCGACCTTGGGAAAATCTGAGACGTCGACTTCGATCTCAGCTGATTTTTTATTGCCACTCTGTCGCTCGAGTAATTTATTCTATTAATTCTATTAATCATATTCATGCCCCTTCCAATCGATTTGCTGATCAAATGAGTTTCTAATCGTCGTGTCGTAATTAATACACTAATTGGTCTATACATAACCCTTGCGTCTTTAAAAAAAAAAAATATTTCGATTTCGTAAAGTCCGAAAACTTTATCCGTTGGAAAATTCTTCGCTGTTTCCAAAAAGCACTGTTTACCTGACAAATATAAAATTCGATGAGAAAAGATCGAAAAATGATTTCTTTTTTTCTGGATTTTGATAAAAATTTATAATTTTTTCTTTCCGAGCCCCAGTCAATGGACCAGCATCGCGACTGTCCGGAGACGGCTCCTCAGCTCCTTCAGATCCTTCGGCTTCTTCAGCTCCTTCAGCTTCCTCGGCTCCTGCGTTGCGAAAGAGTCGCCGCGGTATTCCAATTAAGCGGCGCATCGTAGAGGCCGTCCCGCTGACCCGATTTCTCAACTCGGCCGCACCCCCACAAGCGGAATCCGCTTGTGCGCGAGCTGCTTCGCCGGGGGATAATATATCCCGCGGGCGTCCGGCGCGTCGTCGCCGACGTCGTCGTCGTCGTCGTCGTCGGGACGACAGCCGAAGCTGCTGCGGAGGCTTCAGCCTCCCGGCGACGGCCGAGAGGCCGCTGCTGCTCTTCTCCCGGCCGCCGCAGCGGCGACGGCGGCAGCCGAGCCTTGAAAAAGGTTAAACTCGTTTTCGTTTTCGTCGCTAATTAGACTCGTTAACCGGCGCGCCGCGTAGCGCCGGAGCGTAGTAGCCATAACCGGGCAACTTGTGCGCGCGAGCGAGACGACGAAAACGAACGAGCGAACCGAGGCGAGCGAACGAACGAACGGAACGAACGGGATCCAATGCTCACTTGGTGCGGCTAGTTTGTTCCCGTCGCCCAGTCCTCCAGGGTGCGTTTCGTGATCGCAGCTGAACTCTCGTTTCTTCACGAATCTCACACCGATTTTCCCGCTGTTTTTTTATCGACAGAGAGGCGCGATCACGTGACACGGAAATTTTTGCGCGTTACGTACTCAATGCGTTCCGAACGCAGTGGTGAAAAGTGACGAGGGTCGAGAGAGAGAGAGGGTCGAATTTTCGTGATGTCGTTTTGGCGTTGGTGTGAATTGCTTGCGAAAGTCGATAGAAGTATTTCGTAAAAAAATCGGTAAAATCGTACACGAGTGACGTTCTGACGAAAAAAGTGGAGTTAATTCGTGGTGGATCCGTCCGTCGACTTCCAACGCTGAAATTATAGGTCTCCGCCGGAAAAACGACGGACGACGCGTCGACCGAGAATCAGTGTCCCACCCGAGTCCGTCGGCAATCGGTGCCACCGATCTCCGGAAAAATCGACAGTCACTCTCTTACCCCGCGCGCTTTTCACGGGCTACTGGAGACACGTTTGACGTCCACCGAAGAGACATCGATAATAATTCCTGTCAAAACGGTCGTCCCTGTGTATACAGTGTCCACAGATAAAAATCAATCGTCTTTTCTTTCCGTCACCAACGAACGACTCTGTCATCGAGTGACTCGACGACAACGAAAATAATTTTCTAAAGAAACCAACGAACAACAAAAAAAAATAGTCCAACGAATTAATTAAAATTAAATGTGAAAAGCGCATTGTGCCCGTGAGAATAAATCCAGCGGGAATCGTGATAACCAACCGACGACTATGCGCCGCTTATATGTAAATACCGAAGGATTTTAATCGTGCGCCCCGCGCGCACGGAGAGCGCCCGGATAATTTTTGCAACAGGACGCGGAGTGCGATCGGACGGTAATAAAAGGAGAGAGCGCGAGCGAGACGGCATCAGGATTCTCGCACAAAGCCGAGCGGCTGTGGAGCGGCTGCGGCGGCGACGGTGCTGGACCGAGAGGAGCGACGCTCGGGCCTCTCTCGTCGCTCCTCTCGTCGATATTCCGCGGTGTGCTTGGTGGGCGGCCATATTGAATCGTGATATGGGCCCGCAATTAAGGCCGAGTAGGCCACCCGGACGAGAAGGAGAGGCGCAACGCGCGATAAGGTGAGTTCCCCCGTGGCCCCCGACTCCATGGGCTAAGCTTGACCTCCTGCCCCCCTCCCCCCTTCCCCCCTCCCCCTCCGCCCTCTCCCTCGCCTCACCCCTCCGACGAGAGTTCTGCTATACTTCCCAAAGTATATTCCGAGCTGTGCGGGCGTTGCACCATCGTTGCACCATCGTGCGGTACGGTGCATCGAAGACGACGAAGACGACGTAGGCGACGGCCACGACGACGACGACGACGACGACGACGACTTTGCCTCGCGCTGAGGTCACGCTCAAGGACCGCGTGATCGTCCGAACCCCCTACGGGCCCTAATAACCGGGAACCCCGTATGCACAACTCGCGGAACGAGCCAACACGGCCCGGCGCATCGCGCATGCGCAACTCTCTGTGTAGCCCACATACCGATCACGATACGCCGACGACTCGCTCTCTGCGCACGTGCATCTCGCGGTTCTTTGGTGTCTGGCCAATCTTCGAAAAATATTGTCGATTTGAAAAATCCACCAAAGGTGAGTTCAATCTTCCCGCGAAAAAAAAAATACCATTGCCATATAAAATTGAAACATTGAAACTTCGAAAAATATTGTCGATTTGAAAAATCCACCAAACGTGGGTTCGATCTTCCCGCGAAAAAAAGTTACCATTGGCATAAAAAATTGAAACATTGAAGTTTCGAAAAAGTCCTCGATTCGAATAATCCACCGCGGGTTCGATCCTTTTGCGAAAAAATAAAAAATAAAAATAACATTGCCATATATAATTGCAAAAAATCCAGTGGTTTCGTTTTTAACGTGAATAAAAAAAAATGAAATATCCCGAGGATCCGGACGACGACGTTTTTTTCCCACGACCATTTTTGTATCCGTTCGGACATCGGATAATTGCGTCGCGTTTGACAGGTATAAATTGGTCGACGCGAGACATGAAGACGTCGTCGCGTCTTTGTCCCGCTGGACAAATATATTTATCGAGGCGCGGTTGCTGCGCGAGTGTCGCGAGGAGACCTAAGAAGTCGCCGCGGTAGCTCAGGTAGCACACCGCGAAATAGCCGCAGCTATCATCGTTCCATACAGACGTCATATATACCACACACAAAGCGTCCGCCACATTCACCCACATACACGACGTCTATATGTATGTATATATTCAACCGTGATATACATCATTATATCGGAATCGGGCACAAAGCGTATTCTTTCACCTGTTGTCGCCCCGCGAGGCTCCCGCGGGGTTCGATCAGATAAACCGCGGCCAGTGTGGCCTCCGGTATGCAAATCTCGATGGAACTAATGAAGATTAAGAATTCTCGAGACTGAACGACGAACGGACAAAAAAAAACAACCGAAGGGGTCGCGCCTGTTCGAGGATCGCGAGAGAGAGAGACGAAGCGGGAAAGACGCTTGCTCCTCCGACTCTCGACGACGCTTCGCCTCATTTCTAAAACATCTTCCTAACGAGTCCGCCGATGCCGGGAATTCCTGAAAAATATTCCCGCGGCTTTTCTCTCGTTCCTCCGCTGGGCTCCATGAGCTCCAGCGAGTCCAACGCCGGTTGGCTATTGTTCAATCGTCGTGTCCCGGTCGCTTCTGCCGATCTCACTGCTGCTGCTGCTTTTGCCTCTGCTTCTACTTCTATCTTCCGCTGCTTCTGTCGAGACCTCCAACGGAGAGTTTCATTCACTATGCGAGGTCAATTTATTCCCGCGGCAGGAATTAAGCAGCCGACTCGCGTCGCCCGTTTAGAGCGTAAAAAGGTCCACCGGACGCGCACGGTAGCATATGCGATCCCATCCTGTCGACTGATCCTCGACTCTCGATCGCTGTACGTGGGACTCGGCGATGGCCGCGAGCAGCTCGGTTCAACGGTAGCCGGGACGATGATTATGATGATGATGATGATGATGATGATGAAAGCTATGAGAAATTTCCTACCTTTTGCCGCCCGCCTCGACTGTATATTATACCATTATATATATATCAGGTCCTCAGGTTGCGCCGCTGCTTCCTCGGCGCGCGGCAGCCGCCGCCTCTTCGGGGTGCCGGGTAACGAATGTATCGCGCTTCCGCGCTGCCTCGGCACCTCGAATTCTATACCTGCCGCGCGCGATCGCCCGGGCCGATCGCGACCGAGAGGAGGATCGAGAGGTGGGTCTCTGTCTCTGTCTCACTCTCGATCTCTGGATCTCTGTCCCCCCGGAATGTCCGGTGAAACCGAGCGACGCGCGCCACTTAAAAATAGCGCACGTCCCCACAAATCATTGCTCTAGCTGTACGCGGCGGCTGCGCGCGCCGGGTGCGCGCAGCCGCCGCGCGAGACTAGGTATAGAATTTTACCTTCGCGGCGCGCGAAGGTAAAATTCGAACCCTGTGTGTGTGGGATATTTTGTGGGTGAACCGAAATGGTATAACGAACCACGCGCGTTGAACCTTTCGGCGCTTCTGTTGGGATGAGGAGAGGGAGAGAGGGGCGAGGGGGTGAAGGGTTATGCGAGCGATTCAATTAAATTTGCTCGACGATGCGCGGGTCATTTTGAATCTCGCTGTTAACGTAATCGGCAATCGTTGGCGTTGGATGCGATTTGGTTGACTCGGCTCGCGGGGCGATGAACTAATTTTCGTGATTCGGTTGATTAGGTAAATTACGATTTTTTTTTAAGGGGCAACGAGGATGCGATGATTGCTGGGGAATGACGAATGATTTTTCTGGTTCCAGGCAAACGATGGTGACATTTGACATTTGGGATTTAATTGGGATTGTTACTGTTGTGCAATTGACTTAGTAGTAATAATGATAATGATAACGGAATCGCGATGCGGATTGGACAATTATTTTGGCTCAGCTTCGGCTTTAATTATGTCGTTTCGATGATGGAACTTGTGATTTCCCAGCAGTAAACATTGACTACAGTGAGATGACAATAATTCTCATTTTCCAAGTAAAACATTGGG